>OX384546.1:23059400-23686470 GCA_947538895.1 Neoitamus cyanurus
AACTGAACTAACGTTAGAGATTTTATTCGGCAAAGAACACCAGCCGGATATTATTAGCAGTAATTGTTTTTTAAAACTTTTCGGCTGCTGGTAAATCTGTCAAGATTATCGGTTGTGTTTGTTCTGGCATTTTGGGGAAAAATAAGTATTTCATAATTGTAAATAATGTCCTATATGTCTGCGATTTAACGTGTTTAATTTCACGTTTTAGACGTATCTTTTACTGTGTTGGCCTTTGAGATGCAGTGGCAGGAGGCTTGTTTTTTATTCACGCGACAAACGTGGCTTGAATATTATTACAGCTGAATGACGAATGAAATTTTGTTACACCACCCATTTCCTCAATAATCGCATTTGCGATTGTTCATACTGTTTAAGGACTCTTTACAGAAATAAGGAAATAATTTTATTTCCTTGCAAGTCTTGTGTTGGAAATTATTATAAGAATTCAAAAAGATAAAAATTAGGGTTTCGATGACATTTTCTCTACGCTTTTGAATGTGCAGATTTGATTTTCTGGAATATTAAAATGTTAATTTTTTTACCCGACTGCATCCAATATGGCGTACTGTCCAAGATGGCGAATCACTTTTTACTTCACAACACCCTTGACAAGGATATATGAAACGGTTTGACAAGCAGAATATGATACATATGTATATCCTGTGCGACGAAACAAAGACAATGTGCTCAGGGTGTCAGTTTTTCTTATGTTTTCGAGGAGATTAGTGAATATTTTCGACTTTTGCATAGTTCTGTGAATATGTTTATTAAAATACGAACAATAAAATTTATTTCAAGAATGGCAAGAGGAAATTATTTTAGTAAATCTGAGAGAGATTGTAGAAATTAATTTAAGAGAAGTGGAAGCCTGCAGATATTGCGAGGGCTTTTGGTAAAGGATTGTCAACAATTTACAGATATTTAAATAAAGAAAATATTTCTGGACAAAAATTCAAAATTGGAAGGCCAGCGGAAATTACTGCCAGGGAAAAACGATCTTTCTTTAGAAAAGCATAAATTACAATGAAGCCCGAAAGAATAGAAAGAGAAAGGAAATAAAGAATGACTTAAACGTGAAAGCATCGGTAAGAATAGTTCAAAAGATTATTATTATATGGATGGTCCAGATGGTTACGACTATTACATTCCTGATTTGAGGAAAGGTCCGCTAGTATTGCATAAGCGTCAAATGGGTAGAGATTCCGTAATGGTGTGGGCGGCAATTTCCTATTATGGATGTATAGATTTAATATTTGTCAGTCGCCGCCAGAATAGCCAAAAGTATCTGAAACTATTAAAGTTACAAATAATTAAAATTCGGAAAAACATTTGAGTCTAACAACATCATCTTTCAACATGATAACGCTTCCACACATACATATATCAATTTTATCGTATTTCCAAATATACGCGGAAGGAAAGGATTTTGATGGAGTGGAAGAACTTAAAACCGTTATAATTAAAGAGTGGAACGGAGTACCTTTAGAAGTCTTGCAAAAGTTGTAACATACATATAATCTGGAAAAAAGAACTGTAAATAAAAAAGATATTATTAAAAAATTAAGAAAAACCCCGACTACTATAAACGAAGTGATTTTAATATTTTAAGTAGGTAGGTACAACTAAGAATTCTATTTAAAATTTAATATTACAGGTAAAGCAGATGGGACCCATTCCACATCGACATCGAGTAAATTCAAAGGGTCCCGGGTCCCGCCTGTACCCCAGTAAATTAAAATAATTAAAATTTTAATTGAAAAAATTTAAAGACGTTTCACAAAAATCCAAGTGGTTATAATGAGCTCGCAACTTACTGTAAAATTAACGTAAAACGTAATGTCAAGGAATATTAAAGAAAACTGATTTTTGCGACTTTGGACTTTGATTAACATTTTTTTAGTTACATACATATAAGGAAGTACGTGTAGAAATCACCCCAGAAGGATTTTTCTTCGAAGATAAATCCTAGACTGACCGGATTATGACTATTGATATATTTCAAAACATCGAAACTTTGTTTTAAAAATCGTTTAAGTAGGATTTTATATTTGGGTAACAGGGGGCAATCCATTGTACACTCTTAGGAAATGGTTTGAAAAACATTTAGTAGCATAAAAACGTTTATACAATTAAAACGTATCACCAAAGCATTTAAAACGTTTAAAAAGTTTTAACGAATAAACGTTTCGGACCCGTAGCCCTATTAAATATAATACCTAAACACATACATGGTGATACAAACGATTTTTTATTATTTTGTTTTTGGACTCCTATTTCGGCTTTCGTCACCAAAGCTGTTTATACTTTGCATTATTGGGTGAAAGCGGAGGATGAAATACATATTATAGAGAAAAATAATTTTGATTGGATCAATTTATAGAAACCAGTCTGATTCGGAATACCTCTAAGTGACTTTCTCTGTTATTTCATTACAAATATTCTGTAAGCCATTTGTAGTCGCGTAGTGGTTAGACCGAGATTCCCAACTCGCACTTCATGCCCGTTGGGAATCTCGCGTGTCTCCCACTCAATGCACAATCTACTATCTTTTCATCTTTATTGTACAGGAAAACATTAGTAAGGCAAAAGTTATACAGAAAGAAAAGATTGCTACTATTGATTGCTATGATTTTCAGCCAGCTAATTAAATTAGGTGATTTACATAACTATCAAACCAACTGTTTTCTAGATGATTTCACATAAAAGTAACCCAACAACTATAGTTATAGTTTATAGTTAAATCCCCTAATTTGATTAGGTTGATGAAAATCCCCGAAAATAGTAGGTGATATTTCTAATCTTTCCTTCATTGCACTTTGTCTTCTCCACAATCACATGATGATTACTCGGTTGGCGTTGATCGCAGCAGTGCTAATCATTTTAAATGGATTTAACTTGCCCACTATCGCCTCTAAATTAATTAAATATTGATAATTGATATTTTGAAAACGGAACAACGACACACACTCCAATTAGATTTCATCGTGCATAGCTGGTTTATCTTTTATGCCGCCTACTACGTAATCACCGGGTGCTGGACGTGAGGCATCTGCTTTAAACATTGTAAGCTAATTTTATCCGACCAGAAGATATCGACGTCACTTCCAATGAGCAACTGACTTACTGTTTAGTAAGAACTGATCGGCTACAAGATCTAGTTGACTTGAATTTAGGTTTCGAAAATTTTAGTGCGCATGTGCAGAGTATAGTGTCGAAAATTGGGGACAATGGAAAACCCGATATGTGAACAAGCGGATCTTCTCTCAGTGGAAGAGTGCAAAGTTATTGTAAGACGAGCTATCGGATCGAGCGATTTTTGTCTGGCCTCCTATCGAATTGAAAACACTTCCGGTGAAAATATTGGGTTCCTGGGAGACTACTTCCGTTTGAGTACAGTGATTGAAATTGTGAGTGATGATATGATAAAATTTTCGTATTTTCCTCTTATTTCACGAATACCTAATATCTTAAGAGCGCCTGGTTAAGCGAGATGTGATAACAGAACAGTTGCAACTTTTTGCAGTTCTAATTTTAGACTGTTGACAATTTTTTCAGCTGTTCAGCTGTTCAGTTTTTCAGGTTAGCACTGTTTAGTAGAAGAATTGGAAATGTCACTTTGATACAATTTTTTGCTTGCCTAGGTGCGATCTATTACTTCCTCATTTTTTGCCTCGTTATACAAAACACCCTATCGTATAGGATAAAACTGTAAAAAAATGCATCGTATGTGTTTTTTCACCTATAATTGACAGAGAGTGACTGATGAGATTATATTGAAATTTATAATCTATTTACCTGCAAATTGTTGCGATCATAACAAGATAAGATAAGATTAGATCCGCGGTATTGTGATTCTTTTAGGGGTATCTTCCTTCTCGAAAATCGGAAACTTTGTTGACTTTAGTAGGAAGAGAAACTATAATAGAAAAATATAACTTACTTGGTACTTCTATATATGGGTGTACGCAGGATTTTGTTTAGGGGAGGGCAACAACTAAATTCATATTCGATAAACTTACATGCATAAATAATTGCCAGCTTCCGCGGATCTTCAGCAAACTTGTGAAGTTAAATGTAATTTTGTGATTTTGTGTTATATTTGATATTTTAAATTAAAGAATATTTTTTTACATCTGATTCTTATGGAAAAAATTATAACCGTTACAGTCCCTGTTTACACAGGCCTGCAAATAATGGGGTCATGTCAGTTCTTGGTAAGCTGAGGGTCTTTTCCGAAGTGAATTTTTGCGTAGAATCCGAATCCGGGTCAGAATTGTCCCATCACGTCCGGATTTTGAGATATTTAAGGTCATGTACCCAAAAAATGACGTTTTTGGCTAACTTTGAGGTTATGTACAGGGTGCGCAAATTTTCTCTGGTCTCTATCTCCAGTTACATCCTTTAGTACTACTGTTACTCTTCAATTTAAGAGTTTGAGAGATCGATTTCAATTTTTGTTTTTAAAAGTTACGGCTATTTAAAATTACAAAGTATATCCGCCAGTTTGAATCCGCCATATTGGGAATGGGACTTTTATTTTTCCTACATAATATTTGTACTCAGTGTCCTCAAAAACCCGCGAATAAAAATTTACAAAAAAAATAAACCAGTAAAAAAGTTCTGTGTGAAAGTGTAAATTGAAATACTCATCACGTTAAAGGGATATAATGTAATTTGTAATTTTAAATAGCCGAACAAGAACATGCAACTATCAAGAAGTTGCATGAGTCTAATTTGCCAGCCAAAAACGTTTTCTGATCGCTAAAGAGCAGGAAGGGTGTCAGGACTGTCAGGGCGGGGAAGTGATTCCGCGGCTGTTGACTCAAATGTGCACCAGCCAGCAAGGCACAGAAGTTCGAGCGCATGTTATTCAATATTCATTGGGTTATGCGTTGGGGAGAACCAAGCACGCGTGCGTCCTCGCCTTTGGGCTGAAGGCAGACCGAATTCAATGAATGAACCAGTTAAAGTACGAGAGTCGAGAACCCAAAGCAATTTGCCTGCAGCAGTAAAAGAGCAAAATGAGCGCCCCTATCGTACAAACGGGCAAACCCGGCTCTTTTGACTCCCGAGTGCTCCGAGCGCAAGCGAGAAATATTTCTTTAGCTTCTCATTGCCTCCTGCAAGTGCAAGCGAGAAATGCATCATCCTGTCCTGCATCAGTGATCGTGGCATGTACTCACTCCTCATTGCGTTAAGGTTAAAGGAGCGACCCGAAATGCACTCAGGTATAACTCAGGTTTATGGAGGTACATATACTGCTCCCTTGAAGTCAAACTTTTCCCAGCTATGCCCTATCCTATCGTCATCAACAAAACAGGCATAAATCCATATAAAATTCTCCGGACTTCCGAGTTCGATTTAGTTCTTGTAATTTTTTCGCACTTCCTAGAAATGGATCCTCGCGGCGAGCGCCTATGCGGATAGTCAAAGGGCCAGCGCGGTTTTCTTAGAGGTTTCACCATACCGTGCACCTGTTGCTGTCGTGAAAGGAATTTCGAACAAAAACACAAACACGAATTCTGGCATTGGGTTTCCTGAATATTTGTGATTGTGTTGCATTCGAAAATTACAAAATTACCTGCCTCAGCCAAAAGCAAACTAAACAACCAGAATTTTTGGGAAAAAGAGCGCAAGGAAGAAGAAGAACGAGCGCTTCTCGCCATACCGGCCCAACAATGGTTTTCTCTTAAATCCAAATGTTAGTGCATTAGTGCAAAGTATTAGGAAAATGTTCATTATTTGTAAAAATAAAACCATTGGGGGCTATTTTGCTATACGACCGTTTCTTGAATTATGGAATATGCGCAGCTTCATTAAAATATTTCACCACGACTGCATTTGACCATAGATAGCATACTATAAATTCTTACGCCATCTAAGTTTTGATGCAGTGCATACGATAATGGGAAGACCAATTAATAATTAAAACTAAGCTAAAAATCTGGAAATATTTCTCTTAGTCTTCCATTCGTGCTTTTTGGTTAAGCGGAAATTCCGGTGTAGATATATTCTATCATGAAATTTTATTCTGGCAACACATCTGTAATTCTGGGGAAAAACGGTAATTTAAACTGCTAAGTTATAATAATGTATAGAGTATACACTATAGTGATTGTCTTCAAACTCGACTAAAATACAATTTTCTCATGCAATCCTTTCTTTTATTTTTTTATAGGGGCCATATACAGAAAAACACCAGTATTTTATAAAAGCTTTACCAGTCCACGAAGAACAACGGAATTTTTTAAGGGAATCTGGAATATTTGATAAAGAAGTCACATTATATGAAACATTACTAGCAGACTTCAACGCTTATAGTAAGTATGTCATAGATAGAACTTTCTAAAGACTAAGTTACAACTCACTTGTTTTATCAAAAGTAGAGACAGGTTGTACTCTTACTTCCTTACATCGCAGGCAATCGTAAACATTTTATTATCAAATCGTGATATTCGTATATCTGTCATCTTCAAGGAAGCCTGAGCTGTGATGATAAATGTAGATAAAGCTGTAAATCGTCCATTTCTATATTATCTCCATGAGTCCATGTCTGCACGCCTGTCGTTTGTGTATTTTATGTGTTGATATTACAAATTACCATTAGCTAAGACAATTTCCTGCAAAAAGGATTTAATACGTTTTATCCGCACGCGTAACCATTCACGGGATACCATATAGTATAGTCCAGTCACTATGCTGAAATTTTCTATCTTGACCACGAATAATGGTACGACGTCGACGACATTTGGGAGCTATTAGGAAGAGTAATGCCGTTGCCGAGTTGGCGAGAATTTCTATTGGCCGCGTCATATTGACAGGTTGCAGCATTCACACAAAACCAACAAGAAATAACCATTTTGTAAGTTTTCTCAAGAACTACAATTTTGATGAATTGATATTGAATTGCTTGACACAGAGCAAAAAAAATTTATTTGACCCGATGCTACTAAAAAATTTTTCATCGTATGACAAAAGTGCCCATTACCAAAGTTATAGTACTTTTAAAAACCTTTAAACCCATTTTTAAACTTTTGTTCTAGCTCAAACGAATGCTGAGTTATTTGAATGTAATCGCCGCCGACACATTTGTCAATATGGTGGCTAACGCGGTCAATCCAAATTCCCGACAACCCGGCATCACACCTCCCAATAATCCTCCCAAAGTGTCGGCGACGTCGTACACCATTTGCATGATCAAATGACATAGTGACTGGACTTATCAGCGCCATCTACCACGAATCGAAGGAAATGTTTCAGATAATAGTTACTTATTTATTTCTTTGGAATCTAAAACTGCAATAAAAATCGTGGGTGTCCATTTTGCAATTAATGGTTCAAAAGGTGCCCTACCCTGCCCCCAGGGGGTGGTGGAATAGACTAGTTGTTGCACATGCGGATGACTCCTTCGGAAATAGTGTGGTTTTATTTGGAACATTTTTGTCCGTAAGATGCGTACTTGCGGTTAAAACCAGGACACTATTTAAGGAAGGGGCAAGTCTTGATTGACCAGTAAAAATGCTCTCAGATGGACTGTTGGCTTGGTCACTTTAATTTTCCTTTTATTAATCATTGGTCACTCAAATTTGCCATTTTTAATTTGATCAGTTGCAGATAAGCTAAATATCGCTGAGTGAATTTTTTAAAATTTCTTCGCTTGCAGACCTGAGAAAAGTTGAAACTTCTGTTCCTCGAAAAAAGGCGTCCAGTGTCGATATTTTGTGTTTTATCAACTCCTACTAGCCCCACTATGTGATTGGAGGCAAAAGGACGCACAATATTTGAGGGTTTTAATTTTGTCAGGTACACACTTGAGACAAATTGAAATTCCTGTTTCTTTCTTCTTCTTCGAACTTTGGATATTTGTATATATGTATGTCTATTCTTCCTGGATTATCTGGATTGTCAGTATTATTATATATTAAAACGTTGTCACTTTTTTCGAAGAAATGAGTTATCCAAATTGCAATTCCTAACTTAATTTTAGAGAAATTAAAAAAGCAAATTTAAACCTGGCAACCCTGGTTCTAATTCATCAGTGAATTCGAAACCACATTTAACGAACGCACATCAATCCGAGACTATTCCCGGTACTACGAGTATAATGCAACGTTTAAGCCGGCGTCAGCGTCCAAATTAGAAAACTTCCTATGCTGGCTCAAGATCGTGTCAGTAGTGTGTGTGTGTGTGTGTACGTGGAACATGCAATACACAATCATACAGAACACTGGGACCTCACCGTCAACGTTGCATTCTGGTTCCGGCCTTAAGGCAGGCCCCCATAGAACACTTCACCGTCAACTTTGCAGCAGAAGAGAGAAATTTAGAGGAACCTTCAATAATTTCGTTGCAGCAGACCGTCGTGAGAGAGCAAACAGCGCGATTTCTCTCTTCTGCTGCAAAGTTGACGGTGAAGTGTTCTATGGGGGCCTGCCTTTAAGCTTGGAAACGGCATGCAGTGAGAAAACGGAAATAAAATATTGAAATCAATCTTTCTTACTTAACATTTTCTTCGTGTGTATGCGTCAGACAGATATATGGATTGGTTCCGTCACGCATTTAACTAGAAGCGAAATATATTTCCTGGCCCAACAAGCTTTACTGTTAATTTACTGTTAGTTGGTTGTAAACGACATTTATAATAATTATTCTAATCCAGAGCTCTGTTGAAGTTTCTAGGGTTCAAGGATTCTGTGGCGGATTTATTAGCTCAGAAAGACCAGGAGAATTTTATGTTTTCTTATTATTTTTATAATAACCAACAAATACAACTTTATGTAAATTACAGTTTTGTTATGCGATGCCTTTTACCTCACCTCAGCCGAAGGTTTTGTTATCTTTGAGCGTCTCTCTCCAAAAATTCGGTTGATTTCACTGGAGTTAACTTCTCTTGAGTAATTTCACTCGTACCTCCCAGAGCATCATATTGTTCTGGTGTTGTGCGAATAATTGGCAGTGTGTATATTTACATTTAACATTATCTAAATCAGGTACCTACCTTGGATTCTTTGCTGTACAAGATCAGCCTCTTCAGGCGTTTTGTAATTTACGTAGAACACTTCTGGCTTGCTTGGTTTTTCATTGTTAACAGGCTGTACAATCTCGGGTGCAAAGTTAGGGGTCTGGCTTAAAACATATATCGCTGTTTTTTCCTCTGGGAGGTAATTCCTGCAGATATCATGAACCATGTGTTTCTGCATATACATTGGACCGTTGTAAAATTTTTGCATAAGGTCTGGTTGTACTTGTATGACTGGTTGATATTTCAAAAATGGGCTTTCGCTTTGGTATGATCCTTGGGGAATGAAATAAATGGGAGCTGGCAAATCTAAAGGTTGCTGGTGGAAGGCTGGTTGCTGGTGGAAAGCTGGTTGCTGGTGGAAAGCTGGTTGCTGGTGAAAGGCTGGTTGATGGTGAAAGGCTGGTTGATGGTGAAAAGTTGGTTGCTGTTGCAAGAGTGGTTGCTGTTGCAAGAGTGGTTGCTGTTGCAAGAGTGGTTCCTGTTGCAAGAGCGGTTGTTGTTGCAAGAGCGGTTGCTGTTGCAAGATTGGTTGCTCTTGCAATGCTGGTTGCTGAGTTATACTTGGAAATTGTGGCGCAAAAGGATTCTTCACAGCTGACTGGAGTTCTGGTATATGCAATTGCGGATGTGGTTGCGGTTGTGGTTGCGACTGTGGTTGCAGTTGAGGCAAATTGTGGTTTGGTTCCGCCTTATATCTAATTAACTCACTCTGCGGATGTTGCACATCTTCTTGACTTGGTAAATAACCATTATCCAGAATGTACTGGTACTGAGGATAGAACTGTCGCTTGTCTCGCTTAGTGTCTTGAGGTTCTCCATTTGTAACAAATCGGATAGCAAGGAAGGCTGAAATATACTAAAAAGAATGGTGAAAACCTGAAAAGTTGGCTTGTCCCTAACATTTGCTTACCAGGTAATACTTCATTTTGGTACAAACTAATCAGACTAAAACTTTTAACGTTCCTCCTCGTATTTATATAATTTGTTTCCGAGAAACGTGACCTTTAATTCATTCATCTTTTTTACTGCCGAAAGTGTTTACTAATGTGCAAATGGCACGAGTTTTTACGTTGACTGAGATTTGGAAGCTTACTCATCATCTAAAAGCCAAGCAATGAACAAAAAATTCATTGAGTAATGTGAGCGGTGTAAACTGTATACCTGTTTAGCCGGTAGTAGGTATAGATAGTATTTGCATAAAGTGCAATTTTCAAGACAATTAACGATCAGGGTCATTTAAATGTCTCACCTGAAACTATAAGCGACATTAAATGGATACGCCCTTACACTTTTTTTGTCGGAATATAGAGCGCGTGCTATTAAATTCGGAAACTTCCCGACTAAATAATTTATCTCGGGCAAAACCTTAGGATATCGATATCCGGACACGTTTTTGGCGACTGAAATGCACGTCACTAAAATCATGCATTCGCAAGACAAAGTCAGAACGAGTAATCAGAGTATGATGACCTGATCCTACGTTATGCGCAATATTAAGTATTTATTTCTCCAGCTGAGACCGAGCTTGGATCGAAATAGGTAACTAGTAGTATTGCGCGTTCCTGATTAAAATTTTATTATGTTAGGACCAGAACGATAGCCAGATCCGACGTCTAATTAAGTAGCAATAGTTCTTCGTGATCAATTCCAGCAAAAGCCTGGTTTGGGACAAACTGACGTCAAGACGAGTAGAAATAAGAAATTTGCTGATTAAAATTTTTAAACAAAATATGTTAATTTAAAAAAACACAAAACCCGGCTCACTGCAAAAAAGAACTAAAAAAATGTAAACAAGACACATTCATAATTAAAGCTATAAATAAATCAGCACTACTAAAATTGTCAGTTTGTTACAAATATTGCCCAGTTGGATCAATTTTAATAGTGCTGATTTATTTGTAGATTTAATTATGAATGTGTCTTGTTTACATCTTTTTGGTTCTTTTTTACAGTCAGTTGGGGTTTTTGCTTTTTTCAATAATTTTTTGTCAGCATTTCTCATTCCAAATTACATTTAAACATATTATCTTTATGTATAAAATTCTACTGTACGTGTGTTGTGACTGAACTCCTCCTAAACGGCTGGACCGATTTGAATGAATTTTTTTGTATGCGTTTGGGTGGCACTCTGGATGGTTTAGATTCACAAATCAGCCCGGCAGATGGCACTGCAGTCGGTATGAATGTAAAAATTTCATATATTGCCGTGGTGTGTGCCATGTTATGGGTATCGTTGGAAAGTGAAGGTAGTGTAGAATGTGTTGGTGAAATAAAGGTTGGTGAAAAGTGTGAAATGTGGGAATTATTGGTGAAAACGTGTTTTTGTTGCGGGGAAGGGGTAAGGGGTGACACCCCCCAGAAGTGTATCGCAGGGGTAGGAAGAAGAGACACTATAGGAAATTGGGCCGGGTTGGTGAAAGTTGGTGAAAATAGTGAAAACTTGGTTTTGGTTTTTTCGGTGGGTGCCGACAAAATTGAAACGGCTGTGGAAGAAAAGTGTATGCATGAATTTGAATAATTTTTTCACCAATCGATAGCTAAGGAAGCAGAGTAATCTTCTATATATATAAAGATGAATCCCTATTTCCCTTGGTCACGCCATCACGCGTGAACGGCTGGACCGATTTCGCTAATTCTTTTTTTGTTGTGTTTGTTATTGTCAGGAGAAGGTTTTTATGAAAGAAAAAATTAAGAATATTGCGCGGAAAATTACAAGATTATGTTTTTGGTTTGGGTTTTTGGGAGATATAGGAGAGGGGGTGCAATAAGGAGGTGGTGTAGGTAGGGGCAGGTGTCGGGCAGGGCAACGTCTGTCGGGACCGCTAGTTTGTATATATTTTTGTAAGCCATTTAAAAAACCCGTTAGGTTGATAACCCACTCGATAGGTTTTGAAGGGCAAACATGAAGACATAATATGGCGCCAAAAATCGGCCATTTTAAATTTTATAATTTTTATATATCCAGTGCCACTCTCACAATTAAGACGAATCTAACGACATCTCTCAAGTTAAAATCCATCAAGACGTTTAGGCTACAGAGTGACAAAGAAGTATACATAACCAATTTTTGAACTTCGTAGAAACATTTCTTATTATTTAGGAATTTTATTTTTCTAAGGAAGTGCCTATTTGCACCCAACTATGTCCATGTGTGTGTGTCTGTATCCGTATGACTGAAATCCGCTAAATGCATGGCCTACTAACTTAATATTCACATTTTACAAAATATCATCTAAGTATGTACTGAAATTTGTTCCGTGAGCTCCGTGTACACACTCACATAGGGTGCCATTTTTTATGTGTGATCATCTTAACGGGGACACCGGCAAATTTTTGTTGCTAGAATAAATTTGGTGAAATATTATTTCATATGAAACGCTTCCCCATGTAACATTTCACATGCGTAGTCTGCACTAACTCAATTGATAGTTTCCTTCCATGTGCAGTAGGTACCAGTCGTCTCCCACTGCTGCGCTCAGTTATTGATAAATAATTGGTCGCGTATGGAGGAAATTTATGAAGAGAGAATAGCGCTCATTTTTGTAGTAATACAGAAGATATCTTATGCCCGTGTTCACTGAGATTCCTTCGTATTGTGAAACAAAAGAGAAAACATCCAACCAATGATAAGCCGTGTGGGTGTGTTCATGACTGCATTAGGAATAATAAACACTACACTGTTAGAACTTTATAAAAATATATTATAATAAAAAAATTGTTTTTGGCTACTCTAAGGGGTAGACCAATCTTGATTGTCTGTGTTTAGTACGCAAAAAATTGTGGAATGAAGTTTGTATTATTATTTAGATATTATTTATAAAATTCTAAACTTACTCTGGCATAACGTTTACTTCCAAAAATTTACTGAAATGGAATGAAATTTGTCTCATAACACTGAAGTCACACATTTACAGTGTAACTTTTTATTAATTTCTCTCATTTGATTCAGCGCATCGGGGGAAATTATCAACCGATGATAAATTTATCCTTTTAAATATGTTTTCGGGGTTGGTGATTTTGAATCAACTATCGAAATGGAAATTACAGATGGCGGATCCAATATGGCGACCGAAAATTTTCAACTTAATGGGATAGCTATGAAAAAGGGCTTCTCATTTCACATCGCCGATTTCAAATCTATCATTCTATCGAAATTTGGAAGTTAGATATGGCGGATCCAATATAGCGACCAGAAATTCTTAATTTATTCCATTTATGTTAAGCGATTTCGCTGTCATCTTCGAGTTATTTCTATGAATATCGCGTTCTGTTTCATTTCTAAAGTTTCAATCTTCTCATTACATTTAACAGGCGAACGCTAATGTTTACACATCTTGGCCGTGTGTCCCGCTACTCACACATTTTTAATTGAATAGGCGAATAGGCTACATATATCTCGAGGATGGTGTCATTTAAATTTGAAAAAAAATATTCCACCTCCAAGTGGAAGATCAGGAAATGAATTCCGTTTATTGAATTTCATCCACTTTCCGTTAACCGATTTTAATAAAACTTGGAGCATAGTTTATATTTTTGAAGTCGGTTTTTATTTTTATTTTTGAAATTGTTTTTATTAGTATATATAAGTATTTATTTATATTTATGAAAACTAAGAAAAGAAATACACAACCCATTTGTTTTCCACTCTGCCCCTTTATTTCAGAACTAAATTCATGAATTACCGACGTTTTTATAGTCGGTTATAAATTCAAACCAGGAGCCCCACTTGTAAAGAATTACCAAAAAAGCCAAATCTATTTTTGAAACGACTAAAACGAAAACTTCACTCTATACAGAAGAAGAACATAAAACACACAAAGCTAAATATTTAAATGACCGTTTCATTCACTATTTTTTATTGCATGTTTGTTTTATTCCAGGCAAAACTAAATGGCTGCCAAAGTGTTTCTACAGTAGGCCTGATATACTCGTTTTAGAGGATTTATTCGTACAAGGCTACTACCACATTCCAAACAACAATGCATTCACCAAAGAGAACGTCCAAACAGCCCTTTCTTCATTGGCTGCTTTACATGCTTCCAGTATTGCTTATGAGCTGAAGACGAATGTAAACATTGGCGAGAAGTACAAAGAGCTGCTCTTCGAAACTTCCATCGATAGCAGCATTGGCTGGTTCATAACTGGAATAACGGTATTTTTATAAGGTCTATGAAAAATTTGATTTAATTTAAGAAATAAAATCCTTTTAGGCGCTCAGAGACGCAGCAGCCTTACATCCAAAATTTCAATCAGAGTCACATCAAGAGTTCCTGGCAAACGACTTTCTACGCAAAATAGAGCCAATTTACGACACCATAAATCCTTCGTCGCAGTTTCGAAATGTGCTATGCCATAGGGACTGCTGGGGGCGGAATATCATGTTCACAAAGGACAAGGGTTCCGCGAGCAGCATTCTGGTAGACTACCAGATTTGTCGCTACTGCCCACCTGCCATCGATGTTTTGTTCTGTATTTACATGAACACCACTAGGAAGGTGCGCAACGTAATTCTAGAGGAGTGCCTTGAGTGCTACTACGAGAGCCTGAGAAGGGAGCTTAAGGCACTCGAAATTAACGTTTGTGATCACATTACCTGGAGCGAGTTGGTGCGGAGTTGCGACGCTTTGAAACTGATGCCGCTCGTCTACTATGGCCTTATTAACACAATTGTGTACCTGCCGAATGATATCCTTACGCGCATAAAGAACGAGGACCCTGAGAAGTTTCGCTACTACGCCTACGTTAATAGAAGCGCCATCGTGCTGGATCAAATTGAAAAGCACCCTCACTACAAGGACACGATATTCGAGGCCGTCGAGGAGTTAGTGGAGTATCTTTCACCGAATTGAGTAGGGTGCTAATTATACCAAAGATTTTTGTTTTCGCCCTTCTTTTAATTCGCGCTGTTTATAAATAACTTGAAATTGTGATATTTTCCTTCTTTCCCCTTCCCGAATTGCTGCTGCTTAAATTGCCCTCATTGAGAAATTCAAAGTGCTAATTGAGACATCATTGAAAACTCGTTAGATTTCGCCGATGCAAGTGAGCACACGTTGAGGCGCAAATCGGTTAATTAAATATGCATGCTGTGACATGTGCTGAGCGCTGGCATTGGCCATTGGGGAAATTTGCGTAAGTCGTCAACGTGCCGAATGCCGCTTACTAATCTTGACTCATTCAATGACCGCAGCGTTGTCGCATTGGGCTGTTTTAAAAGGTAAAAGACAATTGGAAGTGCGTTGCAGTCACCCGGAACATATCGAGCCGGGGCGCTTCCTCTGACGAAAGCGAATTATCGTGTTGGCAATTTTTTTCATCATTTTTCTTTTTGCTTCGAATGGAATAATAAGATATGCGGTAAACTATTTTTACTTTTTGCAATTCAACAATTGTGATATGAATTAAATGATTTTAAAATGTTTACATATGTGTTCAGATAATTCTGTTGTGTTATAAAATTTAGTAGTTTATTTTTATTCAAACTTTGCCCGGGACACGTAATAATACTATAAATTTGGTCCACTTCCTTATCCATTTAAATCTTATTAAACTATCACCATTCGAAGTCACAAATGATACTACAGCACAGTAACCATAAAATTAAAGCAATTTTTTGCAACTGAAACTAATTAGCAAGACAATGAAAACACGTAAACTGTTACTTTCCCATTTAGACCTTTCAGGCAATAAAATAAGTGCTCCAGTAAAAGAATATTTCCCAGAATATGACATTTTTATTGCATTACTTCTTCGTACTCATCACACTACATGCCAATTTCATTTATTTCTAATCGACAGAAGTAAACTTTTAGTATGCTCTCAAAGAGTTTCCATTTTCAACACCCACGGCCACAGTTTCGACATCTATTAATATTTTCATCCCAAATTTGATACACGCATTGCCACACATGTTTTCTATTTTCTAAAATTATTTTCACATCCTCACTCCTACCCCTCTTTTCGAAACAAAAATAAACAGTAAACTAATACCTCTTTTACACTTTCCATTTTACTAAAAAACTATTATCCATTAAATGTTGATACGTAAAAGTACTTATACTATTCTCCAAGACGCTTCCATTGATCCCGCAATATGCTACGTCCATTAACGCAATACGTCTACGTCACCTTGACCACCTCGTCAATCTCGAAAAAATCCATGCTTGATTTTGACGGGTAAATATTGTATCTTTGATTTTCTGCAAATGTTTTTCTTTTTTCGTTTTCACATGATTTTAGATATTTTTCAATAGTATCAGCACATTTTTTTTCTATTTTACACCCCCTCCATACTGCACCCCTCTTCTCTATGTGCCAGTGTTGTGGAGTGGTCTCATATCAGGAAATTTTGAATGCAGATTCGAGATCAGTGAACCCGAAAACCCCTAGTGAGGATTTTCAGGGTAGTTCCTTCAAGTTAGACTTTTTCCGTAGCAATATTGTATTTAGAAATTTTGAATTCAGAAATTTTGGTTGCAGATTCAAATTCAACGACCGCGAAAACCTCCCGTGGATTTTCAGTTCAGTTCCTTGCAGTTTAAATTTTTCGGTAGAAGTCATCTTGAATTTTGATGTTTTTGAATTCTGTACCACTAAAGGTGTCTACATATTAAGTTTCATCAGAATTGCTTTAAATTGAAAATTTTCGGTCGCCATATTGGATCCGCCATTATGAATTTGGAAATTTTGATGGCAGATTCGAAATCAGCAACCCTGAAAACCTTCTATTGCAAATTTTCAGGGCAATCCCTTGAAGTTTAACTAGTTTAATAACATAACTAACTGGTAGTCATCTTAGATCTGCCATTTTGAAACCTTACACTTTATCAAAATATCAACTACCCTATATGTTAATTCAGGCTATGTACTACCTTGTGGCAAAAAATTAAGTATATCGAACCAACCGTTTGGGCGTGATTGAGTAACAAAAAAACACACAAACAAACACTTTAATTTTTATATATATCATAGACAGCGTGTGTTGCTCTTACGTCCAACCGATGGCGCCGTTTAAAAAAAAATTGTGTAATATATCAAAACAATGCGTATTGGAATGCAACGTGTCAAAATTTCAAAGCAAAATTTGAACAAACGAACATTTACATTTTAATTTATAATGTTCAATTGATTCGATGAAAATTGACGAAATTATAAGCTTCCGAAGTATGTTCGCCATGCGTAGGACAAGCATTCCTTATATGTTACCTATGTAGATTTTCATACCAATACCAATCTTAAACTTAAAATGAAGCGCTGATGCTGTGTTTGAATGGCCTCACTTGGTGTTAGAAATAAATAAATTATTTTGTCGAATTGCAAACTCCCATCAAAAAATCGAATCGCGTTTTTCTCGGAACAGTAGAGCCCTTCCCAGATTGGCAATAAACGAATAAAAATATTTATCTGTAATGTGGGTCAAAGTTACACAATAACGGTGCAAGACTGAAAGCAAATACTACCCAAAGCAAAGCCCAGTTCAACAAAAATTTCACAAGCTCTCTGACAGCGCTCTAGGAGTAATTCCAGATAATAACATTATTGCCGGATTGCCTGGCTTTGAATTAGTCAAATACATACATGGAGCCACCTGCACTGGCTTATCGCGTCAGATATGATTAAATTAAAATTTCTGATATTACCAGCTCGCCAGCGCTGGGGTGATCTTCTTCCATTTAAAGTCGACTTACAAGTGACGAAGCCGGTTAGCCTAGCCATGTCTCAGGAAATATTTTCAAAATCGGAGTGTTTCGAAGTTATTTGCAATGCACTGAATATCCACAAATCGAATAGCATTCGTGTGCTGGATTTCAAGCTGGAGCCGCTCGTAGAGGCTGTGGGCTTTTTGGGAGAGTACCACATATTGGCAATTGTTTTCATTATTGTGAGTGTTTTAACTAAAGTGATCGCGTCGGCGGTTTGTTTTTTGTTGAATTATCATCAATAACAAGACAAGAAGAGGAAGAGAATTTAAGTTACTAAGTTAAGAAGAATGAATTCGCCGCAAAAGCCAAACTCTATTTCACCACTTCTTAGAGCAAATGTTGTTAGTTATTGTTTTAAAGTTTCGTTGCCACTGCCCGTCTTCCAGCCTCGTAGTTTCGACAATTTACTACCAATTATGACGACATTTCACAGGGGACACACATTTAGACGTTTTTTAGTTTAGTAGAAGAGTGAGAGCAAAAGGCTCCGAGCACTCAGCCTCCATTGAGTCCATTGTACTCTAAAAGTTAGACGTAAAGGGAAATTGTTATAAAAATTTTATGGGCACTTTCCCATGCCTTTTGCTTAAAAGTGTCTGGTAAGTGATGACTTCTTTGACAAAGACAATTTTTGAAAGCTCATTTTATTTCCCCTCCTTTAAGTTTGTATTATTTTTCATTCTTGTGAAATAGTCCGAGATGAATCACTTGCAAGTAGGTGCTGGGATGAGTTGATAAGATCTGTGTTTGCGAAATCGGTCAACTGGAAATTCAAGGGAAGAGTTTTAGTAATAATTGTTTACTCGCTTCTTACTTGGAACTTACCAAACGCCGAAATCTGACCGAATTTTTTAAAATAAAATAATATAATAAGTTTTGGAAAAATAGAAGGTGCGTGTTTTTGTGTACCTTGTTTTGGAAGAGCCATACGTTGAACAGAGCGAAGTTGCTCTGCTTATTGAAGGGAACAAGCCGAACATACATATAGTGTATCTATGAAAACCCAAGTGACGCTAAATTAAATTTCCCAATAGGATTTTGTCTGTCATCATAGCTAATAAATATAAACAAATTTTGTTATAAGGAAGGAAGGGGCAACAGAGTCTGATGTCAGACTGAAAATTGTTGTTAAATTTTGCTTAATCTGAAGACAGACTGATTCAGGAATAAGTATTTGTTACTTCTAACGAGCAACTGAGCAGAGAGACTGAAAGCCTACTGAAATGTCTTGATTTTAGGAAATATGCGGCAACTGTGCCTAATATCGCGCACCCCTCTAATAATAGGGGAGCCCAACAGAGGATTTTGGGATTTACTCAAGCGCGGCAGATTAACATATGGGGGGATACCTTGCAGCCTGTTGAGTACCTCTACCATATCTAAGCCCTCTATATAGGGCCGCGCGTGTAGGGCAGCCAATCAAAATGGTAAAAAAAAATCGATAGCTGGAAATACTCGAGCGCGTCAGATTAAGGTATGGTGGGTTAATTACATACTGAAAAGTGTGTATTGCAATAATCTGACGATTTGAGCGTGACGTAAGGGAGTAGGAGGGTCACAAACTTGCAAAACAAAAACGTCGCCTCGACATTCTCGAGCGCGGTCAAATTTTTTTTTTTATTTTGAAGGGAATAATTCAGAGATAACGGGAAAAATATAATCTGCCGATTTCCACAAGCCGAAGTAACAAAAATCGTCAATAAAGTTTAGCGCGTGCAGTTGCAGTGAAGCATGTATTCCCCACTCCGTACCTCTCTCTCTCACTCATTCTCTATCTCTCACTTTCTCGCACCGTCCCCACACACCGTGGATTATATAACAAATATTTTTGGGTGTTATTTTATTGATCATACATCAATAAAACTGTCAAAAAATTTGATAATATTGTTTTTTTATTAATCTCAGCTAAAAATTTTTTTTTACCTTTTATTTGTTTATATGCATTATAATTAAAAGAAATAGATTCAAGTGTGCAGAAAATGAAATAAAAAACTCTCAGACTCCAAAACTTTCGGATTCGTTCGTATGGGATGTTGAGAAAAAAATTTCAACTGACGAGGATGTAAAGGGCGAGGTGAACAAGTGGGCAAAGGAGTTGGCGGCAAAGTTCTTTGACCAAGGCATAAAAAAGACGGGATGGTGACTACGTGGAAAAATATTTCACATATGTACTGATGTAACCACGTAAAAAATTTTTTTTAAATAAATTGTTTGAAACCTATTAAAATCTATTACACTTACTTTCTGGAAATGCCTCGTATTTAATTTTATTTTCCAACTGTTTTTTAACATAGAGAAATTAGTCGAATTTTCAGGCTGTTTTCAGTTTTATTTTTTCACTCGATCGGCAATAAGCGGCCTCTATATTTAAAATTCAAGAACCAGCCATTTGGAGTTTTTTTTTAAATTTAAATGCGAAATTTGAAATCAACGACCCTGAAAACTACCAAGTACAAGTCATTTTACATGAAAATATTTTTTTATATATTATTTTTGATATTCGTTTCAATTTTGTATTTTATTTTCACGCCCCCTGTTGCCCTGGCAGATTTTAATATCATAATTCTCTACAACAAAAGGATAATCTCACAAATCTGGCTACGTATGTATTTGGATGCATTTATAATGTTCTCTTTTTGGAGTCAGTTAAGAAGTCAGTTAGATAGCCTCTAAATTGCATTCGTCTCAAGTTGGAAGATTTTTCAAGCATTTCTAAAAGATTGTTTTTTTCTGCGATTTTTTGCTAAATTATAAATGTTTTCTATGTGTACCATTAAATTAAAATAATGCGTTATATTTTAGAGATTTATTTTTCTATTCCCAGGAAAGTGCTAAGCCGCAAACCCTTTCATTTTTTGTAAAGAATGTTCCAACTAAAAGTGAATTGCGAAAGGAAGTGGAAGAAAGAGGTGTTTTCAAAAAGGAAGTAACACTGTACCACCATATATCGAAACAGCTGAAACCATTTCGTGAGTGATTTCAACATTTATTCTACATTTTAACGAAAGCATCTATGAATGTAAATATTCTTTTAGGTAACACAAAATGGCACGCTGACTGTTTCTACTCACGGCCAGACTTAATAGTCTTGGAGAATCTCACCATTCTTGGATACCGGCATGCAGAGGGAGACTTCTCGTTGCGGGAGCTAAAAGCAGGCCTCGAGTGCCTAGCAGCAATGCACGCAACTAGTATTATTTATGACACTAAGGACGGGCGCGATGTACCCAAGCTATCCAAAGATTTATGTGAGGTACAAGTCCGGAAAGAGAATACCTGGTTTCAAGCTGGGCTAAAGGTACGTACGTAATTTTAACTTTTTCAGGAATACCGGCACACGGTATGTTTGGATACTATACTCTAGCAGACCATCAGCAACTGAAATCTAAAAGGTTAACTACATACGAGTATGACAAAGTATTGAAGTTTAGTTACATCATGATTTGCAATCTAACAATATGTACTTAAGATATTTAACATCTAAAAATAGCCCATGTGGAGGGACCAGGCACAAAACTCTCTTAATCCACCCACCAAGGTATTCGCCTCACTGAAATGTGTACAATTTGCTTTCAGGCTATCAAGGCAGTAGCGTTAGCGCACCCAAAGTACCAAACCGAAAGACACCAAAAATTCATCTCAGAGGAATTGCTAAATTCCTTGGATCCCATGTACGAGCTGATGAAGACATCTAGCCAGAACCGAAATGTTCTGTGCCACCGTGATGCCTGGGGCAAAAATGTCTTCTTCAAAGATATACCAGGCGAGCAGGTGGAGTGTACTCTGGTCGACTTCCAACTAGCTCGATTGCAGCCACCAGCCGTAGACGTGCTCTACTTCGTGCACATAAACACCACAAGAAGCCAAAGAAGCGAAATATTCGACTGGTGCCTGAGGACTTATTACAAAACGTTGCAAGAATCTCTCGAGGAGCAAAATCTTTCGATTGAGAACATTTTGCCGTGGAGCGAATTCCAACATAGTTGTGATACTTTCAAGCTAGTGACGCTGGTTTTGTGTGGGGTCTGCATGCCCCTCACTCAGCTGCCAGACACCTTCATTCCCGACTTGAAATCTCGAAATCCTGCTAAATATCAATTTTACATGACTGAAAACCGGGACGACCTAATTTTGGGCATGATGGAGAACAACTGCAAGTACAGGCACCGTGTTGCGGAAACAGTTGAGGAACTTGTAGACGTTGCTCTCAATGACAGCCTACACAACCAGTGCAAAATTGCCTTAGACGGGAAGTGATAATTTCGCACAATTAATGGAGTAAATTGTCCCTTATTCGCGCTTGGTTTGAGCTGCATCCGTTTTAACCAGACCAGACATCATAAAAAGAGCAGGAGTTGTTTTAACTAATTAATACAATTAGGACTAGAATCCTTTCAATTACAAATGATTAATATTATGTTACGCAGCAGATATATTTAATTTTCTTCGCTGTAGCCATAGATACGCACCTAAAAATTTCATTCATTGCCCCAAAAACCACTCCGTGCATCGTTTTGTTAAGCCATTTACAATTTGAGTGTTTCCACAGGTTCACTCCATTATACAACTGAAGCACATGAATGAAAATTAGTTTTATTAAAAAATTACTTTTAATTATTCTTAAAGGACTTACTTAAAGGATAGCTTGTATTTTCTGGTTACGTACAATACAATAATTCCCAAACTTGTTCGATTCGTGGCGCCCGTTTTGAACTAAAGTTTTTCCATTGCGCTCTTTTTTAAGTCACCATATCTGAAATCAGTAAACGCAAAAATTCCCGTGTACTGACTTTTATGAAAATCTAGAAAAGTTTAGTAGGTACTTTGAATTCGTCACATTGAAGCCAACATTTTGAATTTGTAAAATAGGGTATTTATAATCAGCAACTCCAAAAACCCCCATATGCCAAATTTCATGGAAATCTGTTATTATAAGGTTTGCTTACGAAAGCTATCTACTTTTTCGTTATGTTTAAAATTGTAATAGATATAATATAACAATTTATTTATTAAAATTAAGTTAATTGGACGAGCCAGCAGATTCACTGCACATTTTCTCAAATTTAAGGAATCACACGACCACCTCATTTCCTTTTCAACATTGATTGTTGCTCGACACTTGCCCTTCTTCACAGCTCACAGCGCCCACCGAAAAGCAGCTTCGGGCAAATATAATACGTCGAAAATAGAACTTAAAAAAATTAAAAAACATAATCGAAAATGGGGTTTCTATTTTGTATGGAGGCCATTTTGAAATTCGCCATCTTGGTTTTTCATAATTTTTTCTTATAGCGGTAATAGAAATATATACTGTGAAAATTTCTACTCTCGACTTATTACGGTTCAAAAGATACAGCCCGCTGACAGACAGACGGATGGACTGGCAACGGAGGCTTGGTAATAGGCTCCCGTATGGCACCCTTCGGGTACGGAACCCTAAAAATCGCAGAGCTTGATCATTTAGAATCTTTAATTGAAATGTAATGATTTATTCCAATTTTTTACATGCATTGACTTACACCAACTCCCTTAGATTATTATATTATTATTTAGAGGATAACAACAAACCTTGATCGCCAGAAAACGGTTGTACAACTCTGCCATTGGCGTTGCTAGCAGCAGAAAGTCTGCTTATAGGCTGCACAATATAACAGAATGCAATGAGTGGTTATTGTGCATTAGCTACTGTTACTTAACATGAGCGATGATATCATTTGCTATTTCTTAATTAATAGCTTCTGAGAGTGAACTTGCTTCTAGATCTTGTGGGCGAATTTTCGTATTGCATATATTTAGGCTTAGTTTTCTAATCAAATATTTGCAATTGTTTTTTTTTGTTTTTTTTTAATTTATTATATAAACAATCCGTTCGTGTGTCTGTCTGCTGCAGCCAAATATTTCGAAATCTACAAACCGCCGAACATGAAATTCGAATAACAATAACATGTCAGTAGGAATTGTTGTCAGTGCTGCCAGATTAAGTGGTTATTTCTAGGTACATAAGTACTAAAGAAGTAAATGCTTTACAATAGTAATGCGTCGTATTGCAAACGGTAATGATATTTGTCATAGAAACCTGTTTTCTGCCTGCACTGCCACTCCATTTTATTGAAGATGTAAGCAAACACCCTTTGCATCAGCCATCCTACATGCGCCATATTCAATTTTCAAAATTGGGGAGCACATTTAACACCTTACCCTACGGCAACTAGTAGGAGATGTGGCACACTCTTTGGGGCTGAATTGATGATGAATCAAATCCATATAACAGAGCTGTGGTACATGGTACACTTTACGGCCCAAAGTGAGAATTATGTATCAGATACGTGGCACTCCAGGCCCACAAAGAGTATCACGACTTCACACGTCATAATAGGGCAAAGAATTAAAATGTTAAATGCAATAAAATTAATACCCACACACAAAATCGTGCGAATGATCGAACTGCTCGAAGTAGCGCAGTGTCGCCAGTCAAAGTGCATCACAGAATCTAAACAAGTTTGTAATGAGATACACCATCACCAAATGCATTCCGAGAAACTCACTATTTGGTGCGGATTTTGGTCTGGCGGAATCAGTGGTTCGTACTTCATTCAAAACGAAACTGGCATTGCCATAATCGTCAACGGCGAGCGCTACAAATAATAAGATAAGCAATTTCTTGTGGCCTAATCTGGAAAATATGGATACCGATGATATGTGGTGGTTCCAACAGGACGACGCTACGTGCCACACAGCACATTCCATGATGTACATTCTGCACTGGAGTTTGAGCTCTGAGTTTGAACTGACTAGAGGACATGCTAATCTCGTGCGGCAACGACGTGAATTGGCCCTCGAAATCGTGCGATTTAACGCTTTTAGATTTCTTCGTTTGGCATTATGTTAAATCTCAGTTCTATGCGAATAAACCGCAAACAATTGATGCCCTAACGCCACCCAGCAAATTCTGCCAGATTTATGCGACATAGTCATCGCAACTTGGACCTCCTGAATATTTGTCACCAAGCAAAATCACGGCGGGCATTTGAGCGGCGTTATATTGTATACTTAATGTCATAAAATATTATTTCAAATAAAATAAAAATGGAGTGGATATCTCACACACAACTTGTTTTATTTACAATTAAAAGTCGAGCGTCCTTATGGAAAGACCCTGTAGATAACTCATGTCACTCATATTTTAATTTCTTGGTAATTTGCCACTACTGTCCGCCCCACACCATAAGTATTTATATGGTTCCACCATCCATGTGTTATCTAATATATACAAAAGATTTTATAAAAATTTGGTGGTGCCAAGGTGCAATGAAGGCTTATAAGCTTAATTCCGATTTTTGCCCAAGATGCAGTAGATCCGCTACTGCTGGCTACGACGATCTAATCTCATCAAATATTTGGCACTTGTTTGTCTCAAGTCATAGAAATTCTGCCGACCGCAATCAGTTTTATACATCGCACGTCCATCTAGACGGCACCGTATCGGCAACTCTCGGCATTATCTTAAAGGAGAAGGAGGAGATAATCGCCGAACTCCCCGAGAGGGGAACAATACCTATATGTAATATTAATGGGCCAACTTGCCTGAATAGCCAGTTAGTTTTGATTTAGTGAAGCAGAAGGTGTCAGCAGTCATACACTATGAGTGGTGATACTAAAGATTTTGGTCTTCTGTCAGAAAGTGAGTGCGAAGAGGTCCTACGTAACGCAACAAGTAGTTCTGATAAACGGAAGTTGGTCAGCTTTGAAATAGTTCCAGTCGCAGATAACGTATTTGGCTTTCTCGGGGATTACTTTCACTTAAAGATTACCGCGAAAGACGTAAGTGGCCATCTACAAGACCAACTGATTGGTGATAAGAATAGCTCTTTTGTTGTGGCCACGTACTGTTGCTATTTACGTTTGCTTTCTTGTTATCATCGAATTTGAATTAGGCCACTAATATGTGTTTAAATTATTCAACAGGAGGCCAAGCCATATCTGGAGCATCTCAACTGCTTTGTTAAGGCGGCGCCTGTATTTAAAGAAAATGAGGAAAACTACATAGAGAAAATGCAAGTGTTTCCCAAGGAGTGCACAATATACTCAGAAATCTTAAAAGAAATGGGAAAGTATCGTACGTTAAAAAGCTTCACCTTTGTTCGAAGAAATACCAAATGACGTCATTATGCTTTACAGAGTCAAGCTCATGGCACGCGCGCTGCTACTACGGCCGCAAAGATATTCTCGTGTTGGAAGATTTGGCGAAACTGAACTACAAGCATCTTGCCATAGACGACCACTTCTCTATAGATCACATGGAGCTGGCATTAGAAAGCCTAGCAGCGCTACACGCTGGCAGTATTATAATCGAGGAAAAAACTGGAATTAATTTTGGTAAAAAATATAATGACATGTTCCGAGATTTTACCGCTGAGCCAGTCAACAAGTGGCTAGATATCGGGTTTAAGGTAAATAAGATCAAACCCACTCGCATTGAGAATTTTACATGTCATTGCTTCTTCCCTACAGACAATAGAAGCAGTTGCTGCGACATTACCAAAATTCCAAAATGCAACTGCCCAAAAATTTTTGGCCGAGGATTATGTGCGAAAAGGTCAAAAAAAAATCGTCAGTATCCTGAATGATTCGCGAGGCTACCGCAAAACGTTGGGACACCGAGATTTATGGGTCAACAATATACTCTTCCAATACGACGAAGAAAATAGGCCGTTAAATTGTGCTCTTATCGACTTCCAAATTGTCTGTTACTGCCTGCCTGCCCATGATGTTCTGCAACTCATTTATTTAAACAGCAATCGCAATTTCCGCAAGACTCACTTAAATGATTTACTCGACTTCTACTACGCTTGCTTTAGCAAACAATTGAAATCTGCCGAGATAAGTGCTGACGCTCACATGACCAAGGACGAGTTTATCAAGAGCTGCAAATATGCGAAATTGGTCGCAATCACTGTTGCTGCTATTTACACGCAACTGATAAATCTCCCCGAAGGATGTGTCCAGAATCTGAGGAAAAATGATCCTGACAAGTTTAAGCACTATGTGTTGGTTGACCGGACGGATTTCGTCTTTGGACATATGAGGACTAATGAGTTTTATAACAAGAAAATAGTGGAATATGTGGAAGAAGCTGTTGAGTGCATGATGGACATGTTATTGTAAAACCGCTTTCCATGTTTGGTTCAATTGTATGATTGCTAATTGTGAAACGCCTTTGAGTTGTAAATATCGAAATTATTTAATTGTGCAATAATGTGTCAGGTGTTGTCCATGGATGAAGTACAATATATATTACATTCCAAGACTACTATTTATTTTTCAATTTTACAACGTACTGCTACATTTGTGTCCCAAAACAATAATTTTCTTCAGGAAGTGCTTATTTGCACCATACGTTTCACTGTGTAAAGTCTGTAACACGAACTCGGGTGCATAACAATACGTAAAAGGAAAATGGTCGTTTCACAACAAGATGTCTAATGACTGAGGGCCTGTCCGAATCCAAGTCTTCGTCTTGTTATGCCAGTTCATGACGTCAGACCAAGCTAAGCTCTGTCCAAATTCATGTCTATGGCAGTGAGCTTAGCTAGGCAGTATAACAGTTAAGGCTGACCCTGACTTAGCTTAATGAGCGAGTCAAGGTTTGGGTTGACTTCGTCAGGTAGATTTGCGTGAAGTTGGCAAAGTACTTAAATTATGAGCAACTTTTTAAAGTGGACCCTTTTAACACCCAAGTTGCCAAGTTGTCTAAGCAAACGATCTCGAATAGGTTTTTGTCTTTGCTTTATATGTTATAATAGCTTAGCTTGTTTGCTAACGACATTAACTGTCATAACGAGACGAAAACGTAGACTTGGATTCGGACAGGCCCTGAATATTTTCCTTTTTCAAATATCTAGGGACTGAAATTTGCCTTTGGAGTGCAAATAGTCCGTGTCACCCGGATTTTACACGGTGAAACTCATGGTGCAAATAAGCACTGCCTTTACTATATCCATGGGATCTCATAGTTGTTTAAAAATGAAAAATATTAAAGAAATAAGATGAATTTGAGTAGAAATCTTTTAGAGTATGTTTCTAAAATTTCTTTTAACCTTAACCTATCTAAAGTCAGTGATAAAATTGAAGAGTCACATATAAAATTTCGAAACAACGGAATTACATAGTAAGGGTCCACTTGAAGTACATTTTTGTGTGTACACTTTTGAGTAGAATTAAGTAGATGTAGATGTAAATTATCTTGAGGCGGGTAGATAAACTCTGCACTTAGACTAAAGGTCCATTGTACAAACCTCGAGAAGAGAGACTGACAACTGATTTAATCTCGGTGCACAGATTGAGCCGTTAGACGACCAGTTCTTCTAACAAAGCTCAAGATGGTGGGCAGCGTGAGCTTATGTAGATCATTGGGATCTACATGAGGTTTCCCGAAAGAAGCGGTTCTGGCGCTGTTGTAGAACGGACATGCACACAAAAGGTGAGCAATTGTCTCGTCCTCCAACTCGCATCCGCACAGCGGCGAATCCGCTATTCGTAATGTATGAAGATGCTTGTTCAGCCTGCAATGGCCAGGAATAATGGCCATAGCTTGGCTCAACTGGCATCTGCTAAGGTTGAGTAGATGATTGCCGAGGCCTAGATCGACCCGATGCAAGAACATCTTAGACTGACGAAAATCCGATCTTTCGGACCACCTCTCATTGTGCTCGGAGCGGACCCAGTCCTCCACCGAGCGACTGATGAGAGATGGTGAAACACCCACGTAGGGTTCTGGTCCTATAAAGGACGAGCAGGCCCCTTCTTTCGCCAACCTGTCCGCAGTCTCATTACCTGCTATGTTACAGTGGCCTGGGGCCGATTATTGAGACATGAGATATTAAGTGGAAGTGTAGAACCAATTTTCTAGTTATTTAGAGCTCCAAAGTGTAAGGTAAGATATAGATGAAAAAATGCTCCTGGCATAACCCAGGGCGTTGGGCGTTAATGGATTATCCCGATATTTGACGACCTGTAGCGAAAAATCTACTCATAGGATCGTGTCATGGCCACGGAGACATTTGTTCAGAATAACAAGATCTACAAAATATGAAAATATCAGACAATTTCGCAGAAAGACTTTTTCCATATGTTTCGGTCAAAACCTTTGCTCCAATAAGAATCAAATTTAAGAGCACGAAATAGCGCCTGAACTTTTCGTGCAGCTTGAACAAAAATTTTCGCTGGCTTGTGTCACTTTGGTTCCTTTTTTAAATATATTTATTTACATTTAGAGCGTATGTTTACATCGAGGTAACGTGATTTCAATTGCGACTGGAGAAAAAGATAGCACTGTGCGATTGTGAATGTTAAGCCGTGGTCAAGACAAACGATCGCATGAGGCAGGGTACTGTCTCTGGTGGGAATGGATCTCGGCTTGCCTGACCTCAGATGCGTGCCCGGTATTAATGCACCATTTTCGTCGAGCCGTCAGCCATCACCAGCGCACTCTGGGGATGGAGATGTGATTTGTTTCAACCAAAGTCGATATCCTTTACCTGTAATAACTGAATAGCATACAAAATTCCTATACGAATCATATACACGGCATTCAGCTATTTAAAGTCATTTCGACTTTGGTCTGTTTCTACGGTCTCGGGTCACCGCCAAATCTTCACAACCAAACCAACCAACATAGCTGCAGCTCTTTCATTTGCATTAAAATTATTACCACCTATCTCAGCTTTTCTCTAGCTTTTCCTTCTGTGTGAAAATGACCATTTTGTGTTGCCACATGCAATTCAGCGCATCTGGTACTAGTTTCAGACTGACTTACAATTCAAAATCCATTGCTAATAATGTGTGCAGACGTGATTTGTCAGCAAATTCATACAAATGGTTTTTTTTGGTTTGATCGTGGTTTGGTTGTGCGTGTGTAAATAAATAGTTTTTTTAGTTTAGGAATTTATCTAAGGACAACGAGATTTTCTGATTCCTTCTGTGAGTTTATTTATTCTTCAATTTTAATGATTCCAAAACTAATCAAAAGCATATCAACTGTATATGGAACATCATTAATAAAACTTCTGAAAAAGCAAAATGGCGTATCCAAAATGGCGCCCGACAAGGTTGAACTTAGCATTACTACGAAAACGGGTTCCGCTATGTTTTCGGGGTCGTTGATTTCAAATTTACTGTTGAAATTTGTAAATTAAAGATGGCGGCTCCAATAAAAGCTAGTATTGAAGTATATAACTAACTGATGTAAACGAAGGGGAGAATTTTTTTCCACATTTTTTTTCCTCGATGCTTGACACTTATTTAAGCTACACGAATTTGACGACATAAATATATTGAATCTGAATTTTGGCCAAACAGGTATACAACAATAATAACTTAAATGAATGGATATTTTAAAATAGCCTCTTTAAATATTTCTTGCTCATATGAATAGAAGCATGCGACAATATTTATTCTAATGCCTACACATTAGACATACGCTAGTCAAAACCATAGTTCCCGGGAACTAGTAGGCGGACTGCTCGTATAGATTAACATAGAATCAAGAAATTCTGGATTAAAGCAATTTTAAACCAATGTAAACCAAATGTTCTTTCAAAATATAGCGTGTAAGAGACTGCGCTCCGAATGTTGACCTGATTTTTGCACTTCAAGTATTTTTTTTTTGAAATTATCTCAAACAATATTACGAAGTATCTGGATATCTTTCACATAATATGATCTGAAGGCATAGCCATCATGTAATCCATAATTTCTTCGCAACACTCCAGGAGTCTCTCTCGGTACTTCGAATGAGCTTTCATCTGATTAAAAATAATGTCATCGCGATTAACAGTAACAAAATGGATGTAGGTCTCAGGGTCGCTCAATTTTAAATCCCTCAAAAATCCCTCAGGAAGGTGTGCCAGTTGGGTAAAGATCGAACTGAGATTTAGTGGCAGAATCCTCACATATTCACAGCTCTTGATAAAGTCTTTCCACGTAATGTGACTGTTAATTTCAATTTCCGCCATCTCCAGCTCTCGACTTAGGCAGTCGTAGTAAAATTTTAGTAGCTCATTGATATGGATCTCTCGGAAAGCGCGTGCCGTGTTCAAGTAAATAAACATCATAACGTCCACTGCAGGTGGACAATAACGCGCTATTTGGAAGTCTACAAGCATACAATCGACTGGAAATAGATTTGCCTCGTCGTACTTGTAGAGGATATTTTTGAGCCACAAATCGCGGTGGCATACAACATTTCGGAAAACGTCTGAAGTGTCTACGGCTTTGATCGTGTGGTTTTTGAATTTCATAAATTTTTCCGAAATGAACTTTTGTGCAGCTGGACTTTGATACTTTGGCATTGAAGCTGCAATCGATTTTGTTGTCTGTAAGTAAAATGGTTCGTTGACAAATTTCCTGTCAAATAATTTATTCGTACCTGGAGTCCAACATGGTACCATTCAGAATCAAGTGTTACAGTTGCCTCCTGAAGAAGATGCCCAAATTTTTCGCCTATATTGATTCCGGTGTTTTGCTCAAAAATTATACTGTTTGCATGCATTGCTGCTATACGTTGGAGTGTAATCCGAAGGTGCTTAAGTGAAAAAAATTCCGATATTTTGGGATGTCTGTAACTAAGTTTACTCAAGTCCTCCATGATTAGTAGGTCTGGCCGAGTGTAATAGCATTTAGGAAACCATCTTAAAGACGCCTCTGTAATTTAAAAATGTAACACCGGGTTGGGTATATTTTCGTATAATGGGAATTGGAAAAGTGTTTGTATAATACACACCAAACTTGTCCATCTCCTTAAAAAGAGTAGTGTACAAGCCAACCTCTTTAAAAAAGACATTGAGCTTCTCGATAAATTTCAAGTTCTCCTCATCTCCATCTACCGGAAGTGTTTTCAAGAAATATTCATATTTTCCGATGTGTTGGTCCTGTGTCTAAAATTGGACCAAACGTTAGAAATATTAATTAGTTGAAAGTATTTAAGATGCTGAATCTGAAAATAATAGTTAGTGCAGAAGAAAACACCAAATTGGTATTTCTGGCATATGCTATTGCAGAAATGTAAAATTTGTAAATGTTTCCTCGCCAGTATAGAGTGGAAAAGTAAGTAAAGTAAAGTCGGACGTCCTCAAGATGAAGGGATTTAGAAGGAATGGAAGAAATCTACGATTACATTGAAGGGAATTTTAATTGCCAATTCTCTATGGACGTATTGTTGAAACAGGTTACAGGAGAACCACCACATGTGAAGACCATCAAAGTACAATTCGCACCAGTCTCCTTTCGTACTTTTGGTACGTACTACATGGTCTAGGTCGCCGTCTTGCCTGAAAACCGGTTACCACGCAGAATTTGAAGCTAGCCGTGCAAGCGTTACAAATTTGACCTGGAACACATTCAAAGAAACCATGCCTAGGTGTCAGCTTTAAGGCCACCGTTGAATCCAAAAAAAAATTCCATTTCTGACCAGCAACGCTCGGTTCAAATACAGAAAATGTAGATCAACGAATTTGGTGCTTTCGAAGTTGAGATTGAGTGCCTCTTACTACGACGCTCAGTAGAGAACAGCAAAGGTCCAAAATGGCTACCTTGCGGGACAAGATCGAAATGGAATCAGAAAAAATGTGGGAAAATTTATCTTTGAACGAATGACACGTAAGCTACGACTTAATCCAATTAACAAGATCATTTGAAAAGCCTAGTCGAAGCAGTTTAAAAATTATTACTTTATGGGTAAGCTTGTCAAATGCCTTACGAAAATCGGTATAGACACAATCGACTTGTTTAGCAATTGGCCTTTAATTCTCAATTAAATCCTTTTCACCCATTTGAAATATAGGGATCACATAAGCCTTCAAATATCAGGAAATACACAACAACGTAAAGATAAATTTCCATCACAAATGTGTATTTAGTGTAGTGCCAAAAATAATGTAAAGAAAATAGTTTTTAAAACATTCCCATATCGCACACTCAAACAGCTAACATATATTACCACTTCTGCATGAATAGTAAGATGAAAGTATTCCCCTAACATTCCCGACATTTCCGTTGCAACAGGATCTAACTTAAAGCTGATTATGTTGACTGCACTTTGAACATCGCAGGTGTTCCGTACAATTTCAATACACTCGCTTGCAGTTAAAATTTTTAAGTTGGTTTTATTGTGAGATTCCATTTTAGTAAATTCTTTTAAAATTTATTTTTATATATGTATAACTTTGATGAGATAGACACCCTTTATGGCTGAAGGAGATGAGGAACTACTGAAGAAAGCCAGATTTACAGTTTCGTTGTCAAGTCTTTTCTTTGTGCAAAAATAGCTATCAAGCTTTACTATCTTTGTTACCTTAGGTATACAAATAAATCTTAATGCAAATATTTAGGCGACAGCTAAAAAAGTTGGACAACTTCTTGTTTTGCTGCCATTGTCAACTATAATGAAAATGATAACGTAATGAAATGTTTGGAAAAAGCTCGAGCCGCACGACTGGAAGTTGTTGTCGTCTTTTTGGTTATATAACAGAGATCGGCTAATCTGTCTGTAAGATAAACTGGATCTCATATTTACAGTGATGTGGACAGAGATCTTATTTATTTACAACAGTATTTGTTGTATGCTTATCTGAACTTCAAGGTCACGTAAAGGAATAAAAATAATGAGACAAATCATTTCCAATATTAAATAAATATAAAAGCCCAAAAACAATTGCAATAGAGTTTTCTATCTAGGTTTAGGTGTGTAACACATTCATAACAAACACTTTTTTTCTCTTGAAGATAACTAAGAGATAGTTTTGTGATGAAATTTTACACAAGATGGGATAACTCGGAAATTACAATTTGTATTATTACTGTTGAAGAATGGGAATAATTAACGGAAATAGATAAAAAAAATTTTCTAATAATTCTTTTCGACTATTTTAGAATGTAACATACGTACGATCTTCAGGCACAAAGCACCTCGTACTATGACAAAGCAATTTAACAAATTTCATCCAATTCGCTTTGTTAGTTTTTCGTTTAATAATTGTTGTTGCTAATTTAGTGTCTATAATCCTTTTCACTAATCGTACGAACTACGAACCCTTAGTTGCATTATATTTTTGCTCTTCTTTCTCGGAATTCGCCCTGCACAGCACACGAGAAGTAAGCCGCGCTGAACACCTGAACACATTGTCACAAAAAATCAGAAATATTTGTTTAAATTGTTAAAAATTAAATTTTTATTATGCGGATCAATAATTGACATCTCCAAGAGTAATTGGCAGTAAAAATAACTTATTAGTTCAGTAGTGACAAGAGTTATAAAATTAAGAAAAACATTTTTTTTAAATTACACTGGGCAAAATTTGTCATGTTTTTTCTTGTTAAAAAATAATTGATAGATGATTTGCATAGTATTTTGTCCATACATTTAAACCCTGAAAAACAATTTTCGATCAAGTAAGATATTCATTCAAGAAAAGTAGAATCAAAAAATGGAAAAGGGGAAAAAGCGGTTTCTCCATATTAAAAAAAATTAATCAAGTATCGTCCAAAGCATACACATACCTTAAATGAAAGCTTGAAGCATCAACTATTGCCTAAAAATGCAATAGGCCTATGAACTTCAAGTAATTTGTCTAAATCTTTTTTTGCAATTTTCGTCAGAAAGTTACGCTTCACTTGGTACATGTATATGAAAATATGTTCAACTAAAGAATATGTCATAATTTAGGGTTTGTCCTGTTATTTGAAGTATATATTAAATTTCTGCAACAACTTACAAATGTTTAACAAATTAACGAAAATCACCCAAAAGCGGATTTTTTCACTTTTTGACACCCTTGTTCTCAAAATCTATAAGTTATGCAACGTTTTCGTTTTCGGATTCGTAATCTACAGAACAAAATACATCGAAGTCACCTATTTATATTTTTATACGAAAAACAATGAGACCATAAAAGGTACTCTCGACCTGAATCTCAAGATCATACGTACAATTTAAATTGTCGAAAAAAATGTGAAAATATTTTATTTTAAACTATTTTCATTAATTGTTTCTAGTTTTCTACAATAATAACACATATTGGAATTTCTGAATTAATTTATGTTGTGTCAAATTTCATTAAAAAACTTTTTTCTCACTTCAACTTTTCTCTAAAATCATTAGTTGTTGAGTTATCTTTAAAAGAAAGTACAGAGAGAAAAATTTTGTTTGGTTTATTTCACATTCTGATTTTAATAATTTCTCCAAATCTTTTTCAGCCGGCGCAAAACAATTATTATTCCTTATGACATTTCGGAGGCTTTAAAAAATAAATTATAAATCCTATCCTCCTATAGTAGCCATATGACAAAAAACAAAACCGTTATAATTTCGTCATGTCCGTCTGTCTGTCCGTATGTCACAGCCCTATAACTCCGTCATCTTTTTGTCGATTCTGATGGAAGTTTACATGCAGGTGTCTTGTGTAAACCTTCAATTAGTTATGTAATGAAATCACAAAAAAAAAATTGAGCTGAGACGTTTTTTTTTTTTTTCGCGTACTCTATTGTGTGGAGTAATGCTGGACAGGTCTCCGAAAATGCAATAAAGGTTCTTAACAGACTTTTTCGCTTAGGTGAACAGTTTGCTAAATATAGTCTCCTAAAGTCGTTAGAAATGTGCCCGTGTTGCTAAGCCGTTCTGACCGACATGCATAGTATTAACCAATAACTCTCGATATCTCCAAATCCGTTCAGAATACACTATACTATACTATAGGAAAATGTTGTTCTACATTCTATTCACAAATATCCAGCACATGCAATTTTTTACTATTTTCAGTTTTCCGACTGATAGGCGATCTGCATACATTGCAAATATTTCAGACTAGATAGCTAAATTAATATAATAAATTTATCTAACTGTAACGTTGAGAAGATTGGCGTCATTCCACCATAAATCAGAAAACAGGTCTCAACCTCGCTTATCTTATCTGCCTCATCTATTACACCTATCATTGGGGTTCAACCCAGTGCAAGTTCAATAGTAAAAAGCTAGAACCCAGACCATTTGGCTGATAATAATTATCGGTATATTTTTGGTTGTCCAGAGAGGAAAAAAACAGTGGAAATGGAATGTTTTGGTTTCCCTGTCGTTAATTAATAAAATGCTCCAAGGACTGAAGATAAATAGCTCATAACTTTGAGACAGTCTTTCTTTGTATGACAAAATATTGGTGGTATTCCTGCTAGCGCGCAAAACAGTAATTCCACAGCAAACAATTATTAAATAAAATTTGTGAGCGTTTGATAAGACTGACTACAAATGTGCCTATCATCGCTTGCAGATAAATCTATTTTTTCCGCGAGTGTTAGCCCATTCCTTAAGAAGCCTTGGTACCGGTTGCATCATTCGTGCATTCGCAAGTGTTTTACAGTGATGGAGAATACCAACGATCCGCAAATTATTACTACAGCTGAGTGCATTGAAGTCCTCCGTAATGCCCTTAAGCGGCCAATTAGTGAAATCGACGTGGTCAGTTTTAGACTAGATCCTGTCGAAAAGGAAGTTGTGGGTCTTTTGGGCGAGTACTTTAATTTGGTCATCTTCGCGAAAATTGTAAGTTTTGGTATTCTGGAATGTTCGGGAAATAAATCAGTTTATGTTTTTTACAAGGGAAATAATTTGGAACTGAAGAAATTTGAATATTTCATCAAAACAGTTCCTTTGCAAGATGCGCATTCGAGTTTCATCGAAAAGGTGAACGTATTTCCAAAGGAAACTGCGCTGTACTCCATCGTCTTCAAGGAAATAGACAAATACGGTGAGATCTGGACTGTAAATGTAAAGTAAAATGATTTAAGTCACTTTTTTCAATTCAGGATCTTGTAAATGGCATGCAGAATGTCACTACGTTCGCTCCGATCTGATTGTAATGGAAAATCTAAGGAAACTTCACTATCGCCATATAGCTGAGGATGAATTTTTCTCCATAGACCACTTTAAACTCGCGCTACGTCGTCTGGCAGGTATGCATGCAAGCAGCATTATCTTTGAAGAAAAGACTGGTATTAACATCGGAACCAAATATGCTCACATTCTTCAGGAGGAGGCTGTAACTCAAGACTCGGAATGGCTGCATGTTGGTCTCGAAGTACGTACAGTGTCCACATAAACTCAAAAAAAAAAACAAAAAATTTAAAATAATTGTTTTCAGACAATCAAACAACTTGCGAAAACATTGCCGAAATTCCAAAATGATGCAGCTCAGAGGTTTATTTCGGAGGAGTTCATGAAATGCAAGAACAAAATCGTAGAGGTGGTGCAGCCGTCCAAAGAATTCAAAAATGTGCTGTGCCACCGCGATATGTGGGTGAAGAACCTTCTCTTCAAATACGACGAGAAAGACGCAACGCTCCCTATTGACTGTATGCTGGTCGATTTTCAGATAACTTCATACAGTCTTCCAGCGCTGGATGTGCTGCACCTCATCTACGTAAACACCGCCAGAGAGTTTCGCGATACTCACATGAGTGAGTTGCTCAGGTTTTACTACGACTGCCTCTGCAAGGAGCTCAAGCCGGCGCTGATCAACGCCGACGATCACATGACTTGGAATGAGTTCCTAATGAGTTGCAAACATGCAAAGGCACTCGCTCTTCCGTTTTCTGCGGTGTACACTCAGTTTGGGAATTTACCTGATGGCTTTTTAATTGACTTTATGAGAAAAGATGCGGAAGGATTCGTTCATTGTCTTACTGTAGAACGGTATGAGTTTGTGCGTAACATCATGAATGAAAATAAAGGGTATGAAAATCGAATGATTGAGTGCGTGGAAGAAATCATTGACTACGCAATGGATGACAGCGGCTTACTTGCATAGCGTTGTACTTCAACAAATCCAATAAATTGTATTATAAAGATTTTAATGTCAACTTTAACTTACTTGAATTTTTTTATAGTTATATACTCAATTTACTTTAGCACATATACCTAGACATTGTGCGAAGCATTTTCTCCTTCTTTTCTCTTATAAGCGTTTGAAGTTGTAAACCGCTGGGTCAGCGCTGTAATCGGTGTCCTTGATATTTTTAGATTTTTATAAAAGGTAGTTCTGCGATCGCTTATTTTAAATATGGCGTCTCGTTTTAAACATTTCTGCTGAAAGGTCTTTATGAAGTCCTAACAAGAAATATGAGGTCACCTCACACACATAAGAGTAATACATAGTTTATATAGAAGTACTAAAGATTATAAATCGTATATGGTTGGAAATCACATTCATGGAATAAAACTAATCTAGTTAATTCAAAAGAAACGAAAGGAAAAGAAAAAGACGGAACTCAATGTAAAGTAAAATTGCTTTACTTAAATGAAATGCCTCAAAATAATTAATTTAGTAAGCCAAAAGAACTCCTTAGAAACGGATCCCTCACCTTGCCGCGGTGAAGGAGCTTGCGCGCGTTCAATGATAGACTGGGGTATGTCGACGGTAACCGAGGTTGCCGGCAGGGTCACCCATGTCGAACAGGTCAGTCTTGAGGCTCCAGACTGAGAGGGGTGACCAAACACACAATGGAGGACAATCCTAAGGATTTGTCTACACGAGGTAACCAGGTAACTGGGAATCCTTCCGCTGAAGAAGCGGCTGGGGAACGAACGTTCCAGGCCCCAACTCCATTTACTGCTGAGGTGACGGGGCCAGACCAAGGAGGAAGGAATCAGCTGCACCCCGATGATGGGATGTCCATAGACGAACTATCATAGATTAACACATTGACAGGGTCAATGGGGAACCTACTTTTGGACCAGGAAAGGACCGGAAAGCAGTATTCTTCTGCGACTACGGTTAATCCTGTCCCGATGGACCCCCCTCCCCCCACCTGGTTGAGCCTGCAGTGGTAAGGGATCCTCCCTTGAACGCGGCGGATAGCAAGGGGTTATCCAACCGACACCTGCGACGGCTAAGGCAGCGAATGAACAGGGCCAAAGTTCCGGAGGCGAAAGTCGGAGGGCCTGATGGTCTTGCTCACTCTCCGTCCACCGCGATAGCTCTGGGGTGATCAAACCCGAACAGTTAGCGAAGAGCAAAAGCAGGAAAGTCGTCGAGACCAGGCTCCCGAGCTCTTCGTCACCGAGCGAGGTAAAGGGGAACCCAACCCTCGCAAAAGAAGATCAACCAGAAAGACATTTACATGTGACCTGACCACAGGTTAAACCAGGTCTCAAATGGTTTCGTTCAACCATAACGAAGGTTTCCATATCGTGCTCAAAACCAGTTCCACCGGAGTCTTTACAGTTCCTTAAGTGACAGTAGAATTATTTTCCAACTAATGCCTTGGAGGGTTGGTAGAATTCGCATCCTTTTTACTCCCTCCTGTGCGGTGAACGATGCCAACATAATTCGGTTAAGGCGATCATTTTGGCCATTTGCCCGAGGAAAAGTCACAGCACTTTGTATAGGTACATATATGCCTCATAGTCCGGGAGGCGACTGCATAAAAAGGTGCCCATAAGCATACAGCATATTAAAATGCCGCAGGGGTGCCTGGGCGCTGATGGACCAATTTCGCGAAAACTTCCCATTTCTGGTGCGCTTTTAGGGTGCAAAAAGCTTACTTACATATCCCTCTATCAGCTGCGTTCTTTTGTGCACCTTGTTCTGGAACTGCTATACATTGCACAGAACAACTTTTCTGCTCGTTGAAGAGAATTCAAGCCTACCAAATAGTGTGCCTTTGAAAACCCAGGTGACGCCAAATTAAATTCCCCAAAAGGATTTTGTCAGTTTTCATAAAAGTATCAGCTAATATATGTAAACAAAGTTTTACTCGTAGTTAAGTTAATTGTGGGAATTTATTACTTTGTATGAATGAAGTTCGTCTGCGGTAAAAAAAATTAAATAAATATTTATTACTTTGTTCACCAAAGATTTCTACCGTTTCTGTATAAAACGGTTTAACACACGGATAATTTCCTTAAATGAGCTTTTGTACGGAGGAGAACAAGGAATACAAGAAAACGCTGCAATCGAACGGGAAATTAGCTTGCTATCCTAGCTTTGATAAAACTTAGGGGACGCTTGTAGCTCGAAAAATGGAACCCTATCCTATTAAACTATCCTAGCTTGTGCAGCTAGCTTACTATCTTTCTCACTAGCTCACTAGCCCATAAGTGAAACTAGTTCTGCATACACGCAGTCAGAGCTACTTGCTTGCTAGTTTATTAGCTTGCTAGCTTGAAAAACAAGCCTCGTGTATCCCGGGCATAACCTTGAGAAGCTTAGAATCATTCCACCATAAATCAGGGGACAGGTTTCCGTCTCGCCTATCTCATCTATCTCATCTACTACACCTATAATTGGATTCAACTATTTATCTATGGTTCAACCTAGTTCAACTCAAACTTTCCAAAGTTAAGGTCTAGCCTAAATTGTTTCACTGATAAAAAAAAACCATCAGTATATTTCAGGTTATCAAAAAATCGCTGGAAAGATTTCGATTATTTATCATAATTTGTTGGCTACCCGTAGTTAATTAACCCCAATAAAACGGTCCGAAGACTGAAGATAAATAGCTCATAAGTGCGTCAGTCAGTCTTTCTTCGTATGACAATAGATACAGTGGGATTTCTGCTACTGTGCAAAGCGGCAATTCCAAAACAAACAAATATTAAATAAAATTCGCCAGCATTTGATAAGACTAAAAATGTCCCTATCATCGCTTGCAGATAAATCTATTTTTTCCGCGAGTGTTAGCCCATTCGTTAAGAAGCCTTGGCACCGGTTGCACCATTCGTGCTTTCGCAAGTGTTTTATCATTATTATCATTTAAGTGATGGAGAATAATAACTATCCGCAAATAATTACTAAAGCTGAGTGCATTGAAGTCCTGCGCAATGCTCTGAAGCGACCAATTAGTGAAATCGACGTGGTCAGTTTTAGACTAGATCCTGTCGAAAAGGAAGTTGTGGGTCTTGTGGGAGAGTACTTTAATTTGATAATCTTCGCGAAAATTGTAAGTTGTGGTGTTCTTCAAATTCGGTAAATAATTGAAAGCTTTTTTTTCTACTAGGGGAATAGTTCGGAGCTGAAGAAATTTGAGTATTTCATCAAAACAGTTCCTCTTAAGGGCGCTCATTTGGGCTACGCAGAAAAGTTAGACGTATTTCCTAAGGAAGCTGGATTGTACTCCATTCTCTTCAAAGAAATAGACAAATATGGTGAGACTTGGACTGGCTTAATTAGTAAAATGAATAAAGTTTTGTTTCTTTGTCTAGGTACATGCAAATGGCATGCGGATTGTCACTATGTGCGCTCCGATATGCTGGTGATGGAAAACCTTAGAAAACTTCACTTTCGACACATAGGCGAGGACGAATTTTTCTCAATAGACCACCTTAAAGCCGCTCTACGAAGCCTGGCAAGTATGCATGCAAGCAGCATTATCTTCGAGGAAAAGAATGGTATTAACATCGGAACCAAATATGCTCACCTTGTTCAGGAAAAGATTATAAATCACGAATCGGAGTGGCTGCATGTTAGTCTTGAAGTATGTATAGAACCTCTAAAAACTAGACATTACACTAAAATTATTTTTTAGACAATCAAACAATTTGCGAAAACATTGCCGAAATTCCAAAATGATGCAGCTCAGAGGTTTATTTCGGAGGAGTTTATGAAATGCAAAGACAAAATGATAGAGGTTGTGCAGCAGTCCAAAGAATTCAAAAATGTGTTGTGCCACCGTGATATGTGGGTGAAGAACCTTCTCTTCAAATACGACGAGCAAGACGCAACACTCCCCACTGACTGTATGCTGGTCGATTTTCAGTTAACTACCTACGGCCTTCCAGCGCTGGATGTGTTTCACCTTATCTACGCAAACACCGGCAAAAAATTTCGCGACGCTCACATGAGTGAGTTGCTCAGGTTTTACTACGACTGCCTCTGCAAAGAGCTCAAGCCGGCACTGATCAACGCCGACGATCACATGACTTGGAATGAGTTTCTGGCAAGTTGCAAATATGCAAAGATATTCGGTCTACCGCTTGCCGCGGTGTACACTCAGTTTGGGAGTTTACCGGCTGAGGTCCTAATTGACTTCATGAGGAACGACCCGGAAGGATTCGTTCATTGTGTTACTGTAGAACGATATGACTTTGTATGTAAACAGATGAAGGTAAATAAGGCATACGAAAATCGAATGATTGAGTCCGTGGAAGAAATAATTGAGTACACAATGGATAACAGCGTTATACTAGTGTAGCTCTGTAAATTCAATAAATTGAAAAAAAAAAATATTTTACAAGGATTTTAATACCAACTTACCACTTACTGGTATTTCTTTAATCTGAGGACAAGGTGTGCCTCTGCCAAGTCGAAAATTAAGAAAGGCGCTACAGTACATTTGCTTAAAGCGATTCGGTATATTTCCGAACCCAACTTCAGTCTGGACACTACTACGAATCTCACATTTTTGGATAGGATGATTCACCAAATTTATTTACATAGAGGTCTTTCAATAAGGGCGCTCGACTTTTAATTGTAAATAAAACAAGTTGTGTTTGAGATACCCACTCCATTTTTATTTTATTTGAAAGAACTTATTATGGCATTAAGTATGGAATATAACGTCGTCCAAATTTCCGGCGTGGCTTTACTTGGTGGTACGTACTCCGGAGGTCCAATTGTCGATGACCTTGTCGCATAAATCTGGCTGAATTTGCTGGATAGCGTTCATTATGTTGACTTTGAGGGCATGTATTATTTGCGGTTTATTCGCATAGACTTTAGTGATTTAAGACGGTCTCAAAGGAAGAAGACTAAATGGGTTAAATCGCACGATTTCGGTTCACGCCGCCCTCAAATCGCTCGTGCGGAATGTCCATTGTGATATGCGCTGTGTGGCTCGTAGCGCCGTGCTGTTGAGACCATATATCGTCGGTATCCATATCATCCTGTTCAGGCCACAAGAAGTTGCTTATCATCGCTATGTAGCGCTCTCGCCGTTGATGCTTATGGTAATGCCAGTTTCGTTTTGAAAGAAGTGGACCGATGATTCTGCCAGACCAAAATCTGAACCAAACAACAGTGACCTTCTTGGGATGCTTTTGGTGCTGGTGTATCTCGTGTGGATTGGTATCGCCCCAAATGCGACATTTTTGAGCTTGGGCTTCGTCGCTAAAGATGGTTTCTTTTAGTGAAATTTGGGTGGGTCAGTTGGATTTTATACGGGTGCAGACCCAAGTTTCGCCGCAAAATTCGCCAAGTTGAAGTGGCAGAGAGGCCAAGTTTTTGTGAACACTGTCTCGGGTTGACTATCGGACTCTCACGCACAGCAGAGATGTTTTTAACAGACCTTTCGTTTCGGTGAGGTACAAGTGTTGGCTGATTATTTACCGAAGCGGTTGACTCTAATTTAGCCACCAAACGTCGAATAGTCGACTCGGCAAGACGATTGTGGATAAAATTCTTGTAATGATGGCAACGTTTCTCGTACGGAGCACTGATTTTGATAAAAATAAATTGATGATTTGCTCACATTTCAAGGTGATTTGCCATACACTACTGAACAATTCACAACAAATTTCACAGAAGTTGCTTTAACAACATGGCCGTTATAAGCTAAAAAATTTCGAGCGCCCATATTGAAAGACCCCTTCCTGTAGTGCTATAAGAAAGTTTAATATTGGTATGCGGGCTGGATGGAGCAAAACTTACCAGTTAAATGCTTCCAAGTATTTTTGCACAAGTTTTGCAACGTGTAGTCTTTCATTGTCGTGTAGCAGAATCAGTTTGTTTGGTCGCGTGTTCCACTTCGGCCGTTTTTCGTTCATAGCTCCATTCAAACATATTAACCATATAACGATAACGACACACACATACCACTCTTTTAATTATGGTTGCCAATTTTGATAATTTTTCCGGGTTATATGAGCAAAAAAGAAAAAAAAAAGGTCCAAAAAATAGCTGTATTAAAAATAGCCAGCTCCCACTAACTCCTCGGGATCTTAAATAGAAACCCTCACTTTTTATTGGAATTTTAGACTCCACAGGAAAAAATATGTAACTTGATCCGAAATTTTTTTTTTCAAAACGTTCAAAGCAAATTGCATTACTTCTGGTCGCCATTTTAAAACCGCCAATTTGTTTATGAAAAACGCAATCAGGGTCCCGAAAAAACCCCCGAAACCAAGCTTCAAACTAATTTGTTAATTTTAAAGACTTTTGGCCACCTTTTCGACCATTTGCCCCACTGTGGGCCGGCGGCATATGGCAGTCATACCGATGGGAAACTATTTAGAACTCCAATACTCAATGTGTAAGACAATTTTAGTGTGTCACAAATTACTTCGAAGTTTGTACATTTGCATGTCTATTCTAACGAACTATTGGTGCAGAAAGAAAAGAATAAGAACAGAAGTAAAAAATTGGGACTACCCAAATTCTGATCCCAACATAAACCCAAACTGTGGATATTTCACTTTGGCGCTGATGGACCTGGTTCACCTGGCATCACCCATGCCTTTACATGTTGTATTTGATAGCGCATGATCACAGTATGACTGACATCTATTTGCAACATTCAGAAACTTTTCCCATTCCCAATAGATAAATAAATCAACGGAAAGATAAACGAATAAATAATTCAACACAACAAAAATGAGCGAATAGTCACGGAGATAATATTGGAATGAGACTTCCTCCTACGTATCGGATTACCCAGCCAGAATTTTCATTAAGTTGTTTTCCAGGTAGAGGGGGCTGATTGCACATTTTTATGCCATTGACGAAGAACGACCAGCTGGCCGATAGCATTGTGCAGTGGAAAAAATTAGCGCACCTGATCTTTGAGAATTTGCAAACCGTAGCTCTTCAGATTGATGAGGCTGTTTGCTCTTAACTGGACATTTAATACACGGAAGCGAAAATATACATCAACGAGAAAATTTATAAGTCATCACAAATAAATGAAGAGACGTGGTCATAGCAATTAAAGGGGGGCGGGGCGTGTATAGAGTATATTCGCACATTGCAGAGAGACACATCTGCTGCGGTGAGATAATATCGCAATAAGATATCACAACAAAATTAGCGATCGAATAAATTTCAAGCGAACTCTTTAGAGTTTTTTCGGTGATTCCCCGATTTCGTGGCTGGTTGGTCATTTGGTTACATTTCCATTGCCGTGGGTGTCTCTCACATCTAACTAAGGTTTGTGTGACGACGTGGCCGTTCTTGCCGTTTTTGCGAATTACGCGTTCGGTGTTCACTCTGTATCGGTCTCTAGTATTTCTTGATTAATATTTATTTGCTGTGTTGTGCCTTTGTTTGCTTAAATTGGAACTTTTAAGTCATATCTTAATTGATTGATCGGTTGTACTGTGTCTCTTTGGTTTGTTTGGCTTTTATAATTATTGTTCGTCAGATTTTCATTTCTGTTTCTAACTGCTGTTTAGTTTTATTGTCGTTCGGTCTCGTTTATTGTGGTTTTTTGATATCGTCTCTAGTTAATTCTCGGCACAGAGTGTAAAACTGATCAGGCCATTGAAATTGAAAAAAATTGTGCCGTCTCAAGTGTGCTAAATCAGAGTACCTACTGCTTTTAAGTGGAAGTAGGGTTGCCATTCTTTAGAATTTCGCACATGTCAGGCATTTTACAATAATGTCAGGATTGTCAAGCTCAGGCCAAATCGGATTTACTTAAGGAAGTGTCTATTTGCACTTCTGATGTGTCCATGCATGTGTGTGTATTCGTATGACTGAAATCCGCGAAATGCATGGCCTACTGACGGATTATTTGCCTTTTACAAAATATCTACATACTGAAAAATTCACACACCGAAGTGCAAATAGACGCTTCCTGTATTTAAATTTATGTCGTTTAATAATGTGCACGTACAAATTTCATCTTCAGATAAGTATCAAAATTGATCCGAAATTTAGGGTTGCCGGCCATCTTTTAACAAGAGGAGATTTGTAGGAATTTTTCATTTTTTGTTTCACCAAAAGTTATTTGTCGTTGTAATTCAGAAGGCTCCAATTAGCTTTCAACGATGTAGTACGCTATGTTTACAATCTTACTCGTTATTGTCATGTGTCCTCATAAGTACCTTCACTTCTCGGAACCTCAATTTATGAGTATTTGCCACGTCACGTGTTTACGCTGCTTTATAGTTTGTTGCGGGAAAAATGTCCTTCAAATTTATATAGTAAAATATATTTTCTGTGATCGTGGCGGGGTTTCCAGCTCATTTTGCCAAAACTCTCATCTTGTCTATCTTGTCCTAGTTACACGTAGGTGGAATACTCGATTCACAGCCTTACAGTTGTTATTAGGCACATCGCCTATTTCTACTCTTCCTTCAATCTTGTATTTATTGTTCAATTCATTTATTATTTGCGTTAGTCATGTTTTATAATAACGTAACGTTGTAATGCATTTGTATGCTAGTTCAGTTTAGTCTAGTTTTAATTTTGTGATCCTTATATTGTTCACCACATTTTTGTACTGGACTAGATAATTTAATCTTTAGTTGAATCCAAATAATTTGTTTGTAGTCAGGCTTTTTATTGTAAAATCAACGATGGTAACCCTAAGCGGAAGTATTAGGCAAAACTGATCGGAAAAATATCGCTGAATGCCACCAAAGAAAATATAAACAAATCTAAACAACTTGTAGCCAAGCCCCGTGCGGCGGCGCAAGGGGGTTTATAAATAGGCAATCGTTTGCTGGGCTGTGACTGCGCACTGATGCGATAGTGCCACTGCTGAGACGTAGTACGTTCTGTGATCGCCTGGCATGTGCATTTTACGTTAGTGTGCACATGGCAGGGCGCAATTAACAACAGCCAAAACGGCTTAGGCCACCCAGCGGGAACTGGAAGCATTAAAGAAGGCATGAAAGAGCAATTTTGAGAAGCTTGAAAATGCTTGCCTCTCGTATCCCTGTCCGTATCTTTTTAGCCAGGGCATGTCATTGCGAGGAAGAAAGCTTTTTCTACTTTCTTCCCGTGTGCTTCGTCGGAAGATGGTTGGCAGATTTGTTTGTTTTCTTCCTTTGTGCTTCTTTGGAAGCTTATTGACAAAATTTATCTATTTTCATCTTCTTTGGTTTTTTGAAAGATATACGTGGAGGCGAAGCAGATATAGAGCTTATAACTCTTTCGGCCTGTGGTTTCGCAGGAAATATTTGTTAATTTGCTGGAATTTTAATTGATAAGAAGCACTTCAAATTTTCTTCTTGGGAAGACTCAGAAAATACATACTGATCATTGATCAAATTGATAGCTTGCTGCTCTTAAAGCCTTAAAAAGGCTTTTTACGTTTTATTAATTCGTTAGTACAAACATATTATATTTAAAAATGTCTCAGCAAAAACACTACATTCGGAGACTTTTATAACTTTACGAAAACTTCTTTTAAAAATCATTATAGTCGTTAACCATTTTTTCGAAGCGCTCCTTTGTGGTCTCAGCCAAATTAGTTTCATTTTTTTTCAGCAACAGCTATAGCAGTCTTGTACCCACTAACGTTGTGGTAGACTCGGATGTGTTTGTCTCCATCAGCAGCAAACAAATTCTTTCCTAAGGTGTCGAAGGTTAAGGCGATTATCGGTCCTTCGAATATATTTTTAATAACACCATCACATTCTTCTGTGATTGTTTAATAAATTTCAATTGTTGGGCCACACCCTATTAAGCCACACACGCTGTATTCAGAGAGAGAGAGAGAGAGCCAACAAGGGTGAGAGCGAGAAGTAATTTGATTGTCCCTTCTCATATTCAATTTCAGTATCATAAAGTTTCCAGGCCTCATCCTTACACAGTAATAATATGAAGTGAATCTTGATAGAAGACAAGTCCAACATCCGACTGGCTATTGGCACACTTTACAGTCAGGCACAGATGCGAAACCGCAAGCAGCTATACGAATCGTCCACATGGCGTAATTTTTGCGGAGTATACGTATTCATCAAATAGGTGTCGATCTTGTCTGATATGTTTTCCTTAAGGTCTCAAGTGCCCATTCGTACAAGACATTTGGAATCGTACAGTTCAGTCAATACCAAAGCCTACAATCTCGTTTTCGGTTACTTTTGGAGACGTGAGTCCTATCTTAGGATTTTCGATCCTCCATTTTTTTTCTCCACTTTATAAACTTCAATTGAGCTTTTGATGCACTTGTGAATAGCGATTGTTGTATGATCTGGACTCTGACCTATTTTCGTTTTGCCGGTTTCCTCAACAAAACGATCCGAAGTCTAAACATAAATAAATAGAAAAGAAGTCCATCAGTGTTTCTATGTCTAACAATTAGTCCAGTGGTCAGTTTATTTGCTATTTCGAACAAAGTATCCCCTCTTTCCCCCTCTATAGAAGAGGTCGTTACCATTTTCAAAATGAATATGCCCCTCCCAACGCGCTAACTGAAACTAAAGCCAGGCACACATCTGAGGCGAGGCAAGCCGAGCATTCAGAGGTTTACATATATATATTTAGTCTGAGGCGTGCGGACCCATTTCCACCAGAGTCGAAACCCTGCCTCGTGCGCTCGTTTGCCTCGGCTCGTCTGAGATGTATACCCGGCTTAACACTCCGGGTAAAGCTGGCTACGGACTTATGTACGTGGCATGATCTGCGTGGTACGATGTGTGAGGAAAATCAAGCAGCCGTTAATTTCACTCACGATATATATAAATATTTCGCCGACCAGTATGTCATACACACTGCCAATGTTCGGGATACGTTCAACATCGTACATCGTGAGAAAAACACAAGTCTGTAGCCAGCTTAAAAATCCTAACTATTTCCAAATGTAAACCTGTTTTTGCCATTCGTTACTAAACCTTAGTATAGGTTGCAGCCATTCGTACATACACTCATTTATAAAAAAAAATTATTATTGAAATTTTCGTAAACAATGGAGAATAATAAGTTATCCCAAGTCATTAACAAATCTGAGTGTGTTGAAGTCCTGCGCAATGCCCTTAAGCGGCCAATTAGTGAAATCGACGTGGTCAGTTTTAGACTAGATCCTGTCGAAAAGGAAGTGTGGGGTTTTATGGGCGAGTACTTTAATTTGATAATATTCGCGAAAGTTGTAAGTTGTGGTCTTCTTCAATTTCGGGAAATAATTGAAAGCTTTTATTTCTACTAGGGTAATAGTTCGGAGTTGAAGAAATTTGAGTATTTCTTCAAAACAGTTCCTCTACAAAACACTAATACGGCCTTAGCAGGAAAGCTAGACGTATTTCCTAAGGAAACTGGATTGTACTCCATCCTCTTCAAGGAAATAGACAAATATGGTGAGAGTTGGACTGGCCTAATTAGTAAAATGAATAAAGTTTTGTTTCTTTGTCTAGGTACATGCAAATGGCATGCGGATTGCCACTATGTGCGCTCGGACATGCTTGTATTACAAAATTTGACAAAATGTCACTTTCGCCTTATAGCTGAGGATGAATTTTTCTCCATATACCACTTCAAGGCTGCTCTACGGCGCCTGGCAGGTATGCATGCAAGCAGCATTATCTTCGAGAAAAATACTGGTATTAACATTGGAACAACATATGCTCACCTTCTTCAAGAGAAGAGTATAAGTTGCGATTCGGAGTGGATGCATGTCAGCCTGGAGGTATGTATAGAATCCGCCCCCCACCACATGAGATAAATTTATTGCATTATTTTTCTTATAGACAATCAAGCAATTTGCGAAAACATTGCCGAAATTCCAAAATGCTGCAGCTCAGAGGTTTATTTCGGAGGAGTTCATGAAATGCAAGAACAAAATCGTAGAGGTGGTGCAGCCGTCCAAAGAATTCAAAAATGTGCTGTGCCACCGCGATATGTGGGTGAAGAACCTCCTCTTCAAATACGACGAGAAAGACGCAACGCTCCCTATTGACTGTATGCTGGTCGATTTTCAGTTAACTTCCTACGGCCTTCCAGCGTTGGATGTGCTTCACCTAATCTTCGTAAACTCCTCTAGAAAATTTCGTGACACTCACATGAGTGAATTGCTCAGTTGCTACTATGACTGCTTCTGCGAACATCTCAAGCCAGCACTGATTGACGCCGACGATCACATGACTTGGGCAGAATTTGTGGCAAGTTTCAAATATGCAAAAATATTCGGTCATTCGATTTCCGCTATGTACACTCAGTTTGGTGGTCTGCCTGATGACACCTTAATTGACTTTATGAGAAACAAGCCGAAAGAGTTCTTTCGCTTGCTTACTGTAGAACGATATGACTTTGTATGTGAGCACATGAAAAAAAATAAGGCGTACGAAAATCGAATGATCGAGTGCGTTGAAGAAATGATTGACTACACAATGGACAACAGCGTCATTCTAGTGTAGCCCTATAATTCCAGCAAAATGTATTAGGTTGATTTTAATGTGATCTTGAGACTTCTTACCTATATGTATTTCTTCGCATTTTTACACTCATTGTTATCTTAATGAATATACCAAGAAGTGTGAGGTCAGCATCTAACTGTGTTCACAATTGTTATATTAATATTTTCAACAACGTTATTTTGCAGAAGTTGGTTTATTGGTTATGTGTATTAAATTATGGTGTCTGGTTATTATTGGGTATGGGAATGAGTTTTCGTCTTTTCCAAAAAGGTTTTTCAGTGATCACGCTTGATGATGCGACCGTACTCTGCTTGGAGGGTCTTCTATGGCTTTATCGAAATTCGCGATATGGTCGGAGATAGAGTTCAGAATTTCAAAATTCATACCTATTTTTGATTTTCTAAATGGCTTCTTGAATTCGAGGTGGAATGGAATGCTTCATGTTCAGTAATTTACGTGGTGTGAATTAAATGCATTTTTAATAAGTCTGAAGACCGACCTGACAGACCTCTTGTGCTTAATTACCCTGGATATCCAATCATCAATTTTAGAGTCCTTGAATACACTCGGGTGCAAATAAATCGGACCACCACACAGTTTCGATTTCGAAATTATTTTTCAAGGTGGCTAATTGTTTTCAAATGTAAAGGTGTTAGAACAAAAACATTCGTTATTTACTTGCTCATTCGAATATTATAGGTGCCGATTTCTACGGTTAGATATAAATAAGAGTAAGGGCATGCATTAATTGCACATCATTCCAGATACTTAAGGGGTAACACCACTGTAACAGCTTAAAAAAACGTGTTTTTTGTCATTTTTTTTTTGGGTGGAAGGAAAGGTAATAAAATTATAATATTGGAGGAAGTTATTTAGCGTATATTTAAGTAACAAAATAGAAAATTATTATAAAAAAATATTTAAAAATGACGGCACCACAGCCATTTTCGCGAGGCACGTAGAATTTGAGGCGCTCTGCGGCACGGAGTGTAGCTGCTGCAAATTTGGATCTAGACAAAAAAAAAAAAACACTTATTGTACATGCTTATAGCTAGAGAAATACGTAGGAGATTTTAAAAATATTGATTTTTGTGTGATTGGCGAGTATTTGAATTAAATCGTTAAATTTGCAACAACAAAAAAGATAATCATTTGTTAATAAATAATGATTAAATTAACTTATCGAAAATCCCCTACGTATTTCTCTTCAAAATCTTATTTTAAAGATATTGTAACAAATTCGAATGAAAAAAGAATGAAAATTGTTGGAGTTATGCTGCGTGCCGTTTTGAAAAATCGTGTTTCGAGAAAAACGCATTTAAAGTTTGATTTGATTATAGACATGAAAAAATGAACGCGGTGGGAGCCAATCGAAGACGAAACCTTCATAAGCACGGCGGACAAATTTTTGTTAGAGATGAGTTCTCTATATACTGTATGCTTGGTGTCAAAAAGTAGGACATTAGGCTGTACCTTCCCAGCAGGTATTCATCTGACGCAGGTGTCGTTTCGGAGCAGTCCGACGCGCTTGGGGAAGAGCTCGAAATTACAAGAAAAAAAATACTTTGAGGTATGAAATATTTTTCCCCATATTCTAAAAGGTTCAAAGTATTTTTTAAGCCTAAAAAAAAAACCATTTTTTGAAAAATTTACAGTGGTGTTACACCTTAACCGCCAGACCGGAGTGGGCAATCTGAACGGGCCGGCGTCATTCACAGTCATACCCGCAACCCGAAGAACCCATGCATGCATCTGACCCATTCTCGCCCACATTGTCACTTACATCTTACATCCCTTTGCTTTTGACCCTTTCAATTATATTTGATTAAGGGGTTACATAGGTCTTGAAGGAAAGAAAAAACAACTTTTTCAAAAAATTGTAATTTAAAAATCAAAACTCTGTTTTATTTGAAATTTACACATAGAAAAGTGTAGCATTTCTAGAAGTTGTAAAAAAAATTTACAGCTAAAAATATTGAAAATTGTCCGATTTTCCTGTAGTTTTCCTCGTCCTGCCTTTTTTGCGGTAGGCAAGATTTCTCGAGAACGAATCGACCGATTTTGCTGAAACTTTGCACAGTTTCTCTTTATAGTATTGTTTCGTGATTGACCGAAGGAATTGAAAAAAAAAAAAAATTAAAGTTTAGAATTAAGTTTGAATATATTTTCGTCACAAATTTTTTAGCATTTTTCCGATTCTCATCGTTTTTAAAACATTTTTTTCGTATAAAACAAGAACGAGTCAACCGATTGAAAATCCCTTCGGTTAATCACGAAAAAATACTATAAAGAGTAACTGTGCAAAGTTTCAACAAAATCGGTCGATTCGTTCTCGAGAAATCTTGCCTACCGCAAAAAAAAGGCTGGACGAGGAAAACTGCAGGAAAATCGGACAATTTTCAATATTTTTAGCTGTAAATTTTTTTTAATACTTCTAGAAATGCTACACTTTTCTATGTGTGAATTTCAAATAAAACGGAGTTTTGGTTTTTAAAATAAAATTTTTTGAAAAAGTTGTTTTTTCTTTCCTTCAAGACCTATGTAACCCCTTAAGTTACATTACTTAATTTCAGGATAAAAAAAATCGACGTATTTTTGGTGGCATATCATTTTCCCATGAGTGTATTTAGTACGTAAATTGAAATTAATAAAGTTCTAGTGCAAAAATGATTAACGACATTCTGTTACGTGATGTCAAGGAAAGCAAACTACGGTATTAATAATCTTCAAGGGAAATTTCCGCAGCAAATAACTTCTATAATCGACTCCCATTAATTGACGTTAATTCGCAGTAAAAGGCACGATTAAATTAATGCTTCAATTACCGCCAATAATTAAATCAAATTCTAAGAAATAAAGCGAACTCGAGAGATTCCGCCTGAAAGTGGCAGCACTAATCTCACCTTGCAGCAACCTGGCCATTACCTACCCCTTTCAGGTGAGTTGTTTTTCTTCAGGTATTTTCAGTGTAAACATTATGCCAGATATGCTTCGGTTTACGATGCCGCCATGTGCTCCACGCGCTACAGCGCATGCTGTGGGGTGAAAGCTTTTGGAGCACTTGGAGGCGCTCACTTTCAACCCTGCTGTTTTGCAGCTTTTACGGGAACTCTGTGAATTAGTCTCAGTGGAATTGCCGATCAAAACGCGTATAAAAAAATAAATCCTATACCGTTGAACAGCCGCAGTGGTGTGAGCAGAAGTTTGGCCTGTTTGTTTGCCAGAAAAGCGAGCAGCCGGATGATACGTGCGAATTAGGTCACAAAAAAGTGCAAACTGCCCGAAGACCGATGAGAAAAGCGACTAAGTAATTCGTGACGCATTGAGGAGCACAAGTGGTGATGTAAAATCGTGAAAATTCTCTTATCTCTGTTAAAAAATGTATGTTTGCTGTTGAAACAGCCCCTCAGGCACTTAACTTGTGTCGATGTCGATCCATCGCCCGCCCTTCCTTTCCCACTGTCGTGTCCTAGCCATGGATTAGCCCTATAAAGTGCATTTCATAATAAAAAAAATCAATAGGTTTTGTTAAGTGAACAAAGGTAAAGCTGAGCTTTTCCCTTTGTTCGCAGCCGCAATCACTAATTTCCATTACAACAGTTAGCCCCCCATTCACAGCCCCACACCCTTCGGCAAACTCCGCGCCGCCCCATAAATCAGTTCAAATCACGCGACTACCGCACCCAAGATCCGCAGCTTAGTTTAAGTTTTGCGTTTCATTAAAACGAGATTTGCCCAAATGGCAGTCGATTGTATTACAAAATCACTTTGCATTTTACAGGCTCGTGGACGCGATTCCCCAGGGATGTGGAGGCAGGTGGTCCTTCGGGGTTGTTATCCTCGTTTACTTAATGGCCTACAATGAAACGAGTGGGCCGACAATCGTCTTCTCAACCTTCCTAGCGGCTATTTATGGACTTACTTCTGGTGAGTATTGGCCAGTGCGGTCGAAGATGAATGAACAGGACGTGTACTCCACAACAGCTGGTAGGCAAATGGGAGATTTACCACGGTGACAAATTCAAAAAAAAAAATAATTATTTAAGGAATTTTAAAGTTAATCCTCTTATGTCACGCATATTAAGAATTGCGAACGTGACGTGACGTAAAGTGAAATGCTTGTCCAGGCAGTACTAAACTAGCTTAGATTTTCTTGAATTTTCGAATATGGTGCTCAATTTTACAAATTCAATATGGCGGACTCATAATACTGAACTTCTTTAGATTTTCATGAAAGTTTTTATGTGGGGGTTTTCAGGGCCGCTGATGGCAAAAGTGGTGCCGGATTGTACAAATTCAAGAGTTTCGCTTCTAATTCGCGAACACGCACCCTCCTTTTTATTATATCTTGCTCGGACCCGGTGTTGCCCGGGATACTATGTATTAAATTTTTATTCCTTAATTTTTCACACCCTCCACATTCTGCACCTCCTCTCCTGCATGTCCCAGCAGGGTGCGGGTGGTCTCATGGAATCAAACGTAAATTCATACACAATACCCCCATGTATCACTTTCACCAATTTTAAATTTATTACTATAACTCAATTTTTTCATTTATTTCAAATCGGCCGACGTGGCAGGGGTAAACTTTTTGTCACTCTCAAAAAGTGTCCAATTTCAACAACCACAGTTTTTACATTTATTAATATTTTCATCCATCCCAAATTTGGCACACGTATTGCAGCACATGTTTTCTATTTTCTAAAATTATCCTCACATCATTACCTCTACCACTCATTTCGGAAAAAAATTAAAAGTGAACTCCTACCTCTGTTACACTTTATTCCATTTCACTAAAAACTATTATTCATTAAATGTTGATATATTTGTACGCATACTACTCTCCAAGACGCTTCCATTGAGCTAACGCGCAATACACTACGTCTATTAATTACCGATATATTACAATTTTTCGCATCAATCTCGGAAATTAAGATAATCTTTTTAATTACGTGTGACCGTAGTTTACGTATAGCCGAATATTTTATCACAATATTGAATGCAGTAACTATAGGTGGTGTATTTATTATAAGAATTCATTAACTTTAGTAGGTGATTTTCTGTGTTATTATTATACACAATAGAGGTCTAGCTACGTCTTGTTTAGACGTAGTAGGGTTTTAGTTTTTATACTTTATTGTACTTAAAACATTTTGTGGTTTCTCTCAATTAATGTAGTCTGCTCGTCAAACCCTTTTATTTGATACCCATATCGAGGAAGTTGTGAAGAACAAGGTAATCCGCCATCTTGGAGCATCTGCCAAATTTGTTTTTTTAATGTCAGACATTTTGATATATAGCAGCCGCCGTTTTGTTTTTTGTAAAGTAATATAGGCTATGTCACCCGGAAGATTCAGATGATTCTAACGACCCCTCATTTGTCCAAATCTGATGAGTAGTTTAGGAGCTACGAAGGAACAAATGAACATCCATACTCACTTATATGGACTGCCCAACTCATAACCCTCCTTTTTTTTTTGTGTCGTAGTCAGGTAAAAAGAACGCATGGTTCGCGAGATATAGTATACGTAGATTGAAAATGCTTTGGGCTTTGGGGCCAGCTTGACTCCGTGTGTATTCCCAAGTTCTGTACGGAACTTTGTACTCTCGGGTTAAAATTAGTGCATAAATATTTTAACCGACTCAATATTAAGTCCATTACAAGCTCCGTTAGTAGATATTTGTTGGGTAAATAAATAAAATGTGACTCCGGCAAATTGAAGTAAAGCTCCGAAAATTAATAAGCTCGGTAGCATCCAGGCTCAAGGTAAAGTGTTCTCAATGAAGCAAACAAGCAAAAGCAGCTACCACCCCCGCAGTAAGCCCCAACTAAAACGCAACGCTGGCCGCTGGATGTTATCACTTTATCGACTTTGTGATGTTTTTATCAAACACCTATTTTTAGCCGTGTGCAAGAGTGGCGTCAGACACCTGCAAATCCCCTACATTCGTGCTAGCAACAAATTTGATTTCATGTGCCTGTTTCTCGCCACGTGGATGGATGCCCTAGCGATTCTCTCAGCATGCGGAGCCATCGCAAGGACCCTCAGTACCTGCCTAGATACCATGACCGGGGGGCTAGCTAGGATCTTAATATTGGGTAAGTATCGGCCTTGAACATATTATTGCCTATTAAGGAGGTTGCTGAAGGTAGGAACTCTCCGCCTAACGAACCGTGGCCGGACGTCCTGGGAGTCACCGTCGTCTTCCTCGTCACCGGCATGTTCATGCTGGGCTTGGAGGTAATGGCACTCAAGATATGATGCGATCCGCCGAGGAATCTGCTAATTTTGCATATTTCATTAGAACACAAAGGCTTTCAGCGTTCTGATGACTTTCGGAACAGTCGGACTGGGGATCATCCTAAGCACCGTCTCGTTTGTCAGAGGGACCAGTGCCGAATGGGAGAAGGACTATTTCCTTCCTAATGGCTTCAGCAGTGTGGGTGGATGTCCGCAAATATTTAGCAGAAGACTAATTAATTTTAATGCAGTTCTTGACAGCAACGGCCCTAGGCGTGTTTGCGTATCCCAGTGAAATGCCAAACAAGCAGGGATGGAAGAAATTAATGGGAGTCCTTCTAATGCTGCTGGTGTCCTTGTCCATGCTACTAGCAGCTGGGTGTCTGTCTACAGTGGTGCACCTTCAGTGAGTTAACATTTCTCTCCTATTATTGCGAGCGGCGGAAATTTATTTTTATATTTATTACAAGCAGAGAAGGCAGGGACTACACAGCCGTCCCCGTATTTCCAGTATTAGAGTCGGCCGGCTTTCAGAAATTGATTCCAGCCGCAGCGTGCCTTTTGCTGTTGTCCTCGTCGGGGGCATTTTTAGAGCTTTTTCCCGAGCTATACAACATAATAGTTCGGCTAGCAACATCCGAGTGGAAAATTTTAGCAAAGCAAATCAGTTATGAGAGTCCGGACAGTGGGAACCCTGTTTTGGCTGTTTTTATTGGAGGTAGGAAAATTTATGCAATTTCCGGTTGGCGCGTTATCTTCCATCATTCGTGCATACTCGTATGTTTGTGCCTTAAAATTCTTTTTTTTACAGGTAGCCTATGCGCTATGTTAGCATTTGCATGCCCCATGCAAAACTTGACTCATATGCTGGCAGCCAGCCATATTTGCGCTGGAATTTTAAGAGCCTTCTATTGGCTTTATTCGCCGTTTAGACCGAAATATATTCAACAAACTTGTAAGTAAATTAAAAGGATTCGTTTATGCTTCTATCTTATTTCCATTTATCTGATTTTGCTGCATTAGTCCATTCATAAATTTGCTGTTCAAATCCATTTTCAAATTAAATTCAGGCTGCCGTTGGATAAAGACTTGCCTGAGCATTTTCATTTAAACAAGATAAGGCGTATAGGGCTATAAAATGCTTTTATAATTTTTTATGGTCATCAGTATGTACTGTAGGATTGGAGGTCCAGTCTTGCTACTTTGGTCAACGTTTATTAAATGACTTCCCCCCTGCTCATTTGAGAAGACACTGCAAGACTAAGCATTTAGGAAAAAATGGCCGCAATAGTAATTACGAATTTTTGGAATAGTATAATTTCGAAAAAAAGTTTGACTTTTGTCAAGTTAAAAAATAATTATAAAATGAACATAAACATCAAAATTTTTAAGGCCACCCGGTGGTCTAGAATTTCCAAAAAATCTTTTTCAGTTTTCTTTAATATTTCGAAAGTGTGGTCTTTTGAGAATATACTGTTAAATTTTTGTAATGATATTGACAGTATTTTAGGTTCTACAGCCTTTTTAGCAGGTACCGAACGGTTGATCCGCCTATGAATGGAAACATACTAAAAACTTTAAACTCATTTATCTCGAAACTACTTTTTTCTGCACTGCGGGATGAAAAAAAAAGAAACTATTCATCCGAATCATCTCAAATTTTAATATGTTATTCAGTACACCAGTGGCTATGGCCGGGACCACCAAAATTTTTTATTTATTTTAATAACTTCTTATTTTTTACCTAAAAAAACTAATGAAAAATAGTCTGTTTTCGATATTCAAATTTCAAAACGCGCTATTTTTGTCAAAATAATTTTTTTTCCATTTTTTGTTGGTTCCGGCGATAGCTACAGTCATATAGATTAATAATTTCCTTACATTTTATTTTTCAAATAAGTAACAAAGCTAAAAATTCACCCGCGGCCCAGGTTCATTTTTTTGAGGGGGTCATCTTCAGCGCCATTTTTTAACTAATTACAATTTTTTTGTTTTAATTATAAAAATATGTTTGTATGCCTTTGAGTATTATAATATACCTACAAAGTTTTAATATCGTTGTTCATTATTTTCACCTTCAAAAAAAAGTTTGAAAATTCCCTTAAATTCAAAGGTGCTAGACCACCGGGTGGCCTGTACAATTTTGTTATTTTCGGTGTGAGATTTTTCATGTTGCTACTATTCATACTATTTGGAATAGTGGTTTGAATAACACAATCCCATACTATGTATTTCCTTCGAATAAATTGAGTTTCAGGAATAGTTCAAACGAGAGGAGACCACCACAGGTACTGTTACTTGCGAAAACATTTTGCGGAATTTGCATTACAACAAAAAATTTAATTCAAACCGACCTGCAGTGGTAGAAGTATATTAACATTGGGTATGGTGGTTTTCAGAACCGGTCAAGTGCGAGTTGGACTCGCACATGAAAGGTTGCGTACCATCGTACAAGATATAACACAATTGTACTTTTTAAATACTTTTGTAAAAGAAACAAGAAAGGCACTATAACATAACCGAAAAATTTTGTTACTAACTTGCATGGAGGCCATTTTGAAATTCGCCATTTTTTATTATTTGTTTTTATAGCGGCAACACTCTGTGAAAATTTCAACTCTCTACCTATTACGGTTCATGAGATACAGACCGCTGACAGACAGATGGACGGACAGCGGAGGCAGGCTTAGTATACGTAATAGGGTCCCGTAGGGCACCCTTCGGGTACGGAACCCTAAAAATCACATTTAGATAGTATTATAGTTGTTTGGCGTCAGTTTGATGTCGCCGCGTTTGATAGATCAACACAACAGTGGAGTATGCGCCCTACTCCAACTTTTCTCAGCTTCATATCTTGAGAACTATAAGTCCAATGAAAATTTGGATGAGACCATTTTGATACAGATTTTGATGAGGAACAAATTTTATAATAACCAAAATTTACGTGAAACCAATATTTTACAGGATAATTGAGAAAAACGATTTTCGCGCCCTTAAACTTCGCGCGTTTGCAATGCTCGCCGCGCTGACACGATTTCGATTAGGACTTTTGAGAGAATATGTGAAGGGCTAAAATAAACAAAATCCGGAAGGAACATTTTCATAAGGATTTTTTACGAAGATTGGCCTTTATTTTGTCTATTTTGCCCTGCCAAATTTATGTGTACTGTGTACATGATGTATTTTTGTGCAATATTTTAAATCCTGTTTTCTAGATTTTTCTGAGTGATCCTTTTGCTGATAAGGATGGGGGAAAGCAAGTTTTATGCGTTTTTGCCGTTTTTTACTTCCATAAACTTCAATTTGAATTCTCCTTTATATTGCAAAAATAAAAAACCCACACATATTTCATTTATTACAGGTGAATCAAATTTATCATACAGTCGACTTTCAACAGCTCCCCCACCTCAAAGTACAAGCTCTAGAAAAAGGAGCATTTGGAAATTCAACGTACCTGTCCAAAATACAATCAGAAAATCATTGTCAACTAAAAAATTAGCGTGCAAGAAAGAAGTAGAAAAGGAATGGCTTCTTTTAGGGGAGCCATCATCACCGTGTCCAGTTCCGCGTGATAAAGATGTCGAATCGTGTATATTATCTGATACAGAACCACAGGTGAGTACATTTTTTTAATTGTGTAATGTCCTTTTAATAACATGTCAGTTCGAAAGGTGATTTCGAAATATTTATCTAAATATTTGTCATTACTTATTTTTTAAATAGGCATCAGATTTTGAATATGCAGAAAAAGCAGAAAATTCTGAATCGGACACTTCAACCGATATTGACGCAGTCGTGGACGAATATAGGCAGAAAGTTAAGGTATGTGGCAAGGACCTTCTTTATTTTTATATTTCAGATTATTTCAAATTACTTCATGCTACTGTTTTTATTTAGAAAACCAGAGAGTTAGATATTGGTCCGGAATTTTTCCCCGACCATTTTTGATCAAGCTGAAATTTTTTTGTGTTATTTGACAGAATGAATCCAAACCAGAATCAAACCACAAAAAAGCATTTGTCTGACTTTACTGACAAATCACCTCTGTAGACATTATTAGCAATTTAGTTGTGAATTGCATGTGGAAACACAAAATGGTCACAGGGGAAGAAAGCTACCGCATGATGACCCAAATGTGCGAGATAGGTGATAAAAATTACAATGCAAATGAAAGAGCTGCAGCTATGTTGGTTGGTTTGCACGCTGTGGTTAATTAGAGAGATGAGAGCAATAATGGGTCAAGTGTTGTCCATCGGCGAAACATTGTAGATCAGATGTAGATGTGTAGATCATGTCACCCTCTACAAATAATCCTTATACATAAATGCAGGCTCATTATCAATCCTGGCGATGGCTAGGATGGCATGTCTGAATTGTAAGGTTGTAAAAGTACAAAACCGGCAATGTAATTGGCTGATATTGCAACACAACCTTCGAATGACCAAAAAATGACCCCAATTCAATTTTCAGCCAATTCGAATAATCCGAGTGGGTTTTGCAAGATTTCAAAGAACATAAATTTTGCTTTTCTCTTGTTGATTTTAAACTATCGAAGGATTCACTCAAACGTGCAATAAATAGTAAATAAAAAAAAAATTGTTTATTATCATTTTCTTTTCTATTGATTACACTGGCCGACAAGGATTTTGTAACAGAAATATAAATAGGTGGCACCATTGTATTTTTTTCGGTGAATTACGAATCTGAAAACGAAAACGTTGCATCACGTATAGTTTTTGAGAAAATCGGTGTCAAAAAGAGAAAAAATCCGCTTTGGGTGATTTTCGTTAATTCGCTAAACATTTTTAAGTTGTTCCAGAAATTTAATATACACCTCAAATAATAGGACAAACCCTAAATTATGACTATAAAATATGATAAACCTAAAAGCAAGAGAAAAGCATATGTTGACGAAAATACGAGATTTAGAAAAATGTCGTTAAGCTTTTGGGTCAATTGTAGTTTTAGGCAATAGCTGATGCTTCTTGTACGATACTTGGTTAATTTTTAACTCTAATTTTCTACATCTTACGTGATGGAAAATTTTTTCTTTCAGAATTTAAATTTATTGATAAAATACAATGCAAATCATCTATCAATTCTTTTGTTACAAGAAAAAACATGAAAAATGTTGACCAGTGTTATTTGTAATGTCACTAATAAATAAAAATTCAAAGAATTACTATGGAAATGGGTGCCTTTATGTTTTCGGGTTCGGTGATCTCGAATCTAGTAGCGAAATGGAAAGAAAAGAGTGTGGATGCGAAATTGTGACCAAAAATGATTAACTTTAAAGTATTTCTATGAAAACGGGTCCCTTTATGTTTTCGAAGTAGCTCATCGCGAAGAAGTTTTTCTCCTCTAGTGTGTAGTATAATATAATAATATAATACAGTGTCATTTTTTATTTTAATTATTTCGTTAAACTTCTTAAAGAAAAAAATAAATTAAAAACTGCGATAATTGCTTGTGTATTATAACGTCAACATTGATCAAAAAGTATGCTTTTCCATTCCTCACACAATAACTTTTCCTATTATTTCACAAAATGTTCACTGTTGGTAGCCAAATGAGCTCACTTTGCACACCGCTTCCTATTTATATAATAGGTAAATAATGGACCACACTTTCTACCCGGCGGCAGTAAAACACTTCTATCCCAATTTATTTCAAGAATCACACTTCATCTTTAAAACATGCCCAAAATACATTAAATAAAAATATTGATTGCAATAGGAAATATATTAAAAATGAAGAATATTTTGAACTTATTTTTCTAGACCATGTTAAATTAAAATCGTGTAGAAAATACGATAATGTACAAAAAGAAGTTAGTATAGTTCTTCTATTTTCAAAACCCAAAAAAAAAAGTATAATACAAATGTAAGAGCATTCTGCAAAAGAAAAAACCCACCAAATGCTTCACAAATTTAATGGCTCAATATACACACAAACTTACAAGTATCGATAAGTGTCGAATATTTCTATTTGAATGTGTTTTCAAATTTCACTTTATTTTCAGGTCACAACAGCCGGACCTATGGAGAAAACAATCCGTGTGCCTTCAGTAGCTTCTTGGAGAGTCACAATTTTAGCCATTGTAGTGATCATATTTGGAATATTTCTAACAGTCCTCGGATGCGCACTGCACCTTATACCAGCGTACGCACTAGGGTTGACAGGTTCACAACTCAAGCTCGTCTAAACGTTTTATTACTCAATAAAATTATATCTTAGGCCTCGTCATTGTGAGCATAATGATGTCATTCATACCAAAATACGTTGGCAATATCACCAACATATCCCCTATAGTTTGTACAATCGCAATGACACTAGGATCACTTCTGCTGTCGGGTTGTCTACCGCAATCCTGGCCCGCAATAGTTTTCTGGTTGACGTCAGGTGTTGTAATAGCGATCCGGTGCGATGCTTGGTGCTGCCTGTGCCTAGAACGACCCACACCGCACCAGATCATCCCAAGTGTTTCCGGGAAGACAGCAATTCGCATCCCCAGACCTCCAAAGGGTTTCGTTATCCCCGGAAGGATCCCGGGGCACAGATGACACATGGACTCGTCCGAGAGTGACATATTCAACGATGATACCGCAGAAGAATGGACTGACTGATCCCAGTATTAGGACACTTGCATAATCGGAATTATATTTGTGATCTCTACTTGTCGCCGATGTCAATAACGTGACCGTGTGATACGTTTCGTGTAAATTTGTGCTTTGTACCGAGGTAGGTGGACATGTCTTGTTAATATATTGAGAGATTTATTCTAAACGTTTTGAATCAAAAAATGTAATATCTTTGCGCAATAAAGAGGTAATATACTGCTCAATGCTTTTCTTGCATTTCTTGCATTTCACTCGGACTGCGCTCAGACAATGAGTGAAAACAATTACGAGGTCGGTGGGTTTGTTCTTGTTGCTCGTACCCAAAAACCTTAATGTGCTGTTTAGTGCTTACATGCGAAGACGGTGCAATGTAAGAATTTAAAATGAAAAACTGGATGCAATGTCAGTTGCTGGCAAGACATTTATATTCTTACCAAGAGAACGCATTAATTTGTAACGCAAGATCAAACAAAGGCCCATAAAACGGAAATCGACTATTGTGTACTTTTGGGACAGTTTTTTTTTTATATTTGCGGTCATAGGTCTCCAATATACCAAACTCGTTTGAGCAATCAAAAAATTTGGAGCAGACATTCTCTAAGCTCTTGAAATCCTGTAATTCCAGAATAAACAAATAAAACCAGAAGAAAGCGAAATTGCTCCACTTTTTGTTAAACTACTTTCTAGGAAAAAAAACGGCATATCACAAAAGCTGTTTTTGGGGAATGAAGTCACTTTTAACGTTTTTAAAGATTTTGTATTCTTTATCAATTTTCTAAGGTAAGGTGGCACAGTGGGTTAATTCTTTTTCTGAAACTGCTAAATTTGTAAGAAACAAAAGGTATAGGTTTTTGTTCGCCAGGGGTGAACCTTGTTGTCCTTTCCTCCTTTTTTGTGTTAATTGGTGTTTGGTGGGGAATGATTGGTATATTCATGTGTAACAACCCTTGAGGTACAATAACTCCTAAAGGGTTAGTAGAGTGCGGGAGTTTTAATTTTGCCGTTTTTTAAGAATTTTTAGTGGTCATACTGGATCCGCCCTCTTAAACTTTCAAATATCGATTGCATATTCGAAATCATCGACCTCGAAAACCCCTATGTATTCAATTACTCGGAAATCCGTTGAAGTTAAGAATTTTTGATTGACATATTGGATCCACCATTTTGCAACTCTAGATTGAAAGGTATACCATATATGAAGTAAAAAAAAAGAACCGAAGTAAGCGTATAAACGTGATTGTAGGATATATGGTATACATATAATCTTGCACACCGTACTAACCCTTTACGGTTTTTTTTCAACCCCCAACCCCTAAGTGTTGTTAAAGTTCTCTACTTATCACAACCCTTACCTTGTATTAAAACACTCCACTCTCGATAATGGAGAAAGAAGTAAAGGAGCAGCACAAACAGAATAACAAAAATCGCTCCTAAGGAAGTGAGATATTGGAAGGGATCACCGCTGCCATTTTTATTAATAGCGTTTTCAGCTCTACAGAGAGAGTTGCTCCGTATCGACTCTTATCCAAATTTTGTGTTCAACTCTGACAAGAAAGTGCAACTCTCAGAGAGAGCAGTTTTTCAACTCTAAAGGCTGGCCCCCATAGTATCCGTCGAGGACAAGCGCAGCGTCGCGACCTTGAGAGCTTAAAGCTTTTGAGTCCGGCTCTCTCTCTCACGGTAGATTGACGCAACGAAATAAATCTCTATCTCTAAAATTTAGAGGAACCTTCTATATTTCGTTGCGCCAATCCGCCGTGAGAGAGAGGGCCGGACTCAAAATGCTTTAAGTTCTCGAGCTCGCGACGCTGCGTTTGTGTTGACGGATTCTATGGGAGCCTGCCTTAAGTTCGGCTCTGCAAAGGAACGTTTTCGAATATGCTCTTTCTTTCTGCTCCCAGGTTTTTGGTGAAGCAGCTCGTGTACCCACACTATAAATTTCTTGTGTCCTATACCAATCAGTGCAAATCCAGTTATTAAAAACAATTTGCGTACTAGATAAACAAATAACCTACGTATGCAGCTACTCCGCTCAATTACTCTGCACTTGTTTGAATTGCCTTTCTTTGTTTTGGCAGCGTCGTCTTCTCTAACACTACTACAAAAACTCTTGTTATTCTGTTCAAGTGTAACCAAGTCACATGTGGCAGGGCACGTTAAGTACGCACTAATACAGTGGAATTCGCTTATAACGATGCCGGATATAACGATATTCTGCGCATAGCGATTCCCAGCAATCTTAAATATTTTTTTTTATTAGTTCAACAGGAATTCAACTCGCCAGTAATAACCTATCGTTATAGGGAAGAGGGAGATTATAGGAATCATTCCACGGGAGTTGATAATGCAACGGATACAACGAAGTTCGGGTATAACGAAGGCCTAGGCCTTCAATATCATTATAAGTGAATTAAAAAATATTAAAAAAGAAGAATAATTTACATGTTTGCTCTTACCGAATAGTGCTAAATGAGATAGACTTCCGATCCAAGAGTCCAAGGTTCGAATCCCACTCGGATCCGACGCTTCCACTCCCAGAGTGCGCTTTTCCTAATAAGGGACAGATAGGATAGCTACTGCGGGATAAATCATCCAGCGTAGCGAACATAAAACGATTAAAGAAATTGAAGCAGTCTCGAGTCTTGACGAATGAATACCGAATAGCAAACATCTTTCAATTTGTCGTTAAAGCAAATATTAAAAGTGACACTTAAAAACAAAACTTTTAATTTATTTAAGCTCAAATAAATAATATTGTCAATATAATAAATAGATAAAAATTATACTCGTAGGTACATGTATAACGAAATAAATAAATAAAGTGACTATTTTATTCCTAAATGCATACGGTCTCAGGCGTTGCATCGTCTTGGCAGAGTGCACATGGCACTCTTTGCACAGAACATAAGCCCCGATGAGCACGTCATCTTATGACCCTTCATCACTCCCTCTTTGGTTTTATAGCACACGTAGTAGTTAAGCACGGAAGTTTGGTCCGGAATTTTGTCGCCCTCCTTGCAATAGTACTTTCGCTTTTTGTGCCCGTACAACACAAAAGGACGTGATGTCGTCGTAGTAGTCACACCATCGGACATTGTGGACTGCACCTCATTGATATAATTTGCGACCAGAATCGAGGGCTCCTGCAGACCTTGGTTCGGCGTCTCCTTAAATGTACTGTTGATGACTTTCTGCGTTTCCAGTCGAATAAGATTCGCAAGATTTTGTGCCTGGATCGCTTCATCTCTGATGCGCTTCGCCTCTTGAAGTGCCTGGAGAGCCTCCATTTGAATCTTTCGGTTATCGGCGACTGTAAATCGGTTAAACAGCGCCTGCGGATTGCACAGGGCATATGTTTTTGCATCGCAAATTCTTGTCTGTGCATTGAAGGCGGTGTACGGTGGGCAGGAGTACGACAAAACCTTACCGTCTTTCTTGCTGCACACGAAGTACCTGGTGCAGTCGGAGGTATTCGCCTGTCGCACTGCAGCCCCGCACGATATCACCTCGAGGTTACTTACGTCGTTCAAGCCGCCACTTAGCGTCGGTAGTATTTGATTTTTGTAAGCATCAAAGCTGATGTAGCTGCCGCCTAAGTTCACGAGCTGATGGCCTCCTAGCGTGGAGGAACTCGAGTGGATTGCTTGATCCACATTCGACGCTAACAGATCACTCACGATCTTTTTGTTGACACTGTTGTGAGTGGTGTCTTCGCTGGATTCTATTTGCTCTGCGCTTTCCGGTGACGAGTAGCTATTTGGACGGATTTTCACTGCCGATGTGTCCATCTCTCGTAAGATGTAGGGATCCGGGCGGGAGTGAGAGTTTTGATCGTACCGCTGCCTTGTAGGAAATTCAAAGAAACTTGGCGAATTCTTAACCGGAAGTGTTGGGTACCTTTCTATCGTGACGACGTTATTAGCATTTGAATTGTCCAAATGAGGGCTTGGAGTGTAGAGAGGGGGTCCGGCTTGCATAGGGTGTTCGGTGACCTCTTTGTTTTGGTTTTGGTAAGGATTAGCGCTGAAATGATTCCCGTGGAGTGGAGGATAGTCTATGTAGTCACTTGCTTGGTTCCCGTAACTGTCATAAGTTGCTTGATTCCATTGACTCTCTTGTTGTTGTTGATAGCTGCCGCCATTTCCTATGTGTACAGGAATAACGCTGTTCTGAATAACAGCGGCCGGCTTGATCCTCGAAGGATAATTTGCAACAAAAGTCGCTGATGAGATTTTTTCGTATTTTCCATCGTCGTCGTCATTATGATATTTCTGATACGTAGGGATTGGGACTGGGTAGTAGAATGGCTGGACAGACTGATAGAATCCGTTCTTAGGGATCACCTGGCGTATGTTTTGGTTCGCTACCATTTGCTTTGAGAGCTCTAGGACGGTTTTGAGCGTATCCTCGGAAATATGTGGCTCATTTTTAGGTTTCTCCCCACTACTGATCTCACTCGGTAGACTGAACATCACCGAACCTGCAGGTCTGTTCACAACGATCTGCGCATTTGAATACCCGTTTGAGAGAGGATTGTACGCGGAAGGACTTATGTTATGCAAAATGACTTTGTCTTTAGGGGTGACTTTCACAACGGATCCACCGTATCCTGATTGTGAATTTCCGATTTTAATGTTAGTCCCACTTGTTGAATTCTTGCCGATCTTGTTCAGTCGCTCTTGCTTTTTTATAATCTCCTTAATTACGTCCGGTCTAATTTTACCATCCTCGGGTACCTGCTCCTTATTGTGGTCGGGCGCAAGAGAATCAAATTCGGATTTTAAGTTGTAATGGGCTAAAAAGGCATTCAGCTGATCAGGACGAAGTTCTCCATTCGGTGATTCTTTACTTTGATAAGTCTGTTTCAGACCTGTGATAAGCTGAGAGAGCACTTGGAGCTGAGAAGTTAGCTTGGGATCCACCTTCGACTGCATCGGAAGTTCAATATCTTCGGCCTCCCTCACCTCTATTTCAAAAATTTCGTTTGCATCGTCACCACTTGATTCAAAATCCTCCTCACTGTCCAAAGTCTCACTGGTGATTAGCATGTTGGAAACAGGGCCACTTTTCACTTCGAAATATTCCTTTTTTAGGTCACTACTATGCCAGTGCTCTGCCTTAATAGGATCTCTCCTTTTGGGTGTCGGGTACAGCTCAAAACCATTATCATTCCTCCTCGTAGTTTCATCACTCTCCAAATTGCACTCCCAGTCATCACCTGGAAGGACACAAAGGCGGAGTCCCGGCTCATACACAAGTCCTCGTTCGCACTGCGTTGGAACCCACACGTGACTCCCGGAGTCCAGCACCCTGCACTTGTAGTATGTCTCGCACCGACTCTGATGCGCCTTTGTATCTTCGGGACATGGTTTTCCTGCAGACAATTTTTCAAACGTTTAAAAATTAGCAGATAATTGCAATCCTTTCTTACCTTCTGAAAAGTGAAACAAGACCAAAAACAGCAAACACAAATGATGAAAGGCACTCATGATTCCTCCTCAGCGCTGGCACACGACAAATCCGAGCATGTCAGGCACGAGCACTTCTTTTGGGGCCGCTCTGGAAATGATTTAAACGCTCCAACGTATCAAGGCAAAGTGCTGGGTTCGTCCGATGCTACCTCAAGGTAAATGTGCGTCTTCTGAAGCTGTCTGTCCAGGGAGGTGGAAATGGAAGTTGCAGTTCAAAGTTAATTAGACTGAACTCGCAGCCGTGTGTGCATGAAAAGTCTTCGCTGGGACATCTGGGGCGCTTTGTGCCTTATGACTTCTGCAAACTCCGGAGAATTCTTTGGATTAATTGCGCAAATATAGAAAAATTTCACTTTTTCTGTTTTCCATTTTTTTACGACCGTTTAAGTTGGATATTTTGCTTCAAGTGGAGATGCTGAAGGTCGTGGTATTAGGAAATGCTTTAGTTACCCTGGACCTTACTTTTGCAGAAATTAACTACGCCGCTATGCCATTTGTTTTTATGCTCATAATTAACATTTTTTACAATTTTCCGTTTTTTTTGTCGTAAAGTAAATGACTAAAAACGAAAGTGTGCTTTTGGTTTATTGCAGCATTCAATTTTAATTTTAATTGCGTGGAAAAATATAGAATATTTCAGTTCAGGATGTCCTAAAGCCTGGTTTACCGTTTCGGGGGGTTTCGCGCCGATTTTCGGCCCATTAAATCGGAATCGGGGTGAAAACCTCAGTGAGAGGAAACTGTGGACAAATGGAACACTTTTTCGTTCCAGGCTGTTTTTAACTACCGTTATAAAGCTGGAATAAAAAAAAACTTTAAGAAAGCCCCACATTTTACCTTTCATGGAAAACAAATATTTAAGCATCAGTAATTCCACGCCCTTATTACTGCCACCCTGTTAATTTATGATAAAAATAATTGTGTGGTGCTTCTTCGAATTTTTCTCAAAACTATGGTTTTTCGGTTACTTAACAAATCGTCTTCAGATAGTCCTATTTCAAAACACTTTTCACCACCTCACCTCAGGGGTCCCACACACACACCTCAGGGGTCCCACAGGGAAGTCACTTAAGACCTCTTCTGTTTATTGTCTTTTTAATGATGCGAGCGAGACTTTATCCTAATTTTAAATTCAAGGTCAATTCGCCTCATTTTGGGATATGTTAGTCTTGTATGGGCTCATTTTTATATATTCCATTCTGACCAGATTGAGGCTGTGCAGAGGAGATTTTTACAATTCGCCCTTAAAGGTCTACCATGGGTTGATTCTCTTTCCTTACCCCCATACATAGATCGCTTAAATCTAAAAAAAAAAGGTTAACAAAGCGTCCTTTATACTATTAACTTCGGTGTGAACATAACAGCATTTTAATGATATTTATTTAATTTTTTTGGTTTAATTTTATTTTTACCGGAGATATCTCGTACGACAAAGTAGAAATTTTTTTTTGATAAGCCATCACTTCGGCGAAGGATTATTATGAAATTGGACAACAATTTTTTATATGAAACAGTTTAAAGTAGAAAAAATTAAGCAAACAAAAGTTTTCCTTATTTCCAAACCAGACTGTCCCTTAATATCTTGAGAGGCGATACAGTGCATCATAAAATACCACTTCTCTAATTTACACTCCCTAGTGATCCCAATGTATTTCTAGTGACTCAGGATTTGATATAAGACTACATAAACCTAGTCAAGCATTGTACCACCAAGCATACAGTATATAGAGAACTCATCTCTAACAAAAATTTGTCGGCCGTGCTTATGAACATTTTGTCTTCGATTGGGTCCCACCGCGATCATTTCGCCAGAAATGAATCCAAAAATTCATCCGACTTCAGAGCTCAGCACCGAGGTTACGCTGGGACTCGATCTGCGGCCTGGCTGCTGTTGTGACTCATCTGTATGCGTTGAAATATTTACATCTGAGCAAGCAGGTGTTTGTGCCCATTGCGCTCGTTCTTAATTGATGAATGCAATTTCGGGTGTGCGGGGCATGAAGGGCAACAGAGAACGACGACGTACTGATCGACCGATGTAATTGTTTTTAACCGACTTCCGAAATATTTTCTTCAAATTTGAATGGGACTACCTCAGGACTATACCCTTTTTTACCTAATAAGGTCCAGGGGAATGAGCAATAATAACCCAACACTATATGAGTTTAATTTAATTGTTGCTAAAATTTTATCTATGAAAATTATTAGTGCCCAATCAAATTCTTCGAATTGCGAGCCTGATGAAGATAATTTTATATTACCTCCTTTAAATGAATGTCAGGAAGAAATTAATAATATGGCATTGAATGCCGAAAATAATTCACAATTTTCGGATTCACCAAATGTTTCAATTCTAAATGATGCATCTATTTTTGAAGAATCAGTACCGTTTTCAAATGATGTTGAAGATGAGCTGAACCACAATTCTCTCAGATACTTTGCTGGATATATAATATTCAAAATATTACAAAAAAATAATTGCGAAAATTGTAAAAGGCTAGTTAAAGAAAACATTTTGACTGTTAACAGAAGCGAAGCATTTTTAATAAATAAAAACTATTCCTGTCAGAGACTACAGCTTAAAGCACCAACTGATGAATTTTTTTCTGTTATTTCTTTTCACACTAAAATTTTTAGTGAAAACTTCAAACAATTTTGTACCTTTACGTCGTCGGTCTCTGTTGCCCTTCATGCCCCGCACAACCGATATTGCAATCATCAATTAAGAACGAGTGCAATGGGCACAAACACCTGCTTGCTCAGATGTAAATATTCCAACGCATACAGATGAGTCACAACAGCAGCCAGGCCGCAGATCGAGTCCCAGCGTAACCTCGGTGCTGAGCTCTGAAGTCGGATGAATTTTTGGATTCATTTCTGGCGAAATGAACGCGGTGGGACCCAATCGAAGACAAAATGTTCATAAGCACGGCCGACAAATTTTTGTTAGAGATGAGTTCTCTATATACTGTATGCTTGGTGATTGTACCCAACAACAAATTTCAGTCAAATCGGAAGCTAAATGAGTCCACGTTTCGATTCAATTAGATTGCTGCATACAATAGGTAGTTAGTTATCAAACGCAATCTCTCTGTTCTAAATTTCCTTTTTTTTATAAACGCAAGCAAATGTAGTAGTTCTTTCTGAAGCAAAAATATCAGCACAAATACACGAAACAACCTTTTTAATTAATTAATGAAATATTTTTATTTTATTTAAATGAATACTTCTGAATGCGGCAACAGGCTCGCAAAGTGTTGTGCGGTGTGGTGTTTGGAACAACACAGTAGACTATTCTTAACTTGAACGGATTTCCTTGCAATCGAATATATAGGGGTTTTCGAGGTTGCTGATTTGAATTTTGCTTAGCACTATTTTGCACTTCAGCCGTGTGTTAATAGTTAAGCGACTAGAGTTCTTGTTATTTTGAAGGAGAACATAAAACGTATACATCCCGATCGAATTTTATATGTATAGCAAAAATCTCAATAATGGTCGTGGACACAGAAGCAAACAATAGCGACAAATTAAAATAAACTGCCACACATTTTTGCCGTAACACTGAAGGGTGTTCAGTTTGGTCAGTAAAATGTCGCTTTCTAAAATCACGTGTAACGAAAACATGTCGCTTATCATTGGCTTATAGTGTAAATCTGTTAACTAACAAAGAGGTGTTTTTACAGGGGAAACAAAAAATTGATTATGACTTGAACTAAAGCTTTAGGATCAAATCTAAAATACTATTGGTGTATTTTTTTTTATATTTTTCATTAATAGCGCTTAGCGGAGAGATGCCACCAAGGCAGAACGTGTTTGGCTTGTTTGATTACGTCATTTCTGTACCCTAGTGCCCATACACTCCCTGCAGCACACACCCCACTGCTGCTTTTTTTGACAAGGACAAGTGCAAAGTGAATGAGTTCCACTTCGCAACTTTGCAATTTTCTTGTGTTACTTTGCACATTTGACGTTTGTTTTGCTACCTGCTGCTGAATATTCAGAACGATTGCAAGAGAAAATAACTGTTTTTCGTTGGATTTACGTTGGTGTTGTATTCAATTTTCTTTTGCGATAACAATCTGCTCCATTGGCTTATCTTCTAGAAAATAATTCAGAATAAAATATTCATTTGAACTAATTAGTTTTGAGTTTAATTTACGACGATAGTAAAACGATGAGTCGGCAGGAAATAAAATTAAAAAAATTGGCGGTTTTGCAAGTTATTAAAGAAAAAAAAGGTGTCCTATTTGGAAAGTGTGCGGGAAATGAAGTGACAAGGGAGGAAAAAGAAAAAGCATGGCAAGAAGTTTTAAGAAAAGCCCAATCTCTGGAAATAGCAGGAGCTGAAAAGCGTTGGATTTATGCCCGCGACAACTTGTTTGGTTTGTGGAAGAGCCGTGCATTGGTAATACCTAACATTTTCAATACAACAATTACACATCAGTTAAAGTTCGCATTTCAAACAGAATAAGAGAGATAACGCCAGAAAAACTGAAGCGGAAGGTGGGAAGCGAATCATATTAGATGACGTTGATCAGGCAATCCTGGACATTATTGAAGAGGAGTCTCCTGCGGTTGAAGATCTCATATTACCAGAGAGCTATAAAAGTTACGAAGGAGCTTCGTCATCTCAAGTATCTCAAGTTGTTGCAGACAATGAGCTAGATAACAATGGGGAAACTATAAGGAAATCTACCAAAAGGAAATGCTCAGCTGAATCTTCTAGTAAAGATTTTAAACGTTTAAGATGTGAACTGCTGAGAGTAGAAATTTACCACAGGCAACTTAAGTGCCTGAAATTAGAAAGGGAATTAAACCTACCAGAGTCAGAGTTCACAGCAAATATACAGAAATGCTGCAGATGCGAACCAGTTTTATTCAGCATGCACTCAACTTGACTTTGATTTAATCGGAAACTTTATTAAAAAGTAGCGTCCGGTAATTAGAACTTAATTCTTCTCCTGTATACTTTATTATACAACTCATTGTCCTCAAATAAAATTACTCAGCGTAACTTTTTTACGGTTTAACACAATGACTTTGCCTTACAGAATTGTCCACAAACCGATTGCAGTGCGTGAATTACTTTATACAGTCATTTTTGATTTTGCAAATGAAACCACTTTTTCGCAAAGTATTTGGAATAATGAACCATAGAGTGACAAAACTCAATTTCATATGCTCATTGGTGTGGAACAGTAATTGCAAAGAAAATATCAAAGTGAAAAGTGCAAAGTCGTTTCGTGGAATAGGTCCGGTCTACTTTTCCATGACGTGCCTTTGAATGTTCTCGAACGTTTGGGGTATTCAGTAAAACAGCAAATATAAAACAAACAAGAAATACCTTTTAAACCTTCAATGCATCGATACATTAAATTTAAACAATAAGGAGAAATGCATACAATTAGAACTAAATTGTGTTTAAATTATCTAATTCCTTAGGTAACCGTCGTCCACTTTATTTTGAAAATAAACAGAATTCGAGTTGCTGCCGGGCGAGATATTCGCGAGGAGCTCTGATTCGACATTCTTCAGAGCGTGGTGGTACTCGGTGATTTCCAGAGCTTCCCATTCGGCCTTAAAGGCAGCTTTAGGATCCTGGGGCATTGCCACGGCCGCTCCGGACATCTGATCTTGCATGGCTTGTGTTTGATCCGCGGCATTATTTTCACCCAGCACAAGGGTGTAAATGCTGCGAAGACCGAAAACATTAAGGAAATACCAAGAGGCTGATGATACCCAAGAAGCGTCTAGTGAGGCCAGCTCAATGCCACGCTGCAGCATTGGTTTGAATCTCAAAGTGAGGGGGAATGGTACTTTGGTTGTGACGAAACCGGAGAGCATCCAATTGATCCAACCACCGATTATAACCATGGGGAGGACGTTAATAAAGTTTCCCTTAACAACATCCGACAACATAGCCGTGGAATTGGGGCTGGCTGGTGCCCGCTTTTGCGTTTTGAAGTAGCCAGTCTCCTCATTATTGAAGTAGTGCCTCCTCATTGCAAAGGAATGTGCTGTTAGGTATTTTCCATTTTCTCGCAATAGTCTCGCTCTTATCATTGCTTGACTGCAAATGAATAATTTTTAGTGAACCCCATGGTGAGAACATTAACCCTCACCTGTCCTGGATCTGTGTAAGCTCTGCTTTCTTCTGAGAACTGATCAAAATTGACACATAGTGCCGAATTATTCCTACGAGGAAAGTTATTACAACTATGGGCAGGAATACCCATACACGAATTTTGGGATCAATAAGAAGCTCAGTCATTTTAAAGCGATGAAAATTTTAACAACTCAGCACAGGTTCCTGCCCAGGTTGTCAATTATTAATTGACACTTGACAGTTTGCTTAATGCTTCTTTTGTACTTCGCACTCACAGCGCTAATCAGTCTTTAAACTTGTGGCTTGTTTTATCTCCCTTCAAAGAAGCAGAACTATAGTGATATACTATTATTTCGTTTTTAGTTTGTTTAAAACCCATTAAATATATTCATTCGGTAGCTTTCCTTCTAAATAAGGACAATAATCGAAAAAAGTGCACTCAGCTGATAAGTTTAATTTGACACCCTGTACCACTTGGACAGACATTTTAAGTAATAAGAAGAAGCTTTGACATATGGGAAGTCTTCCTTCTGTAACATAAACACCGAGTAGTGGAGGGCGTACTCTTGCTCCTTGTTTTCTAGAAAAGGTATGTAAATAATCTATTAACCGAACAATTTTGATTCACAAATTATAGCTTTAGTTTCGAACAATGGAAAAAACGGAGCAGCAGCAACCTCAACAGCCACCAAAGAAGCCTCGATCCGATTTGAACTCGCTGCCGACGCGCCAATACTTAGACCAGACAGTGGCTCCGATACTCCTGCAAGGTCTTCAGACTTTGGCTCGGGAGCGGCCACCAGATCCAGTCGGCTTCCTGGCAGCGTACCTACTGAAGAACAAAAGCAGATGCGAGGAGGGATCTCAGGAACCAACGTAATGTGTCGCCAAAGCCTTACATTAAGTCATCATATTTTGTTTTTTATTTTAATTTTGCTAACGCGGAGGGACATTAGTTGGAATCACACACAAAATAGGTTTCGGTCGCAGCATTGTCGACTAAGCCAAATTCTCAAGTGAAACTGCGCTTACTGTTAAGCTATCAGCTCAACCTGCCACCCTCTCTCATGTTTAATAAAAATTAAAATTAAGGCCAATGTGTGATTTTTCATTTAAGAAACCCTTCTGAATGTCACGGTATTGTGTTCGGGTATTAACAGTCTGCCAACGTCGTAATCTCAGAACATGTTAGATCGTGAAAAACCGGCTGGCCGTACTTATGGTCTAGGTAATTTCAATGAAGAGGGAGCAGATACTCAAGGGTTTAAAGACACTTTTTAAAAAATTATTACAATTAAATCAACTGATAAAAATCGTTTATAAAATAAAAACAATTATTTAAAGTGAAACAAAAATTTGCTGGGGTGGTGGACCATCCTGTGGATTGCCGCGCGGCGCTGACGGTTATTTTGCTAATGAAAAATATTTTTTCTTGTTAATCATTATAATATGCTCGCGAGGGCTTGTTTAAGTTTTCAAAAATTGTGAAAATGGCAAAGAATTGAAATGTACATATTTCAAATGTTAGTGCTCACAGGGACAGTAAGCAAAATCCTTGTGTGCCTGGGCAGATCGATGGCCCAAGCTTGGTATGCTAATAATAGTAGGAAAATGGTTTTTCGTAAATATCTCATCTTCTAGACATGCTAGAGGAAATATTTAAGAATATTGTTTTACATTCGCTACAAATTTAGCTATATCAACTTTTTTCGTAAAATTAAAACTTTTAATAGCGCGAAAAAGGTAAACAAATTAGGACCACAATTGGTTTTCTGCATTTATTTCGTTTTTGGTGACTTAATAAAAATAGTATCCATACATCCCTGTAGAGCACAAAATTACCCATTGCTAAATTTTCGCTACGACAAAAGGTTAAGCCTGCACAGAGGCGCAAAGTTGCAAAAAGTGGTCATAAATGCTTCTGATTTCAGCCCATTTAGGCGGAGAATTGACTTCACTGATTGACTCCTTCACTCTTTCGGCATATATAAAAAAAAAACCATAATTTTCGGTGCCCCGAAGTCTTGAGTTCCACTCTCTTCGAAACTGCTTGCGTGGAATAACGTTCAATTCAGGCGCGGCTTTAAATCAGCACATCGCGATAAAGACAGGTCCTTCTATGAACGAGAAGATATGAAGCTCACTGAAAATTGCAAGCAGTCGTCGAAAAACACGGAAAATTCATTCAATTTGTTCATTAAATATATAAACTACTTTTAAAAATAAAAAAACACGTGATGACTTCTCCAACAACCGAATAAATTAATGAAACTTGTACTCACATATCATATGTAGGCGATTTTCAAAATATTAATTTTTTAAACAGTGAGTTTGGCTTGGAGTGAACGATGAAATGTTGGCTATTAAAGTCGGCTTTATATATAAAAAATAAGAGCTACAATTCAATAATAATCCTATGGTAACCCAGCGGGAAAAGAAGCATTCCAAGATGCAAATGGAAGCAACTCCTGGGAAGCCATGGATGCATTCCCTTCCGTTGGACACTCCATTTCTTTTTAACATTGCATGTCCGCAAAAAGCTTTTTTACTGCTTCCACCTAGCTTCTCCGGAATGCACATGGAATCTAGTTCATACTGCTCCCAGCTTGCTTCTATGGAATGCAAGTGCAATTTTTTGAAAAACTTTCAAATTGCTCCCAGTTTGCTTCTCTGGAAGTATGATCTATAATGCATGACATGTTAATGCGTGTGGAATCTTTCACCGAATTATTTTCGTTTACCTTCTCTTTTATAAAAGCACAAAAACAATTTTTCACAACTGGATTTTATTATTAAAAAAACGCAAAAAAATACTCAATACAACGCAAAACCAAAAACGCACCTTACTGCACAAAAAGATCAAACAGGAATGAGCAATATTTCGTTTTGTTTTCTTTTATGACTTAAAAACAAAGCGAGAAGGTTCGCTCGCAGCAAGCTCAATTCGGTGATGCATACCTGCCTTTCCCAGAATCAACGGAAGCAACATATTTTTCACTCATGAAATTTACTGATTCCAAATCCGCTTCCCTAGGAAGGCCTGACCAAATTTCCCGCTGGGAAGTAATAGACAACACTATTGAAAATACCGTGAAAAATTTGTTGCCCTTGCTTTTGAAGAGAGACAAGAAAATAGTTAGAGAGGAAAGAAGATGCAGTTTCCCTATGTGGTCTTTGGTAGCTTTGAAAAAATAGCAACAAAAAAACTGTCTGTACAGTACCCAGACGAGTAACCTGCCGTTTTCAACTTTTGCGGGCAAAGACCCTTGACTAGCTGGAATTCTATCAGTTTAGAAAGGAGTCGCTGAAAACATTGTCAAGATCAAGTCGTATGGAGAATGTTCAGAAATAAATATCAAAAGGGATTTTTATCGGTGTTCTACAGCCTAGGTAGTCATCCCTTAGCGATATGGAGGACACATGTAAGCAGCACTTACAAATTGAAAAATGCATCTCCCCTAACTTTCTAACACAATAGGTAGAAAATGGGCACATCAAACGAATTCTAGACGACGAAGTCAAATCCCTGGCACTAGAAGTATTCGGAACAAATGTGGCCACAACATATATTAGTACACCGCGCGATCCAAAGGCATCTCTGGGCATAAAACTACCCTTTCTGGTACTGCTGGTAAAAAATATGCGAAAATTTTTCTCATTCGAAGTGCAGGTCTGTCCAAAATGTAACACCTCAATTTCATAGTTCACACCTAAAATTCGTAGATAATTGATGACCAAAAATTCATGCGACGATTTCGAGTATCAAATTACCAGAGCACAACCCGAGTGCAAACTTTCTGTACCTCAATGCCGCTGGGTCTATCGCCCGGCTGGAATCAGATTCAATTCAATTTGGCCGACTTCACCCGGAGGGCGTATGGTACGAACTATTTGGAAACTGTCCGCATCCAGATTCATGCAAATGTGAGAATTCGAAGAATTTACTTTACCGATCGGCTGTACACGGAGGAGGAGCTGCCCAACGAGTACAAAATCATGACAACGGGAGCGGTCGGAAAGACTTGTGGACGGAAGGAGAATGCACCTGCGGCTCGTCCGTCCACACCTGAGAAGGTTTGTAAGGCTCCGTGTGCAGAAACTGGACAGGCAATGCAGAATAAGGAAGATAAGGCTACCACAGATAAGCCATGTGTAAATTGAAGTATTTGCATTTATTTATTATGTCGAATTTATTTAAGAAAATTTTTATTTTTGTACCGATGTGTAGATCAATAAATTGTTAATTGAAGGCTAAATTTTTAGACCCCATCACGTATCGCGAGACAAATCACGTGTTGGTGGGTTTCCAAAATTCGATACCAAATATCTGAAATCGATTGTCGATTTCTTTCGACTCGGCATTTCAGTTTTAAACTTGTTTCTTACGACAATCGCAATAGGGCTAACTAAATGAAAAAGAGAATCCAGATCATTGGCCCTATTGCTATTGTCGATTTCAATTGACTCAACTAGTGCACAAACTTTTAAAGCTATGATGCAAGGAAGAGTAGTACTTCCATTAATCGAGTCGGACGAAATCGACAATCGCCAAATGATGTTGTTTAGAAAAATTCTTTTATTGCAATTGCCGATTTGAATCGACACGACTTGGGAAGAAATATTTTTATTCTGATTTATTTTAACATTGTGTTCTTGTATTTTATTTTGCAATTGTACATATCCCCAGAACCCCATCTACAGGATACAATTTTATTCGGCCAGTTCTCTATTCAACTTTCTATTCCACTTCGCTCTGTCTGGCCAACCCACCTCCTTCATCCTAGTCCTCGGACTCTCATGTGACAAAAGTTTGATCGTATAAATGAGGTCTAGGTATGCTATGGACATCCAGGCATCCTATGGCAAAACACTTTGTAAATTGTTTTGATGTCTGTAGATATCATTGATTCAGTACTCAAAATAATTTCGCATTATTGTTCACCATGTTAAGTGATTCGTTTTTGGAAGGATTTGCCTCCTTATTTTATAGTTCCGATCCAAGACCTTTAGAGGATTGGCAACTGCATGTAAGCACAGTAACTAAATCGCATATACCAACATTAATTATATGGCATTCGAAAGGTTCGGAAAGGTCACATCAAGCAGGTTCAAGATGACGAAGTGAACATTAACATACTGGAAATTGTTGGCGGCAATGTAGCCAAAACCTACATCGCAACACCTATTGACTCGAAGGAGTCGCTGAATATTCAGCTTCCTATTCTCGTACTCATCGCTAAGAATTTGAATAAATATTTCACATTCGAAGTTAAAGTATTGCAAAGGGGTAAATTTTACAAACTTCTGTTATTACAGCAAATATTTGTAGATACTAGACGATAGTCGAACTCTAAGAAAGATCAAAATAAATAACTGGAAAATGAATCCAAAAATTAAAAAAGACTGCGCCGTTATACCACTGGAAATGTGTCCGGGATGGAATCAAATCCAATTTAATTTGGCTGATTTTATCAAAGAAATTTATGGTACTAACTATCTTCATGTGGTACGGATACACATACATGCAAATGTAAGATTAAGGCAGCTTTATTTTACGGACCAAGTGTACACGGAAGAAGAGCTGAGATCTCAGAAGATATCCCAGAATAGCTTGATGAGATTAAAAAAAACGGAAGTAGAGTCTAAAGCGTCCACCTCATCTCTGACGGAAAAAGCGTGCACTTCAACATATTGCACAAAATAATGGATTCACCTCCTATATCAATATAAAATAAATAAAACTCGGGATCTCCTGTTGCGTAGCTAACACTAACATTCATAACGCATGAGAAATATTGCATGATAATTTGTACAATTTTTTTAAAGATTATTAAACTAATAAGCTTGTTTTTAATTTCGGGAATTAAATAAAAAATAAAAGATTACCCCACTCATTTTTGTCCGCCATAAATGAAACGCCCTTTATAAAGAGGAAAAGTTCGTGTGTCTGGTTGTTTGTACCGCTTTCACTCAAAAAGTACTTATCCGATTGGGTTGTAATTTTACAGACGTGTTCCGTATGACCTCCTGAGTGACATAGGCTATGCATCGTAATTGCAAAGAGTGGGGGCAGTGAATGTCCCGGAATGCTGTTTATGGTAACTCACGCAAAAAATACATACTTACCCGATTTAACTACATAGTAAATGAAATTTTACAGGCGTGTTGCGCATGACCTCCTGAGTCGTATAGACTATTCGATTGTAATGTAACAAAACCACTCAAATTAAGATTGTGAATAAGAGAGACTTCCTTCGCCTTATCACCAATTATAAAAATTTGATGATATTATGGAGGTTCTAAGGTTTTATAATATGTCAACATATGCACATACTCACTCTTTTATTTACATTCAAAATGTGACAACAATAAGACCTAATTAACAAAGATAAATAAAAACAGCACAGCAATTATTATTTAAATGAGTTTTATTCCTTTCCTATTTTTACCTGAAGTCGGATAAAAATCGAATCGATTCAATCCCAAAAATACACAATATGCTTCAATGATATGCTCGCTAATGCAAAATAAAACTGAATTGTTACAATTGTTTCATCGGTATGAAAAAGATAAAAGCGCTAATAATATATTGAGGCTTCACATTACTTACTCCTTCGATGAATTGTAATTACACAAATATTCCTCTGGTATTTTCATAATATATACAAAGGTTTTTCACTAAAATGTTTTTGTTCTTACATTTAAAGTACCGAAATTTGTTGGCCGCATGCACACTATATTTAAGATTGCTTATGCTATCAAAATGAACGCAATGAGACTCTTAAAATCATAAACAATAATTTAGTGAGTCAAATCTTGTGAGAATTGTTTTTATTTTTTTATTTTTGCAAATATCTTATTTAAAAAGATTAATTCAGTTTCAATGATTGAAATCCAAAAGTTCGCATTTTAAAACGTTTTAGCGTGAAATAGCTGGCGATTGAATTTAGTGATGCAACTGTATGATTAATATTTACGTTCGTACATACAAATAAAATGCTAAAATAATTATAAGAGTGAGCCAAACAACTTGTTTGTAAAGCCAGATCTCACTCTACAGTCTTATTTTTCGATTAAGCAGCTGTTGATCGTGTTTTACTAGAGACAACGAAATGTATGTAGCTGGATCCAGATAGATCGCGACTGTTAGTTTTTTCGCATAATTTGGGTGAACACTCTGAAAGGATGAAAGATGAGATAATTGAAGTTTGCCAATACTAAAAATAATCGATCAGCCTAGTCAAAATCCATTTGTGATAGCTTACTATTTTAATGACTTCTTTAGTTAGGCTTTTTTGACAAATGACGTTCCTGTAAATATTATTTGCTTTAATACTTTAACGACGCTTCCCAAAGTTGACGTCTAGTGTCTATTTACTGATTGTATTACTGTCGAACGAAACTGCTATAGGTATATTTGGTATCGAACCTAGTTGTTCTATTGATGGTGATGAGATTCAGCATATTGGTTTGAAAATCAACTATAGCACTATAGCCCTGTTTCTACTACTGGCATTTATTTCTAGTGAAAAATTTGTGGGCAAGATCATTTGTTGTTCCCGTAAATCTAGCAACTGCCAAAATTGTTTGTTTCCTGATCAACACATCTTAATGGATTCCCTATACAAACCTGATCTATTTTCTTCATTTTGAATCGCTTCCTTGGAGTGAGATATTGAATCTCATTGCAAATCTTAGACTTGTCTAAGTCTTACTACTAGTTATTGCTCAATAAGCCAGGGATCTTGGCCTAGGTATGGATGCTTATTGTGGTTTCCTTCCCATCCAAGTGATTGGGTACCTACAAATTTCCCTCTGTCATATAAAACTTGTCAAATCTTGAAGTACCGCAGGGGAACCACTTGGGTCCTTTTCTTTTTATTTTATTTATAAATTTAGTTCTCTAAATTGTTGTTAACTTAGGTATTTTATTGCATTCGGATCCGGATGGAATACAGCTAATATAAGTTATTTAAAAAATTTAATGCGCTGATTTGATGTGAGTTAACAAAAAGTGGAGAAAATGTACGACATGAATTTAACAAATACAACATCACCAGCTAAAATGTGAAAAATGTCTTTGCAACGTTTTAAAACACCTTCTGAATTTTGGCCGCTAAAGAAGCTTCTTACAATGTAAAAGAGCAATTGCACCATCTCTGTCAGATTTTTTTTTTTCTTTAAATTTGTGCACAGAGTAGCTTAACATTTAGGCGCATTAAAGACTACTTTAGCTAACTTATAATCGCTAACAGCCTGCCATTTCATAAATACAATGGTATCGCTATGATATTTAATAATTACTTGTTTTCTCCTTTTGGTTTTTTTGGTTTTAGTACAAAAAGTGAGTTAGTGGCTCAGCACTCAGATGACATTATTTATTTTATAAAAATTACAAACCTTCCTTCTACGCAATTAAATAAATAGTAAATCGTTAAAAATCTCAAAACGTGAGCAGAAATTATTTTCAAATATGCTTTCCATGTATCTTTAGTTAAATTTTGTTTGTGGTTATCCCCGTCGTTTTTGTTATATTTTTTATTTTACAAATAAATGAGCAATTTGAATCGATGAGTTTGTCGCATCTCTCACATTAGGCAGTGGGCCTCCCTAGGCCATCATGTGTCATTCATAGACGTACACTTGTAAGTTTCTATATAAAACTAACATTCTTTGGATGGAGTTAGTGTTATCATTTCTGCTGCGTTGTTTACTTAATTCACTTTTGTTGTAAGCCAACTGACTTCTTCTTCAGTTTATTACTTTTCCCATTTATTTATTTTTTTTTTTAGTTTTATTGTGATAAGTTTTGCACTTTAAGATCATCCCAACAAAATAAAAAAAACTTGTTGGCCATGTTAATCTAAATTACATAAAAAATTAAACAGTACAAAAGATTTAATTTAAAAAATATTCTTAAAATGAGCAGTATCTACAGTGTCTTTGCTCTGTCCAGGAGATCACTGATGAATTTCTGGAAAGAATTTGAATAGTATTGCGGTTAAGTGACGCGTTCTTGGAATTTTTTGCACTACTTACCGATATGTCTTGTTGAGGTCTTTTACAGACTGCCAGTAAACTCTGGAAAAAAAAAAGAATTAGAAAATTATAAATATTTTCATGAACTGAAACATTGTAAAAGTCTATGGGGGAAAACACCCCTAAGTTAAAGATTTTATTAGTAAGGGATTGTAAACTAACTTTTCATTAAAAGAAAAATGTTTTTTTTATAGAGCCTTATTTATTGTGATGGGTACACACATAGTACACGTGTGTGTAGTTATAGCAACTGATTCCCCACACGCACTTTCGAGTAGCAAAATTCTCATAAGAGCAAGAAAAAACATATCTTTGAAGCTGTCCAGTAGCCTGTTTACACGTGATCACATGATTTTTTTAATTGTAAGCAAGATTTTAACAAAGGATCGAAAATACCGGTATTTTATAATTTTTGACTGACCTCAAAACCGATCGATATACAGTACCGGCGGCGGCTTTTAATGGCCTGAACTGGATGATATGGATACCGATGACATGTGATTCCAACAGAACAGCGCTACTTGCCACACAGCGCATGCCACGATAGATATCCTGCACGACCGATTGATTCTTCCTTTGGAGCTACCTTAAATCACAGATCGATGCGAATAAACCGCAAGCAATTGATGCCCTCAAAGTTAACATAACAAACGCCATCGAGCAAATTCAGCCAGATTTACGCGACAAAGTCATCGAACCGAATACGAGCCATCAAGCAAAACCGCGGCGGACATTAGAACGACGTTATATTCCGTACTTAATGCCATAAAATATTCTTTCGAATAAAATAAAAATGGAGTAGATATTTCACACACAACATGTTTTATTTACATTTAACAGTCGAGCGTCCTTGTTGAAAGACCCTTTACATGCATGTGAGCATTTCAATTTCTCGATTTCTATTTCAAATGCGAATTTAATGATGACGTGACACCCAAAAAGTTCCCAAAATGTGTTCTTAGGGTCTTTGATTATAAAATAAAAATAATAGCCTTTTCCTAAGCTCATATGTTTATATAAGTACTCTATACCAAAACAGAAACAAACATTTCAACCGTTTTTGTCTGTTTTTAAAGTGTTACACATATCTCCCGAAACAAAACACATAAACTTAATCAACGCAATATCAACGAAGTGTTCATTTTAAAATAATTAATTTTCCGAGGCTCAACTCAATCATCGCATTTGTTTACCAGCGCCGAAATTAAAATGGGACGCGGCAGCGAAAAAATAAATAAATTTTTACGACGACACGAACGCTCCAAATTCGAATCCTTTGGGTTATTTTTCAGTCTGTTCGTTGTTTACAAACTCATCCCTGCAGGGTAAGGCATTCACTTCAAAATAATGTGCAAACTGTCCCCAATCCCAACTCGGAGTTATTAAAATTAATTAAGACAACATGAAAAATCGCGAGGCAAATTGCAGGCGATGCAGACATTGATTAAAGCGATTAAGAAGGCGTAGAACTTTATACTGCCAGTTGATTGCTTGACGGTCTGGAGTGAAAGGTTGCCTTCTCTGCAAATAACTTAGTTTTCCGAGGAACGAAACTTTCAGAACTTTCTCTGTTTTAATTTCAGTAAAGAACATATTCCGAGCTTCAGGGAAATTCCAAAATTGCTGAGTATACTCGTAAACCCAAAGTTTTTATAGGTAAAAGTTGAGAGCGTAAGAACTGATTTTGAAAGAAGCTGCAAAGTCTACAAACACGAAACAAAGATACTTACAACCAGGTGAGATCTTCGGATGTCGTCGGTATCCATGTCTAAAATTTCATCGATATCGACATCAATTGCTTCACTCTGAAATAAATCGATTTCCATCATAAGCACGGGATTACCATAATAACAAAATAACTCACAGGTGGATCAAAAAGTTTCTGGAGTTCATCGTACAGCCACATCTCGACGGCCAGCCTCTTTCTTATTAGGCTCATTTGATGTGAGCCATATTTTGCCGTAAGAAATTTTTCCCGCCTCTCCTTGACTTCGCCCTTATCACTGAAATTGACTCTTAGGCCGGCCCTGTTCGGTGATCTTTCGCAGTCGTTCATTGATTCGACGCCGCACTGCATTTTTCCTATGAATTATTATCTTAGGCTTCTTTTGTCTCCCGCCACTGAAGTCGCCGGGTGAACGAGGTCACCGCTCGATTAATCACTTAACGTGGAGTTTCGTTGACTCGTCGACTTCTACTCTGAGCCTCTGGGAAAACTGTAGTCGAGAATGTCTGAAAAATAAAAATATAAAATTTCACTACATTTTTCCATTTTATTACCAGTCGTCAGTGGCAATTTCAGTGTCGATTATAGTCATATTGGATAATGTTCAAACTGTAAACCGAAGGAGGTGTCGACCGTAGTGAATTCATTTTCTAATTTATGTCGACGTGGCGGTTGGCGTTGAATTGAAAGTATTTTGGCGCGAATTGACTGCGTCGTTAATTGAAACATTTGTCCTCGACAGTTAAGCCTTCAAATGTCCTGGATGAATATCTCATGGGGACAAATTGCCAATTACTCTGCCTTTCTGCTGTGCATTAATGCGAATAGCCTTTTGAGACACCGGTATGCAATTTGTTGACTTGATTGACTTAACGCTTAGCGATTTGATTAGACTGTGTAATTGTCGATCAAAGATATCGCAGAAGAAAAGAAAGCGAGAGCAAGTTATTTTGGTTGAGAAACTCATTCATATTTTCTGCAATTATTCTCTCCAGGAGTTTTGAGAGAAATGATAAGATGCTGATTGGTTGGTAATCAGTAGGCTGGAAACTGTACTGTTCTTGGGTTGGATAGTTTAGAAATTAGAGGGGGGAAACGCTTTGAAAGCAAATAACTCGTGACTGAAAGTCATATGTACTTCGATAGATAATTAAATAATAAAGGTCCAGTTAAAATTTGAAGTCAATCGGATGAAAACTGTTCGAGTTCTACTGCCGGCCGATTTTTAAAAGTGGTTGCGAGAAAAACGCGTTTAAAAAAAAATTTAAAAAGTGGCTTAGGGAAAATTGGTTTAGAGACATCTTAACATTTAAATACACCTTTCTGCAGTTTGTTTTGATTCGAGGGATGTCTAGGCATTTTTTAAAATAGAATAGAAATAGAAAAAAAAAATGTAAAAAAAAATTAATCTGGTAATAACCCCTTAAAATCAAAAGTTCTTGAAACATTTTTTGGTGCATTTTAAGAGGCCGATCTAAGGACATTTTATTCAAAATTTGAATTTCTTTTTAGTACACTGTACACTCTATGGGAGGGCCAAAAATTATTTTTCCAAAAGTCTCAGGGCGAAACTATAATAGTCCAAGAGCCTACTGCAAAAAGTGGAATCCATAATCGGAATTGACGAAATTTTCAGGAAAGGTTTCTTATGCTCGCAGAAACCTAAGTAAAGCAGGTTCGCTCATCCAACATTCATGGTTGTTTTTGTACAATTATTCAATCCATATTCTTCGAAGACAGCACCAATGTTCCCATAGAATGTCTAAGGTATGTCTTTGCCTTTATTTATATTTTTTAATTGTAAGAGGAACTTCTATAGAAACCTCCTGAGGAGCTTCATTGATTTATTCATTCATTTTATTCAAAAAGGTCGGAAATTTGCACCTCAATAAAAATCGCCTACCAAAACAAAAAATGCACAAATAATCATCGACTCTTTAGTTGAAGACCACACAACATCGACACGAAGCTCCCTGCCGCTTATTTCAATTTCCAAGATCTGTTATTTATCCTCTTAATATTTTTAGTGCCAATAAATGTTTGTTAAGCGAAGTCGTTTTTATTTAAAGAAATTTATGGCTGACATCGACAGTTTTAGAGTTACTAAAACAAAAACATATGAGCCAATCACCAATGATATTTTTAAACGGCATCATCACTCCACTTCCTGCTTGCGTATTCAAATTGAAAAGCAACAAGGGAATTTGGTCGCAGCGCCGCGCTGCCGGCCGGTGCGACTAATTGCGATTTTTGTTTGCTTTCATATTTTACCTGCGCTTCGATACGATGCGACCACACAGAACACAATTGTACCGGTGAAGTTGCTAAACCGCAACTAACAAAGGAAAAACATCACACAAGGGGACCCGCCACAATTTTTTAGCACATGTATTTTGCGCTCCATAAACTTAGGAAAATATTTTATCCACTTTGGTGCTTAGTCGCCGCCAAGCAAACCTAACTGAACATTCGCGGATTCAGTTGTTCGGTCTCACGATTTCTCCTCTTGCTTTTATTTCGCACAATTATTGCAAACAATCAGGGAAAAGCTCGCGCCCGATATTAATTGCGTGCGTCTCGTTGACGAGGTACCTTGGCGTCCCGCCGGCAGAGAATAGATTGTATGACGAGTTAATTTTTAATTTCATAATCGGCCAATGGAGACAGTATGTGGGAGCTGATCCATTTGGGATTTTCCACAGATGAAATCTGGTTATCGCGTTTGAGAATCGGCAGACTTCTTTGCGAACAATTTGCCCACCATTTTGCCTTTTATCGGCTGGCTAGAATTTGAACGAGATCCAATTTGCGTGTCTTTTGCAATCACCTCATGTTCTAAAAATATTTCTACCTCCACGGTAACAGGCTTCAGCGTAATTTGCACTTTAACTGATTATTTGGCAAGATCGTGCCATCGTTCACGGTTTCCGTCTTAATTTCACTACGTTAGGTTTGAATTATATGCATGAAAATTTTGGCTATCTCTTCTCCATCTGTAAGCTGAAGTAATGTTATTTCTTTAACGTTTCGGTTTCGGTTTTTGATTCTCTGGATTTAGAGATAGAGGATTTTCAACGTTTTCAGACAAGCTTTTATGAATTACCCTGCAACTCACCAGTTGTACATCTCATACACTTGGTTGGAGATTTATTCAATAGTAGACATTCATAGCTCTCCATTAAACATGTCTAAGTCTAACCTTCTATGCTAAAATTGAATTCTGTAAAATTTTAAAGATTCGGTTTCTGAAGTATTTTCGCAATATGTCTTTGACACGTTTATCTCGAAACCATGATTTGTGGACAGGTAGGCATGATTGCAGATTGAGAGAATTCTAATCGACTGATTTGCTTTTTTTTAATCAACAAAACATTTTTAAGGTCCGCCTTTAACAGCAGAAACATCTTCAATCCACCTAGAGCCTTGCTTGATGTTTATTTTAAATTGCCTGTTATACGTTGGCAGAGAATTCATGGCAGACTACGATTTGGTCGTCTGAACTGCCCATTTAGCAAATTCAAAAGAACTGTACTGGGAAACTTACCTCATCATCATAAAACTTAATTCGGTATTACTTTTTGTCAACTTTGGATACTTGCAACTACTATATGTTTAAATTTATTTGTTAAGCTTAGTGTACCTGGGAAGTCATTTTCTGGGCTGTTTTCGAGGCTGTTCTTTCAATAAAAAAAAAATAAAAAAAAATAAAAACGGCAAGTGAGCAAGTAACTTGCTCGAAGTTACTTTCCATTTGTAAACACTCACTTGCATGGTTTTTTGGAGATAAGTAAAGTTGCCTGACAAGTTGGAAAGCAAGGCAAGTGAAATGGACAGAGTTGTATTTTTCGGGCAAGTTGCCTGTCTCTGTACTTGCCATGTGTAAATTCCCGCTTGCTAAGTTGTAACTAAGCAACGCCGATGTATTAACATTTCCAGATTTGTTGGAAGCGTATTTTTTGTTGTTTTCATGAAACGAAACCAACACCAATTGGACGCTGCACTTGCGACTCAACCGCTACAACTGTGAACGCTACTTGCTTCGAAGCATGCTTGACTAAACTTGGAGCCAAACTACTTTCTCACTTGCCTTTCCCGCCTCGTCCTGACTGTGGAAAATGCCCTATTGTAAAATTCTTATTTTTTATAACAACCCAAAGTTGGAAAAAAAATGCGGAAATTTAATAGAAATCCAAGTTGTATCGAGTCGTTAAAAATGTTTTAACTTTTTTTCTTAGTTCATGCCACACCAGCACACACACACGATTCCAGGTTACTTGTCCGAAACTGAATCTGTATCCAGTGGGCATCAATGAACTTGTTAAAAACCAAACTCAGTTTGAACCCAAAATATTCGCTGGGTAAAATTTCGATACCAGATTTAAAATAATCAGCTACCCCAAAAACTCCTATATTTACATGAGAATGACGACAGATTCGAAATCAGAGGCCACAAAAACCCCCAAGTGCCATCCGCAATTTTGAAAACTTGAATTATCCAACCAAATTTCTTATATGTTAAGTTGGATGATGTAATACCTTGTAGTAAAAAATGAAGGTTGTTGAAGTAACCGTTTAGGCGTGATTGAGTAACTTTCGCATTTATAATATTTGAAAGATAAGATATGTATGAAAGGCCTTTTCAATTTGAGTAATCTCATGTAGTCTTTATGGGAGTACTAAAAATTAAATATGTGCCGAAAATTTAAAGAATAGCTGTCGCTTTAATTAAATTTACATTTGAACTAAAGTGAATCCTTTATGCAAAAACCTCACAAGACGCAATCCGAAGCTTCTCTGTGGTGCTATCCAGGCGCCTGTGCATATTTACCCAATTAGACAGGCCACACCTGTAATTACAAAAGCCCAGCAAGAGTCCAGACAGCATTATAACGCAATTTAAACACATAATGACTGCATATCTCCTTTCCTCAGCACACACTTGAACTACTTTCACAGCTCGCACAAAACTACTTAGGAAGGATGAGCGCGTAAAAGCAGCTTGACAGCGTGGCAGCTTCTCGGTGCACGTTATATTGTCTGCTCCTCTGGGCCTGTCGAGAATCATCGGAGCCCCACTTTCATCATCCACTCGGCTCGCAGTTGAAATGATAAAAAAAATTAGAAGCATATAATTTTCATGGAAATGAACCTTTTAAGATTCTCGAGGAGAGAGAACTTATGAGATAAAGACCTTTTCGCAAATTTGAAGGCATTTACGACCTACTTTGGCTACTGCTGCCAAGGGGAAGATGCAAATATTGACACTGTGCCAACACATAATCCTATAAGTTCACCCTTTGTAAACTGAGAGGAGACAATGCGGGATTACGATGGCTTATTTTCCTTTAATTACACACCCGCCGCTTTAAGTCGCACCTACAGCAGCATTTAAAGCTTTATAAATTTGCGATGAGTTTAATTCCGTTGACTCGAGCGTTAGTTCTACGGGAGGTGTCTATCAGCTGGGAGATTAGCCATTTCGGTGGTGACGATCTTCCATCTAGCAATTTAGTGCGCTTAAAATTGGATGATGCTGATGATGGAGACATGTATAATGTATATACCATACATAGATCTATATTTGAGTAGTCCTCACCGTTCCCATGGATCCTCCGCCGCCCCACCTTATTTAAATAAGCGAATACTTTAATGAGATCCCTAAATAAATAAATCTGTGCAAAGGTACGGCTGTTAGGAGTAAATTAAAATATTGCCTTGTCAGTATTTAATCTCTGGGTAGGAGGGTTTCATGCCCCAGATGGATCTAATACAATTTTAAGGACTTTCATTTGCTGGCACTCTTGACAACAAAGCACATTTTCGTGACAGCTCAGCTTATAACTTTTTTTTTAAGTGAATACTTCTTATGCGACTCTGGACGCGTTAATCCTTTGAAGTACAGAAATTTAGTCACCCAGGAGACCCATAACCATGCCATATGAATCAGCCATTTTGTATTTTAAAAATCCGATAGTAAATTCGTAATCAGCAACCTCAAAAACTTCTGCATAACAATTTTCATGAAAATTTGATGGCTAGAAAAATACATACGTGCTTCAAAGGGTTGAAACACAACTAATTTTTAAACTTAAACCTCAGTTTAAGAGATCTCATCACAAATGTTTACTGTTTAAGTGTTTGATATGGCCCATATGGTTAACGACATGCAAGGTGTGGTTTGCTCACAATACGTTCATACGAGGAGTACGTGCGATTGTTAAAAGATGCTAAAGAAAATTTCAATGTGAATAATTTTAGTTTGTTCTCTTTAAATTAATAAATATATTTTGTAAAACATTTATAGCGTGTCTTTCATATTTATCATTTACCGTTTCCTTTTTCTCTAACTCATTTCTCAATAAATTTGCAATTTTTCACATTGATGTCACTCATTTCCTAACCTTATTTGTTATTTTGCCCCCCCGATAGGTTTGCAAAGATTTTAAAGTCTGAAAAATGTGCGATATATCACCTACCATCAGTTAGCGGCCTAGAGGTAAGCTTTTGGCAAATTGCAATTTATGGTTACTGAAAAGAGTTTTTGTATGGTGGATTCCTGATACCCAAATAACTGGACAAAAAAGTTTAGCAAAAATATTTTGGGTTTAATCCGAAATTGCGCCTACAATTATCGCCAAACCTTACCTTAATAAAAGGAGCCAGCAATATTCTTTTTTTTTGAATAATTGATTAAAAGTATTTCAGTGCACCTTTTATCATTCCAGTTCAATCGATCATCAGCACACAGATGAACCGACAAATCATTCACTACCTCTGGTACATGTTTAATGCAAAGAATAAACAATAAGGGACCAAAGATTGATCCTTGAGGAATGTCACAGAAAATAGTTATATTGCACCAACTTACACCACCTGGGCTCGCATGGTTAAAAAATTATTTATAAATCTTAGGACGGATGATGAAAAGTCAAAATCTTTTATTGAGTTTTCTCAACTTTGTGCGATACATGAAATCAAAAGCCCTTCTACAATAGAGCAATACCAAAATCATGGATGTCAGATGTGTTGCTCAAGACCCGTCTCAAACTGTGCGGGAAATATTCAGACTGTCATCTCATCTCTCACGCAATGTACCCCATTATATAATTTTTCCTAAAACTTTAGATATTGTGTCGAATTATCAGAGAGCCGAGTTTAAGTTTAAATCTGAGTTTTGTGCGGCACCTTTCCAAACTCTCAAAAAGCTCTGATATATGCCACAGCCAGACAGACTTAAAATCTACAAAATTAATTTCGGTGTTTAAACTTATTTTGGATAATATGAAAGCACACCTGTATCTTTGAAAAAAAATGAAACAGTCGACCTTTTCTGTCACAACATTTCCTCGAGTTTGGAAAGTTTTTAACTAAAGTTTTTGAGCCATTCACTTAATTTTGAGTGAAAAGGTTTTTAATTTTGCAAAGCTAAAAGGCACAAATACGATTTAAAATTGAAAGTCACAATTCGATGGCATAAGTTGCCAACATAATTATGAGTCGACCCTTCCAGCGTGTGTGGTGTTTGCTTGAACTGTTTAACAGGTAAACATAATTATTCACGCGTTCCCTCACATTTATGCCTCGAACCATACTCGAACCCATCCACTTACAATTAGTCATGAGAGTGTTCTGCGAACCCACAATTACAATTTGCTTTCGTCGTCAATTGCGCCTACCTCAGCCGGAAATATAACTGCGAGCCGAGAGGCACTCCTGTCCTTTCAAAATTAGTTGAGGGTAACAAGGTCACAGGAGCTTTCATGCATTTCCACAGCTCTGGAGTATTTTTAGCAATCTATAGCTCCAGGAAAATTTAGTGGAACAAAAACGCTTTATACTAGCAGTCGTGACCTACAAAACCTCTCCGGGCTCCAACTCCAACTCCCTCTAATGTATGTAGTACCCAATGCAAGCGGTATTTAGCATAAGCACGTGCTTTTGCGCCTTCAATGAAAATCTTCAATGGAAAACGAGAGAAATACTGAAAAGGTTGCAGTGTGGTGCGTTAATCACAGATCTATGAACTCATGCTCCAAGCTCCTGCTCACCTTGGAATCATAGGAGCCCCAGACAAAGACGGCGTTTGCTTTAAATCTGCCAGCGCTGGTAAACCGCTGACTCACAATCTCTGGAGTCTAGCCTGCGGCCAAGTGATCTGATAAAAAATGTTTAAATATTTTTCTCCGCGTGTCCACTGGGATTGGACCGTGGGAGGATGCATCGTGAAAGACAATACGACAGCCGCAAAGTGACTCATGTGGTAACCACGCGTTTGGCGGTCTTGTGTCCTACCACTTCGGATCGGACAACGGCCACTCGGGCCTCCGGCATTGCTTCTTTGGAGGTGGTGACTTCAGGCAAATGCAATTCGACTGTCCCGGCGACGACGACTGATTCATGCTTTGATGCGAGCGACCTTTCCTGGTCGCAATTTCCATTTGTCATTCGCAGATTTTCTGGTTTTGTTTATTTGTCCCGGCAAAATAATAAATTTTAATTAAATAACAACTGCGGTGAGTGTTCCCTGGATAATCATAAATTGCTCCGGCCTCCCGGCCAGGTAATAAGTCAACAGGAGGAATTAACGACTTCAAAGTGATGTCGGTCTGACGTGATTTTAATAGGAAAATGAGGAATTATTCATGAGAAAAAGTTAATCAGATTGGGGTGTGCATATGCGGTAAATTTCGCATAAAATTTTATTTATGATCTTAAAATGCAATTAACGTGCAAAACAAAATAATATAAATTAATTAGCATATTTAGATTATCATGATTAGCTCCTAACACATTTCGTTTGCCATGTTTTGGTCAATGCGAGAGAAAAACATTTCCAACAATAAACAACTACTACAAATACTAAAATATGCTAAAATATGAAGATTGACTGTACAATCAGACAAAATCATTGGTCTGACTGAAGAAATTAAACAAATAGTTTCCTCTTTTTTCTTGAACATGAATTTGAAAAGTTTGTGAGGTTATTTGGTCATCCTCTTCGAAATCAGCAGTCCCGAAAACCTCTATGTAACAATTTGTGTGGTAAACGATGAAATTTTACTTTTGTTATCCGACATCTTGAATTTTACATTTTTGATAATAAATGCGCATTCAGCAGACTCGAAATCCCTAATGATCTAAGCTTTAAACATTTCGAAAAGCATTCTAGATTGATGCCAGAAATGTGGGTACCATATTCTGCCCTACTGTGCGTCGCGACCTAAGTTTTGTTTAAACTAATAGAATATTCTCGTATTTTAAGTATTTACGGAATGAATAGCGTGGATGTGAATTGCTCTTAACTGTTAATACATACGAACTCAGTTTTTGCGAATTTAGTGAGTTTTACAGTTGGCTGCATTCCTTCAAGAATTTAAAATTATGTATGTAGTTATAAACAGAAGAGTAGCAGACAATTTACTAAAACATTTGAAATACGGAATTACCCGAACTACATATTTGGGTAATGGCATACATATATATTGGATGTCCTCTGGTACACTTTTGGTAGTATCATTATTATCTGAGACGTTTTCCATAGTCTTTTTGTTTTTTTACCATTTACTAATTTAGAAACTGTATTTTGTGACATAGATTGACTGAAAAGGACTGTCTCCGTGGTATCCATTCTAGAAATGCTCGTTTGGGGATCATCATTTTTAGGGTTCCGTACAATCAACTAGGAAACCTTATAGTTTTGTTCTGTCCGTTTGTCTTTGTATGTTACAGCCCTCCCAACCTTTCATTTATATTTTATTTATACCTATTAAGATGAAATTTAATATAGGGAGAAGATTGATGGCCGAACAACAGAAATAAAGAGAATTTATAATTTGGTTACCCTTTCATTGAGTTAACAGTGTACTAAACAATTTTTTCACTTAACCCTTTGAGTAGGGTGTCGTAGATGGGTCTCCCAATATGCAGCATAAAATATTTTCAGGCCTTTTGAGTTTAAATGTTAAGTTACAAGATATTTGCTTTCAAAGTTGTTATCAAAACGCCCCCCCCCCCCCCTCACTATAATTTCTACATGCTAAATATGTGAATATAATCTTGAATGTAACCTTTTAGTACTTTTAATGAAAATTAGTACGGCCAACTTAATACGATAACTTTTTAATTTTTATTTGGTAATAAAAAGTAAAAAAAATTGAATAAAATCGTTGAAGATCCATACAAAGGCAATAATTGAATTAAAAACTCATTCTGATTCTGGTATTTAGGTACGGCTTCCTATAGAACCACACAGTGTTTCCTTCATCTGCATGCATCTTCATGAAGCAACAAAAAAAATGAGGATAAAAATCTGAATTCTAATTTGTAACTAGATAGGTAGAGTACAAAATATAAAAAGGTTGAACTATAATATATTAGTGTGAAATAAGTATAGTTATCTAAATTTTAGCAGCTGACCAAGAATACTAGAAATATCAGAAAAATAAGTGGTGGCGGTGGGCCGCGAGACGTCCTCACCTTTTTCCAATATGGCGGAGCCGTTTGCATGCGTATCGTACCTATCTGCGCATATCGTGTTCGTTTATTTGGACCAAAGTGGGGGTTTTGCCTTCACAATTCGCAACAGAACAATATCTCACCACTTTTACCATTTTTCTCAATCCCATTGAAACTGCTGGAAACGCTCAAATGACAACAAAACATCAACATAACCTCAACCATACCACTCGACTGCCGCCATGATGGAAAAACGAGGAGGACCACTCGAGCTCGATCTTCTGTTCTCTAGTCTGTTCTGTAGCTGACTGTCTTTACTATTGACAGCAACAAAAAAAGCAATGTCCACTCATTTCTAAAGCACGCAACCGAATGACGTATGCGCTTCAGACGGTTATTAATGCGACGGGAGGGAAGTGTTTTAGTGAAAGAAAATGTTTACGATTTGTTTTCTTCGAAAGTTGTCGTGTACGATATTAGCCGCCGCCCTTACGGTATATTCTTTTTTATTTTATACTTTTATTGTTATTATTTCAAATTTCAACGAGTTATATGCTTTTGAAAAGGTTTCTAAGAAATAGATTACCGAAAATATAATAACATTCATAAAATCAAAGTGGTATTTTTACGCCTTCCCCTCTAAACCGGAAGAATGCAAGACAAAGCATTTTTTTTATTTAGCTTTGTTAAATTACACTTTCCATGAATTAAAACCAGAAAACCCATAACTGGGAAAATCGTAATAATCACCTGGAGCATACATACTCTGAAATCTGCGCTGACAAGGCTGACAAGGCACTGTGCACATTGTACACACGTAATTGTTTAATAATTCCGCAGCGAATGTAAAGTAGCGCTTGGAACAAAAGCAGATTCATTTAAATCAGCAGCGGAAATTCGACGAATGAATATGCGCGAATTAGGTCACCGGCAGGTTCAGGATTTATTTCAAAAATTATTCAGAATAATTGAACGGCTGAAAGAGGATTCCATTTATTTCAGTGAATTTATTCTAAAGTAAACGGGACAGGACATAATACAACAAGAGTTTCCAATTTAACAATGGAAAAGTCCTGCAGCGCCAGGATGGCTTGTGCAAATCAGGCATGAAAGGGTCGGTTGGAATTTTAATAAATTATGGAGAGGCTGCAACTACAAGCACAGGCAAATATTCGTTAAATGGAAAGTGTTGTACCTCTGACATTGTGGGGGGTGGACAGAGGCGTATCGGGTTCTCTATCGGATCCATCACCAGAGGCATTTGTTGATTTTGCTGAAAGCCTGACACTGCCGGATGCAAATTCCTACAGACCTCCATATGAGCCATTTTATCCCGAGAAACGTAATCCCCGCACTTATTAGGTCAGCACGCAGCCAGAAAGCGAACGATGGCTTAATGCAGGCCCAACTTGAGTTATTGCATCGCGGCGCGGGCTGGTACACCTCGCTCGTATCTTAAGAACTATTGACTCGGGCCGGGCGTCTTATCGAGCAAACATCGCGTACAATACGCCCGTCCCCGGCTCCGGCAGCTAAACTTTTGAGCTATTGCGTCTTTCCTGTCCACTTTGGCCGCAATGCCAACTGTCGACGAAGCAGTTCGCCGCCTTGCATTTGCATCATTTGCAAAATAGCGCAATAGCAGGCGACGGTTTTTTGCATTTTCTGCGTCTTACTGCGATAACGTTGACAGGGTGCTGCCGCCTTGATCGGTCTTTCTTGAATTAAAATGATAGCGAATATTGCGACACCGAACACCGACAATTAGTGCCGTTTGCGTCCTGAAACTAGATAGATGTAATTTGTGACTGTGATGTGCGAAAAAGAGCAACTTATTGCGGCGGTTTTTAAAAAACGACCAATTTGGGACCCACGCCATTGGAAGCACCGCGACAGGAGCACCGTACAGAGACTGTGGGATGAAATTGAATTTGAGCTGGGCGTTGATAAAGGCAAGTTCTGTAATTATTACTCTCCTGCTTTTAATTTATGTGAATATTTGGCTATGCTTTGCATGTCATACGCGGTGAGTAAACTCCATGAAATCTTCAAAGGGGCAGCTGCTTTCATCGCAGAGCCCTTTGAACATGTCTGTGGAGTCAGAAAATCTGTGCATCAGAAACATTCAAGTTTCGGCTTTCCCCAAATTATGCACAGAGCCCTTTGCTATTTAAATTAATCCACATCGTTCCAAAGGAAATTCGGATAATCGAAAAGTATGCCATCCTTTTGCAATTGTTTTTATTTGTTGTTTAAATAAATATTCACAAGGAATGTTGGATAAAAGCGCAAAGATGTGTAGGTGCGACATATTTACATACCAACTAAAAACTTGTTCAGGGTTCGTAGGCCGACTATAGGTCTTCTATGTACCATATAAATACATATGTGTCCATTATCAAGTACAACTTACTATCTAGACTAGAGAGACAGCTGAACCAGTGCTACATATAAACTTGCGTTCGTCGCAAAGGAAGATATGTCTAAATTTCGAAAAAAAATATGTTGGGTGTTTTCATAAACGCATGGTTGCGTGCATGCGTTATGTAAACATTTTTAACACTATTAACTTTAGTATTGAGGCATCTCCTTTAATTACACTTGACAAAACCAAAGATCTTGGCGTCCTGCTTAAATTACAACAACAGTCAACAGGACTAATGCTACCCTGGGGCTCATTGCTGTGGTCTAAAGAGTTTGATGACCCTTACATAATGAAACTTCTTTATTGCACCTTCGTTAGACCCATCCTGGCATATGCTTGTCCGTTCTGGTCCCCATTTTTAGGTTCATATGTATTTATCGAATCAGACCCTTCCATGGAACGATCATTTTGTTTTGCCCCCTTCCTGGGACAGGCTTAAACCAATTTCTATTAGCACCTTGAAGGATAGACGTAACAATTCCAGAATTGTGTAGAAACGTGGTTAATTTTACGCAGACTGGATTTTGTTTTTTGTTTTTGGGTTGACAAGTTTATTTTCTAGTATACTTTAATTTCCTTATTTTTGGCATAGCACAGTGCCGACTGAGGGGACCTTATAGCCGTCAGGGTGTTTTTTTTTTGGGTTTTTGTTTAGTTATTTGGTCTTTTAGGTCCTCGTATTCCAATCTTAACTGGATAATTTTTTTGTAGTATCTGAGTTGTTAGCTCATGTTTCTCTTGATCACCTTTTTTATTTTCTTGAGTTTTAGTTGTTGATTGGTATGCCAACACTCATTGTAAGTGAATCGCCGTTGGCCTTGCAAGTCGATAGCTACTGCCGCTGCCGCTTCTTGCGTGTGGTTTGATAAATATTTTGTTCATTTGCTTGGACTGGAATTTTGCGTTCTTTCCAAAAACTTGCACCATCATGTCAGAGTGCATTTTTGAACAAATGACAAATTGCTGGTTGCGTTATTGAACACTATACAAAAGTATGATTTATGCAACCATACATATTTGAAAAGACCCTTCATAGCGGTCTAGCCATAATACAAAATTTACAAGATATCAAAAAATAAAACCCAAAAATGTTGAATTTCTATTGACGTCATCTGTAAGAAACCTATGGTAATAAACGCTGTCCACTAGTACATATATTCTAAACCAGCACATCTGGAAAATCTGGACTGGAATCTGGAGAAAAATATATTTCAGCATTTTGCAAAACTCTCCATTCTATCATATGTTATGCTCTCCAATTAATTCAGGAAAAACAGTTTTCATCGTTTTCCGAAATTTCCCACTAGGAAGTGAGGGAAAATTTTAAAGCAAATTTTAAGTCAACTGGCATTGCCGATTATACACTGCTCGGCAAGTTTATATCCCTAAAATACGAATAGATTACTAATCTTGAAACATCGTTTTTTAGAGATTTTTTAAATTCAATAAACAAATTTTAAAACATTCGATAATTCAAGATCCAGCTCAAATGATAGGGTGAGCTCTAAACTATGACTTTGGTTTTCATAACATACGCCAACTGGAGCATGATTTCTCCATATTTCATGGCACTTTATAGCATTACCTAATTATTTTTTTAAAGACGTGGAACAATGGTAAAACAATTTTGTTCTAGGTTTTTCAACACTCAATTTCATCGAAATCCTACATGAGGTTGAATTTTTTGAATTTAAAATTTAAAAGACTTATTCATCCAAAACTTCGAATGTCTAGCCTTAATGTACATATTACTACAGATCAAGTCCCTCCTTATCGATAGTAACTATTCTAAAATGTTTTTATTGAAATGTTTGTTATTCTTTCAGATAGACTGAAAACAAAATGGAGAGGATTACGAGATTACTTCGGAAAGGAACTACGCAAACTGCACACCTCGCCACAAAATGATGTTTCTGATGTGACAAAATCGACTTGGCCGTATTTCGAAATGATGTTTTTCCTAAAGGATATCTGGACTCGAAGAGGCAGTCCAAATCAGAAAAAAGGCGACCACAGTACAGAAAGTTCACACTCCGACGAATCCTGCCCGGACATTGTTGAAATCAATGAAATTGAAAATTTGAAAACCGAACCTGAAGACCTGACAAACCAACCATCGGACAAATTAAGTGAATTTGACCAAAACAAACAAACGGAAATGAATTCCAATTCTCAACATGAAGAAATATTGAACTACACGACACCAGAATTGCTTAAAATAAACAATCAACAGAAATCTAACCTTCGCAAAAGCATTCCCCTAAAACGGCTGAAGAAAGCGCCAAAGATAACTGTGGAGTCCGATGAAGACCTTTTGTTCTTCAAAAGCCTCATTCCAGACTTGAAGACATTCCCGCGATCACGAAAAGTATTCTTCAAATTACGAGTCCAAGAATTGCTTTATAACGAAATAAGCAAGATGCAGCAAACAGAGCTCCAATCCCACGATACGCGCGCATGTCCGTCTTCAGGAGACGATTAACGTAATTACGCCGACCCATGTTTCATTATGTTACAGTAAATAAAAAATATAAAATAAACAAAAATGAGATAAACAGACGATTCATGTTTCGCAATAAATTTCATGAGGGAAAAAGAAACAATCACGCCAATCGAATTGTTTGGGGAAGAAATAGGCTGCACTCACGATAAGACGCGGTCATTATCAATTATAATTACAGTTATTTGAAGAATTATTATCGCACAGGAGCTCATGTTATTCGAGATTAATAAATTTTTTAATAACGTGATCTGCCGCAGTTTGAAGCACTCACCTCTGACAGGGAACAGCAATTGGTCCTCAGGGAACAGCAGCGACTTGTGTTTTCTGGAAGGAAAAAAAATGTTTAAATTAATTGTCTATATTTCTTTCTTGATTGCATAATTGCGAGTGGAGATGTTATACAGAGATTAGTGGATTGCTTTTTTTCGATATCGTTTTAGTCATTGAAGGCACAGCAATTCGATACAGCCGTTCATGGTATTCCCAAAATTTTGAATGAATGACCTTACTATTCACATATGGACTAATTTCGTTGTCCAATCTTTACTTTACTAGTGGACGTATGAGTAGACGAGTGTGGTGGGTGTGGCAACACATTCCATCCAAGCTCTAATAATTTTGTACGGGTGAAAGAAGTTGTGTGTGGTCTCGCATTGTCGTGATGGAACACAACTTAGATTCAAATGGTTGGCAGTACACACTTGGATTGATTGTCCAACAGAAATTTTTGAACGCTCTTATAATCAGCTGAAAAGTTCTAACAACACCCTCGTCACGTTTCGTTGGATGGCCTCCACATCGTCAAAACAGTTTTACAGTTTTAAGCTTTGGGAATTGATAAAAGTCAGCCGACACCAGTACGCCGATGGTTGGTAACAGTAACTAATTTTTTGGTCAAAAACTGTGTTACTAATAGCGATGAATGCGCGGGGGCATTGTCGTGGAGCGGGAACCGATCGTCCGTGCAAATATAGGCGTATGCGTTGAATTAGTTTTAAAAGTTTATCGATGACACTTTGGTAAAACACAGCATTAACTGTTTGCCCGTTAAGAACTAAATTGGTCGGTGGTGGGAGTGGACGGGTTTGTTTTTTGGAATACCATTCAAAAATCTTACCACGCCTCAAACAATCGTCACCAGTAACTAAAGAAATGATGATTCTTGACATAGTTCTGTCAACGAAACATATGTAGATGGTGCTATTTGAGCATTTTATAGGAAATCAGCCCCGAAACTTATTGAATGCACTGTGTATGAAAAAAACTTTAAACTCTTTGGACTAAGGGTAAATGGACCCCGCAATGGTATCATGTTTATAAAAAAAAGATTCTCAAAAAGTTTTTTAACGCTGACGCTCAACAATTGGGCTTGTTGATTCATCTGGTAAGGTTTATCTGTTTGTATTGATTGGAGCATATTAAAGTCAATCGTTTTTCTATTAAATTGACCGGAAAATTGTATTAAGTAGTAGTATTAAGAATATATGACAATTTCAATAGATTCCATTTCTTAATTTTTAAACGGATTTCCAGTTACTTAAATTGCCACATCTCTTTCAACTGATAAATGTTATCTTATGATGTTACATGCTTGAAGTTTGATTAAACAGGATCGCAACATGAAACGATTGCGTTTTGTCAAATCTATTGTATGTGTAGTTATGAAGTAATTTCATGTTTATCAACTCAGTGAGAGAAAATCGGCACCTGTAGAGCTGTGGACTACTGTTTCAGAGATCCCGGGTTCGAATCCCACATGAATGAGATTGTTTTACTTTCTAAAATATCAATTTATATGTAACTGTCACAACTTATTTGTCACAACTTAACTACGAAGTATTATCATATTGGCTTATTGTTAGCGTTTCCAAACTTGAAAAAATCTAAAGACATACATTATGTTTTTCAACCAGACTTTTCAAGTTACACTGGCAGTCTCCAGTTTCCACCATGATGATTCCCATCAGAGAAAAATGCCCAATGTCATTATTAAACAAAGAACTATACCGCAATGCAGCCCGTTTGTGTTTGTTCACTTCGATTCAAATTACACACTTTCCTTGCACGTCTGGAGCTAGTGGTGAACCCAACCAATTCGCAATTTCATTAAACAAATGAGTGTAAGCTAGGCTTAGCGAGACAATTTTGTTGATTGCACGACAGAAACAGTCGTTAAAGTGCTTCAATTGGTAATATTCGAGCTGTGGGAAATTCATGCACATTCGTCGTCCTCGTTGTCGTCAGAAATCCATCGTCTCCGCCGTAGAGCACTAAAGCTGGGCCTCGCATGCAGACAAGTCTGCATTTCGGATATTTATGAGGACGCCAGTTGTCAATGGTGTTATGTACGTACATATGTACATGTATGTGTAGATATGTATATGGACCCACGTATAGCTGAAAAGGGCCTTAAGCAAAAAAGGACACGTACAATGGAACGCTATTTGGCTGGAGTTCCATGAACGCTAGATAGGAGGGTTTTATGATGTCGTAACATATGCGTGATATAATTAGATGGTTGTGCTTTCTTTTGCGTGTGATTAAAGTGCTGAAAGGATAGCAGAAAGGTTAAAGGGATTCCAGGAATTTTAATATCAACAAGTTGTATGAGCACACGCGATGTTTTAATGTCCTAGACAAAATAGGGTTCGACCATAAGTATCTAACAACCTTATTAAAAATTCTTTGACATAACGATGATGTACCTACATGTACACTTCTGGAACGACTCAATTTACGCTATGAATGTAAGCCTCGGTTTGGAGATAAAAAAAAGTTGATTTCTACTTCAGTCGAAAATACATGTTTTGCAAAAAGAAGGTGGTGCAACTCGCCTGATCTATTAATTTATGAAGTGTTCACGTAGAGTAATAAACTTACAAAAATAATATTCGTTTTAAACAAACAAACAGAAAGACAAAAAATCTGAAACCGATAGATATCGTTACAGCATCGCAATTTAACCACACCACCTTAATGTCACCCAGACAGCATAAAAGTGGATAGATACATCTCATACGATCTCAGGGAGATCATTGATGACGAGGGAAAAAAGAAGAGGGCCAAGAATCGAGCCTTGGGGTACTCAGCGGTGAAGAAAGGCCGTACTAGATAAGCTGTTTTCGAACTTAACGAACTGGCAATGGTCTACTAAGAATTATTTTGGTGAAAAATTTGAAGAGTTTTTCGTATAAAACTCAGATGTATCAGCTGCTGCCCGCAGACGCCCAAGCTCGTCTCAAATAGAGCTAGCGTATTATAAATCCGCGAAGAAGACGCTTTTCCTTCAAAATTTATGATGAGTGACAAAGCATATTTTCATCTCTCTGGATATGTCAACAAGTAGCAGGGCATAAAAAACCAATTTATTATTCACGAACCATCTTTACATCTTATAAAAGTTACTGTGGGGTGCGGTATCTGTGCCCTAGTAGACGCTATTGAGAATCCGATAACAGCCACTGCCGAGTGCTACAGAACTATATTGCGTGATATTTTGATATCCAAATTGAATGAATGCAACCTCAGCTCATGTGGTTCCTACAAGACGGTGCCACCGCACACACAGTGTACGTTACAATACATTAGACTTAGAGAATGGCACTATTCCAAGCCGTGTTATCTCTGACCAATCCAAACTACTGTCTTTGCGGTTATTTATAATCATTAATTAATGTGAAGAAGCCACAGATTCCCGCAGCCTTGAAAGATAACATTCGACAAGAAATAGATCTCATAGCGCCGCTAATTGAACAAAATTCAAAGGTCTAATCGTTTTCTAATTTAAAAAAAAAGTTTTAGCTACATATATAAAATTGGGTCATTACTTTTACGGCACCCTGTATATCCAACTGTCCGTTATATGACGATTATTCTAGACTAAATAGTTTCGTTCTAAATGAATTCACATACTCGTACATATGCAAAGAGTGTTTCAAAACGAAGTCGCAATTGTAAAAAGCCAGCTTCGTATAAATCGGTAGAATGATTTCGGTTGGAGTCCAATGTCCACAAGAAAAACGCAAAACATTCGCATAGTGTGTGAAATCGGTTCAGATTTTTAAGAATGACAAGATGGGCTGTGTTGCGGAAATCACAACCATGTAAATAAAAAATTCCTGAAAATCACTCATAAATTGCCTCAACCACAATAGCGAATTATATAGAAAGGGGAGGAAACAATAGAACTAGAATAACCAGAAACATCGAACACGCCCGAACTCCTTCAGAATTCCACAACGAAGTGTTTATCGCGAATGTCGAAGCCCATAAAGCACCACGCTTTCTTGCCAATAACAAAGAGCGAGGCAAATAAATGAGCGCGGGGGGTTACATAATTCCCTGCCGATGCCTCCCAATTAGGAAGTGAATTTCCATGCCAGTTACCGACTACAATGGAATGGGGACAAAAGAGCGGAAGATACGTAAGTTTCGCTGCTTCACCGCCGAACACGACCGGTGCAGTACCTGCAGACTGTTTACTTGCCTTTGAATGGATTTGGCGGCCGTCACGTAAAAAAGCGGCCCAACTGGTTCGCTGTGATTTGATTAGAGCCGCCGATCACCTGCCTTTTGGCAGTCAGCCAGCAGCAAACGATTGTAAAATCGAAAAGTGCTGAACTTGAAATTTTTTTTTCTTTAATCGACAGGTGTTTTGCCGATCAGAATCTTTTCCCCGGCCAGAGCCGCGGAGGGCAGGGCGCATTGACCTGTGAAATGGTCTGATGCTGGTCGTTGTCCGGTTTATTAAATATTTTTCGGTGTTTTCGTCACCCGCGGCCATAATATTCTCGAAATCGAATCGAAACGAAACGCTGAAAAATTGGGCAACGACCGAAGCCGATTAACAATTGGCTCCAGTGAGCCATCTCGTCTTCTGGGGGATTTATTTATGTGCGGATGGGCGGATGGACGACATGCCACTAAAAAGTTTTGTCGAACAAGATGCATCTTGGTGTCGTCGACTTGCGACAAGGGCCATAAATCTCAGACGGTGTCGAACTTGTTCGTGTTTATCTTGGCCTCTGGAGTGTCTGGTATGGAAGGCGGAGGCGCATGTGGTCGAAGTTTTCTGGCCACATCGCCTGCTTGTTAGTGGCAAATGAATGTAATTCGATAAGGAAATGGAACTTGGCTTCCGGGCACTGATTGATTGCGGGAACTTATCGAAAGGTGGAAAGGTATCTGCTGCTTTCCTGTCCCCTGTGGGTTGAGTGGAAATGAAAACATTTTGTTACGGGACAGCAATTACGAATCCTCCACTCGTTACAATCTAATTTGTACACTTGCTCTAGTTGACCTCGAGTGAGGGCTTTGTTTTATCAAACCACTTTACATTTGGGGAATGAGTAATGGCACAAGATAAATTTGAATGAGATGGATTTCCAATTTAAATTTCTGCGTAGTCGTCATTTGCTGTGTACCATCGATGTATTCAGTGCAAGGGCATTTTTAATCAGAGAAGTTAATGTCTTTACTTAAGTGATCTATAAACGCATTTATTGCACATTGAGTAACGCAGTAATTAATCGAATAGCCGGTGGACGAGATATGTATGTATGTATGTTTTTACAAGTATCGGAAAATACGTAGCTTTCATTTAATCACCATTTGACCCTATTGGTCGTGCTTACTATACTTACATACATGTATATTGAATGAATTTGAAGCTATAGTGTTATTCAAAAACATTTTTTTTTAAGAGTATCAGGCGTCAAAAAAAACTTATGGAAATTACACCTTTAGTAAACCACACGATAGCTCGAAATTCATTCACTCGGCTTTAAACAAGAACGTAGAATAATTTTGGCAAGTTGTAGGTACTTGCGCAAAGGTCGAAAAGGACAATTTTAATTTTTGTTTTGTGTGTTTCTCACGAACAAAATTTTTTTAATTATCTTCTGTTCTTGAACTATACGCTTAGGGGTCATTCGAGTATTAGCACGTCTAGGGCGGGTTCAGACTTTTCTTACTTTTGCTTACAAAAATCTTGCTTGAGATTTATTTTTTAATTCTATGGTTTATCATTGCTCATTTAATCCGCTCAGAATTAAGTTTTCGGAAATAGCATTAAATTTGTTTAGGCACTCCAAAGTTTTAATTTATGCTGAAGGCGTTAAAATATTTAAGCATCTCTCGATGCATTTAGATTTTATAATTAATAAGGTAAATCTCGCAATGACTGATTACGTAAGACATTGGACAAAGGATTTTCGTGCTCCATATTATGGAGTCCCCATAAATCGAATCGAATCATTGCAAAAACAAATTCCTGAATTCCTTTTACTGTGATTGTTTTTATATTATGCATTTTGTTGTTCATTTTTTCATATACAAATATAAAATAAATATAACAAATCGCACAAAAACAATCACAAAAAAAAATCTCAAAAAAAACGACCGCACAAAAACAGGTTTGAGCGTATTACACTCAAACCTTTTTGTGCATTTGTATGTATAAATGTTATATTGTTTTTATATGTGGAAAAAAATTCCTTATTTTTGTTGATGCCTGAGCTAATGATCTAATAAAATTCATACTCTTTCTATCATTATTACCTAATTGAAACTCAATGTTCACAAAAAAGTTGAAAACAAATACCTTATCATTTTATTAATTTCTTAAGAAATTAACGAGACCACAAAGAATTGACTGGCTGTTTGTTAAATTAGAAAAGAAAATTGATTGATCGATCAAATATAAAAATATTTCAAATTGAAAAGTATGTCTAGACGAATAAAAAAAACAACAGCATGTAATGTGTTAACTGGAGGAGGAGGGCTGGCGATATTCTTATTTTGTCGTTTTGTCGTACAAATTGGGGGGGCAAAAATCGGCAAAAATGTGTTTACGTAATAATTAAATAGTCCCTTAGGTGATTTTGGTTAGGAAGAAAAAATTGTTTGCAAAGTTATATCTACCCGAAAGTGAAAAAAGCTACTTTTTCACCACGATTCCAGGCTTTTTTAGCTTTTTATGAAATTTTTGGTGTTCATAGACGAAAATAATCATTTGTATCATATTCAGTGGACCCAAACACATAAGATGCAGCCCCAGGAAATTATATTGCACACCAAAATTGCGTACATCACATCACCTTGTACGTCGCACAGGAAAGATAAGCTAACAAAAATTGAAAAATGCCCACTAGAGACCTCTAGGTAAACCTTAATATTTTTTAATAAAACTTCTAGGGCTTCATTCTTAAATGTCATAGAAGGTAATTGGACTAAGAGCCCCGAAAAAATCCAAACTTCGTTTTTGTTTGGATTAGTCTAATTCATAATGTAGGATGAGCACCTCACCTTCTGTTGTCGGGTAAAAACAAATAGTTAAAAAAACTTAATAAACACGTCACATTTTCCTTTGGGTGTATGCAGGTAATGCCTTTCTATTCTGTTCGTAACAATTATTCAATTAATCCGCAATGCGAAACACCTCAGACTGCCTTGTTGCTCACAAAAAAGCGAAGAAATGAAAAGTTGCTAATTCCATTTTTATCTTAAAAGTCGCTCCTTTCACTTTTTACCAAAAATTACGCTTGTTGCAGATGTTTAATTGTTTTTTTTTGTTTTTTTTAAGCGTTAATCTCATCAGCCGGAATATTCCATAATTCCGAGATTTCTATTTTCTACCGCAACTATTGCGTTAGTATATTTATGGAAAGACTATTGAAATAAAGTAAGGAAACGGCTGTAAAAGTCCCTGGAGAAGTTTTATGAATTTGTTCATAATTGCGTCGTAGCTGGTAAATTGCATTGGCCGCCGTAATGAGCAATCAAATTTAATATCCTCGGCAACAACATTCCAATTGGGCACTCCCAGCAACATCAACACTATTTCGGATGAAATCATATTTGGTGACGACGCTATTTTCCCCATCAAATTCTAGCAACTGCCCTTGGCCAGGAATTTGTTCTCGTTCGAGAGCACTGTCCCAGGGCGATAGTAACAAATTGCCGTCGAAATTATCCGCAAATGTCGGAAAACCGAATATATCAAAGAAATCCATTGGGATGTCCCAGTAGAGTTATAGCCACTATTTGTCTCCGGCAATTTGCTGAATGTACTACTCGAAGGTTTATCTAGGTTACCTCGCAACCATTGTGCCCCGGAGGTGCTGTGGGAACTGTCCAGTGTCCGGTGCGACACCGCGAGACATTTTAGTTAATTCCTTGCAATTATCAGTTATCCACACATCGGCAAACTGGTCGGCGGCGGCGGTCCGAATAGAAAAAGATGCATGTACCCACGCGAGCCAATTACCGTCTTATGTAATGGGCCTGTTTGCTCAAGACATTAGGCTCACACGCATGCCGCCGCACCACCTCTGGGAAAATCATGCGCACTCTACTCCAACTCCGTATGCACACTGCACAGGATGTCGGCGTTACGACACATTTTCAACGCAATTACGACGGGAAAATCACATGAAAATGCGTTGCCTGAATGCTCTCTACGTGAATGAGTTACACGGTTGCAAAATTCACGCTTTGCCCTGCACTTATGCTGCGGCAATTTTAATTAGCGGCTAAGGAGCCGCCGCCATCCTAAAAAGCAGCAAATCTCTGCTAATTAACCGTCGCCCAGCTCTCAATTCGCCGGGAGACATCACATCGACCGTGTATCTAAAATATGAGCATTGAGCAGTGGGCGTCCACCCAGCGCCCTCAGGAGAAGCGAGGCCCGCGTCTGGGCCAGGCCTAATTAACTAATTAAGGAACCAAGGCAGCGAGAGAGTTATTTTTTTTCTCCAACAACTTTAGTTTAGAGCACTCAAAGAAAGCCTCAGGGCGGAGGAATAAAAGTCCGGTGGGTCGCTGTCGTGATGATGAAATTAACGACAAGCTCGGTTGATGCAATTTAATTCGCTGGGAGGGCGGGAGATCGCGCGATACTGAAGAACAGCGCTGGCGCCTTCACGAATTTATCTTCTTCCCGAATGGGTTCACCAAAAGACAATAGGCCAATTTGCAAGAGAACGACAGAACAGATGCTTATTCCCGACTTGTGGCAGGTCCCCCTGTAATTTGTTGGTATACTGGCAATTACTTGCAAAATTAGCCTCACGGTTCCTTGCGAACTTCTTCAACTTCTTCATCATCATGGCACGCAACTGTTACCGTTTTCCATAAAAAATATGTCGTTCGAGTGAACGCAGGCAGCGGTGGTGTGGTGCCGTCATCTCCGCTTCCTCGAACGGATCGTTTATGAAAATAATTGGGTAACAATGCGGCCATTCACCCGGACCGGCTCCAGCGTGCTCTTCTGAATCTGACTGATAGTCACAATAACCCGGAAACGGGAAAGAAGCTTCCACCCGTCCCTGAGGGGGTTCCATTGCCGCAATACCCGCACTTCCCTGTTCTGCCGAAATTTACGTAGTCACAAGCGTTTAGAAAAGGTGCAAACAACATCGGATCGGATCGCGTTGAACGGTTGAACCCACCCCGATGAATTAGCATGTGCCCAGCATGTGTAACTAATTACGCTTTTTTCTACCTTTTCCATAATAATTAGAGCTTTGTTTACAGTCCGCCAATTCTTTCAGCGGAGTCAGTGTACCTGCACATATGCTGCTGTCGAGTGCATTCGTTGTGTGCCGCACGAAACGTGGACGGCTCCGTTCCCATCAGCCTACGAAAATAGCGAGTGATTAATCACGGCCCGCGTCCGCTTCGCGCGGCATTCCTCCGATAGACGCTCCATGATCCTATCCCGCATTGTTAATTTTGCGCTTCTTTTCTTTCATCGAGCGGCTTGGATTGGAATTTATTGTTTTTACGATAAGTCAACCGTTGCATGAAGAAAATTGAAAATTACCAGTTGTTCTACAAATCTTAAAATTAATGAGACACGCAGACCACGTCCTTGAACTCCTGTGAAGTAAGCGTATGTTGTTACACAAGACAAAAAAATATTTATTTTACATATAACGCAAAATAATCAAAACATAATTATGTATTACTGTAATTTTTGGAGCTTGATAATTTCAGCACTTCGAGGTTTCCGAGCAGGCGGATTGACCAGCGCTCCTCTTAACACTAATTATCGACTTGTGCCCCTCGTTGACATTTCCGGTCAAGGTACGTTTAGTGCTAAGACCTTTAGTATTTTCTATTTTACATATTTAATATCAGAGACCCCAAAAATGCCATTGTACCATCGTTTATGAAAATTTAAATTTTGAACCCACCATACATATGTATGTATATACATAGGTACACAGGGTACAGCTACTTTCAATTTGTAAATTTGGGTGTTTTAAATCAGAGACTGCGAAACCCTACAAAACCCTGTGGAATCAACAATCTGAAAACTAAATATTGTGGGGATAAGACATCCCTAGCACCTCTACGGGTGGGGGTTGGAAGGAAGTGACATGTAAAAATAATCGAAAACGACCGATATTGGTGTAAAATCCATAGTTTTCGAGAGCACTGATCTCGAATCAATATCTGGAAATTAGAAATGGCGGGTCCAATGTGGCGATCGAAGATTCTCAACTTAAAAGGATTTCCCTGTAAATGAATACATGGGCGCTTTTGGGGTTGTTGATTTTAAATCTGCTATCGAAATTTCGAACTTCACGATGGCGGCTAAACGTTATCAAGGTAAATGCATTTTCATGAAATTGGGTTGGTGGGAAATTTTACATTGCGTAAAAAAATGGAAACCCCTTTTAACAAGTATAGTATCAAAATACGCGACACACATCAAATAAACTCGAAACGTTTTCAATTGTGAAATGCATAGCTTGACTACCTACTTAACGTGAAATATGTAGTTTATTACTTCAAAATCTTAAATTGAATTTCGCCTTAATTATAGAATCTGACGGGAATCAAATTCATACGAAACGAAATTTAAAAAGTTTTGTAAGTGCTGAGCTTTTAATCAGTTGCAGGCTGCTACGTTCCGAAAGGATTTGACACTTAACGGTATTTGGGGACAATGTCACCGGCCAGCCCGGAAGTAGTCACGCCACTAATTAAATTTTACAGGCGTGTTTCGCATGACCTACTGAGTGACATAGGCTATGCATCGTAATTAGAATGTGGCGGGGGGAAGACCCAGGTGTGAATGACAAGGAATGACGTTACTATAAACGCAAAAAGGAGTTATCCAATTTCTTTCTGAAATCTTACAGGCGTGTTATCATTGACAACAGCTGAACCACAGAGACTGACCCACCTCTCATGCAATAATTAATTTAAGTAAAGCTGTATAGAAATCCTTGTTTTCCATTTGTAAGCCATTGCATGTTTTGGGCCATTTTTTATTTACTGCCTTTTACGCGGTTACTTACAAAAGAACAGCAGCAGCAAAATGTTTTCTTGAACTAAGCTGAAGGTTCATAAAAAAAAAATATATGTATCCTACAACAAAACAAAAAACGTTGACTTTAATTGTGATTTGATTGAACCTGTATATGAAAAAGTAGCGCTTGATTTTGATTTGGAAATTGAAGTTAATGTATTGAATTCATCTAATTTTTTATTAGGTTTTTGACTATTTTAGCAACAACAAAAATTTTTAAAAGATCAAACTGTAGCGGCTTACTGTATGTTTCTTTCAGGCATGTCTAGGACGTATTTCCAAAATCAAAGAAGCAATCAATATAAATAAAAATAAAAAAAATATAAATAACGAAAAAAAAAATTATTACGATTTTCTAATTATATATTATACCTTTGACCTTTCTGATTGACATAAAGAAGGAAAACGATGATGAAGATAAGATTCTATCCATCCTAAATCCATTTAAGTCCATGACAACCCCAGGATATATTTTTAATTTACTTCGTTACTCTGAGGGGCATTTAAGATCAAAGAGGGAAATGTCCTTAAAACTCATTTTAAGAAATCATTAAAATCCCCACTCAGAAAAAAGCCTACAAATGGAACAGTTCACATAACTCGTGTGTCACCCTTTGAAAACCATCAATTGAAGCACCGCTCAAAGTAGAGGAGCCCCTTCAGCGCAAAAGGAGGAAGCAATCGTTTTCTATTTATTGGCCGCGATAGCTGATAATAACGACGTGGGTGACATTAAAGATCTTGAGAAATGTCTCTACATCGCCTACGCAGCCGCGTGGGCGGAACATTTACAGAAATTGAGGCAAGCAGTGCTTTCGTCCCAGAAATTTCCACTTAATGTGTGCTTAAGGCAAGTACCTCCAGAAGGTCAATGTTTGTTGTTTGTCCTCTTGTTTTTGGGTGCCGAAATGTGTTCGGCTTTCAATTTACACAATTTCATCAAATTGAAGAGAACTCTTCGAGTCTTTGCAGAATTACAGGCCCAGCCGCCTTTGCGGGGAATGCGATAAGCAACCCGAATGCTTGTACTAATCAGTTGCGACGAAGTTTACCTTGCGATCGAAACGAGGTCTTCTTATTAAAAATTCAATTATCGGGCTCAGTGAATAGTACACCCGTACCAGCTGTACACGACCAATTGCAGCGCTTCCGGGAATAATTCAGAGCGTTTCTGTTTACTTTGGCAAAGTTTATGTGACGACATTTCCCGTCTAAATGCGGCACTTTGTGGACGGATTGCTTTCGAGTCTCGATTCGACATTCAGTTCATGTCGCAACACAACGCTTCGTCGGCGTCTTTTCCCAAATACGAGATTCTCTGGAGCGGCAAATCCATCCATCCAACCCTCTGCTCAATGATGGATTGTTCCTGGGATTGCTCGTCGTTCCCAAGAAATTTATTTTCGTGTTAGTGAATGCACCCAAACGACGCTTTGTTGTTAAACTTTTCACCGCTTTAAGCACTTAAGCTTCGTAAACAAAGGAGCACTACTTAACTACACAATGGTCGGAAGGAAGCGATTTTCTGTTTATTTTCCGAACAAGTTTCCCATATATTCCATAAATACAAAGTCAACAAATAACGACGGATTTAATGGGATTAAGGGAAACTAACTAACTGGAAATCATTTTATAGGCACTGAAATCGAATAAAACTTTTAGGGCCACTTGAGCGAATTTGCGGAGGGGCAAAGATTCAATTTGTTATTGCAATTTGAGATTGCACTGTTCCGAAGAAATCAAAAATATTTTATCTTAGAAGTGTGCTGAAGCCAAACTCACGTGTGTTAAGCGTGAGTATCTACTTCAAACAAGTTTATTGCCAAAGTAAAATATTTACTATGCACATATTACGTGAGTGACCATTCAATGACCGCACTGAGTTTATTCACAGCCAATACATAGACGCAACAGAATTTCTTCATTAATGAGATCACCAGATGGTAGGTAAGTAATTATCCTGTGTGGGTCTCATTCTGATCTCGATGAGGTTCAAATTTAAAAAAAAAATTTGGTTTCTGCATATATTCCCGGTGGTCAGCCATATTGGATCTGCCATCATTTTAATCCTCAATCTTATATATGAGGCATTTAGAATAACAGTAGTGGTCCAACTGTACACTTTTCAAAGTTCTTTCAGTCTTCAGAAAGGGGAACTTCAAGGCCAAGCGCACAGTTAGGAGACCCCAGTATGAACATCCAGTAAACGATAATTCTTTAAAGACTGTAGGAGGCGCCATCTATTGACAATTTTATTTGTTTAATTAACATACATAACAGTTGTTAGTCGGAATTGTTTACATCATATGCGCAGGTGTAATCTAGCTGTAGCTGATATATCAGTAGAGTGAATAACTCCAACCGACAGCTGTCGTATCGTTCATGTTAGTTCAACCGATTGTCAGATGGCGGGGGGATTTGTTATTCTTTCTTCAACTTATATTGGCAGCCCTCGAAATATGCATCAAAACAGTAGAGAAGCCAAGCCAATATCTATAATTTTTTAAATATCTTTTTTTTAAATGTTTTTCAATTACACATACCAGCTGATTCGCACGAGTCAACATGTACTTATAAACAATGTAAATAAATTTTTAAAAATTGTGTATTGTCTTTTTTATGGAAGTATGATATCTTCAACTAATCTCTATTACTCATAGCTCGTTATCAATTCGAAGGTTGATGCGTTTATGGTAATTCAAAACCATTCCATTTATTTTACTGACGTTTAGTTTGTTCATACATAGCCATTTACTTTAGGCTAAATTTATTTTGTCTTTGTTATTAACATTTACCATATATGTATGTATGTATGTAACTGGAATAGCATGGCCCCCAAAAACCCTGCAGGACTCCAAAGCACACTGATAGGACCAGATAAGATGGAAAATAAATCAACAGAAGGGTAACCGGAGCCAAAGCAGTCATTTGGCAGATACATACTGTTTCCCATAAGAAACAGCATAGTTTGTACTTTGAATTAAAATAAAAATATCACACACTTAAAATAAGACCTCTTGTTCTAACAACCTATAATTTGACATTAGACATACCTAATATACTATAACACAATATATAATCAGGAAACCATTCTGGAGTTTCGTTAATTCTATAAGGGGCTTTGAAACAAACAAACGTCCTTCTTTTATAATGGTAGCTAAGACTACGACCATTCTATTATTTATTTACTTCTGACACCAGTCATATTTCCGATCTATAATGTAATGTAGCGACAATTCCATCCACTACTCCTACCAGTCAAACATATCAATTTCGATGACTTACTTACTTTTAAATATCTAAATGAGGTCACCCCTAACTACACCAGTGGTTCTGGCGGGGTTCTGCTGTTATACAGACAGATCGCTAAGCTTTCAGCAATTAGTAAACCTTTTGTTTGTGACGTCATGTATCGTACTTACACTGTAATTCCACCATTAGTCTAGTATGTGTGTTTCTTCTCTTACTGCCTGAATATAATTGAAAAGGGCGGGCAAATCGATTGCATCTACACATATATGTTATCATTAGGGCTTTCGACGAACTTAATTACAAAGCTTTAATTGTCTTGGCGATTTGGATTTTCACCACATTTCATAAAGTTGTTATCGTTATCGTTTTTAATTAATCGGTGTTAGCGTGTACTCTTTCTCGTCTCCTATCAATAACCCCTTGTGTTCCACAAGGAAGCCATGTCGGCCTCTTCTGCTTAATTTATTTATAAATGACGTGAGTTAAATTTTATCCAACTCTAAAATTTCTATTTTAGCTATTTCCATATATTATTTTAATTATAATCTGATTCCTTTTTAAATTTCAAGATCGCCCAAGCAAGGACGAGGACGAGTCTACTGGATTTTACATAAAATTAATTGTTAACTCCGTTTAATGTTTGTAATATTACGATTTAGATTTAGTATGTAAATATATTATTATTCTTTTTATTGATTCACAGACACAAACCACATATCAACTTAACTGCGTTTTCAAAAGTAAGCGCCATATAAAAAGTATTATAATATAATATGCACAAAAACAAAGTTCCTTTAAATCACCACTTTTAGCAGAACTTTACCTTTTGTTAATATTCAAAGCAAAAGATCCGAATAAATCGAAATAACCCATTGAATTATAAAACCGAAATAAACTCTGCTAGTGAATTCCCTTCCTGAAGGATTAGGGCTGGACCAAACGGATAATTCTTTTTACATCGTGAACGTCAAAAGCACTGATCTCTGTGTAGAGCTCTCTAATTGGAGTTTCGTTCCGGGGAATACGAAAAGCCGTGCCTTTTCCGGATTTGCATATGACATGAGTGAATGTTCGAGTTATGGGAGACATTATGCACGGATAGAGAAAATTATTTATATTTTCGCTAGAATCACAGGGAAGGGCCAATTAGGAGCGTAAATATTAAATCTGAATGCATTCAAGGTTTGTGGATGAAATGCGAAGTTTGATGGCTGTGCAAGTTGAGTTCACGTTCATTTAATTCCTGAACGTGGCTTTTGTTTATTTATTAATTCAGCTTTGGCGTACAGTAACCTTGTCTACCTTATCATAGTGTAAGTAGGTACTGTAAGTGAATGATTTTCGAGCAATGGATCCCGACTATTATATACATGTATGTTTATGTTACTCAAAACAGAAGAGAGAATATGCCAGACATCCATAAAAGGGCAATCACACAGTAAGAGGTTACATGAATTCCTCTTAAAATAAAAAGCCATACAGTTATGGTCCCTTTATTGTTCCAACATTTTGTGGTTAATTAAAATAAATAAATAAATAAATAATAATAAAAATTCTCGTGTTGATTCCTAATCTCTCACAAATACATTTTTGGTCGAATTCAAATGCTGCCTAATTAGAGCACAACTGTTCTTGGAAACAGGCCGACTCCAGACACTCAAAAATTCGTTTCAATAAAAAATATGCATACACACAACAGAGAAGTAAAGTGCCAATTAAACAGCAATTAGCCACCGTTGTCATTGTGTGATTCAAGGAAATTAAAAATAAAGAAGCTGAAAAAACCCACAAATGACATACTTTCACTGAGCTGCAAGTTGCGTGTTTAGATGCAATCGTAATATTAATCGACTTAATAAGTCATTAAAACGTTTACAAAGCATTAAAACTTACAACACTCAAAAGTGTGAGCTATAAAAGTTTTGAAATAAAAATTAGAAACCTACTAAACCCTTTAAAAGCCTTCCTCGCCACTTACTTTAGATAAAACAGTTTCAGCATGTGAATTTCTTACACCTAACAATGCGTATATTGTCTGCATTATTAAGTGAACGAAATTGCGTTTTCCTATTCAAATCGGCTGCGCTATTATACATATCTTCTTAGACAAACGATAGAAATTCCCCATAATGGAATCTTTCAAAAGCATTGTGTTTCACATCACTTCATTGTAATCTCTCTTGACTTTTCCACGGATTCAAATCAAATATCTTGGAGAAAAACAACATAATTTTTTTTTTCTTTTAATTAAATTCCGCTAACGCATTTTACATAGAATTAATTTAATGCAAATTAAATTCGACGGATAAAGGTGATGGAAATTATAGTAATGACTGGGTATGCTTTCAACGGACAATGAATTTGGAATGTCTATAAAAACGGAAGAATTGTGGAAGAATTTCAAAATAAATAATTAGTCGAGTTTTGTTGAATCCAGTATAGGGACTTTTTGAAGCTTTAAACATGTAATATAATTTATGGTGTAATCATATCATATAATGATATATTTTTCCCTGAAGTTACTCTTCCTAATCTCCAACATACATTCACCCGCAAAATTAAACACCCATGGGCCCATGCTGATAAAGTGATCTATCGTGGTTTAGAGGTTTCAAAAATTATCATAATGTGTGTGTTACATGAATGTGTCTGGTGTTCCAAAAGGTTCTATTCTCGGTCCGCTCTTATTTCTTTCTGTTTATTATTATTCTGTTTATGTTCCTAAATATTTTAAAATTACCTTCACCTTTAAAAAATCTCCTAAACTTGTCAACTATCATATTAACTCGATGGCTTTGTCGGAAATTGTCCAGTTTAAAGACTTTAAGAGAATGAGTTTCGTTGCTCATATTGACGACATTTCCGAAGGTCCTGGATTCATGTTACGTACCTCTAGCTATTTTAATAATTTTTCAACATCTAGGCTATACTATTGGAGATACTTGCACGAAATGTTCTTGAATACTGTTCACCTGTCTGGTCACCGTAGCACCAAACTAAAATTCACCGCATTGATTGTGTTCAAAGTAAATTCATTCGCAGAGCCGCATTCTATTTTTAAAAAAATTAAAAAACCATGCCGTCCTTATCTAGACTGTCCTTCCACAACAGTTCCTCATGAATTCGTAATTCATTGCTTGCTTTGTTTATGTCTAATAGGATTTTTTTTATTTCTAGATGAACAATTTATTGTAGATAAATAAATAGGGTTGATATATAGAATAAAATTATGACGAATAAATAACTAGGTGGAAATCCAAAAACAAAAATGATAAATTAGAGCCTACGAATGCCCATATCGGCCGCATGCAGAGCAAGTTAAGTTTTAATGTACCTATTTTGGGTTTCATCAAAATTATGTAGGTACAAGACCTCGATAAAATACATTTGTTAAACTATAATAAAAAAGCGGTCGGCCGACGTTGTCTTCACACCTTTTTTTTATATTAACAATTTGATTTAGGTGAGGCCAGATTAAGTGTGCAATAAACTAATTCAAAAATAGCGCACCCACATCGTAAGAAAAGCTAGAATAAATATCTTCAGAGTCTAACTTATAAAATCGGCTAGAGCTCTTTCAAAAGATCAAGGTCAGCCAATAAACATTGAGTACAACAGCTTATCACTTATGCGAGTGGATGTTTCCATCAAAAGCCTTTCACAAGCAGAAGCCCATGACTGATCATAATGTAAAAGATACAACAAACGGGTCAAGCTAGTACCTACAACTATATATTTCAAGAAGCTTTCAACATATTCCCAAATTCAACCAGTTTTTGCTCCGATTTTCCAAAGGCACCTTCACATGTCTGCCACATCCGTTGTAAACCGAATGCTTTAAAAATGCTTTTATAGTGCACACCCGTCAGAATAACAAAACAATGGAAATTCGTTTTAATTCCATTAAAGACTGAACCCATTCCCAGAAGGATCACCGTGAAATGATCCAATGCCCACTCACAATGAGGTAAAGAGAGCAAAACAAGGGAGTCAGTAAAGATAACATTTGCAGCAGAAACGGTGTAATCATAGTGCACTCCCCGAGCATCTGGTATAGCGCAACGAGAGCATCTATTTGCAAACCTTTGTTCTAGATGCTTTCCACGGCGCTAGCACGTCTACGGCCGACAAAAAAAATATATAAAAATAAAATAGCAAACAAGCAAACAGCAATAAGAAAAAAATATGATAAAGCTTCTCAACGAAACAGACATCTTTCTACCTGGCGGGAAAGTTTTGCTTGGAAACAACAACACAATTTTTTTTTTATTTCTTTCCACTTATGCTTCACCTCCACTTCAACAATACATGAAGCGGAGCCAGCGAATTCCTCGCGCACCGCCGTTAATTTCTTACAGCAGCTCATCCTCGGGTTCACATGAGGTGGAAAGGTGCACTTTTCCAGGCGGCCGCCACGAAAAACTTCTTTCGAATTGAGCAGCATTCTGAAAGCAAGCGGCTGAGACAGCGAACCATGGGAGTTTTGTAATTGGGGAAAATCTCAATAGTGTGAGCATCTGAAGGCGATAAATGGAGCAGTCCTCCTTGTGGCTTACCTTGGCCTCCGCTCCGCTTTCTCTGTCCCAGACACGGACGTGCACAATTTTATCAAGTGGTTCGACGAGCAGAGAGCCTGTATCCCAGACCCAGAAAGATTCAAAGGAGAGCAACTAGGCGAGGCGAGGAGCACTTCTTATCTCGGCACTTATCCCACAGCTCACAACTTCTTGAAACTATTGCAACTTTCTTGGCAAGCCACTGATATCTTATCACTTATCACACTGCACAGCCAGCCAGCACAGGGTACGTATCAAAACTGGAGGAGCACTCCCCGATGCTGCGATTGCTTAAAACTTAGAACTCCCTGCAATATCCAATGACCCCGAAATTCGGCTGCTATAAGCAGATTTTAAGCAAACCGGGAAAACATCCAAAAAGCACTCGCAACTCGTACGCAACCAAAGCGAATATCGAGCAACTCTGAGAGATTCACTTGTGCCCGATGGGGTACCTGGACGTGAGCAGCGCAAAACCACCTTTCGGGAGCACCAGTGAGAAGAAACTGACGGGGCCCGGTGCCCTCGCATGTAATCAAACTAAAAGCACAGCTTATGCGGCAGCGGCAAGGCAAGGCAACGTGCGCTCCTCCAGAGTGTGGGAGACTTCTTTGACCGCCAGCCAGTCGACGTAGACGACGACGACGGCGCTCTGCTCACGGAGCAGGCAGACAGTGCTGGGGGGTGTAATGGATAAGGCACCTCTTGCGGGATATTCGAGCATATTAAGTAAGCAGAAAAAACTGAATTCCCTGCCTTAATGCGACTATCCCTGCCTGCAGCCATGCATGGATTTAAAATTTAAAGGATCGAAGGGTTCTGGGATGAATGCTCCTGCTTCTCCTCCCGTCCACCTTACTGCTGGGAGGACTGTCCATACATCACGGGAATATGATTCCACCGACTTAGTTTTATTATCATGTCATTTTGCAATTTAATAACGTTTATGTCGGAGCTTCCAGTCGGAGCCATATGCTCGAAAATTGGAGCTTACTGCAGCTGAAATGCTACACCAGAACAAATATTCTCACTCTAGGCGGGTTTGCGGGATGAATGGGAGATGCTATCAATTAATGGATGCAAAATTGAATTTTTCCAATAAAGGGAAGAGAACTTGCTGCACTTTAGATAAAGTACGGCAGTCCAGAGCTAATATGGTTTCGTTGGCTGGATTGCATTGCTGAATTGCAGTACTGGATTGGACAGAAATGGTAGTCAAGTATTTATGTATACGTTCTTGTTTATGTTTCTAGTTGGCATAAGGCGCAATAGGATAATCGGAAAATTGAAATTAAAGTGTAAACTTGCTAATGAACACTTGGATTTCGAACTAGTAATAATCGATCGTGTGTACATACATGCATTGAAAAATGAATACATATACATTCTTTGCTATTCGAAATTATTAGTAGTGTGTACGAAAAGGTTCTTTGCGCCTTTTTTTAACAACAAAAAAACCAATGAAGGCAACTCTAACTCAGAACTAAATTGATACGTCGAATGTTGGGGACAATACAAAAATTTTGGTTCTACTTGACTTTTTGAATTTCCAAATAGTAAATATTTCATTTGGCAACCCTACGACTGTTGTGACATCTGTAGTGACATAAATGGTTCCCTAACCTTTCCCGAATGCAATTTCCCGACAACCTTTTTCCCGATAGAGATTCCCGGATACTTTCCCGAAAGGCAATATTCTCGACAACACTTTTCATGAACAGACTGAAATTTTCCTTTTACAAAATGTCGGGAAAAGAGGTTATCGGGAAAAGTGTTGTCGGGAAAAGAAAACGAAAGTTATATTCGCCATCTCGTTGGAAAGTTTGAGTCAATTGGCTTTGTGCGTACCAATGCATGTCTTCTGTCGTAGCGACCAGTCAAACGAGAATATTGGTGCCGATTCCTCGTCGTGCATAAAATCTTGGGCTTTCACAGACCTCGACTTGGAGAATCCTGGACAAAGGCTGGTCCGTCTTGCCAAATAAGATTCAGTTGATGTAGGACCTAAAGCCAAACAGTCATTTCTTCAGTCGTCTTACAGACAAATTGGAACCTCTATTTAATTTTTAAAATTGAGGCAAGCTTACGTTACATCTCCAAAGTTTGTAGTCCAAGCAAAGCACATCTTGCAGAATAAAACGTAAGAACATTAGAGCATTGAAGCTTCCGTAACGCACTTCTTGTACACGATTTTTGAATGGGTTCTAGACGATTACAATGAAAAGTCGTATAAGAATTTCAGACAAGAGAAGCGTATTCTTGTTCGTATACTTTCCGACAATAGGACAAAAATTTCAACAGTATACTATCATTTTTTCCACCAGATCGTGCAGTACAAAAGCCTTTCTTTCTTCTCACTGTTAGGAATAAATTTAATAAAAAATAGTATTCGCTGAAGATTCATTAGATACGATTATAAATATTGAGAGCTGAGTTATTATAGTCATTTAGTTAATTAGTATTAATTGGATAATTCAAATTAAAATGTCCTTACCGGATGGATCCAGAAATTATCCCTCCGATTTACCTTAACAGGAGTGCACAACTTCATCTTTCCGAGCCATTTCAAAAGCTGAGTAGACAGGCACTGCATCTGTACATGCATCGTGAGGAGAGAAAATTTCCTCGTTTGCCTGAAGTGCACTTGCTTTACCACCACTGCAAAATGAAATAATTAGCTTTTCTCAACCAGGAGGAGCACAAGCAACTCTATCTCTTTCCAGATTCTTCCCTAACTTCTCCCGAGTGAGGTAGCCCCGGAGCCCGGATTAGAGTCAGACAGCTCCCGCCAACAGTCAGGTAATCCACAGCTCCTACGGCTCTACTCTGGCAGACGTTTAATTTGACTGTCCAGTGTCCATGTATTGTTGTTTTGAAACATGTGCCACCGGCCGCCGCCGTATCTCGTTTTATAACTTTCCTATCTTTTATCATCAGCGCCAGTGAAATGAGACGAACGTTATGAAGACGCCCTGCCCTTCCCTGCCAGATGGTTGTTGACTCTTGGTCTGATTGAATTTGCTTAGGGCTCCCGACGGAGCTGGATTTTTGCGCTCGCGCCAGACCTTGTAGACTTTTTGCCAACACAAAAAATGTAATAATTACTGACCACTGGGCAGATCATCTCACAGTGCGTCTCGATAATTTTATTTATCAAATTACGAAAACTCAAGCAATGCTCCCGTTAATGCTGGAAAATTGTGAATTTTCCCCGTAACGCGATACTCGCCAGATTTCTCTATACCCGGGCAAGTATTAATATCGAGTGAATGCGAGGGGGACGATATGTGAAACTACTCAATTCGAACGGGCAGAAGTCTAGAATTATTCAGGTAAGACGTTATGCTACAGCGGCTTCGTGCAGTTTGGAGGTATCATCATTAAATTTGCATAGTATGTACTTCAAATGTGGAATATGATTATGCCACAAGAGCGCTGTGAATTTCAGATTATTGGAACTTTCAAAGTGTTTCAGAGTGGCAGGATTAGGATGATGAAGAACATTTTAAATATTTTAGCATCGTTTGCATAAATAGAGATTGATGAATTATCGTGTGAAATTCTGTATGCTCACTGTTCAATTAATAATCCAGTCCAAATAGACAAAAAAAGTTCTATGTAAGTTAGTAATAATTCTCATAAAGCTGCAAATTGGTGCAGGTGTTAAATACAGTATTACAAATGAAATAGCACCGATTTGACTTGTGCTAAAACTTTTATTCAAGGTCAAAGGTAAAAAAAAATTTTGGGTTTTCCCATATTTCGGTGGATACACACTGAGCAAACACACGCGTGCACATTAACTCAAAGATTTACATGACATCAAGCACATGTGTTCACGTGTGTTTGCTCAGTGTGTATCCACCTTTAAACGGTGTGTATGTTCGTAAAAAATTTTAATACAAAATTTATAGATCATGCAATTGTCTACAAAATTGTTCATATACTTTTTTTTGTACGAATCACCATTCCTGAGATATCGTGATATCGAACATGGAAAATACGAATATACAATCTTTATCTTTATCTTTATATATAAAATTCTACTGTACGTGTGTTGTGACTGAACTCCTCCTAAACGGCTTGACCGATTTGAATGAATTTTTTTGTATGCGTTTGGGTGGCGCCCCGGGTGGTTTAGATTCACAAATCAGCCCGGTAGATGGCGCTGCAGTCGGTATGAATGTAATGAATTTCATATATTGCCGTGGCGTGTGCCATGTTATGGGTATCGTTGGAAAGGGGAGGTAGTGTAGAATGTGTTGGTGAAAGAAAGGTTGGTGAAAAGTGTTAAATGTGGGAATTATTGGTAAAAACGAATTTTTTTTTGGGGAGGGGTGAGGGGTGACACCCCCCAGAAGTGTACCTCAGAGGTAGAAAGAAGAAGCACTATAGGAAATTGGGCCGGGTTAGTGAAAGTTGGTGAAAATAGTGAAAACTTGGTTTTTTCGGTGGGTGCCAACAAAATTGAAACGGCTGTGGAAGAAAAGTGTATGCATGAATTGGAATAATTTTTTCACCAATCGATAGCTAAGGAAGCAGAGTAATCTATATATAGAAATTAATCCCTATTCCCCTTGGTCGAGCCATCACGCGTGAACGGCTGGACCGATTTTGCTAATTCTTTTTTTGTTGTGTTTGTTATTGTGAGGAGAAGGTTCTTATGAAAGAATAAATTAAGAATATTGTGCGGAAAATTAGAAAATTATGTGTTTGGTTTGGGTTTTTGGGGTCACTGATTTTGAATCTGCCATCAAATTTTTGGAAATCCAGATCAAGTTAAACTTCAAGGGATTTCCCTGAAAATCCGCGCTTGGGGATTTTCGGGATCACTGATTTCGAATCTGTTATTCAAATTTCCAAATATGAGACCACCCCCCCCCCCGCTGGGAGATATAGGAGAGGGGGTGCAATAAGGAGGTGGTGTAAAATGAGGAAAACTAAATTTAATAATACTTTACAATTTACAGTTAAAAGAGTATTAGGAATAGGTGAAAGTGATGTATGGGGTGTATTGTGTACGAATTTATGGTTGATTTAATGAGACCACCCCCACCCCGCTGGGTCACATAGAAGAGGCGGTTGTGCAGTAGGAAGGCGTTGTAAAATTAAGGAATACAAATTTAATACTATCCCGGAAAACGCCGGGTCCGGGCAAGCTAGTGTACCTATATATCTATAAAAATAAAAATTATGTTACTATTCAATTCGTGGTCTGTTGTAAATTATTACAAAACGATCTTGATAAACTGCAACTATTATCTGTTTCTCAACATATCTATGTAAATGTAAAGTAATCAAAATCCACAAGTGTGATAATTCAATATTATGGGAATACAATATTAAAAATATCTCCATATCAAGAATAAATAAGTCCAAGGAAATAGGTGTTATAAAAATAACAAGTTTTCTTTTTTTAAGCACATAGACTCAATACTATGTAAGGTATTTAAAATGTTGGGGTTTTTTTAAAAAGAAACACTACATATTTTTGCAACCGTGAAATTTTAAAATTGCTTTACGTTTCAGTGGTCAGAAATATGTACATTGGAATAAATTCAATTTCTTTGTTGACAAGGGATTAATTTAATAAAGAAAAAGTAAAAAAGTAAAGAAACGAAAAGAAAAGGTGGCAAGAGATCAGGAGATCCTTGAACAATTAAAGTTATTTAAAAAAATATAGATGAGCTGAACTCAGACATACGTAACTTAAAACTTCTAGTGAAATGTAAAGTGTGAAACAAGTCCTTCAATTCAGCTGGATTGGGTGTGGCATGAACTCATGGAGTAATTGGTGCATAAAGATTAAAGACCATTTTTGCAGGTAAGTCTCAATACGTAGAGCAACCAAGTATTGATTTATTAGGCTACATATGATATTTCATCGTAAATGGTAAAATTTAGGAGGGCTACGACATGGATGGACGAGCATGACAAAATGTGGAACCCTAAAATGAATAGGAGTGTTAGAAAACAGGAATTATAGCCTAAAATATGTTCCTAAAGACACAATTTTGATTAAAAATCACTAATGTAGCACTAATATTATTCAACCGCTATCCCATTTTCTGCCCAAGAGGATATCAGTTTTCCCACCTGGTCCTCCAGGACGAAGACGAGAAAAATTCCCTTTCTCTCCCACCCATTTCATTTTACAAGACAGGCGAGAAGGAAAATGCTTAGAAACACTCCTGAAAATCGACTGCCTTCAGAATCGTTTCACTTTCACGTCTCCCCCTTTTCATCTAAATAAACTGGAGCCGCTACAGCAGCGAAAGCAGGTCCCAAACAGGAATTCTCTTTTAGCATGAATCCATTTCAATGGTCCGTTCTGGGGGGAATTTTTCTCGCCTCAGCGAATAACATTTTCCAAGCTTAAAAGGCGTAATTAGAACGAAATGCTGCTCAGCAAGCGTTTCTAGTTATGCAAAGGAAGTAAGTCCGTTGATAGTAATCGATTCTGTGCACATGCCGACAGAGCACGTTTTCACAACGATTTAAGCGCATCCAGGATTTTCAAGATTTTCCAGACTGGGATAAGCGACCAGTCCCATTCATCTTTCTCCACATTTTGCACCCATTGAAACTAACATCTTTTTAACTGCCACTGAAACTTCTGAGCCCGGCTATTACAACAAAATTGTTAACCGGCTTTATTTCAGCTTAACTTGACGACCCAGTTGTCTAGGGAATGGATGATGCGAATTGCGAACACAATACAAAAATATGCCCAGCGATCCAGGTGGATGGCTGCGAAGAAACTAGCAGAAAAGTATTATGGATAAATGGGTTTCCTGACACGCACGGCACGGGCCGTAGGGACATCACAGTGACCTGGAGTCTGGAGTGAACTCCTCATGGGCTTTAACTTAAATGGAAGGGGGAACTTTGGCTTATTACCAACGGGGGAATGAACAAACTACAAAAATAAATTTGTGCACAATTTACGCACATGCTTGTTTTTTTCAGGCTTAATGAAGTAATGGGTGGACTTTTCATCATGAGCACAGAAACTGTTACAACGTGTGGAACGGGTGCACGAACTTCCACAGCAGTATGAGACCTGCAAGTACACTAAAATTTTTGTCAAGCTGAGCAGACTTGTGTATTTCGTATTTCACCGTAAAATATGCACCCCAACAATTAAGGCTGTTTTCAACTTGAGACATGCTTAAAGACATTCGGGTGGGGATGGGCGACAACACCCTGTCTGCGAAACCAAAAAAGCGAAACAACTCAATCTCCCCCATTTGTGCCGCTTTAAGTATCCGTTGGGTGAGAGACCTTAAGCAGAAAAAAAAAGTGAGGCAATTTTAAAAATGTTCCAAGTGTACTTGCCATTTCAGGTCATATAATAGATAATTGATACATATGTGCGGCAATTACTCGCATGCTCGTCTAGGCGAGGTCTTATGTACCTCACTTGCCTATGCATGCGTATCTCGATTACTGAAGATGGTGGAAGAACACTTGTTACGGGCAAAAAAGTGCGAGAGTAGTAGCACAAAGAGAATTTGTTAGATTAAATGGATTCTAGAGTACACTGGACTCAATCGAACCCTTGATTTGAAGAAGGTCTTTCGGAGCTTTCCTTTAAATGGAAATAATATCCTAGGCTCTCCAAAATTACCACACAAAAGAAGGTTAAAGTACTGTGAATGGATTCACGGAAAACGTAAGTCTACATTGAAATTTTGAGATGTTTGATGTTCGCAGACGGCATAGTTAGTCTGCTGAGATAAAGGACGCCACGAGCGATTTGTACATATTGTGCAGTTTTGGAAGAGCTCCAACGATATGTCGAATTTTTACATCCCAAAGAAAACGAAAGTTTAATTCAACTTGGCAGACAAATTAATTAAATTAATTTTCAATGAAGGAGACAATTGAAATTCTTTATACAGGGTCTTTCAATAAGGACGCTCGACTTTTAAATATTAATAAAACAAGTTGTGTGTGTGATATCCACTCCATTTTTATTTTATCAGAAAGAATATTTTATGACATTAAGTATGAAAGTCCACCACGGCTTTGCTTGATGACGCATATACGGCAAACTGACATTGCCATAACTGTCAACGGTAAGCGCTACAGATCGATGATAAACAACTTCTTGTGGCCTCAACTCAATGTTATGGATATCGACGGTATGCGGTTCCAACAGGACGGCGCTACGTGCCACATAACGCATACCACGGTGGACATTCTGCACAAGCAATTTGATGGCGACGTGGATTGGCCGATATCGTGCGATTTAACGCCTGTAGACTTCTTCCTTAAATCTTAAATCACAAGTAAATGCGAATAAACTGCAAACAATTGATGCTTTCAAAGTCAACATAACGAACACTATAGAGAAAATTCAGCCAGATTCAGATCCAAGAAATGGTTAAAGTGGAGGAAATTCAATTGAACAACAGAAATTCAATCAATATATTTTTATTTTCCGTAATACATCGCTAAGACTTATGACTGAAGAAACCAGCTGAAAAACAAGTCCTTAAGGATATAAAATACGCGGAATCATTTTCATCATCATTTTCGCTTATTGTAATTGTTCAACGAGTAAATGAGTGAAATGTAGTCCAAAGATTCATGCACAAACAATTCCATACTGTTCACAACCCGATGGACGTAGGCACACAACTTTGTATTCTGAGCACCAGCCATCTAAAAATTAAATAATAATTATTAGCCTTATTTTTTTAATATGCTACCTCAACTCAGGACAGTATGTTTTGCTGATGGCTAAATTATATTAAAGACATTGCTTCAATAGCTACTACTCTCTTTCCATTTTCAGTCAGGATACCAAATGTAATTTCGGATTTGGAACGAGGTGTCTAAGTGAAATTGACAAATATTTTTTGTACAAAACTCACAGTCCTGATATGAAAGATTCTTTTTTATACTTACCGTCATCGTCTGTTGATCCATTGCCTAATTTTCATTTTTGCTCGATTACTGATTACTTCTGCTGACTACTGGTTCGTTCGAACATTACTACTGTTTTTATACTCAAGAAGACGGTTTTGAGACGCACAAAAATGTTGGAATTTGAGACGTGGGTATTATATAACGTTTGCTACATATAAACAATACTCTATACAATCACTTTGAACGCATCTTTTATCGCCGATTGAGATCAATCAACATACATACCTGTTCCAGTTTTGTTAGACAGCTTTTCAAACACAGTGCCTCTTAGACAATTTAAATATAAAATATTTAGTCCGCCATATTGCTCCATATTGAATTTCCCAAAGTGGGCACTATATTTAGAGCCAACGTACCCAAAAACTCGAATAAAATTTAATATTCACAGTCCGTCATCTTGAATTTTAAAAATTGAACACCACATTTAAAATAAGCAACTCTAAAAAAACTCCCTTGATGTATCTTTCATTGGAATCGAATGAATTTTAATATTTGGTACCCGCCATTTTAGAAACGCCTTCTTAAAATTTCAAAACTGACTTCCATAACAACGAAAATCTTGTTATGTAAATATTTATGCAAATTACAAACATTTTATTATTCTCTTACCACGTTATCACTCTAGAGTGGTGCCTCTGTTCACACAGGTTTTGATATGTGAAGGGTGCCTCAATAAGAACTGTGTTTAAATAAAATTCTTCGAAGTTTGATGTGAAAAATGTACCCAATTGTTGACATCAGACATAAAATAAAATGTCAGTCAAATGTTGATTCATCTCAAGGTGCTTCACGTAAACCTTACTTTTCAACTTCTCAGTCCTGAGCCCAGTTTTGTTCTAGAAAACAAGCGATCTCACGAACTGGAAAGTTGATTTGCAATTAGGTAATTGCTTCACATGAGGTGTGGCAGGTCGCGCTATCCTGCTGAAATCACATGCCATTTATGTCCATTCTATACAATTCCAAAAAAAGATAATCAACATGCTATGGTAGCAATCGCCGTTGACAGTTAAGGAGGCACAATTAAAAACGTCCGCTCAAATTCCTTGATTGGATTTTCAATAGCGAGCCGCGTCGGTCGATTATGCACACCAAAATGAACACGTAACTTTTGAATTGGCACTGTAAAATGTTCTCCATTTTTGTAATGGCTCTTCACAATTAATAAACGTTCTCCCGAAGTGTAACGCGGCATTTTTGTAAACGTCTCTATTTCCATACAACAGCTTCCAAATATGACTTACTAAACGTTTCACAAACGAAAATGGCGCGCGATTCATTCAAGTTCTTGTTGAGATAACCTTTACTACATACATGTTATATGATTTTCAAAATCGGTAAACGCATTACGAAATTATGAAGGAACATACACACAAAAATACATACAGGTAGAACTTTTTTTAAGTCGGTTAAAAATAACAGAGATGGAATCGATTTTTCGGTACGTAAACATGGGAACAGCCTTTAATTCCGGCAACTAGTTTCTGCGTTCATGAGTGCCCATACTTTTGTGTGATTGGGTGTACTGCCACTTTCAAATGGTACGAGCAAAACTAATTGGATTTCGAAATAGCCAAACTGCCGATTTTAAAATGAAAAAAAAAACATGAAAGATATGGAAACGAATAAAGTTTTAAAGGGAAAATAGTGCTTAATAGTTTCAAAATCCCTTCAGGCACATTTAAGCTGTGTAACTTATTTTCGGTCACTGCACAGCTTAAAATGACTCCCACAGTCTGCAAACTCCACAAGATAAATTTTGTGTACATCCCCAAAATCAATAGAGTACCTCCGAGCAAATAAAAGTGGTTTAAGGTCAGTGATTATGTAAATAGGTAAATAGTTGGTTGCACGCAAAACATGGTGTGCCATCAAAACCCCTCCTGATAATCGCCTGGCCAAATCAAACAGAATTATGGTCGGCCTTAGGGGCGAAACGATATACCCTCGTTCTCATACGCTGGTGTTGGATTGGTGTAACCAATCACGGAAGTTGGCCCAACTTGGGAGGTTCAAACAGAAAACCATCATATAAATATTTAATTCCCAGAACTTCTGTCCTGCGCTGGATGACAACAAAATTTTTCGTATAAAATTATTAAAAATGAATTACTTTTCACTCTAAGGACCGCCAAGAGCTGACATAGAAGTTGGAAGATGTCGGTTTGATGCCCCTGCCCTGCCCCTGCCCTGCCCCTGCCTCTCTACGCGACATATAGTGGAGAGAGCGGGCTTCATTAAATATGCATTTGAAATTAGATTACTCCCGCCACGAGACGTGCTCTGATAGCACACGACAAGACATTTTTTTATAACCATGGGGAGAACCAGCGGTAGATTTCCGAATAATTAAAAGGAAACTTGCGTTATCAAACCGGACCACAGAAGCTATGCAACGGAAGAGCATTATTTAGGTGTATGCAGTGCGGAATCCCTCTAGGTGCCCGCATGTATCCAGCACTCGTTTAATAGCTACATTAATAATTAATTACAAGATTCTTTTGCATCGACACTAATGTTCTCCCGTTCATGGCTTAAATAATTAAGCCTCGTTCCGAATGCCGAGCTAGGAACAGCTCAACTTCAAAGGGCTTAAGTGCTTGCAAGCGTCGAGTAAAGCAGCCGCCCGCTATGCCAGTCCTCTTCAGGGGACTCTTGCATTTTGATACAAAAGAGGCGGGTGTCCGTCGTCGCCGGGCCCCGCCACAGAGTTGAGCGCTAAATGCAAATAGGTAGAAATGAGTTTGTTTGTACTTACGGCAGCCTCAAGCAGGAAAATGTAAAATCAATACTCCGTGCCAATTTTCCAATGGAATTAGATCGGAAAAGCTCCCGCAAAATACACTATGCCTGCGAGTACATTACACCGGAATGAGCCGTATCTAGGTTTTAAGTCGGAGCCGCTGCTATGTTATTATAACAAAGGGATGTAAAAAATTATGCACTAACCGCTAAGGGATCGGTACCTATACTCAGTCACCCGCGCCCACCCGACAATCGGAGACGACAACACGTGACAAATGTTCTTTCGACATCAACGAACCGAAAGCGACAGCGGCTACAACCGTCTCGACGGGAGGAAAAGCTCCACCGGACGATGAAATCAATTTGGAGCCCTGCGCAATCCACCCTTTGGCGCCTTAGCAACCGGCAGATATTTTTTTTCATAGCGGTTCCCGCTCTTACCATTTCTGCAAAAGCTCCGCAGGAACTTTATCGACCTAACCACCCTCTAGCCCAGTCCACCCCTATGGTGAAAATCGTTGTATCCAACACAACACGAGGTCGGAATGGTCTTCACGCTCCTCCAGGGTTTTTGTTTTGGTTTGGCACCTACTTGGCCTTAGGTATACTTGTACACCGCGCGCAACAGTGCAACACCGCCCGCGATTGCAACATCCCTCTGTGCCTCGGGCTTCCAAGCGAGAAAGCATTTTCCCAGTGAACTACGAGTACTATAGTCGCAAAATCCAGACCCACAGTGCGTCCATCGATTTTTCCACCTTTCGCGGATTTTCCGAGTCTGTCAAGAGTGCTGGTGCGTTGAAAGGGAAAATAAAATAGAAAAGCTAATTTGTCTGTTATCATGTGGAGTGTGTGCCCTAGGGCTCTGCCCGTGCCTGTCTATTTGGATAGGCTCTGCTTAATTGCATTTCTAATTCTGCTGAAGAATATCACAACCATTGGGTATCACGTTGACACGCATCGTCTAGTGAAGCGGATGGATCTGGAGTCGTGCCTAGGTAAGTAAGTGCGTGCTCACCGCAGAGTTACATGCTTCTACCGATATTCTACCGTCCACGTCGAACATAATCTGGTTGCTACCTCGCAGTAATTCTTTTCAGCGTCTTTCCTTCTACTTCCAATTCTTATTAACTAGATTTATCAGCGGGAAGCTGCTCAGGTCAGATGCTGTTGACAAGGGTATAAGCGACGAATCTAATCATCCACAAAGCAGCTTTGATCTTTTCATTAATTTAACCTAATGCTTGTTTAGGAAGACGGAGAACGGAGATTGTATAAAAGCAGAGCTTACGAGTTATTAATATTTTGCTCACACCTTTTACAGCATCGAAAATATTTGACAAGTAGTAATAAAACAAGCTAAAGCGTTGCCCAACAGTCGCATGTCGTCGCTCACGTATAAAGAATTATATATGGATTGGCCACTGGCCTACAAGACTTTCCGACTTTTACGAATATTTTTTATTATCATAATGACACATTTTAAACTTTAAAGAATTTGCAATTCAAAAGGTTGGTTGGGTCCTCCGTATCAATAAATGATTAAATACAACACTACTTTGTCTCCTACATTCAATTCTGTGATTTGTGTGATCTTGCGTTGTCGTGGTGGGATACAACACCTTTACGATTAACGAGTTCTGGACGTGTACGTATTTTGCATTCGTTCAAACCCGTCAATTGCCTATAGTACACATTGGAAGTTATTGTTTAAGTATATTATATCTATTTGTGTGTTTGTGTTTATGGCAAAAGAGAAAGGCATCATGCTGATGAGATCAGCTGAGCCTACAACATTTTCAAAAATATTCCGTGCCCCACTTGTGGAATTAAGAAAGAAGTGTATTTTTCACGCTATTCTTTCTTGATCATTTTAAGATCAGAGTCGTTGGCCAATCCTGAACTTCTACATTGTTGTGTGCAAACCATTGCTTATGTTAACCATTGGTTCTGTATGGATGGGTGCGTTGTCTTGTTGGAAAATTCATCGTTGACCGTTGAACATTTTGTCAAAATAATTTTTTTAGATTTGCAACACTTACATTGTAATCGCTTGATGTGTGTCGATCTTCTAAAAACTAAGTCTATTGCGCTATAAAACGAAATTGGAGCTCATACCATGATGGAACCAACAACGGTATGACGACGTGATAAATACTGCGGAGATTTCCTCAAATCATAAAAAGTATGCTAAAAGCCACAATACCATCTAAATTAAAATTCGCAAATTGTGGTGCAGCCTCTTCGGTTTGATCTCGTCTAATGTTTTCGCAATTTGTCAATTGTCAACTTGGCAGACCAAGAATCGTACAGAACTCTATAACGCATTGAGTACCTACGTTCCGTTTTACGCTCGAACATTTCGTATTTTTTTTGGATCGAAATATGAATTGCCGATGTATGAATTTGCTTTATTTTGAAAATCCAGTACATAGTTTACATATATTTTTTTGGTGATAGGACGCGTAATATAGTAGGGTACTTGGCACCCCTAGCCTTATCCGAGTTCTTTCATTTTCCGTTAATTAATGGTAAAAAAAAATTTACAAACCGCCAAACGGGTTAAAAGGGTTAAAATTCGGTTAAATACACAAAAAGTTATAAAGTCATATTTTTCCGACTCCTTGGCTTAAGCCGCACTTAAACCAATAAAGTGCTTTGATTTGACGACACCATACAGAAAACGACACACATATGTACTTACTCACTGCCACCTAATCAAAATTTTTATACATGCTCATACAACAGATTCCTGACGAAATTTTTTTCCAGGGCAATTTGACATTCATCGCGATACAATTATTAGAACCGAAGAATCCCAAGCAATTGGAGGTAAATTTCTTCAAGGGCTCGCCTTAGAAACTTTAGAAGAATGCCAAAGACTATGCTGTGAGACAGATAGCTGCGATGTGTACATCTTCGAAGACAAGGTATGTTTTTTTTAATGAACTTGGGGAGGTCTTGATTTGGGGCATTCTTGTATTTTAATGATTTCCATCCCTAAGACTCGAATTAATAAAACAAGATATTTTACTTTAATTATTTTTAATTACACAGGACCGCAAAAAAAAGGCTTCGAAGTTAAAGGGTCAGAAATTTCCAGGGTCAGAATTGGCCCTAGACGAAATCGCGGAGTAAGACTCAATGAACCAAAAACCATATCGTACAGTATCTGACCATTCCACTACAGAACCTTTCTTTTTCTGTGGTCCTGTGTTATAGACTAATCAATCTAATGTTTTGTGTGATATTTTCTGTCACATTCACAAATAAAATCTCAGTAGAATTTTGTGTCATTTGAGCTTGGACTTATAGAAATATTATAGCTAATACAAATAATCGTTATTAGTGAAATAATAAATTTGAATATATAACAGGCTGAGGGCTATTGCTACTTATTCGAATGTGGCCCACCAGAAAACTTCCGCTGCAAGTTTACACGTCACGCAAATTATACAAGCGCAGTACTTACACCAATCCGACGCATAACACCACCACCACCTCCAACATTGAAAACTCTTATTCCTCTCCATCCGAAATTAATATCACCGGGACTTTCGCAACATGAGCGCGAATTAACAAACCTTAAGCAAAAACCAGACTCTAGTGTCCAGCAGAGCAAAGTTACAACAACGACAATTGCTTCTAATGCAGTTCGATCGGAGTTCCAAGTGACGACAAGAAGTTGGTTGATTACTAACAATTTAATAAAAAAAAATTATTCACAAAATCGCATTTATAGGTCCACAATCAAACAATTCGAACTGCCGAAGGTTTCAGTTTCAATGCCATTCTGGGGAATGCATAGCCGTCTACAACGCATGCGATGGAATCCCTCAGTGCGAAGATGGAAGTGATGAGGGGCCAGAGGTATGGGTAAATTATATTAATTTTACTTTTTAATAATGTTATCATAATTTTTGGAAAAAAGTGTCCAACATCGGCTGCTAGTGTGAATAAAGCATCAAATTCAAAAACGCTGGATAGGATAGGTTTGGGCAGCCACATTTCCTCGGAGAATATAGCAGCAATACCGAAGGTATGTATGAATGTCAGTGATAGACAGAAAACCACGTAAAAAATTTGTTTGAAAGAAAACTGAAACTCTTTTTGATATAAAAGCAATCACCGCGAGACATTCATCAAAGCATTTTCTTTTAGAATCCACTTCTAGAGATAACCGATTCACCAAAGTTTACTCTCAATAAATTTATTGTTTCTCTGGCTGTATGGCTGGTGACGCTATCTTGTTGAAACCACTTATTTTTCAAGTATATATCATCAAGTTTGGACAACAAAATCAGCCAACATCGAGCGATACTGTATTCCATTCACTATAACTGTGATACAATTAATTTCCGTTTAATAAAAGGTCCAATGACGCTTCCAGCATGAAACGCACAGCAAACAGGCAAATTTGATCTTTTTCAAAGAGTTCACCATAAAATCGTCTGAGGAACTCCCAATTGCTGAGACCGACGAGAAATCAAGATACATATTTTGATCTTCAGCAAAACCTTCTGCACTTCTTTCATTTCTATACCTATGTATGTCTCATTGGCACGGGAACTATATGAAGTGAAATAAATACATATTGCCATGGCATGTCTGAGAACCCGTCACAAATTGTGAAGAATGTTAAAGATCTTCGAATGTGATGACCTCATTTTAACAAGACATGGCTTAAAATTTACTCGCAAATATACATAGGCTTTAACACACAAACAAAACGCATTAAAATCTGAATTGCTGATGAACTACGATGCCTTCTTTTGCGCCGGGGGCTAAAAAAGGTATCGAGGGATGTCTCGTTGTTAGTTAGGCACTATAAAATTTCAAAGCATCTAGTTGTTCTCTAACTCACTTAATTAAACCAACATTTTAAAATTCACCATTCTATTCTGTTACGAACAAAAGCAATCATCAATACCAACAATTCCAAGACAGTATCAACAGCAAGGAATACCAGTGTCGATGATTAACAATCGTGAAGACCCACTCTCCGGACCTCAGTTGTGGCCTGGTCGAAAAATGCAGGATTTACAACCAGATATGGGTAAGTCAATTTATTCACAGTTTATTTTCTTTATAATACGTACGTACCTATATTTTGTAGAAGCTGAGTATAAACCACGTAATATAAAGAATAACTACTTATCTATAAATTGTTAGATTTTACATAAATTATATAATTTTGCTGTTGTTTACATAATGCACTATTAAACTGCATCACTGATTTTTCAAAAATGTTATATTCAAACAAAATTAAAAGAAAAGATAATAAGGTAAACAAATTTATGGAGGAGATAAGTTCCATCTATTTCTGTAAAACGGCATAACTGCAGATAAGAAGTTTTACTCGAATAAAGGTTCTCCACGATTTGTTTGTGTACAGATATGTAAATAGAGCAATGAATCATACGCACTCAGTGAGATGCCAACTTATTTTGTTGTTAACTTTGCATCACAAACTTCACGGAAAAAAATTTTCTATTGTACTGTGGATATAGAAACCGAGCTTAGATTTTGTATAAGGAAATACTATAATTATCATGGCAAATAAAATGAACCATAGCTAAAACTCCTATAAATACAGAAAAATTAAAATTCAATATTAAAAAGTTAGTAATTTGTCACCCCAGGTATGTTGTCCATGAGGCTATCTTGGCGAGTTGATGGCGGGAGCAGTGAGCTATTGTTCTAGAAGTTCCGTCCCGGGTTCTAGTCCCACATGATTGAGATTCTTTTGTTTCTAAAGAGTCAGATTAAAAATGTAGCAGATCGTAGGAGAAATCGTTTTTCACAATAATAATATTTGCAATCAATTGTGGTTATTTGCAACAAATCGCTATGATTTTGCTTTGCTAGGAGAAACAAAAACACAAATTTCTTTGGATAATAATTTAAAAAAGCCAAAGCTAGTCCAACTCGTACTTGCCCGGTTTTTTGTAGAGTTGTAGAAAAATACACTCGCACCACCGGGCAAGTTTTTTTTAGGCGCCATATTTACTTCAGAATTTCAATTATAAAAAACAAAGTAAGGAAATTGATTCAGTTATTGTCTTAACATTCTAGGTAAACTAGAAAAGTTTAGTATTTAAGAGATTAAAGACTTTATTATGAATGGCAGTCAAAAATGGTCGACTCTGAGCTTTGAAGATGTGTCTTTGATAATGGTCCTGACGGCATACCTGTATCTCTCGTGAAAAGCTGTTCTAATTATATTGTTCGGGTTTTATGTTATTTGTTTTATTTATATTTTTCGTAGGTGGTGTTTTTCCTACATCTAGACATGTTGCTATACTACGCTCGATCGATCTAAGATAAGATTTAATTTGCAATGTCGTTCCTTTTCATTGCAACCCAATTTTAGGATCCTTTCAACATATTTCTCAATTTCTGTATATGTATTCTCTGTACTATTTCTCAAGTGGACGATCAAAAAAAATCATGAAACGTTGATTTACAAGTTAAATGCCTTAAGATTTCCATTAAGGGGGTCGTCTACCCAATAGGTCACGGTTCGAGCGCTATATTCTACAGTTCGTTGTGTGGAAAGAAAGCGAGATAGAGAGTTGCCGTTTCGTATACGTCATTATTCATAAGTCGTAAGCATGAGTAATTTTTTTTTTTTGAAATTTCGAAAATTGCGGAAGTTGTGGTCCTGAGACGGTGGATATGAAAAATCGGCAACGCTGCAGAACTCCGGTGATTGTAGGCGACTGAGGTATCTGAAAGCAAGCAACAAAAAAAAATCAGTATCTACACACTCTTAGCTATGGCCTATGCCAGAATTAGAAGAAAAAAACAACAAATCAGACTTTGGCGTAATTTTGAAGAAAACAAATTTTTTTTTTCCTTTTTTTTACCGGGTTTTTTGCTTGTAAAAAAAAAAATTTTTTTTTCATTACCGCCATTGAGGCACCGGCCATAGCGGCGCATGCACTAAAGGTCTGTGCCAAACTTCAACAGAATCGGTTGGGAACTTTCCGAGATATCACCGGAGTTCTGCAGCTCTGCCGATTTTTCATATCCACCGTCTCAGGACCACAATTTTCGAAATTTCAAAAAAAAAAAAATTACTCATGCTTATGACTTATGAATAAAGACGTATACCAAACGGCAACTCTCTATCTCGCTTTCTTTCCACACAACGAACTGTAGAATATAGCGCTCGAACCGCGCGACCTATTGGGTAGACGACCCCCTTAATGCTCATCAATTAGATCCGTTCATATTTGTCTGGCCGAACTCAGTGTGTTTCTTTTCTATGATCCTTTTCTAATGTGAAATACAATACTTCCGGTGTACCTCAAGAGAGCCATCTGGGCTCACTTTTTTTTATTATTGAAATGAATCCTTAAAATAAAAATATGTATACCTATCTTGTAATGAGACACAACAAGTAGCGCCGTGATTATTGGTAGAATTTTATATATTTAAAAAAATCAAACTCAATATTTACAAAAGCTTTTAATCTCACTTCGCAATGAAATTGAAAATTGAAAACGTACGCTATCACGAAAATTACCTCATTTTCCTTCCATTATTCGAGTAGTCAAACATAAGCAATTAGCAGTTGAAATTATTTTTTCAATACGACCATTAATATTAATTAGGCCCCGTAGAAAAATGTCAAATCATTACTCTGGTCCCAATCACTTTGTCATCAAATATATCTGAGGGCGCAATTTAAAACATGACATACATCCATTAGCACATAATTTACGACCAAAGATTTAAGGCCCCAATTAGTACCGTCATCGAAATTGTGGTGAATCAGCGCTAAACTGATAAAACCGTCTTGGAAGGGGAGAGCACACAACTTCTTGTCGTCTATCGTTTGCCTTTTGATTGTTCTTAATTCCGATGTGGGCATTTTAAACATGTTAACACGCACAACCGGAAGTGTGTTAAGGGATCGTAATTACTGTCACTGGCAGAGAATGGATTAGAATTGGATGAGATAACATTTTGGATATTAAGTGGAATCATATTGCTCAGTTGGAGGGAAACATTGCGTAAAACCGCAAGGGGTTTACTTAAATTAAATCCCATTTAACAATAAATTGGATAAAACGGAATTTTCGGTCTATTTTCGGTATTTGTACATCTAGTATTTATAACCGTTGTTAAACTTATTTTTTCACCCTTTTTTTATATAAAATTTGTAGAACGCAACAGTCACATATTTAGCCACAAAGGTGGGATTCAGTTGGCAACCAATAACCTTGGATCACAGTATGTCAGCCCCAATGCCGGGATGTATAGTCCAATGCAGAGGGATATGTACATGCAACCGGATATTCAAAGTGGTTACCGAAATGTGCTTATACCACAGGGTAAATCTAATCTTAAATTTTATTATCCATTCCTATTCAAGTAGCAAAACATTCATCTTTGTAGATCATTTGATAGCTCCACCAGGAGCCAACTGGCAGCCTCAAGCACAGCAGCAACCGCCACCACCTCAGTCTATTATTCCAGGAAGCTCATATGTAATTAGTGTGAATGGAGAGCCCGTCCCACAGGTTCCACAAGTGCCCCAAATTCCTGTTCCTCAACAGGGAAATAATCAGAATAATTATGATGAGGTACATGCAACACCTGCAAAGCCACAAGAAACTGCGGGTGAACAGAAATCTCCACTTTCCAGTCCTAGTCCGAAAATTACAAAAAATGAAAAAGGGACTGAGAAACATAAACACAAAGCAAGCAGTGAAGAATCGGAGGAGTACACTGATTATACAGAAAAATCAACAGAACCTCCAAAAAAGGTAGGTACCGGATAAAAAACCTTTAGAGGCTTTAGTTATACAGTAATTGTCTCAACCCGATTTTATCCGACTACAGTGAAGCTCCAACAGTTCACGCAGTCGGATCTTTGAATTTTTTCAAAGGACATCGCACTTTTTCTACCTAAAATAGGTTCCGACAAAGCTTCAGAAAAATCACAGTGATTCTCTGGGATGTATTTTATTACTTACCATTTTTCATAATTTTCCCATCTCCCCTTCAAAAAAATAATATACATATATGCAAAAAAATGTTCGCGTAATAAAGCTAAATCCGGTCGTCTTGTGTGGCACGTGGCACCGTGTTGTTGGAACCACATCTCAAAATCTTCGTGATCCATATCGCGATCCATCAATACAAGTTCAATAAATATCACGATACTCCACGGATTACGATTGGCTTTTCTTGAGTCCCTTGTGGGTTTTCATAGTCCCAAAAATTGTAATCGTGCTTATTAACCTAAAACACTGGGCGAGAAACGTGCTTAATTGCTGAAGAATATTTTAATCGAAAAATCAGCATCCGACGCCTGCTGTTCAAGCACCCAATGGGCGTACCATCTGTTCATTGAATGGTCGGCAGGCTTCAAAATGAAATTTCTACACTTTCAGAAACAACGAAAGCACAAAAAGGCATCAAAGGATGACAAGGCAAAATCGAAACACGACAAAAGTGAAGCTGATAAGGATCACGAAAATCCCGTCCACGAGCAGTACAAGATGATCAAAGAGGATCTCGAAATGGAGTTTGTAGACCACGACGGACAGTCAGAGCGACCAGGTGGAGCCGTACTCTCCCTTACATTAGGTACTCCTATTACAGCTTGTATATTATCATGAATTCATATTTTTTTTTTCAAAACATTTTAGGAATCATAGTAACAGCAGCATTAGCAATTCTAGTAGGATGCCGAATGCGTACAGTTGGCAGGAGAGTCAGGAGAATAGGCAAGGCGCCTTATGCTCACGATGCTGACTTTCTAGTAAATGGAATGTACTTATAAGCAAATGCCGGAGTAGATCCAATTGTTTTGTAAGAGAACTCATATCTACTAAGTTGTGACGTGAATTTTAAGGTAAAGCACCAAGCGGTGTCCCCACTGATAAATTATTAAGTCTTGTCAGCTATACTCATCAGGCAGAGGTGCGAGAGGTTTTGTTGTTAGCTTGTAAGGAGCTAGTTTTATGTTTAGTTATTGCGTTAAATAAAATCACATTACTACTAACAGAAACTTTGTTTCAATTAAATCCAAATTTTAGAAGTGCGGTGCGGCGGTCGGAATAAAGTCCAGAAAAAAAAATTCGGAGCATCTCACTTTTTTATGAATCTACACTCCGACTAACAGGAGCTCTTTTTATCCGACTTCAAAAAGGACACACCTTGACAGTTTAAGTTTATATGATGTTAATAAAGACGTTTTTATTATTATTATTATAGCCCTGGATTAAACCATCACGTTGCCTTTATCTGGCTAAACCGCCGGCATGGTGAGGTAGACTACTACTTCACGGGCATTTTCCATCGTATAGGGAAGGCACCGACTCCGTGCTGCGTATACTGCCACTCTCCATCGGACTCCGCCCTACACACATATTTCGAATGCGAAAGATGGAGGACGGAGAGATAAGAGATGGAGGGTGGTCGGCAGCATGACCCCAGAGAACATAGTCGGGGTCATGCTGCAGACAGAGGACAACTGGCGAAGGATCACCTTTTTTGTGAAGAGGATCCTCCGCCAGAAAGAAGTTGACGCCAATAGGGTGCGGGAGAGATAGTGGCGTAGCCGTAGAAGGGAGGCCCCCGATGGGGGCAAATAAATAGGACTCCACCCTGAAGTAGTCTTTTAAGGCGGTCCCAGGGTGGAGTTCCTGGTGGCAGGGAGCAGGGTTTTAGCCGGTAGGCCTGAACAGACGGGAGAGTCCGGCACACGGGTGGCCTCGGCCACTTATAGTGTCCAAAGTATTTCCCCGCTCCCTTAAAAAAAATCACGTTGCCTTTGTTGAGTACTTTCCTCTGAATACATATGAAGGTTAATGCTTACCTACTTTAATTACTACTATTTAATTTCGAGCTAAATTTTGAATTATGGAGCTTTTCTGTTGTGATTTGGCGTGAAAACGTTCGTACTGTCGGAATATATGTGTACGCCAAGGTCGCAAAGTTAGGTATGACAAAAAATAGTCAGATTTCAAATCGTAATAACTTTGGATAGATAGCCGGATTTTACAGCATTCATTGTTTAGAGTATATCCACACCTGACATCGAGTCAGTTGGCCATCAGATTTAATCGAGGGCTTACTTGAAAGGTTTCGGCGAGTTCTATCGGATTAATGTCGGTTTTGTCACATAATAGTAAAATATTGTATCATTTGATTTCGGCAAATGGTTGTGGACTTTTTTCAAAAACCATAAAATCTCGAACCAGATGAATCGCAATTACAGGCATCATAGCCCTTTTTTCAAAAAAAAAAGGGGAAAGGGGATTTGGTCGGGCGGAGAAAAAGGGGAAGCTAGGGGACTTTTTTGTGAATGAAAAATGGATTTAAAGAACAATTGATCTTCTAACGATGTACATTTTTACAATATACTTCTTTATTGTATCTAGTACTCAATAGTACTGAGAATATTATGGAGTAAATATGAATGTTCATATTTCATTATATGAATTTCTTTTTTATTTCATTTTCAATAATCCCACTCTTTTTTCTTTCAACATCATTTTGCAGTTTTTCTACCTTTTTACGTGACTTCCTTTCTGTTTCGCTCAACTTATCTACTTTATCGAATAACTGGGCAATGATTTCGCGGTTATTTTTGTTTTTTTTCGCCAGTTCATCTTTTAAATGCTTTCGCATAGCGTCTAAATTATTTATATCTTCTTTATTTTTTTCTTTAACGTTTTTAAGCTCCTGTTGCAAATTATGCATAGATGCAACTGTTTTTTTGAATGCTTCATTTATTGCTCGTTCTTTTTCTATTTCCTCCTGCTCTTTCAATTTTTCTTTCTGTTTCTTTTCTTCTTCTCTACGAAGTGCATCTAAATAATTTTGATATGACCTATGCGCTGTTTGCACTAGATGGATCAGATCATTTGTGATGCGATTCAGAGTGAAGTTGACTCATATTCGATTTCTGAAGTTTCCCTGCACTCAATATCAACACGAGGTTCATAACCTCGATATTCTATTATAAACTCGCGCTGTTCTTCGTCCCTGACGGAAAATGCAGTCCACGTTGAATTGCTTGGAGAGACATATATATGCCAGATATCTAGGTGATTGAGGAACTCGCGCGTAAATATTGAATTTAGAACGTTCCCCATTCCTCTCAAGAACACATGAATAACGCCATGAGACTTTTTGCAAGGATTGTCGAAGAATTCTTGTGGTCTGCGATACAATATGGCGCGCCCTCAAGCGGCTGGCACCGATGCTGCAGCGTAGTGAATATACCTAATTTACCGGCGATATCAAAAAGGGGAAAAGGGGCCACTTTTCCGAAAAACGTATGAAAAACGGGGAATCTATAAAAAAGGGGAAAAAAGGGGCCGCTATGATGCCTGCAATTATGTACAGAAGTATGAATCAGCTTTCCAAAAAGCCCAAAATTAATACTCGGCGACCTAAGCTTAAAGAGCCACGTCACGTACTTGATGCAACCCTGGGTGGTGGAGGATGCGAGGCTGATTTGATGTGACTTGCTGGTGAAGCTGGATGTCGTCCAGAACTACCTCTGCTTTCAATTTCAAGCTTTGCTGATCGTCTGAGTACCGACCGATCAATATGGCCCCAGCAGGCAAGATCAAATAAGCAACATAGAACAATGAGTCAACCTTGGCGGCAGGATAATACGAAATTTCTCAATAATTCGCATTGCGAGACATGTACGGAGATATAATGCAAACACAAAATTTTCGTCGACCTTTTATTAATAAAACTAGCTAAACTTACAAACAACGACCGATTATTTCATTAACCTGTTGCTTCCTATTCCCGTACTCTCCGCCTCGCGCGTGACTCACGCTAACTTTGTTCTTCCAACCGTCTCTAGGTGCTTGCAGCTAGGAAAAAAAATAGAGTATACAATTTGCACTTGAAATGGTGTAACGCAAACTTACAGAGAATGGGCAGAGGAATTTGGAGGCAATATCGAAATTAGGTCCAACGGTAAATAGCTCGTGCACGATGTCCTCAATACAAATAATACCATGTTTACCCAGCTTCTCCTCCACCATAGTGTTGGACTGAATAGCAGTCTTCTTTCCGTCGACGACGGCAAAACCTTTCTTGAAGATCAAGTCCCTGATAGTTGTAATAGATGGATAGCCCCATACAACGAAGGGTTCCACAAGCTTCAGCAGAATGTTGATCTCTTTGTTGTTCTTCATGAGGACTACATGGTTCTTCTTAGTAAGCCTCAGAGTATTCAAAACCTGTTTTGTCGTCGGATCGGCGATCTTAACCCTTTGAGAGAAAAATCGTTAAAATAGGCCTTTTATGTTATTAGTGCGTTCCTACCCTGCATGCCTCAAAACAACGAGGAGCTTCTCGTTGCAATCCTCACTTTTGAGAAGGCTCCCGCTGAGGATTACCTTCCTCATCCTCCTCTGCGTCTTGATTGTTTTGATTTCCTTCATGATGAACGACTCGGCTCTGGCGAAATTTCTCTTTTTTTTAGCAAATCGTGCAATCCTCACTTTTCTTTTCTGGTTGACTATTTGCTCTTTATTTAGAAGTCGCCTCTTCCGCTGGGCAAGGATGTTCACTTGCTTCGCGGGGAGTTTGTTTGAAATTGCATATCTAAATAATGCGGCTTTTTAGAACATACAACTATATTTAATTATGAAGATTCTTACTTGTCAGACATTTTAAATATTTATTTGATGAACTAAAGGCACAGTTCCTCAATAATGCAACGTTTTCCGTGATAAATCGAAAACACAACACACGTGCCTCTGGTTTGGCAAGTAAAAAGACAGATCAAGAAATAAGAGTGAAGATGGTGGCATTTCTTCTTAAAAATCAGATGATTTTTTCGGACTATTGGGCTACGTTCATTAACTCATTTTCATAAAAATGTAATAATTTTCAGTAATTATTTACTTATAGCCATTTGATTTTAAAGAAGATGATTTTAAAACGTAAGAATTTTACTGTGTGTAGTAAAAGAATTGAATAGAAGAGATTTTTATCGAAATTATGAATTTCATAGCGTTTCCGATAAGAAAAGGTATGAACACTTTTTCGGATTACTTTCTGCAAGAAGAAGGCAATTTACAGTTCCTGTGACGTTTCGCAACCGAGGAGGATTTTTGGCGACACGGTCGAGTAAGAAAATCATTTTCCCAATTCGACTCAATTACGGATAATCAATTAATATATTAGACATGTAAATACGTAGTTTTGTGCATCGAGTGTACCATCGATCATGCACATTGTGTGTGGCTAGGCAGCGAGACGCAGAGAGTTCCAAATTGGTCATTAGCGGGGTTGTCGCGAGAGGCCACCGTGAAAGACAGCTGAGCCCTTTTAATGTCAATTTGTGGCTCGCAATCCATAGCTCCCCCAGATAGACGAAAAAGGCGAAAAAACCGACTGTGTCTGGAGCAGATTCGTGCGGTGCTGCAATTTAGCAACATTCGCGTGTATAATTTTGTGTTTTCTCCTCATTAAGGCCCCCGGATTCGTCGTGGTGTTTTGCATTTTTGTCCCGTCGCCGTCGTGTGTGCTCCGTCGCCACCGCCGTCCGATACCAAGTTTATTTGCACTGTCATCGGGCGCTCGGTGCACTTTATTGTTTTTTCCGTGCACTTGCTTGCTGAGGCTGCTCCAATAATACGCTCTGCAGTAACCCCGGATAATAGCAATGAAGAAAATTTTCTCGAAGTTCGAGAAGAATGAGAAACTGGAAAGCGGAAATGTGGGAAAGGAGTCTAACAGCTACGTCGGAAAGGTGTTCGTCGTTGGCCGCAGCACCGTCACCGTCGAGGACATTTTGGCCGAAGGTAATTCTTTGCACTCTACAGGACTTAAGTGCTCCCGTCTGGGGCGTCCAGCAACGCAATTTCCTCGTCATCGGGGAAATTCATGAAATTGAACTTGTTATCACTCCGATTCGGCAGATAGTGGGACGACTAGGCATTCAGTCGCGCTCTTGCTCTAATTAGATAAAATATTTCGACTGAGATAGCTGCCGGCGTCACCAATTCGCTGCACGTTGCCCAGGACGCAATCAATTCTAGGCCTGTTCTAGCGAAAATTAAATCAACGCCCCCTCCGCCCTATATTTACTGCACTGTGGACACGAGGCATTGATCCGAACTTGGCCCTGGGAATGAGAATTCTATGTTTTTTTTAAGTTTAAGAAGAAATCTGATAACTATTGCCAGCAATGTTAGATACTAATTTCATTTGGGTGGTAGAGGAGACGTGGTTACCCGTTACAGCTGATTTGACTGCGCTTGGTCGGGTGATTGGCCTTTGAAAGTTAACAATGAGCGGCGATCGCTTTAATTCGTTAGGAACGAGCTGGGCTCAACTGAAAACTTTCTCCACAGTCAATCGGCGAAGAAGTCGTGCGTTTTGAATAGTTGTCCAATGTTTTGAAATTGCAAGGAAAGCGAGAGGCTATCGTTCATGGCATGAACAACTCGAACAGCGTCCGATGTCAATGATGTCAACTACGTCTTAACTGATTCGCCAATCAATATAAATCTGGTGAGTACGGAAAGGTTCCAGTGGTCACATCTCCCAAGGCAATCGAAATTATTGGCTTATTGTTGAGTTGCTCCACACTTTACCTACTACACTTAAATGAAAGAAACAATTTTAATCACTAATGTTTATTGTGTGTTTGTTTTATTGTTGATATTCGCACTTGCCCTGACAATGAAAAATTCACTGCTAGGAAATCTATAACATCTGGCATTGAATAATTAATGAGAAATCCAAACAACACGTTTGATTTGTATTTTTCTCGTAAAAGGCGAAGATTTTTTTGTAGATTGTTTGTTCATTGCAATTTAATAATTTCACCTCGGGGTCCCTGGTCCAAGCTTGGCTCCGACCATAATTAAGGTACGCTGTTCCTGATAGCGTTAGATGGTAGTCCCATCAGTCAGGATAGCTACTGCGGGCTTATCACCCAACATACCAGACATGAGCGATTAAAGAAAATTGATGCAGAACCTGGAAGGAAATAGGAAATATTTTATAGTACATGGAACGAACTAAACGTAAAATTCGGTTCATTCGATTTTAGTAATCTCCAGCTGAGTCTACAAGTTTTGCTACAAAAAGAAAGTGAATTTTTGTAGAAAACATGAACTGCATTTCGCTCCAGATTACAATCTTGAAGGTAGGACTTATATAGAGCGCTCAAATAACATAGAAAAAATAAGATATATTTTGAAAAGCAAAAGTGGCCTTTAATAGCTAAACGCATCACATTAGCAAAGGGAAGGTAACCCAATATGCTCGTTATGTAATCATAATGCAGAGAAACACTTAATGCATTTCATCTGTCCGATTTTCATGCGACAGTTTTTCTAGCGAGGTTTCTCTGAGTGCGAAATATTAGATTGGAAAAAAAAAATACAGAAGTATGCTGGTCCCGAATACAATAAGGGCTGTGGAATGACTTCTGTTCTTGATGCAGAATTCATGAGAATATGAAAGATATGCATCGCACTTAACTTACAACTTAAATTAATGCACCTTTGCAAGATTCAGACAGACAACTTATATGAAAATAATATAATATGCAGTTTAATAAGCAATGTTTATTATGTTATTTTAAACAGCAGCGCTAATATGAAATTGTTAATTTAAATTTTTATTATTTTTTATTTTTCTTGTTTCCTTTTGCAAAGTTTATTGATTTATTGTTCTTCTCATCTGTTTGTAAGTTTTAATAATTATTTCAAAGTGTTTTTATATGGAATTGCTTTCCTTATGAAGATGACCTGCAAGTAATATCAATGATCAATGCTCAGTCGCTAACGTTACTACAACTTATGTGTATGAATATATTCAATCATCTTAGGCAATGACGTACATAGATTTGCGTCAGAGGAAAGCAGCTATGACGTATGTAAAGGTATAATTTCACCGCAGCCGTATAGTTTTGTTCATATACATATAAATGAGATCCACTTCTTAATAAATCTTTTGCTTCTAATCAAATTAGAAATGTTTAAACAGACTAAGTATTTTATTTTATGCAGTCGAAATCAATCTTGTAGTCTGCATTTTTATGATTTCTCTCTAATATGAGTAAGCTGGGAAAAACGAGTTGTAATAAATTATTGAGCTGATTCAGGGTCATACAACTGCCTCAGGTAACATTCAGCTTTAAGATGCTAATGCATAATGCGAATATCGAAGCAAATCGCAAATGCCGATAGCAAAATGAAGGTCCGAAATAGTATAACCGGCCATAACTAAACTAGACACCAACATGAAAGCGAAAACTGTTTATTTTATGCCACATAACGCTGAACAAATATTGTATAATTTGTTACTTCATGCTTTTGTTATCGCAATTAATTTTGCAGTTCGATGCGCGAAACAAAACGTAACAAAGAGAGGAATAACTAAATTATAATTTCAATTAACATTCTTGGCTTGGAGATAATTACCCACTTGTATGCTGCGTACAGCCTTCAATTTTACCATTGAGATGCTTGATACTATCCTAGCAGTGTAAAAAATAGGCCGCTTCCATCAGACTGACTCGCTTCTCTCCCATAATAATAATCGTTACAGAGGTTCATGTGCTGACTCATCAATCTTTGCATTAATCCAAATGTAATTGAAAGCTTAGAATAGTCCCCACAAAAAGTTAATCCAGTAATTTTCTGCCTCCGCTGAATACTAATTATGCCAATGGGAAAAGATTTGGCAGATTTGATTTGTGTTATGACTTCTGCTAAGACGGCAACTTAAGGGTGGTCCATTTGGCTATTGTCTGTTTCTATTGCCTTTGCAAGAAATCGTTTAATTGCGTGCTAAGTTTTATTCCTTTTGGATCCCAGCCTTAGCTAATTAACAACAATCGTTCATTCATTCCGCTTCGCTCAGCTCCTCTCTTACTATTTGCAAAGATATTGCAAAGTAATTTACGACAACTCTTAGCAAATTCCACAAAATGACCTACTTAGTATTTCACATTTATTTAAAGACAAAGCCAAGTACGTAGATACAGTTGGAGAGACACGAAGTAGCGAAACTATTCAGCGACCCTCGTGAACTTTATCCTTACTCGTACTACGTAAGTCTCTGGGCGGAGAATTACCAAATGTTTATTTGATGACTCAAGGACATCTACGAGGAGCGCGAAGTTAACGAGACCGAAATGTAAATAGACGCTTTGCCACATGTTTGTGACTGTGAACTTGACCTTGATTCGAGAAGAGCCATGTTTTACACATAAAATTAAATTTTAAATTACCTCTTTAAGGGTTCTTTTATTTCTATGTTTTGGTTATTGGTGGTTTAATATTCCTTTTACGTGTTTAAACATTGACTTTACCCTTTTGTTGTTGAGGTGTGACAAACATTTGCTTCTCCACTCTAATTATTTCCTCTATTTTTAATGTCTTCAGTTGTAGAAGCCAAAAAGTCCGTAAAAAAAAAATACATAACCAAGTATCTACGCATGTAAATAAAAAACACCATCTATCAGACGACCTTCATTATTGATTCATATAATTCGATAAATCGATTTTGCAATCTACAATACGCACTTGCTGTTATAATTGATTACATTGGATTGAGGGAAATAAATAATGGATGTGATTCACACGCTTCATTTAAATAAAAGTACGTGTGTCGGATAAAATTAAGCGTAATTTGCATTTCAAGTCATTCGTGTTAGAAGTAAAATGAAGAAATATGTTAACCACATTTTAATTTTCGGCTAGGCCGTTTTGCAAGATTTTAGACATACGACTCCAAACTAGAACAGAGCACACCATACGAGACCAGCAATCTAATAATATTTACATGTACGAGTATGCCGCAAATTCCAATTATTTATATGCACGTCCACACATGGCACACCTAACTTTGAATTGGCTTCACTTTTTACTGCTTATTGCCTTTCTTCGTCATTCAGTATAATTTAAAACAACTTTTTTCACATAACTAGAGCTGTCGTACATTTTTCCCTGACTTTATTGTTGTTTTTTTTGGGAATAACCTTTTCCAATCTAATCCGTTCAGTGCACCATTTCAATAATATATAAAAAGGTTAATTATAACTGGCGATGTTCGATAAATTATTCTATCAATGATACGATCATACTAAATAAAACAATTTAGCTGAAAGCTACTACAGGGCTAAGATGCAAATAAAAGAGAATTCATGAAAGGAAACTCCATTAAAAAATAAGGTAATAATTACACTCTTACTGGATATTCACCAGCAGTGAGGTTTTGTATATTACATAAAAAAAATTACACGATGCAATTGTTTTGTTGATGTGATAAAAATGAAAAATTCCGATAGGATTTTCTGGTAGTTTACGAATATTACGAATTCGATTTTTGCTTTAAACTTGTTAATCTAGAGTCCAATTTGAATAGTGGAAAAAATTGAGCAAAGAGCCGTCATTAAATTCGCTAGCAAACAAGGACGCCATTTGTGTTTGTGGGTTGTTTTTTTTGTAATTAAATAAAAGGTATGTGAGATATCAACGATTTATTTATATCAGTTTCAAGTACATTTAAGCCATTAATGATGGAGCACAATATCTGTTGCACCCCGTTTCCATCAATACGCCAAACTTTTGCTTCAGAAAATTGATTGTTTCGGTCGCTGTGTTACATTTAGCACCATCCTGTTGAAACCACACAGTTGCCAGATTCATTCCATTTAAATCATGCCTTTAGCTTGAGTTTTTGTTCAGTCCGATCTTATAAGCACGTGAGCAAAGATCTTTTTGCAAAATTCACCACACTGCTGAGAATTGAGAAAGACCCACTTGCTGAGAATCCTCGGTAACACTCGTAATTACAACAGCGATATTCTCTGCATTGCTTACTCAATGGGACAGCAACAACTTGCGATGAAAATGTTGACTCGAATTTAACATATTCATAGGTCGTTTAATCGTGGATTGACAGGACAACCATAAATTAAACGAAGTGAACGTAATCTTGTTACAATATGAAGCGATATGTGGTAATATGCTTCGCGACTCTTGGAAATAAAAATTACGTGTGTATGTATGCATACATGAGCATTTATGTTTGTTATTTGTATATATTGTATGTATTATACTGTCGTCTGTTGGTATAAATAAACAGGCAGAATCCGCGTTAAATAAGGATCGTGAAAATTCTGGGGCCATCTTTTAAAAAAAAACTAAACTGGAATTAGCTTTGTGGATCGTTGAATCAATATGATTGACGAAGTTCATAGGTTACGAGATATCCAAGTCCTTCGCACTATCGATTCTGGCAAGAGCCATATTATCATTACATCATCATCTGACAAGTAAAAAACCAAATTACCTATGGAATGACCTAGTATCACCGTTTTGTCGCGAATATTAAATTATTTAATGGGCTCCCGTTAAAGTTTAATTCATCCTTTATCTTTTTATCACTGATCAATCCAAGATAAAAGTAGGTAGTAAAAAAGACGAAAAAAAATGTGCAGTGAGCGTAAGCCAAACAATTAATATTTTACCCACAATAGGTTACTTTTTTAATTGATAACAAATGCAGTATCGATTATTAAAATTAATGTGACTAAATATTACTGAACAACACAAAAAGCTCGAATTAGGCAGTGGATCATTTATTGATAGCTCGAAGAACCATCGGCCAACTTAGAGTGTTCCAATTGGCAAATTGATTTAAATAAAAATTCAAAACTGAGTCATGGCCGAGGAAAATAAAGTCGTTCTATTCGTAGTAAAACCGGTGCCTCTCATAGTGTTGTATTTGACATTAAATAAACAAATCAAATAGCTTTGGGAAAAAACCTCTAAATTGAATTTTCTCATCAAACATTTCAAAGAAACCCCAAGGCGCGTGCTATTGCTTTGAAACCGTGTGCTAAAGGCGAACGGATTGAGACTTGCCTTTGTTGAACGGTAGTGCTTGCTCTATTCTCTGTTATGCTTTTAACTTCTGATTTCTGTTACAGTTTTGTTTACAATTCTCCTTCTGATATACGTATCTCATTCTCGTTATTGTACCTAATGAACGCATAGAAAAAAAAAACTCAATTAATCATAGAAATCAATAACTTGTATGGCCTGTCCTTCACACCATACTTGAGCAGTGCTCAGACAAAATGTTGCCAATAGGCAAGTCAAACAGCCATAACACACAAACCAATTACGAACAAGTCGCAAATTGTAATTTATTGCCACCAATTAGCAATACACCGAGACGGAAGATTCAAGTTCAGTATCCAATCAATACAACAAGTTCACTATACTTTAAACTAATTAAATTTATTTTGTGTTGTGTGCATTTTGCAGGCGGTTTCGCGATGGTTTTCCTTGCAAAGGGAAGTTCAGGAAATGCGCGATATGCACTGAAACGTATGTACGTGAACAATGAACATGACCTAAATGTGGCCAAGAGAGAAATTCAAATTGCTGTAAGCCGCTCGAGAAGTATTATTTTGAACCCGAGTAAATTACATGTTTCTTCTAGAGTAACTTGAGTGGGCACAAAAATATAATTGGTTACGTCGACTCGAGCATTACCTATACAGGCGATGGGGTGTACGAGGTTCTCCTACTTATGCCCTACTGCAAGAACCACATGCTGGCCATGATGAATGCTAGGTAAAAAAGGGCAGTACCGCGAAGGAAAGTGCAACTCCTAAAAATCCCTTTTTTTTATAGGTTATCGACGGGATTTTTGGAGCAGGAGGTCCTAACTATTTTCTGTGATATTGCTGAAGCCGTTTCACGATTGCACTACTGTCAGACGCCAATTCTCCACCGTGATTTAAAAGTCGAAAATATTCTGCAGAACGATGACGGAAATTTTGTTCTTTGTGATTTTGGTTCGGCGACTGCAAAAGTAATAAATCCCACTACCCATGGCGTCACCGCTGTCGAGGACGAAATAAAAAAATATACGACGCTGTCCTACCGCGCACCGGAAATGGTCGACTTCTACAGTGGGGCGAATATTACAACGAAAGCCGATATTTGGGCCTTAGGATGTTTGCTCTATAAGCTCTGCTTCTTCACTCTTCCGTTTGGCGAGAGTACGCTTGCGATTCAAAGCGGCAACTTTTCAATTCCAGACAATTCCAAGTATTCGAAAGGAATGCATCAACTGATTAAGTACATGCTAGAGCCCGATATAGAGAAGCGACCGAATATTTACCAAGTTTGTGAAATAGCTTTTAAGGTAGCTGGCAGAGATAATCCCGTTCAAAATTTGCACGTGAGTTGTTTTTTCTTAGAACACATAGTTCTTGCTTTTTCCAATATTACTATCACTTACAACGTTCCACTTGTATTGCCAGAAATCTATTGCGCCTACATTAGATCAGCTCCTTGTTCCACCATTCGAGTCGGAAGTAAAAAGAGTATTGGGTACAACGACTGTAAAACCAAAAACACAAAGCGTCCCAGTAGTTGAATCCGGAACTAGTGTAGCACCGCGACAGCGACCGAAAGGTAGCTCCACACATGCACAACTTCCACTGTCCCTAGGGCTGCCTCCAAGTCCATCACCCAGGAACACAATATCCTCGCCACAGCCTGTAGTTGAGCAATTTCAAACAAATTTTCCAGCAATACCTCCACAGCCCCCGCAGCAGACTACACCTGGCGCTGTTAGTGCCACAACTGGCGGTGTAATTCCCGCTGGTGCACAGCCTTCAACTGCAGCCTCAGTGCCACAAACAATGACTTCAAACTCATCGAAGGCTAATTTAGACAGTTTGTTTGAATCGAACTACCCGGATCCCTTTAGGGAATCTGTCGCCAGTGGTGGAGTTCCTGGAGGAGTGTGCCCGCTAGAAACCCCTAAGGAGCCTATTTCTTTGCCACAAGATGTTGTCATGCCTTTGGTTACTCCAGTCGGTCTGGGTACACCAACGAAGACTATGCTGTCTGCGCCTAAAGTGGGTCATCGGAGGAATGTCAGTGATACATCGGCCTTTAATAAGTAAGTTCCTATTCTTAATTTTCTATCACTTCCCAAATTATATAATAGACATAACTCACCTGAAACGATCTCTTCTGTTTCTAGGACATTTGCTAATGAGACATCACAATTTCTGGCACCGTACGATCAATCGGTTAAAAGTCGCTCTGCAAATGTTGAATCGCCTACTACTCCTCAATCTGATGTAATCGGAACTAACGGCGCTATGTATTCTTCAGATCAAAACATGGCAAATCCTCGATTGTCACAATCACTTTCGGGTTCCATTTCCAACAGTGAATTGTCTACGAATCCTCCTGGAGGATCAAACGAAGGCCGCATTGATATGAGTGCTTGGAATCCTTTTGAGGAACAGCCATTTAGTCAAATGACCGAAGACACTATTTTCGATGCAGAATTTGAGAAGATTCGACAAAGAGGAAGTCAAGGAAGTAAGTTAAAGGGCCGATTCTTAAAGTGACTATCCGACTCAACTTCTAATTTTTTAATTTGTGTAATTTTTCTTACATGAAATTTTCAATGTTATTACGCTTAAAAGCTGAGTCGAGGAAAGCAACCATCGAAATAAATTTTATAATTTTAGGGTCAAAAATTAAATAATCGTCGAAGTCGAATGCAAAAAGAGATCCGTGAGCAGCCAACAGATCACCCTTACGCAATGGTAGTCATGTTAGAAAAATTATGATTTATATTGAAACACTACAGTAGGAGTAGACCCCCAGCAAAATAAATTTTCAAAGATTTTTACGTTTGACTGAACACGGACCATAAAAAAAGATGATTCTTTCCATTCCATGCATCTGGCTACTTATGGACCACCTTTTGTGTTCGACTTCAACGAAAACAAATCTCGTCTAAAAGGGCCTTTAGTTTATGGACTCTACCTAATTACTCATTTCATTTTCTGTGATACAGGTATAACAAACAAATCTACTTCCACGACATCAACGCTTACTCCAACCGAGAGTAATAATAGTCAATTGCCGCAATCGACAACAATTCCATCGCAACCACAAATTCCGGAGGATCCATTTGGGTCAGCACCTTTCAGTTTGCCGCCTGGGCTTCGTGAAAAAGCAGCTGCTTTCAAAAAAACTGGAGGTAAAGCATGAAATTTATCAAACTAAAGTAATCTGCAAGAAGACTATTTAAAAGCGAAATTATGTAGATACCTAGGAAAACCGTAAATCGTATAATTTTATTTGGCATAGTTCCCTTAACTTATGGTCCAGGCAATGTTTTCACAATTTTATGTTTCACACCGTCAGTTTAGCTAATGTAATTAGCCATTTTCGTATGGTTTTCGTTGTTTTCCACAATAATTAAAATCATTCCTACCTGTAGCACAATTGGCAATAATGGATGAATTCGTAATTGTTTCAATTAAGCGATGAGGAAGCAAAATCACCAATTCATAAAATTACAAATACGAATTCTGTCAAATTTAATTGCTTTTAGGAAACCCGAAATAGATGAAAATGTGTGGCAGTATTTGTTGGCATTGCCGTTATTTACAACAGCTTGACATAATTCCCAAGTACAAGTAAATCATTAAGATCGACTCAGGGCCACGGCAAAGGACAAACAGTAGGAAAAGCACGACAAATAATGTGTGTGAAGACTGAAGTCATCTATTCCGCATCGCACACGCTATCGATTATTGCACCAAACACATTCATTTTTCCTTACCCTCCATTCATAATCACTTTTAATTAGGAAAAAAATAAAAAAATCGATAGGAATCAAATTTCCCAAAAAATGCGACCTGAGCAATGTCTACTTGTGCCACCGACTTTTCTGCAGTTCGTATGTCGGGACACGTTTAAGAATGGATATCCTATTCCTTTGTTAATTTAACGACAAAGGAGTAGTTGTAAGTCGGAGGAAAAATGTACGATGGCAGCTGTGGTTTCTTCATGCTTTCAGTTTTAATAATTCTTGCAATTTTAAACCTTTAAACAATTACAAAATTGTTACAAAAGCATTCAAAACAGAAGAAAGAGACTTGTCAATTACATAAGTAAAGAATTATTAATTAACCGTGATAAAATTTTAATTGTAAATACAACAACAATGAAATGAGATGTCAATGAACTTTTATTTATTTTAATGAAGCGATTAATTTATTGAAACAAAATTTCAATGATTCAATCATTCGAAGAAAATTGACCTGTGAATTGGCCTCCAAGATCGTTGAATTAGACTCCTCTGGTTGACTTTCTGTGGGGATATGTGAAGTCAATGATCTCTGCTGATAAACTTATAACTATTGAAGCGGTGAAAGACATCACGCGTCTTACCAATGAATTTTTATTAGATTTGGGTTAATGGTATGCACCATATCAAATACAATCATGATGGACAATCTAATCTAATCACAAACTAAGGAATGGTCTATCAAATAAACAAAACTATTCATTTAAATCTCATTAACTTGTTGTTTCATCTACATTTGAAGTTCTTTTCTTATTCATATCAAACTTCAATTCGACTGATGCAGTTTATTTCAGTGGATTTGACTTGATCCACATAGAACTTTGTATACCATTGTGACTTGTACAGAATTGCCGACCGATTACACTGATGGCACGTATACACGCAGTGACTTGCTGCTGTTTTGCTTGTTCACAAAGCTTTAGCGCTTCAGTCTTTTGCGACTTTGTCAAACCTCATTCAGTTCATGTAAAACGACGAACTTGCCGTCCACACGTATTTTATTGTTTGACAAATCTGGCATAACCAAGTATGACTGATTACGTGTAGACCGGGCTTTAAGCCTTCTAATTTGAAAATTCTTTGAATTAATAGCAACCAAAATAAGCAAGGCACAAAAAAGTGTCCTCACAAGATGCTATATACATAAGTGTTGAAATGGCATCAAGGCTCCGCAAAGACCAAGTCACAGCTGTGACGCCTTTTAAGAAAAGCAAATCTAAAAACAACAACAACTACAGCATAAACGACCATTATTTTCGGAATCACACTTTATATCATTAAATTTATTTTCACGCTAATTTTACACGGTTCCAGTTAATCGGCTGATTACCGACTTTTGGTTTATATGTGTGTAAATTTCCTTATATAACCGAAACGAAAAATCACACTAGTTATATTTACGCAAGGTCATCATCGAGCATAGAAAATAACAGAAAAGAACGATGTATTTCTTAGTTAGGCTTTGATTTCTATTTTATATAAACTAAACATCACATTCCTCACTAATCCCCAATTCATACAAACGCATATTGCCTGAACCAAAATTTAAGGGAACAATTTCATTATCTACAAGTAATTGTACTTAAATGTTTTGTTTCCGAAATATTAAATATTTTGCCTAAAAAGCGACGAAACATTGATCCAGACACAAAAAAAATTATGAAAAGAAACCACGAGAGAGGTTGTTAAAAAGTTTGATTAGCTTAAGATTTTTATAAACCATTTGGCTTTAAATATATTATGAAACCAGTATATACTTTGGGAGACAGTCGAAATTATGTTAGAACATTAGGTAGTGAATATATACGAATTATTTGCAATGTTGACAATTATTACAAGTTAGAGAACAGCACACTTATGATTATTTCTAGAAATGTAAATAAATGTACAGATCCTATTGAGATATTGAAACTTAAACTGGTGAGAATTGTATGTAAGGGAGAGTTTCATAGTCTTTAAAATGACAGTTTAGCTTGAAGTAAAATTTTCTGTGGTGATATTTGACATGGTGTATTGTTGCTTATGGATTAGTTCCTTTTATTACGATGAATTTTCTTTCATGATTTACATATTCAGTGACTTGGAAAGGTCTGAGAGAAGTACTATTCGGTGATTATAGCCCTAATGTCCTTAAAAATAATTATACACCTGTAAAAACACCGAAAGATGTTCAAAGATTTAAAATTAAAATTTAATTAAACATGAAGTATGTATTTGATTGTATGCAAACTGCAAAAAGTTTTTAAGGGCCCTAATTTTATTTTTGTAGGCATGAAAACGATATAAGTAAATTTAGTCTTTATGGTATTATTAGCAGCCTTGAGGACAGAAATGCACTGAAATTCTGACTAGACATATTGATCTATAATTACTTATAACGAATTCTAAGGGATGTTATCACCAACAAGAAAATCTTTCACTTAGGTGTAAGAATCACACTTATCTGAGACTAATTTACTCTTTCTGTTTTAAACATCAACCGGTGTAAAGTCAAAAGTATTTTGTGCTTGTGTATAATTTTGTATTGCATTGGTAGATTACCACCCGTATTTTTTATTCCTACGAATTCAAATGTTCTTTTGGAATAATTGAATTGGCCTATTAAAAGTTCTACGAAGTTTCTGTAGATATCATTTATTCGGTTCATTACAATCTTTTCTGGAAGAGTGACAAATTACATTGGCTAAACAAACACCTTTGGTATTGATGCAAACTAAAAAAAATGCTGGTGTCCAATCAGCCGATCCGTTTTTAACATTTTTCAGGGATTATTTTACGCAAAAGATCGATTCTGTCAGTAGATGTATGCAGTGACATATGCACCTTAAAATTTTTTGTCCGGGGCGAAGAACAAAGATCTGAATATCACCAAAATTAAAGAGAATTTTACTTCAAGATCAAAAGCTAGGAGATCATCACATTTAAATTTAATTGAAAAACGCTTACTTACTTATCTTTAGATAACATAAAATCTACTTTATCTAAACTTCATCGCACTCTATTATTAACTCTGCTGTTTAAAATCGTCTTTATAGCGTTAATTCTGTATTTTGTTTGAAAACTAATTAAAGTATCTTTCTTCTTATCATTTCTAATCTTTTATTTACTCAATGAATCTCAGTCTTTCTATTTTATTCATCAACTGCCATTTCCTTAGAATCACTGTCCACTCTCATGCTTTCTTCACAGTTTTGTTTATGTCTGGTTTGATACATTGTGATGTTAAAAAAAAACAAATCATTTCACTTTGTTTCTGTTTCATTTTCTGCTTCAAAAAATTAATCCATTTACCTCCTCATGTAGCACAATTAAAAGTTTAAATGACCAATGTAACAGAGAAAATCTATACAATTGCCTTCAGTTCATTCAAAAGCATTGCTGATAAAAGCAATTTGCATTATCTGAAAAAGTAGATTTATTTTTGCAGTCCAAAGTTAAAAAGTTAACGAATCGCAAAACAATATAAAAGCAGAAGGAAGAAACTATTTTCGTAAAATCTACCATAATTTCAGAACTATCTCTAAAAAGTAGATAGAGGAATCAATGCAAATATAACACTATTGTTGATATATATAACTATTGTTCAAGTACGCTATTGAGTAACTATTTAAATTTGATTGAAACGTTGTTATATTCCCAGTTAAAAATTCATTGCTGTTTTAAATGTAAAATATTTCAAAAAAAAAAATTCAACTTAGAACTAATGAAAACCAAAAAATGATCTCTTGTGTGGGACAAGCTAGTATTCAACTAAACGAAAAGTATTTTATTTATAATTGATATTATTCACAGCTGCGAGTGCAAGCCAAGCGATAAATATATTATTTGAATTGCAATAAAGTGATATTTAAACAATACTTTCTGTTTTCCCCCAACTGTTTCAGATTTCGATAAATTTCATTGGATTTAATTGTTGTCATATTCACTAAATGCTTTGTTACATGATACCATGACGATAAATAGTCAGAAAATCGAAACAGATTTGCTAATTGAAATGTGTGTTTCATCTGGGAGCCTATAGGACGGTCTTGTGTGTTGCTATTGCTTATATGTGTGCCTTAGATGCTTAAGGGTAAAACTAATCCTTGTTTTTGGGTTTCTGTGTTATGATGGGTTTTCGTATATAACTCATTTTTTATAGTATTAAAAGGAGTCAACTTTGAAATGCTAGTTGTTTTGTATACTAGAAAATATGTGTGTTTGTAGTTTTATGGTTTGATGTACTAACTTAGGGTCACGTAAATTTGGAGAACTTTCTGTAAGTCAAAGAAAAGTGAAAGAAACAGGTAAGATTCTAAGGAAATATGAACTACGAGTATAATTTACTTTATTAAATTAGTTAATAGGTGCAATAACTATTTGAAAGTATTGTTGTAAACATTTTGTCATAATATGCCTCCAAAACTCTTTGGTAGAAAAACCCTGCAGAATATAGAATTAATCCTTGGAATGCCCTGTAGAATTGTACTCTGATTTATATATTATGCTGTTTCTGAACAGCTTTTTTTTCTGAATTCGTTTGTTTGTTCGGCTGACCATATTCGAAATTGACATCCAAATCCAGGATGGCGTTCATCCTTCCATCACCAATTCTGAGGTACTAACGTATAGACATGCTAATAGATTCGGAGCGCCCTCGCAAGACTTCTGTAGAAGTTGCCTAAATGAAGAGGAGGAAGAAACTATCACGCGCCTCCTCTGTTAGTTGTGACTGTCCGCAATACATAGAGGGCTTTCATTTAAGTACACTCCAGTTTAACGTCCTAACCTTTCAATTTTCTAGACAAAGTGATCTCTTAAAGCATTGTTAGTCTTTCTCTAATTACTAATTAGATATTCTAAGAAGTGATACTGATTTACTGCCAGTAAAAAAGGGAACAGTTATTCAATTGTAAAAAGTGCATCGAGAAAAAAAATGTCGTCTATAAACCGTTTCTGACATCTCTGGGCCTATCACGATTTTTACAAGCTGCACCTTATGACCAATGGACCATATGAAAACAAAATTCAACAAGTCTGTTCTTTCTTAAAAAGCTCTGTCCGATTCGTTGCGTATTACTCAAAATTAAAAAATATGTCTGTGCATCAGCATATAACTGTAACTTAGTATTTTGTCAAGTTAAGTTGAGTCCCTTTCGCTTTAGTTAAAAAAATAATCATTGAAAGCGTCCCAAATCTTTTCTTCTTATTCATTTCAATAGTTGTTCTAATTTATCACTTGGCAGTTTTCCCATTGATAGTTCATATATTCGCCATAAATAACGTTATAACATTTCAGCGCTAAAATTAACATTACGATCTTAAACTCACTTTGTCTTAAAGCAAAGTGGCAAGTTTTTAAGTATGTTTGTATGGGACCTAAGATCCCTAAGGAGCATTTATTATCTGGATGGTCTTTATATTTATTTTTAAAGCTATGTACTTGATTGGTCAATAAAGGTTTCCTCCGATTAGTATCTCTAATTATATTGTATAGTGCTCCGCAATGTATCGTGTTAAATGTATCTATTATAGAAGTGCTCTTCCAAATGTGCTACAAAATATCCCGCTCTATTTAATTTTGTTCGTATTCGTTCTATCAATGCACCCTGTTTCGTCACCTTACGCCACGTACAATAATTTGGATTTGAAAAATTCTTTAAAAACTAGACAAGTAGCATTATATTGATTCTCTAAAATCAATTTAGATTTTAGCCAAAGTTTACTTTTATCTTGTGTCATGTTTTTAATCGTAAGTTAACACATCTTCGTAAGGTGTTGGCCGCAAACGGTTTTACTACTAACTCACGGGGCCTTTTGAGGGAGTTGTGTTGACAGTGGTACTATGTGTTACAGCGATTTTAAATAACCGTGAATAAAGTAGAATAAACATCACAGTATTTATCTTTTCTAATACATAAAGTTGACAAATTTTGTTTCAGTTTTCCGGATCACATCATCAACCGGTGGCAATACATCAGCAACCTCTGCAGCATCATCAACTAAATGGCGGCTTTCACCAACATTGGAAGTAATCTCAAGCGAGAATGCCGAAGATAAAACCTCTCTGATTGGAAACATTAGTCTCAAAAATGATTTTGATTCCGAAAAGGAATGTGGCACGAGTTTTGTAAAAATTCCCATTGAGGATAGAAACAAATATGAGAAGTTGCGCAGTAACGATAATCCCACATCCGATGATTCCGACTCGGAGTTTTTCAACGAAGATTTTAACAGCAAAAAGGCAATCTTCAAACACATTGTCACTAATAATATTCCAGAGAAGATTCACAAAATCCAAGCAGCTTACCAAAAGGTAGATAAGACACAAATAAAAGTTCCTATCGTTAGGAAGTTGAGGTCGGTGAGGAAGGAATTAAAAAATGCATCTAGCAATAGTAAGCCTGATGACAAGTCATCAACAAAGAAGTACACAACGGAGAAGGATGAAAGTGCACAAAAACGCGACGAAGATGAAGACTCCATCGGTTCGGCTAGTGATTTAAGAGCAGAAGCTGAGGATGATTTCTTTGACGAGAAACACATTTGCTCGACTAGTAAAATTCGGAAACCTGTTGATGATGGTATTAGCGAAAGTGTTAAGACTTGTGGCTCATCAGCGTACCACGCTGAGTGCGAAAGTGTAACAACAAACGAGGACGACGTTAGCAGAATTGTACACAAAGTAAGAATTAAGAAGCGCGACAGAATGACTGATTCCTCGCACACAATTGTTGATGAAAACCAACTGAGTCCATCATCAAATGATTTTTTGCATAAGTTTGGTGATAAGCCACTCCTGCTGGATGATGAACTCGATTACGGCTCTGGCGACAATAGTGACTCGAAAGGGAAATCTGAGGACTCCCCTGAAGTGGGGAATGAGGAGAGTTTCGATGTTTTCGCAATGGCTCCATTCAAAATGCCTGCTGCACCACCGAAACAGAAGAAAGTTAAACGCAAACCGAATGTTCCTGAACCACAAGAGTTCGGAAAAACAAATGAAGATATTTGGACTTCTACACCAATTAAGGGCTCAATTGATAAGCCGTTCTCATCCTGCTCTTCGGCGAGTGATGAAAAGGTTTTGGATGAATTTAATGAACCGGTTTTCAATCCTTTTGTTGATAACTTTGTGGAAAATGAACCAGAACAACCTGTGCAAAGTATTTCGGATTTTGGACTCGTAACAGTAGTAAATACATGTCCTGAAGAGGTAAAAGACACTGGGAAGGATTTATTTGGTTCGGAACCCTTTCCAACGGTTCTTTCACAATCTGTTACCTTAGAAGGCAATAATAACATAAAAATATTAAAGCCAGAATTAACCCCTGAGTCGGTACAACTTGTTACTGTAAATCACTCGATTATTATCAACAAGGAACTCGAAAGACCTCAAGTGTCGTCAGCAGCTAATAATTACATAAACTATGCCAATGTGAACCTGAAAAATCAGCACGATATGCTTCCTATCGCAGACACTCAGTATGTTCAAGTTTCTCATGAAAGGTGCTCGGATTTTACGCCAGACGATGAAGAGGAACCAGTTGTTATTAATTCTGGAAAAGAGAAGAAAAAGGAGAAATCTTCGGGTGTCCGAACGCTACCAGCTAAAATATCTCAAAAAGTTATGTCGAATGTTGTCACGTATAAGAAGGTATCGTCTGGAAAAACTAAGAATAAGCCACAAACGTCCTCTGAAAACAATGGTTATTTCCAGTCTAACACCATACAGAGCTCAAAGACAGGCTTTAGTAACATGAGTTTTGAGGATTTCCCGTCCGATCAAGAAATTGATAGAATGTCCAAAACCATTCCTTTTGAGGTTGTTCGAAATGAAAAAATGCTTGCCGAGGCCGAGAAAAAGTTTGGCTCATTAAAACGGAGAAGTAACTTATTTTCGTAAAATATCGCTCAATTATTAGATGTGTCTTACAATAATATTACAACGATGTTTTAGGGATTCTCTTTAAGTATATTCTCAATTATATTTTCCACATCCTACGATTGACCTAATGGAATATTTTTGAAAGTGAGGCCGCTAAAATGTTGTTATGTTGCGTTTGTATTTATGTACCGTCTCCTCTGTTAAGATAGTTTAAGTTTAACAAGCTGAAACGTCTTTTTGCCGAAAATTTTTTATTAAGATTATGTTAGATAGATACAGCCGTGTTTAAATACGATTTACCTGTAAGCAAATAAAACAGACTTTCTATAAGAAATTACTTAAAAACGTCGATGATGCATGGCTATTTCCCAAATTACTATAAATATTTTTAAACAGCAATCATAGAGAACTGATTAAAAAGCTCGCAATAAAAACGAAAATAGAGAGAAAACACAACTACTTCTTTTGCTACTTAAGATGCCATGTGATCCATACATTTTGACATCATATCCGGAATTTTGTGTTCAAGAAGATCAAGAAATTCTCTTCGACATCTAATATTTTGGAACAACTCATCTGTTACACACACAGATTCTCTTCCTTTCTTGGTGAGTTTCTATTGGACAGCTTCATCCATTCCAAGAAGTACAGTGACTAAATATAATAATGGCTTGCAAATCAGATTAGTGTCTTTCTGTTATAATATTTTCTGGTAAAACGAACTATTACAATATTTCATTTCTCCCGTGTGCCAACTTTCCCCATACAACCCTCATACGTTGGATCGGTTTGCATTTGTCTTATATTTATGACTGTTTGCTGATAGAGATTACCATATCTGAAATATTTATAATATTAAATGCGCTATTATCTTTCTTTAGAATGGATACAAAGAGACCGTAAAATTTGTTTAATTGTCTGTTTAATTCTTCTCTCTTCCATTCTATGTTAACAAAAAAAACATTAAAACAAAAATTATTGTTGCTTGCTAAAATAAAAAATTCTTGATGTGCACCAAATTGCATGAAATTCAGTTCAGTAGTTTGTAGTGATTAAACGCGTTTAAAGTTTTAGTTTTGCACCGAACACTCGACGTTACACCACTTTTTTAAACCGACATAACTAAGTCAATTATGGGCCAATTTTTGTTTCGTAACAAACAAACCTAAATCTATTTTGTTGACCCAGCCGACTAGGTATAACCCCTTAAATAAACTGTTTAGCAGGAACACCACTTTAAAACCTTTAAAAAACTTTCTATACATATAAGTTATGCATTCATTATTACGAAAAAAATGCATGAAAATCTTTTTTTATCATATTTAAATTTAGAAAAGGAAATGAAACCACTACAGACATCCCCCATAAAATTTTTTTAGAACCATATTTTATCATTAGCCAATGTGTTGGTCCTTTAGTTTTTTATAAGTATTCAAAAACTTTTGATCAAATTTTAACCAAGCTCCTGCCGGGTTCATCACCTTGAAAGAAAATGCAATAACTGATTATTTATTATATTACATTTTCTCACGATACAATATTTGTACCCATTCATTCCATCACAAACTGACCTAAACAAATGTATGAAAAGCATCCCCAGACATTTAGCGCTAAATCGATTCCCCTTTTTCATATACAGCAGTTGTTTAAACTGATCTAAGATAAAAGTTCGCAAATTACATACTGAACACAAATTTAGGTAAAGATCTCTAGTTCAGCTTGTTTTAAGGGCGGTGTAGTTCCTATGACGTGTATTTAAAAAAAAAATAAGTTCCATTGACACTGTGCGCACTCGCAGTGCTATATAAAAAATTAAAGAAATCTCAAACGGTATTTATAACTATTTGATCTCGTTCGTTCTCATTCCATTTTAATCTACACTAAAATGTTTATTAGTGTACGACGTACGTGCCTATAAGGAGTTGGTCCTGTATATTTTTAAATAAGGGGTTGGTCCTATATATTGTTCGTCGAGATATTTAAGGCATGTTCAAAGATCTCGCTTTACGTTCTTTTGTTCGAAAAATTTGTAAGTATCGTATCGTAATTATTGTGAATGGATCATATTTAATTATGTACTTTGTTAGGATTTATCTTACTTTAATAACAAAAGCGACGAACGATGTGTACATTCCAAAGGTAATTTGGTGATTTTTTGGATATAATTTCGGAAATTCCTTGTGAAAAAATTAGGCAAGATTCCATCATTTATTTCAATATATTTTATAGAATTATTTTTTTCTCTTCCAAAGACGTTTACTGACACAAGTTGAACCTTTTTTTTCTAACAGAAAGTTTTAAAACTAAAGGAGCAATATTATCGATTCGAAATGACAAAATTTACTACATATAAAAAACGCCAGATTATATGCATCTATGCATCTTTCTTATTGTGATCAGAATTTTGGCAAATGCAATCCCAAAATATGTACACCAAAAATAGATTGAAAAATTACGTACGTTATATGGAATTTTGCGCATATGATCTCAATGTGGACGTAGCATAATACTGCGTTATCTTATAGAAATTTGTTCAAATCTTCAGGTTTATAAAAAACAATCATATATCATGTACCTTTTGTCGGCTTTTTATCGAATTAGAAATTAAAACGATAACTTGACGTTATGCCTTTCATGTTAATACACTGAACATCCGTACCAAAATAAACTTACCCAAAAATCTTGTTCAAATATATTTAATTATCAATTATCTATAAAATGAAAACAAAACAAAAATCAAAAATATTCCTTTCGGTCATTCGGGGAAAACTTATATATATATATATATATATCTGCGGTGGTAGGCTATTTTGTGCCTAAAACAAATAAAGACAAAAAGTAGACATTGCATTACACATGCCATGCATTTCTTTTTCTAACAGATAGAACATAATAAGTAGCATATTTTTAGACGAATTTAGAACGTCCCTCCTGACAAAATGTATAATCCCTAAATTTTCTAATACCAAAGCGAAAATGAATTTATCGATGGAAAACAGAACGTTACTCACACAGCATTGTTTCTACGAGAGTCAATAAAATTTTTGTATGGACATTTCTACGAAAAGCTATTTAATCAAATGTTTATGAAATTATAGTGTTCGGTTCTTTTAGCGAAAAAAAAAGAAAACATTCCTAAATTATGATTTGAGTTTTTCTCCTTTGATTTATCGATTTTCTTCCTCTTTTGTTACTATGTATTTTACTGTATTGTTACTATTACTAGGTAGAGACGCAAATGTTTTGTATTATAAATATAATATATATCCACTCGAGTAATTTTATTGCATTTAATTATTGATTGTGTCTATTATTATTTTAGATGTAACGATTACAGTGAATTGTATTCGAGCAAAATTTATGTGGAAATTGTTATAGTTTTATATTGGAAAAATTACGTGAAAGGAAGCATATTAATAATCCAAGTAATTGTTATCCAAATATTTGTATTTATATTATTGTGAATTATATTTATTTTAAAATCGAATTTACGCTTTTTCACATTCGTGGCAAGTCATGTGCACGCCCCGCCCCGGTGGTTTAATCGTTTTTGAATGCCTTTCGTCTCCTTAATGATGTGTATATTTATGCGTATCATGTGTGCTTTCTGTTGGAAACTTTTCAGATTAAGCAAATTTGACAATTTTGTAAGTTCAAGGTAGGTAAATCAGTGTGGTAAGTACGTCATTTGCTTCATGTTTGATTTTATTTTCACCATCTCTAACGCTTAATAACTGTTTATTAAGTTATTTAATCATAAGGGTGCTGTACATTTCCTCCAAAGTGTATACAGAGGATAGATGGGCTTAACCGTATTCTCAATTGTTATGTGAATATCCTAAATATTTTTGTTTCATGGAAAGTGCGAAATGTAACAAGAAGGTACTTCTATTATATTTATTTTCATATTTCGTACTTCATTTTATTATAATGAAATTACGGCAAAACTTAATCACAAAAAAATTATTCGAAAGCGTAAAAAAGTTTATAATTTAATTGACAATAGTATAGCTGCGAATATATACATATATATATATATATAGTGTACTGTTTTCACGTCGCCCTAGATGTATACCCGAAAGCAAACTTTTTTTATTGAAAAATGTTTAACTTAAAAGTAATAATTAATTTCACACACTACTCACTTTAAAATTACTACTACTTACCCATTTGCAAAGAAGTCCCTTGAAGTTGAGAGCCATGTTGGAATCCCCAATTTTTGTTTCATAATAGGATCTGGCACCACGTGACACGACGGCACTACACTTCACTAAACTTGACAAAATCGAAAACAGAACCGTTAAAAAAATCAAAGTCGAAAACAGAACCGCACAAAATCGAAATAAAATCTTAAACAGAACAGTACAAAATCAAAATCGAAATACAAATCGAAAATGGAACCGTTAAAAAAATCAAAATCGAAAAAAAATAAATCGAAAAGGGAATCGTTAAAAAAATCAAAATCGAAAACGGAACCGTAAAAAATCAAAACCGAAAACGGAATCGTTAAAAAAAATTAAAATCGAAAACAGGACCGTAAAAAATCAAAATGAAAACAGAACCGCAAAAAAATAAATCGAAAACGGAGTCGTTAAAAAAATCAAAATCGAAAACGGAAACATAAAAAATTAAAACCGAAAACGGAATCGTTAAAAAAATCAAAATCGAAAACGGAACCGTAAAAAATCAAAATCGAAAACGGAACCGTAAAAAATCAAAATCGAAAACGGAACCGTAAAAAATCAAAATCGAAAACGGAACCGTAAAAAATCAAAACCGAAAGCGGAATCGTTAAAAAAAATCAAATTCGAAAACAGGACCGTAGAAAATTAAATCGAAATAAAAATCGAAAACAGAACCGTTAAAAAAATCAAAATCGCAATCGAAGACGATTGTTGATAGTCAAATTAGAAATAGAAAAACAAAAATAAATACTAGCAGATACCTAAATAGAAAAATAAAAAAAATAAAATGAATTGTGTTCGCAATTTTAACCAATTTCACATGAATTTTGCCTATTTAAATAATACCCTACAATATATAGAAGTGCTTAATGCAACTAGATTAGCTTAAGCCCCAATACACAAATACACAGCCAGGCGCTACAAATATACAAACGTAACATGAGAAATTGGAATGTGAAAAAAATCAGACAGAGTAGCAAAAATTATATTTTCAAGAAAACGGGACGAAAATTTGAAAGTAAACTCCAACTGAAATAAAATCAGCAAGAAAAATAATAAACTAGAAAACAAACAATCACTTCAATCCGTCCGCACATTCAGGCAAATTGTTAAAAACAAAATAATTGAAAACAATTCGGCCTTCCAGACAATGACGGGGTGGTGAAGCATTTACATGGCTTGACAAGAACACTGAAAATAATTATCATCAGAAAATAACGGACCAATTTGAAAACACATCTGTTCACCACGAGACCAACGAAGAAAATAACTCTCCCCAGCACTGACCCTCGACCGAGTGCTGTGCTGCTGGTCCAGAGGAGTTTGCTCACTTGACCATCTCAGAGCGTCACATAGAATTAGAATAGATACTTAACTTAGTGGCTTAGTGCACCTCTCCCGAGTATCTGAGCATCAGTTGGCAGCTGAATGTGATGGCGATCGCTCTGATTAGTTCCGGTGGATGTTGGAGCTGGACCAAAGTTACTAGATATAATTACGAGTATGTATGTGTGTATGATATGCACTCGATTTATGTACCTTGCAGTATATCTTTCCTAATGAGGAGAAATTACCGTGTGAAGGCACAAATCTGAAATCTTTAGGTTTGCTGTTTTTTTTTCATATTTTTGGAATATTTCGGAAACTGCACTGAGACAAAACCAGCGGTGATAATTAACCCAAATGACGTATTTATTTTTTTTGCTGGCGTTGAGTACTTAAGGTGGCAGACCGGCTTGGAATTTTCAAAACATCGTTTCTTTTTTTAGTTTAACCAATTCTCTGTTCCTTCTTCTTTCAAACGCCGCAATAAAAAAAAAACAAGTTCGTAATATGAATTATGCAAAAAGAACTTACATTTTAAACTTTTAAAAAATCCAAAATCTATTTTTTTGACAAGATACAAGTATTAGGAGCTCGCCTATGTTGACAAACCATATAATGTGTCTTCCCCTTCATCAAAAACGCTTTTAATTTATACATAAACCAAAAAATTGGAACCTTTATGGCAAACCTGAACCCACCTTTTTTATAAAACAACATATTTTGGGGGTACATTTTTTTGCTTTTGTTTGAACTAAAGGCGATTGTACAAAAAGTAAATCGTCTTAGCTATGTAACATAAATTCTAAAAATAAATAGTTCGCGAGATATAGTAGATTGAGAATACACTGGGGTCAGCCAACGTGCGTGCTCTCAAGTTATATAAGGAGGTATATATGTTACTATCTAGGCTTAACAACAATAGTACATATTTTTACCCGTTTTAATCCACTGGATCGATTAAAAAGAACTGACCTAATTAATTAAGTCATGCTGAGATAACTACATAATTATAAAACTTGATAACATATTCTAGTATAACACAAATACTTACGTAGAATATTTCTTTGTAATATCTGAACAAAAACCGCCTAATTAGCACAGAAATCAAGTGTTCTTTTTTTCCCCGTGAACTTAGAGTGCTTACATCAGATCAGTGTCGCCTCAATACTTAATTAATTCGAGCATTTCTGCAATATCGTCCAGGACCTAAAGAGCAAAATTCATCCTTTATCAAAAACATTAAAGATAGAACCGCTCCACATATGTAAACAACATACACATTTTCCTCAAAAATTGCTAATGAACTTTGGAGCCAGCAAAGATACGCGAGGGTGTTTCTCTTCAGCAAAAACTTTGAGCAGTTGCCAATGATAACAAGTTGTGGCGAGACAATACCGATGCTCATTACGTCCAGACTAGAGGTCTAGACCGGGTGCAGATTTTCCGCGATACTCTCTTAACGTCGGTAGTTTATAACCAAAAGGTTATTTTTTGTTTTTTTGATTATTCCGTATCAGATAGTACTTACTATCTCTTCTTGTCGCCGACATAAAAGTAGGTGCGTAGCTTAAGCGGGGGCTCAGTAGGAGCAAGTTGTCTGCTGTGTTTTAACTGGCGCGAGTGAACACTTTCACTATTTAATCAAAACAAATTCTCATCATAGAGCCGTTCTGCAAGGTAACCAAACAAATCATACTTTCACCGTGTGATTTCTAAATTTAATCACAGGAGCACGATGCCCTCTAATTTGCTTGTGGTCAGTGCGTGATAGAATAATTTTGAAAAAGGGATACCAAATGCCTGTTTCTGTTCTAAAACTTTGTGATTTACTGAATATGAATTGTGTTCTCTTAAGCCATATTGGATAACCTTCAGCACAAATAGTGTTGTAAAAGTGGGTTACATACACGAATCAATGAAAGCATGAATTGCATGTTAAAATCTTTTATTCTAATTCACTTGGATTATTAAAACAAAGCCTTGAGAATAACTGTAAATATTGAATTTTACATTCGTGGTTCATCGCAGTTATTTAACATCTGTGATTAGTATTATCTCACGTTTTGATAAATATAAATATTTTGGGGTCAAAAAGCGACGCAGTTGTCATTATACTCGAAAGTATTTGTTTACCACTCTCGTTGGTGTTTATTTATTTACTGCAAAAATATCAAATCGGCAGCTAAAATTAAATCAAACTTGTAAATTCAGCATTCTGAAAAAAGGAGGGAAATAATGCAGAAAATCACGAAGGCGAAGCATGCTAGTAGATATTTTCACATAATAAAATTTTGAAGATACAAGTCACCAATTTGGCAAATAGCGCCAGCATTAATCAGCGCGGACGGGTGATATGAGTGTGTTTTGTTTTGAATCATGTACGTGATTCTGTTTCGGTAGTTAATTTATAACGAGTTACAACCAGAAAATTCCAGAAGCTTGAAACGAAAGTGTTTAGGATTTGTTTTATGCGTCCAATAAGTATAAAACTTATTTTATTTAATGATTTCGATTATAAGGTCCATTATCAGCCACAGTAGGTACGCAATTTCCTTGCTATATGTGAGCAAAGGGTTTGTACACCATTTATGTCCAATTCTCGCAAACATTTTCGGATCCTAGTTGTTTGCTCGCTCTGATCCTTTTCTTATAAATATACAAGCAAACTCAATTGACCAATAAAATTTTCTATAAGACGGCACTGTGGTAAATTTGTCGGGTTGTATACCTTTAGAACAAGAGGAATGTTGTCATCCTTGAGGAACAGTTTTTATGGCATAGTGCGATGATGCTTTATCCAGCCCGAAAGTATTATTACAATCCTGGTGATGTTGATGAAGGAAATCAAGTGCTTCTTCAGACATTGCTTTACGTGCAATTTCTTAGTTGTTTGATAGTTAAACTTGAAGTCAGAAAAAAGGGTTCCAAGATTCCGCGTTTGGTGTGGCGTAAAGCATCACCTTTGTTTTTATTAATTTATAAGTTACCCCCCGTTTCAGAGATGTGAGTCTTGCTTAACATAGGCGATACCGGTGAGCGATACCGGTGACTCGCCTTGTGGGTGATGCAAAATCTCTCCCGTATAACCTGTGACCCACCGTCTGGGCCATATGGCGGTAAACGGTATTTTTCTTCTCTATATATATGTATTATATTTCTTGGAAAATCACTATTTATACTTTATTTATTTATGATCATCAACAGGTACACAGACCATCTGACATTTAAAACTATAATATAATAATGAATAATAAAAAATTGAAGAACAGTTTTAACAAAAATTCTACTAATTTACTAATAATATTTTTTTCAACGCTGCTCGACTACAATTGAAGTCAATTAAAAAATAGGAAGAAGTATAATTTCTAGACATGGTAGATACAGGTTCAAAAGAGCCATAATTGGTCCTATGATAATTAGAATATAGAAAATTGTGTCCTCTAGTCAAGCGAGGACGCGAGTTTATATTAATAAGGTTCAAAAGATTAGGTGAATTTATAGCGCCAGTAACGATATCATGCATACATATAACACTTGCTACCTCTCTGCGTTTAGAGAGAGACGTCAAATCTATGAGCTTTAATCTGTCCTTGTAAGGAGGAAGATTACAGGGATCATTCCAGGCTAGATCTCGCAGGGCAAAGCGTAGGAACCGTTTTTGTACAGCCTCAATGCGGTCGATGTTGACTTGATAATGAGGCATCCACACTATTGACGCGTATTCCAATATAGGACGTACGAAAGCGCAGAACAGAGTCTTGAGGAGATAAGGGTCAGCTAGATCTCTAGACCAGCGCTTAATAAAACCAAGCATTGAATTAGCCCGATTTATAATGTCATTAATATGGACTCCAAAATTAAATTTTGTGTCAATAGTGACGCCTAGGTCAATAACGCGTACTTGTCGAGACAAAGGAAGATCGTCAATCCTGTAGGGATGATCCAAAGGGGAACTCTTCCTACTAAACGAAATCAGGTTGCATTTTCCAATATTCAGCTTCATATGATTTTTGGAGCACCAGTCAGAGAACTTAATAAGGTGCTCTTGTAGTCTATAGGCATTATGTAAGGATTCGAACGAACTAAAAATCTTCAGGTCGTCAGCGTAAGCTAAGATATGTGCATTTTGAATTAGAGGGAACAAATCATTAATGAAGATTGTAAATAACAAGGGCCCAAGGTGACTACCCTGTGGAACCCCGGACAATACGATAACACTGTCAGACAAGGTGGAAGAAAATCCAACCGTAAAAGATCGATTTGTGAGGTATGACTTAATCCATTGAACCATATCGGTGGAAAAGCCAAGTCGCAGTAATTTAAAAATTAGCACTCTATGGGAGAGTTTGTCGAATGCCTTGCTAAAATCAGTGTAAATGCAATCAACTTGTTGTCCCTTTTCTAAATTCGTTATACAAAAATTAGAGAATTCTTTCTTTCTATTTGGTACATAGAGTTTTGCTTCTTCCTGACTTGTATTCCAATCTTTTTCAATGTTTTGCTGTGTATAGCACCTTTTCCCACAACTTATTCAATGAAACATTTAAAATATTTTTAATAATTGTTTTACATTAGTAACTAAGACTAAGTAATTAGTCTGCCTGAATTAAGTTTATCCAATCATTTTTCACAAATCAAAAAAAAAATATTTCGTCTTTTCGCTTTAATCAAGCGACTGACTTTCTTTGTGACTGCAATTGAGTTAAAAGAATAAAAAAACTTTTGTTTGCATTGAATGACAGAAGATTTTTAATTATTGATAAAACTGAAAAGAGCGCTCGATTTGGCCTTGGTATGTTACAATGCTCTCACTGAACTTACTGCAGATGGTTATCTGAATCTGGGAAGCAAACAATAATTTCAAGAATTATGAATGTCTCTTGCAGATAACAAATGGGTTTATCATTTATTCTCCCTTTTTAAGGTATTTGTTTATTTATAAGAATTTAGTGTATGTTATCAGCTCTAGTGATTAAGGCTATGCCATATAATCTATTTATTTCTTTATTGAGATACTTTCAGCTAATTATAAATATTATCCACACTTAAAACCCTAGTTTCTGTCAGAGGGGAAATTTAAAAAAAAAATGGTAAAATTAAATTATACATAATTGGAAATGTGTATTTACAAAATAAAAGCATAATGGTCAAGTATTTATAAAGTCAGTTAATAGAAAATTAAGTAGACGTGAGTTTACACATTATTTAAATTTTTTACTGGTTTTGGAATGGCAGAGGAATGTCTATGAATCTAGAGTCAACTAGCAAGATAAATAATGCGAATAGTTTTTGATATGCATTATCCCGATTTTAATGAAAGGATACATCTACGAAGTGTGTTTGCTAAGTCAAAACTGATGAACCGCTGATTCTGCAAACCGCAAATCTGGAGAGTAGGGTGGATGAAGAAACAGTTCGTAACGCAATTCAACAAATTTAGTCATTGCATTTGCGTAGGAGCATTATCGCGATAAGATTTTTTCTTCGCCAATTGACCCGCTTTTGCATCAGTTCTCTGATCATTTTCCCCTTTTCGAGATCGTTAATCTAGAATATGTCTTGTAAGTTCCAGAAAATCGTGGTCATGACTTTTCTGGCTGATGCAACCATATTGGCCGTCATTAAAGCACGTTCACTATAAAAAGTGTATTTCTTTTTATTTTCTTAATTTCCACTGTGTAGTGGTGTATACAGAAATTGCTTGTACATATCCAAACACGAGTTGTCCATCTTTTGAATATTGAATATTGAATCAATCAAGGAGCCATACAATACAAGTATTGCATAAGCATACTTTTGCTAATAACAAATGCAAACTATCCCATCATCACACCTGAGAATCTCAAATTTTGATTTCTTTTGTCTGAAACTTTTAAGAAATTGTTTTTTTTTTTATTACTTTTTCATTTTTTTTCCTTCTTGATTCCTTCTAATCTCTTCATCCCCCAAGCAAATTTCCAGTGCAAAACTGATGGCAAAATTAAAAATTGTTTTTCGTTTTTCGTTAAGATAAAACAAAAACACTATGGGCTGGGTATTTATAATTTGCATTGCTCGAAGTAGCAGAAGAAAAACTTACGTACCCACTACTTTTTTTTGATTAAATATAGCTGAGGGGACAGGTTAAAAGTAAAAACATCAAAAATATATTATAATAACTTCTATTTTGAAAACTTCCACAATTAATTATTTAATTATTAATTTATAAGAAGTACGATTAATATTTTATTTTGGGTCCTATTATGAAAATCGGTTGAGTCGACAAAATTCGACTTCCATAATAGAGTCGTTTTTCTATATTTTGTGGTATATTGCATTTCCCGACTGGATTCGGATGCATAGAAATTTCACGGTGTTCGTTATTCTTTGTGCATATATTGAAATTTATGTGCTGTAATAATACAGTTTTTAATTTTTAAAATAATATTTCTACATAGCCATATATGTCTGTATTTATAAATGTTCACTCCCGCCCTGTTATGACTTTGTGTCTGCCTCGAGGTAACCCTCATAACATGGTTCGTCCTTACATTTTTCCTTGTCAACTTCCCAATATGCTGAAAATAAATTTTTAAATATTTTCACGTTTTCTAATATTTCTAGTTAATAAATCATATACTCACTGCCGGGTTGGCCGCAGTTCTTTGATGCTAATATGCAATCGCTTTGAAACCATTCAAATTGTTTGTCATCATGAGTGCCACAAACAGGATTATGATATGTTGAATCGCATTTTGGGCAGGCCCCGTCTGGAATCGCAACAGCAGTTGCAACAATTGCTGTAAATACAATATTTATGTAATTTCAGAATTGTTGTGGTGGCCCAGAATTACAGTGCTCAATTCGTTTAATCATATCTTTATGCTTCAAAAAATACAGTCTTTTGTAAAGATCAAATTTGGCTTTTCCCTTAGTGGGCCTTCGTTTCAGTGAAAGGATTATTCGAAAATAAAGTTTAGCAAGTATGTTAACGTTTCAAAAATCACCATTTTCTCTTAAACGGCTCTAACGATTTTCCTTTAATTTTGTACGTTGATATCATATTACCAACTGAGCAATTTAGAGATAGAAAAATATTATTCAGTGTGGCGATATAATTTATTTAGTAAGATCTGCGATTCATAATTTTGTTTTAAAGGAGGGAAGGAAGGGCAAGAACAAGAATTTAAGGTATTGAAAATAATTTCCTTTATTCATTTTATTGGCTACACATATCACGGTCGTCCGATTTCAGGATGGAGATCCTCCTTAGAACTGTCCTGACATTTATCCTCTGTTGTTTCAGTAAACTCTAAAGGGAATGAATAGGAATAGTTGGTTAATTAAATTGGAATCGAAGTGCCTTAACCTACTTTTTGAGGTAGTGTTGTCACAATTATATGTTAGTAAGAGACAACCATTTTGGAACCAACGATAGGATTCACCATTGGTAGCGCAAATTGGTTGATATTCGAAGGAACATCTTGGACATGCCTGGGAGTGAACATGAACAACTGCAATTGCTAAAAATAACAAATAAAATATATTTTTAAAAAAATATGATAAAAATATGTTCCAGGAAACGTTTGAAAAGATTTTATAAAAATCTTAAAATACAAACGAACCTCTTTTTAAATTTTGAAGTTCGGATTTTGAAACTGTTTCGTAAAACGAATGCCAAAATCATAAAGGTGATAGATCTTACCTAACCGAACACAAAATCGTTTAGCAGAAATTCCGCAAAAAGTTTTTCACATATATCCATTTTAGAGATGTTGTACCTTCTTGGAAAGCCAACAAGATGGCAACAATAAAAATAAAAAAGGGGTGCATTAATTACGAATTATCTTATCTAAAATCAGAGACCCCAAAACCCCATGTGCCACTTTTATGAAGTTTATAAGCAACCAGTGGAAAGCCGGAGTGTCTACTAAATAATGTCTCAATCGCGTTCATAAGCTGAATAATAAGAAAGCTATAGCGCTACTTATAAAAACAAACCCACAAATTTTAAAGTACAAATAGATATAGTGTGTGCACGGATCCAAAATGCCTACTAGGTTTTTTGGCATGATGAAATTTGTATGTAAACTTGCCTTAATCGCTGGGACATCTTATATTACTTATTAAAAGTTAAAAAGGGAGAAAGAAGAACAAGACATTACAGTGGTTATCATAAAAATATGTTGCTTTATTGAATATACATACATACATATACGTATGTATAATGCTTAATTACAAACGAGTTGAAAATCACGATCGCCTAAAATCAGGTTTCCCTAAGTCCCACTTTACAAATGTCCTTACATTTATCCTCTGATGTTTCGGTATATTCTAAAGAGAATGAATATGAAAAGTTGAGAAGTTAGTTAATTACATTGGAATTTATATTGAACCTACTTTCTGAATCTGCTTTGTCACAATTATGTGTGAGCAGGAAGCAATCGTTTAGGAACCAACGAAAGCATTTACCATCAATGGTAGCACAGATTGGTTTGTAATCATTTGAACATCTCGGACAAGGTTCACCCTGAACCAAAGCAATTGCGAGTGCTAAAAATGATAATACAATTCAAAAAATAAAAAAAAAACAAATAGTATGTGTTCCAGAAAGCGTTCGAAATTATTTCGCAAAAAGCTAATTTTGCAATTGTGTACTTAAGAACTTTTTACTTTACATACGGAAAAGTGAATTGTACATTTTGGTTCTGATACATATGTATGTATGTATACACTTTTTATAAAATAGGGGATTGCGCGTGAAATACCTACGCTCCTTTCATCCCGTGAGCTGCGTTGACTTCCATTTAAAAAAAAAAATGTGGGACCACTACCCGTTTCTTTGTACGCAAAAGATAGATAGTTGTCAAGCTAAATAAAATTTCGAAAATTAAAAAACCTTTTATTTGAAAAAAGATGTTGCTTATTAAAATTGAAAACACAAATAGGGAGAAGAAGAAGACATTAAGGTGATTATCATCAAAATAAAACCCTTTATTGAATACATTTGTTACATATCACGACCGTTAATTTAGGATTCAGTAAGTCCCACTTTACAAATGTGCTGACATTTATCCTCTGAAGTTACAGTAAACCCTAAAGGGAATCAATACGAATAGTCAGATTATTAGTTATATTAGAATTGAAGTGTTGCAACCTACTTGTTGAGTTTGGTCTATCACAATTATATGTTAACACGAAGCAATCGTTATGGAACCAACGAAAGCATTCACCATTGGTAGCGCAAACTGGCTCATATTTGAATAAACACATTGGACATCCGAGAATCTGAGCCGAAGCAACTGAAAGTGCTAAAAGCGATAATAGTATTAAAAAATATCAGCACATAATTGTACATATTAAGACAAAGCATCATATGCTCCATAATTCGTTTGAGGATTTTAGAAAATTGAAGAAATGAAAAAGAAATTTTTTTCTTTCAGTTTTGAATTATAGATTCGAAATTAAAATCAGACACATATAATAATAATATATTATTGACAGTGTGACAGTTTGTCACAATATGTATATCTCCTAGCTCTTTAAAAAAAACTTGGTTTTGTTTCAGGGGATCTTTAGAAATATTCTTAACATATTACACATTTTTAGAAAGATACTGCAGGGTTCGCATGAAAAGTTGTATTAGTTTTTCAACATCTTATAGCCCAGGATTTAAAGTGGACTGCTCGTCGTCTATGTATATTTATATATATGTAGGAGATAAAATACTGCAAAAAGGATTGGTTTATCCAGTCATGAGCTAAACTCTGGGGCATAGTCCAAAAAAGCATTGACGGCAGTCCGCAATATATGTACATATAAAAAAGAGTGTTGCGCACAAACATATTCGCGCCATAACTCGGCGAATTATGTACGAATATTTAAATATTCAAGTGGGTTTTTTTTTCATTTAACTAAGAAAATTTGGTCATTCAAAAAAAAATATAATACAGCAAGAAAATGATTTTTTGTGTGGTTGTAACCGTTGTTGTCCTGCTTAAGCTGAATAAAACCACCAAAATTATTGCGATAATTTTGAGAATTGCTGTCAAGTTTATTATTATTATTTATTAAAGAACACGTTAAAAATTAAAAGAGAGACGGAGAAAAAAAACTCATTAATATTGTTATGCTATCAATAAACTTGTTCACTGAATAATTTAATCACAAACGAGTTGCACATCGTGATCGTCAGATTTCAGGATTCCGCAAGTCCCACTTTAGATATGTGCTGACATTTATCCTCTGAAGTTATAGTAAACTCTAAAGGGAATCAATAGGAATAGTTATTTACTTGAGTTGTATTTGAAGGTCCGTAACCTACTTTCTGATTCTGGTTTGCTACAATTATATGTCGCCACAAAGCAACCGTTTCGGAACCAACGAAAGATTCCACCATTGACTGCGCAAACTGGTTGATATTCGGGTGAACAAAATGGACAACCTTGACTCATTGCCAGAGGCAAAGCAACTGAAATTATAGATAATAGAATTTAAAAAAAAAAACAATAATATACTTAGTTGTTGAGATATGGATCCCAGTAATCGTTCAAAATGATTTAGGACAATTTTTAAATTCAAACTATTGTTCCTTTCACTTTTGATTTTTGAATTCGCAGTGAGAATTTCACATTATACGTATATGCGATAGTTTGTGTCATAAGCAATTTGAACTCTAAGACACTCTTTTCATAATTAAGAATTGTGTGTATTGGCTACGTAATTATATTAAAAATACAGTGCCCATTGGAATTTCAGTTATTGCTGTTATTTATCTTATTGATAATTAATTATTTGAATTTAGAAATATACTACCCGTTAAGTTAAACAGGACGAATGATAGTTATCATAAAAAAACTCGTTTATTGAATAACTGCATTACAAATCAGTCAGGAAATCAAGTTTGAAAATGAAAACTTTACAATTACTTTTTTTAAACTGTGCTCTTTAAAAGCTCATAACTTTTAAATGTTGGTGTTTTTAAAATATAGGGTTTTTTTAAATTCTCATACCATGAGAATATTAATTTTCACCTTGGCAAGATAAGATCATATTATAGATACATACATCACATAAATACTTATAAAGCAAAAACTCCACAGCTTTTGAAATATATTTTCAATTCTATTAATTTTTAAAGAAGTCGTGTCACTAATGTCGTAGGTCTTAAGTTTTTCTTCTTTAGTTCTTGATTGGGTTTCTTCTAAACGTTCGCAAAATGGTTATATTCGCGGATGAAAGTAGTATTTGGAGGATTTGTCATGGTATAGGGCTGCGGGTACGGGATTTTTTTTTTATTGAGCAGACTATGGACCAGAACATATTAAAATACGTTATGCGCAATGTAGACAAACTCAGCATTTCAAACAACTTTAGTTTCTACCCGGATAATAATCCTAAAAACAAGGCCTACAAGACACGCACTTGGCTCTTGTAAAATTGTCCATAAGTCGTCGATACCCCTCCACAATCACTACACTTAAACGTTATAGAGAATTTATGGTGTACTTTGGATTTAAACATAAGAAAACACTCAATAAGAAAGAAGAAAGACCTAAAACCACCCTTATCTGAAGAATGGGAAAAGATTGATCACTCCTTCTATGAAAACTGAAAAATTAGTCCGCTCTATTCCTAAAAGGCTCAAGGATGTTCTAAAAAACAAAGAAAAAAAGGTTTACCGACGTTTTTCGTTTTTAAAAGATTGAAGATGTAAATTTTATTTTGTGATAATATTGTGTTCATATGAAGACTTTTACTTTTGTTTTTATTAAATTTCTTCCATTTGTGGAAATTTAATTTGGTTTTATAAAGTACATAATTCCTTAGGCAAATGTTTAATTTTATTCTGTAATAAAAAACAACTGTGTTGATGGGTGTATGAGTTTTATTTTGATTCACTGTATAGAGTCGTTTAAATAACGCACTCTGAACGGCGCCACACTGTTTTTCCGTTCTGAAATCTTTTGTGCTAAACGTATTATTACAATGTTATTATTAACGGACAATGTTTGGTTTTATAAGTGAAAGGCTGCTTCATCGATTTTGTAAATTTTGTATTGAATGTTACGCCAGACCTGCATAGCAAACTTTAACTTATTGTTGCACGCTAAGTATATTTCCCGAAGCGTAAATCGTGGTATAAGTGGTGAGTTTCAAATTTCAAATATTTGCCATAACTCCAATTATTCTTTCAGCCCACTTTACATTAGGCAAAAAGTTGACGGCAGTGTAAATAATAGTAAAGAGTTGTTACTCGCTTCCGGTTTTAACGTCATATGACGCAAATTTTCACTATCCAAATTACCTTATGGTAGACGCGACTAACGACGTGCAACGGGAGCACTCGTGACGCATACCGATAATAAGTGGTTACATTAACGTGTATCGTCTCATAGTAACGACAAATGGAGATCTCGGCATGAAGATACCTTTATGACGTTAATATGGCCCTTCACTTCCATAAGCCAACTTTACTAAAAAACTACCAAAAAATAACCGATTTTAGATAATAAAAAAATTAAAATTGGTTCACACTCCTAGAGCACGTTACTTTTATTAAGAAATAATTTTCTTTACCCAAGCAAATAAAAACCACTCCGAACTTCATGTTATTTAACAGTATAGCACAAACTACAATAATATTGTCAGCGTTCCCCTTTATATAGGCTCATTGCCGAAGCTTTTGTGGTTTTTAAATATATTATCGCGCTTAATAACCACGACGTGACAAGAATCTTATTTATTAATAACTAGCTTTTGTTCTCGGCTTCGTGTTCGTTCAAGTCATTTCAGTCCGCAGGATTTCTGTTTATACCCTGTCTTGTGTTGGCAGGTTTATTGTTTTTAACTTTTTGATGCAATTGCTACAGTACGCAATTTTGCTTTAGGTTTTGTTTTATTAAGAATTGTATCCGCACGATTTTTTGGTTTATTTGACTACATCAGTAATAAAATTGAATGATATATTCTATAAAAAAATTAAACTTCTGCGAATCAAATCGTGGACTAAAAATAGTGCTGAATCGATACAAGTTGGTCGATACCAGTAACCTTACAAATATTTGTTGTGTGGAGTAATTTGAAAACCATTTAAAAGATAATTGTAAGTTAGAATAATATATTTTGGCATTAAATGGTTTATGTCTTTGAGAAACAATTGGCCTTAGGAAGAAATTTTCAATAAAAATGTCATTTCGGGGTTATTATGAGTTCATGGTCGATATGCAAATAGTCTCTTGACTAAAAAGAATAAAACTAATAAAGTGGAGAAATAAAAATCTGATACTACTCTCAACACAGGCTTGTACCATCGATGGCGTTTTTTGCTAAAATCTGAAGGCGTTTTATTATAACTACTCTGCCCCTAACAGCGTATTCTAATTAGAGAAAGTGGAAACACTTCATCACTATATTATTTGTAACTGGTTTATGATGCCGATAATGGATTAAAAAACAAGATAGAGAGACGAACGGGCAAAAAATTAATTCCATCTTCTAAAACGACGTAATACTCGTTATATCAAAAAGAATCAGAAACATTCAATATTTGAATTTAAAAAACTTACAGAAATACGTAAGTGCAGAAATACATCTAGTCTAGAGACGATGGTAATATGATCTCTAGTTTGTTTTTACCATAAATTATAAAACAGGAAGAAACTTTATTGTGGCTGTGACGAGATTTTATAGGCAAGAGGAAAAAAAACCCTATGGGTGGCTCTTCGGGAATGAGGGTGACGTCTGGGACATCAACCCGCATTTCATCAGGGCCAACTAATGTGTCCAAATGTGGCCCTGACTGGTTTGATGAGGACTTCGAATTTCTTGGTGGGGCACGATTTATCACAGATTCCGGCATTTCAGAGGTAAACTTGTGTTTTTATCGATATAAAACCCACGAGTACGGGAAGACTAAAGTTAAACCGTAGATTGCCGGGGATCCGGAGTTCGCATATTTGACGCAGCCCTCGGCGTGTGCTGTTCCACCTTAGCTTGGGGGTGTCCGGTTTGGAGCTCCTTATTTGGTATTCAGAACTACCCTATAAGGCTGAGCCTCGTCGAGGGTTCGAGGTTTCGAATCTATTTCCGAATTTCAGTTTTTATTTTGGATATTCACCTTTTAACTAATTATATACAGACCCTACAAGCCTACGCCCTTCCAAACTTTCAACTAAATATCCAAGACTTGCTCCACCATTCTGTACAATCATAAATCTTTTAAAATGAAAAAATATGAATTAAAAAAAAATACATTTCAGACAAACATTTGCAAATAAAATATCTCTGACGCGTGGAAAAATCCGCGCAAATTTAAAATTGCAACTGGTTCTCTACACCTATGGAAAAACCGTATAGGCATCACATATCAATTGTTCGGTGCCAAAATACTTGTAGACATGTGATATAACATATAACCTATTTCTTAGAAATCTTTCAATACGTATCATAAGTGTGAGTCTACCTGCACGTACATTATAACGTCTCATAGAAAAAAAAGAAGACTTTATTACTATCAAGGGAATCCCCCTTGTCTGTTATTTAAATGTTTTTAGATTTATTATTCTCTTTACTATACCTTCCTAGCCACTAACCCATTTCCTCGATTCGAAAGAGTTATTCAAGTTTTTCTGGGTAACCAGTACTGCTGACAAAAAATATGCTAATGATTTATAGATTTTAATTATGTCATGTTGGACTAACAATAGTAATTTTGACTATCAAATTAGCTTAAACTAGTTTTAGTTTTCGCACAATATATATAATTATGATCACACCACAGATCAAACGAAGAAATAAATTATTTACTTTATTTACTGAATATTAACGAATTGTACACATTTGAGAGCGCAACGAAAAGACAATTGGAAATTACATTCTTTCAGAAGGTGTTATCTCTGTGAAGTTAAATCAGGTTAAGTTCATTTGTTGCGCGTAAGAAGCAGCGTATTTTCTGACCATATTAAATTCAGAATCCACCCAATTTAATTTCTACGTGCAGTGTGGTCTCAACATGAAAATGAATTCCTGAGAACACCACTATCCAATCCCTACACAATCACAATCAATCAATCCGCCTAAACGGAATTAAAATTGAATTTTGAGAGAATGAAAACCTCTTCACTCCTCCTTAGACCAATACTTCAAAACAATCCATCGAATACTCAATTCGATGTATTCTAAATAATAGCTTTAGCATACACCCTATAAACAAGTACGTAAATATAATAAAATTAAATGAAAAATAAATATTGAAGAGCCACCACGCTCCTCAAGCACAGCACCACACCTTAAAGCAATTTACCGCACACCGTTCGATTCACAACTCACAACAGGTATGCGCACATGTACCGCAGTTGGAGATCACAATGATCGCAATACATCAGTTCGCTAAAAACTGTCCGTCGTGAATGACACCATCAACTTACTACATTAAAAAAATAGAAACAGGAGCAGAACCAAATATGTCTGTCCTGCACTACAGCTTCTTCAAGACTCTGAAAAAAGTGGTGAAGGCAAGTTTTTTTTCAAACAAAAAAAATTTGAACACAAGCAACAAATTTATCATATCATTATCTGAGCCAACAATTGAACCAAATCAATTCAGCTGCGAATCTTGTGTTGGCTATATAGAGGAAAAAATATTTCCAACCCAATAAGTTTAATACGGGGAAAGAGTTCCTCTTTATTAGTCATCATCAGTTTAAAACATAACACAGATGTGTTTTGAGTGTTCGTAATATAATTAGCAAATATTCAGCTATGTGAACAAGTAGTAAGGAATGACAGGAAATATTTCCGTACTGTGATGCCGACTCAAGGATTCGCTCTTGTTGACAAAATGATTCGGCCAATGGGGTTGATATGCCATAACAACAGCTCTTTCTTTGTTTGTTTTTTTTAAGGTACAAAACCCAAAAGAAAACGTAGATATATTTTCAATATATGGAACTTTCTTAAATAGCCATATTTAAACGCATCTAAAAAACTATAATCAGTGCATAGTATAAATTCTAAGAAGGGTGCGGTTGTGAGGGCAGTATTCATCAAGGTCTCCGCACAGTGCGCGAATAGCTACTGGCTAAACGAAAACAGTTTACGTACGTATGTATTTATATATATATGTAGTAAGCTTTTCGTGCCTACCGAAATATCTCTTTTCTCTTTTCGAGAGTGCGCCAGTGCTAATTTTATAGTATGAAGGATTGTCGCTTCTGAAGGGGTATCACCACTCTAGAATTTTGAAAGGCCCGATTGTCCTTAAAATCATCCAGGAAAGAAGAGGCTGAGGCGAGCTTCAACGCGGATGGCCTAATGCATGTTGCAGGCATCGCAGATTAGAGGAAACAAAAATTTAAAGGATTTAAGTCCTCGTAAAACATTAATCGCGTTTTTCTCGAAACCACATTTTTCAAACTGGGAGGACAGATTACTTGAACACCGTTGCATGGATCGATTTAAAATTTTGACAGTAGCTTCACAATTATATTCTCTATGGAAGTACGTAGCCGTTTTTCTATTTAACGTAAACTTTTTTTTATAAACAATTTACTGCTTATTTTTTAGCCAAAAATAAATTAAATTTTTCAAAAGTGCACCATTTCTTCAAAATTTGATTTAAAAAAAAAATCCTACGTACTTCCATAAGCAATAGTATATAGATTATAAAATATTTTTGTTTTTCGTCCGGGTCTTATACTTTATAAGAAATCCGTCCTCCCGAGAAAGAGTTTTAAAAAAAGGCGATTTCAAAGATTGGCTCTGCTGCCGCCATTTTGTATTAAAATTATAATAAAAAAAATTGTTTTCATACTTCAATAACTGTTAAATAAACCCTGTGAAAAGAAATCCTATCCCTTTTTCCATACTTCCAAAATAACTAAATTGTCAAAATTAGGCGGTTTTTTCGGACCCTTGAATGTGAGCTCATTTGACTTGCTTGAATAGAATAGGAAGTTAGAAGCTCTGGGCCCTATTTTACGAAGCGACAAGTGTGACTAGTGACCAGTAAAGGAGGGATAAAAGTGACCAAATTTCTGACAGGGTGACAAATTTGGCCATTTTCTGTTTTACGAATCACTGGTCAGTCAAAAGTTGTCACTGATCAAAACTGAGCGGTAGAGCCCATATGAAACATAGTCAAAAGCAGACTGAGTTTCTGGTCACTTGCCTCAATTACGCTGTGTCGCTGTTCTAGTCATCAGTCGCATTCGTAAAATAAGGCCCTGATTGAGTTTATAAATTTCGCCCGAAGCTCTGTACAATCCATTCCGTGTCGCTTCCATATGAAAACCTCATACAAAGTAGAAATGCACACAATATACATATGTACATATCACGTCAATTTATCCCTAGCCAAACAACAGAAGTTTTCCATTCTCGATGGGACAGAAGATTTCGCTCTGGGAAAATACATACTTTGAAATGCCAAGAGCTATATCTACCGAATTGCATGTCTGAAGGCACAGAAGCTCAAAGTGCACAAACGAGACGAATTTTGGTGAATAATTATTCAAATGTTAAATAACATAAATAACACAATCAAAGAATTTTTGTATAAAATATATTATAATAATAATCACTTTTTGCATATCTTGTATATGTCAATATTTGCGTGAAGATGAAACAATGTAATAATTGAGTTCAAATATGCGAAAGCGCGTATCATAATTGTATTTGACTAAGTAACTCCATTTTATAAGCCCGCATTGTTTTTTGGCAGTCGACAACAAGCTCTCCAACTCCAAAAAGTATGTATAACAACTAATAAGGCAACCTCAAATGAACGATAAAATTACAAATAAAGCGCGAATATACACACTTTGTCTGTTGTGCTATCTGAAGTACACACTCCACATAAAGCTGAAGTGATCGTCCGGTACATAGATTTATTATGTCTGGTAGGAGTCTAGTCTTATCACTATTCTGCCTATTTATAGCTAAAATACACTCACTTTCATTCACACACATTCTACTACAAGTATTCAGTTCACGCTTCAGATAGCCTTTCACCCCTAATATAGGACGAATCGTCTTAAAAACGTTCAAGTTCAAGTCTCTTATTAAAATTTATGTTTTTGTATAAATAAGTTCATTTTTTTTTTACCACAACACTTTAATTAAAGCAAAAATTGATCTAACTAAACGATATCTTGTTGAATTAATTGCGGTAAAAATAAATACTGGCGCACTAACTTAAATTTTGCAAAATCGTCCCGAAGTGCCAATAGATATTGCATAAGCGACTTGTCTTATCAGCAATGAATTTTGGACTTGAATAAAAAAACATATTTTAATGAGAAGAAAGCATCATTAAAAAAATTGCCTCAAAATATATTTTGAAGGAGCCACAAATAAAGTTGTTTACTATGAGCCCCTTTCAATCAGGTCAAATGTGTCAACGCTAACGGCTTGATTGCAAAAAAAGTTAGACGAGATTATAAAACTCCATTACAACGTTTTCTATATTTAGGAAGATAATCGCACAGTCAAAAACACGAAAAATGCGTCTTTGTGAAAGTTAACACATGTTCAATTGGATCATCACAAATCTCTCATTTTATCAGAGCACGAGCCATTTACATATGAACATCAGATATAAAGTAGTAAACAAGATTGAGCAGTTTTGTAGATAGGAGGAAATAGATAGAGATATTTTTTTGTCCTTTCAGTAGTAGCACGAGTAGGCCTCAAGTAAATCTTTACGGTTTTGATTTGATTAAAATTCTAAAATGACTTACACAATTTCCAGACCCTACAAAAATGGTGCTTAACAAAATTCTGGTAAAAGACGGTGGATTTGCTACTCAGATGACCGTTCATGTTGGTGAACAAATTGATGGAGATCCTCTTTGGAGTGCTAGATATAACGCATCAAATCCCAACGCAATCATTAAGACTCATTTAGATTTTCTGAAAGGTAAGTTCTGTTTATATCATTCAAAGTGAAAATGTGTTAAAGTGAAAATGTGTAAACTTAATTTCTGTAGGAGGTGCTGACATTATCCTAACAAACACTTATCAGGCGAGTGTAGAAGGATACGTTGAATATTTGGATTTAGATGAAGAGGAAAGCCTTGAGTTAATCAAAGGAACTGTACATTTGGCTCAAATGGCCAGAGATAAGTACCTACAGAAACTAACAGATGCAGAGAGGCGAGCAATTAGTCCAGGTTGATTTTTCTAATTTTTGTACGCCAACCTACCTTATTGGTATACATATCTAACTGTGTTCAGATTTCCCAATGATTTTTGGATCAATTGGCCCTTACGGAGCGCATTTGCATGATGGATCGGAATACACTGGAAGCTATGCTGACTACGTATCGCGAGACACCATTCGAAAGTGGCACCGCGTAAGACTTGATGCTATTCTGGAAGCTGGAGTAGATGGATTGGCTATTGAAACGATACCCTGTCAGGTATAGATAGAATCATTATATAAAATTAAAAAAAAGAAAACATTTTATTAATTTAGATGGAGGTCGAAATTTTGGTTGATCTGCTCTGTGATGAGTATCCCGATGTAAAATTTTGGATTTCCTTCCAATGCAAGGTGGTATGATTTACTTAAATATCATTGCATAATTCTCATCACATGCATGAAGAATAAGCGGCATAAAAGAATAAGGAAGTCATACATGTGTATGAGTATAAAAGCAGCTTTTTAAGGGAGCAATAATAATCTATACGAGTATATTCTAACGCATAAGTATTCTAGAAATAATACTATTTGCATTTCTGTTGTAGATAGATTAGCAAAGGAATGAATATTACACGATAGTTTTCGTAGTCGCATGCATGTAGTGTATAGGATTTTATGTATGTTTTAGTTAATTATCTCTTCACTTTCACTTTCTTTAAAAAATAGCTAACCTAACCAATGCCAAAACCTTCTAAAGGGTGTGTCAACAAGGCCTTACATTTTAAATTTAAAAAATAGTGTTCAAATGAAATTTTCCGAAAGGGCGTAGGTAATTGTAGACATTATACATGAAGTCAAATAGCCACCGTGCCGAAAGTTTGGAAGACGTTATATGCACTTACATGAAGTTACATCACAACTTCTTGATCGTTAGTTTTGGTCTCCAAAACGAAAGATGCTACGACCTGGGAACTTGATATACAATAACGTTAACGATTAATTATCCACACCAAATTGACTACGGAACTTGTGAATCGTCACTGTAACATTTTCTCCATTTTTGGAATGGGTCTTCATACTTAACAGCATTTTCGTCAATATGGCAGACGGAAATGGTGCACGATTCAAAATTCAAGTTCTTGTTGAGACACCGTTTTCAATTGCAAGTCATGAAGTGGCGAAAGAAAAGAAGTTCAAGAGAAATTCACTGCAGATTCCAAGTTATGGCTATAATCGAAAAGTGAGATGAATATTAGCCTTAGAGTTTTTATTCATAATTCATAGAACCTTTTAAGATGTTTTCCAACAAAATATATTAAAATTGTTGAATTTGAATTGAATTGAAAATGTGCGACATGGAATTTCTGTTGTGAACAAAAACGTGCTTCAGACACAAATCGCAAAATCCCTGCAAATTTGTTAAGAACGTTTGCATAAATGGAGGCAAGCTCTTGACGGGTGAATTATGAGGAAAAATATAATTGCTCCATCGTAAGCGGAAATGTTAATATGTTGACCTCTCGGGCCACTTATGCACACAAATAAAATACCTGTTCACGACTTGTAATTAGAGAAGGTTTTGGGTGTGCCTACACATTATTTATTTGACTTTTATTTACATACTATTTTAGAGAATGTCTTCCCTGTTACACCTTGCACGCATTATCCATGAACTAAATGAGGGGTATAGGATCATTCAGATAAACAAGTCCACATTAGAAGTTTTTTTTTTTTGAATTCTTACTCCATTTTTTTTGAATTTAAAATAGTGGCATATTTAACTACATATATAAAATGGCCCAAAAGTTGTTCATACATATCAACTTAATTTTTCATTTGAAATTACTCAACTTTTTGGTTTTCATTTTATAAATAATCTTGAAAAGCCCTACTCTGTGAACATTTTCAAAAGTCCTCTTTCTTAAGGCGAAAAATGAACAGTTAAGATGCAAAACTTCATAAAGTCCAAAGTCAAAAAAAATCAAATCTTAAATAAGTCCAAATTAAATCATTGTTAGTTTATTGTTTTCAAATTTAACATGCATAACAGACATATTTGGAGTGTTTACCTAGATTAATTGATTTAACCCTAGATAACTAAACATTCGTCTATAGCGTTTCCAACTCTGCCGAAAAAGTTGCTCCGGATCAACTCTTATCCAGATTTCGTGTTCAACTCTGACAAAAAAGAGAAACTCTCAACAAAGAGCAGCTGTTCAAGAGTTCAAGTCTAAATTCGGCTCTTGCAAGAAGCACTTCCGGATATGCTCTTTCTGCTCCCAAATTTAAGATGGGGCCGGGAGCAGCCAGAGTACACAATCTTGTTATTGTGCCCAAGAAGAGTTCAAGTGTAATCTTTCAGAGAGTGACTCTCACAGGGATCTGTGGCAGCTCTTTCAGAGATTTGCCTGTTCAAGGAGCAGATCTCTGTATGTAGAGTTGAAAACGCCATAACAGACTACTTACCGCCAGTCGCCAGTTTTTCAAAGGCTATGTGGGGGGAGCACACTTTTAACATCTGCTAAGACCATGCATTAATGTTGAACGTTTTTCTATTTTTTAATTAATAAAACAATACATCTCTTACATCTCAAGGAATTATAAGCACGCCCATTTTTTTACTATGAGTCGAATAATTAGTTACAGAGTAACACTAATTCAAGTTTGGTTATCTAGGATAACAATTCTTTCACGCAAAAAAGGAAAAAAAAATTATGTACCTACCTCTATTTATGTAGATAGAAATATACATATATGTATGTTTTAATTTTTTCTCGAAAATAGAGTGAATTGATTTTTGCAGTTTTATCATATTTGTTTCTACTACACACGAACATTTATTTCACTTTCATTTACTTAATTTATTTTCGTACAATAACAGTAGCACAATTAATTATTATCTTATTTAATATATAACGACCACTTATTTCAAATATAGGATGGAAGTACTGTTGCTCATGGTGAGCTTTTAGGAGATGCAGCCACATCGATTTGGAATAGATTGAAAAAACGAAACGCAACCGAAAACTGCCTTGCAATTGGTGTAAACTGCGTTCATCCACAGGTAAATTTGAAATTTTTATACACATTTTCAGATTTAAACATAAGTTTTCAATTCTCTAAATAGTTTGTAACATCGCTATTCAAATCTATAAACGGATCACTTCCTGAGAATGAAAAACTTCCACTAATCGTCTACCCGAACAGTGGGGAGATATACGATGTTAAAACTGGTTGGAGAGGAAAGGAGGACTGTGTTCCACTTGAATATTATGTTCCCGAATGGATAGAACTAGGTGCAAAGATTATTGGAGGTTGCTGTAGAACCTATGCCAGGGATATAACTAGAATAAGGGAGTGTATCGATAAATTGTCGCAAAATAAACTCTGCTAAAAACGACTACTATCATTGCCATATTGCTTATTTGTGATTAATGTTAGATACGAATGTTACTATAGATATAAGATAAGGAAAAACAATAAAATACTGCCACAAAATAAATGTTTTTTTTTCGATTTTTTTTAAGAGGTTGAATCTGATGATGTATTCCAAGTGAAATCTATACGGCCCTTAATTATTAATTCTAATCGGGAAACATATACATAGGTATATATTTCTTTGGAACAATTTGGTAATTTACGCAGAAGGAGCACATAAGCCATAATATTGTTTCCTAATGAAACACGACTTTCTTTTTGGGGTGTTTTGAGGATTTCATTAAAACGATTTCAAAAACAGTACGTTTTCACATACACAAAATACTATTTAAAAAGTTAGGGATGTAGTATGTTACCTTGTTATTGCAAGTTTCGTACCGCACAATTATTTAAAAGAAGTGCCACTTTAAAATGAAAAATTTGACTACTGTAGAACGGGTGCAAACATTTTCCTATGTGCGATAAGAACAGAAGCAAGTTAACATCTTTATCGACTTTAAATGTTGGCAGATGAATTGTTAGTGCGCACTTACAATTTTTACTTTTAAATATTATTCGAAAATAGCAAAAGGAGAGTTCCCAATCACTTAGCACCCTTCGAATTCCCACGTATTCTGTTCGCAGTAACAACCGTTCCGTATTAGCTCATTTTTCAAGGTTTAACACCTTTTGCTTTGGTCTAATTTTAAATCTACAGGTTTGCGAATTTGCTTATCTTTAAGGAATGTGTGCTCAGTGCTGCCAAGTACCAATTCCCATCCATTATTAGTCGGGGCTTTACCGTAATATAAAATATGAATTGCGCATTAACATCAGCATGACTCATAAGACGCGCTTAAATTTCAAGGAATCTTCTTTAACCGCTATCAATATTTGTCGGTGAACAAGTTTTAAAGAAGCTTGAGTTTTCAATTGGTAAGAGTTAACTGTGGCAGTTGTGTAGTGTTTATTTTCCGGATCTGCTCTCTGCTTTAATTTTTAAAACTAATAAAACGGTAAATATTTAGCGAGAAATATAAACACGAAATTTTATTTTCTATGGTACGCCTCACGCCATCGCATTTTTGAAGGGAATAAAACAAATGTGTATTTCTGTAAATTCGAAAGTAAAAAACAAATCGTATTTCCCTTGGAAATACTGTAGATAGATCACTTAGTTGCAGCCTCGTAAATACACAGAAGTTCCTAGAATTCGTGTGGATTATGCTCGGCGCGTTTACTTAAGATTAGAGCCCAGGCGCGCGATGCGACTGTTCAGCCAGCAACGCCATTTAAAGTGTAGTGATTGTGGTTTCATGGGTCTCGATTGGGGGTCAAGTTTACCCTGGCGATTTTCTCCCGTTAGTCCCCCCCGCTATTAAATTTGCCTTAAAAAGGGAAAAATTTAACCCCTGGGCAAAAGGCTAAGGGAAAACAGCGCTCGGGGAAAATCGCCAGGGTAAATTTGACCTCTTACCATGGGTTTCTGCTCCACGCACTGGCTGCTGCGACTTCATAACCGCGCCCCATAAGACTACATTGCCGCGACTGTAAAGGCGTGCTGCTAAAATAGCAGTGCAAATGCCAAATATATATAATTCACTTTAATATGAAACGAACACTTTTTTTACAATAATAGAAGAATAGATTTATAGAACCTAATAGATATTTCTGAATTTTTAGCTCAAATAATTCAAACTGCCTGTCGAAGACAACACCTTCCTGAAGAAAGCAATTGGAGATACTATTGGGAATATCAGCCGCAATAGCCGTTGCATATTACATCCATAGAAGGAATTCAAGCTAAATGATGTCTGGCAAACAATCAGTGGAAGGGTCCGTAGAGGATAAAAGAGAGCGATTGCTAAAAGACGCAATTTTATTAAAAGAAATAGGCAACGAATCTTACCGCAAAGGGAAATATTACGAGGCGATTGTATCCTACGACAAAGCGATTGAGAAGTGCCCAGCGGACAAGCTAGTCGATTTAGCAATATTCTACCAAAACCGCGCGGCGAGCTATGAAATGCTACGAAAATGGCAGCAAGTAAAAGCTGATTGTACAAAAGCATTGGAAAACAATCCAAGGTACACAAAAGCCTATGCGAGACGGTCAAAAGCAAATCAACAGCTGGGACATCTCTACGAATGCCTCGAAGATCTAACAGCAACGTGTATATATATAACGTGTATTGTCATTGCAAAATAAGAAAGCAATTGAAAATATTGGATCCATTTTAAGAAATATTGCTAAAAAAGAGGCTGTCGAGCATTTAGAAAACAAAATTGTCGAACTTCCATATGTTCATTTAATTAAAACATATTTCAACTCTTTTACAATGGACCCTCTAAAGACTGTTGACCTGGCACACGCCAATAATTCAAAGGGATTTGCTCGTGCAAAAATTGCACTTGATGCTGACAATTTTGAAATGATTATACCTGCGTGCACTGAAGAGATTGTCTCGACTAATCCAAAATTCAAAGACGAAGCCCTAATATTGCGTGGAACAATGTATGCATTGATGGGCCTCTTCCTGAAATCAACAAATGATTTAAATAGGGTGATCAATAGAGGTAAACAATTATCACGAGTTTTATTTGTAATATTTTAAGGTTTTCTTCCTATTACAGCTGAGGCAGATCCAAAACTCAGAGCAAGTGCTCTCATTCGAAGGGCTATAAATGCTCAAGCGGAGACAGGAAATATACTAGTAGCATTCGCTGACTTCGATGAGGCAGAAAAACTGGAATCTAACAATCCGGATTTGTATTACCTTAGAACCCTAGAACTTTTTATGTCTTTAGATCAGTTCGACAAAGCGTTGCAAGATTTTGAGAAAGTTCTAAAATTGTCTCCTGATCATGCGATGGCTTATGCCCACAAGTGCTTTGCAGAATACAAAATAGCTCTTCGGGCACAAGATCACTGCGGATCGATATCTGTAATGAATCGCTTTAAGAACGCCGTAAAGAATTATCCCAACTGCTCAAAGTGCTACAGTCTACTAGCGACAACTCTGAGCACCCAAGGTCAGTACGATGAAGCTGACAAGTTGTTTGAGCATGCTGTCATAATTGATCCTCAGAATCCTATGTTACTCATCGAATGGGGAGTTATGCATCTGTATTTAAGAGAAGATGTCAGCAAGGCATTTGAAATCATCAGTAAGAGCATTGAAATTGAGGGCAAATTTGGATTGGCTTACGAAATGCTTGGCTTCATTGCAAATAAAAGAGGTGACTCTCAATTTGCAATTGAAATGTTTAAGAAAGCCATTGAATACTCAAAAAACTTGAGCGATTTGGCACGTTGTTGGGCTTTCAAAAACGCTATTGCCGCGCACCTTAATGTTACCCAGAAACTGAGAACGCACATCAGGGATTGCAAAATTATTAGTTGCAATTTGCATGAAATAGTTTTTAAGAGCATCTGCCTTGCTGGTTACACACGTTAAGCATTATTTTCTTAGAATCGCAACTCATTTTTATTATTTCCAAATCAAATTTGGGTTAAGTTGTCCATGAATTGAAAGGCGTTTTCGTTTCATAAACTATGTATGTATGTTGTTAATTTTCGTATCCTTTACGCAAAATAAATGCTTTCGTTTTTTGGAATTGATGCTTTTTTTGTAGATTTGGGGATTTGGGGGTCCCGCTGTGGAGGAGGCTTAGCTTCCACTCATTCAGGCGCCTCAAGCACCGGCGGATCGGGCTGGGCCGAGAGAGTTCTCGATGGACTCGGTGGTGGTCGGCGACGTGGACCGCACGCCCACTACGGAGAAGTCTCGGTCCACTGGCGACGCGGCACGTGGCCCCGCCTCTGGGGGGGCCCAGCCCACCTCTGCAAAATTCGGCCTGGAGAGCAGGTTGGCTGAGCTAGAGGCGAAGCTGGAAAAAGGCTTCAGCCAGATGAAGGCCCGGATAAAGGAGACGCTGGGGGCCCTGAAGAAGCAGCCTAACGTCTCCAGGGTGGTGAAGGAGGGCCTACCGGCCCTGGAGGAAACGGTAGATGAGCTGGATACGACGAGGAAGACGTGCGCGGAGATCCGCCGGGGCCTTCCCCAGGCGAGATTAGTGGCGGAGACCCTGGCTGCGAAATCCGTTCCAGCGCGCGTGGAGTCGTCGCAAATAGAGGCGACGAAGAGGGGAGCGTCCAGTCCGCTTCTCCGAACGGACGGCGAGCTCACCAAAAGAAGGAAGGAGGAACCGAACGAAGGTTGGTCAGTAGTGGCTCGGAAGGGCAAGGGGACTAAGCCCGGGAGCGGAAAGGGTAGTGGAGAAAGTGACTCCAACAAGAAAAATAAGAAGAAGCCGAACAATCGAACCAGGCGGCGAAGGCTCCGGTTCCAACCCCGGTCCTGACTCTGGACGGGCCGGCTCTCAGGAAGGCCAGGCCGGAAGCGATCCTCCTCAAACCTGCCGCGGGGAGGACCTATGCGGACGTTCTTAGCACAAAGGTCAACCCCGACAGCTGTGGGGTGAGGATAATGGCTGTTCGGCAGACCAGATCCGGCGAGGTGTTGCTGGAACTTAAAAAGCCGACGGCAGATACCAGGGCAGCCTTCTGCGACGCCTTAAGGAGCGCCGTCGGCGAACACCGTAAGGCAACTGGTCCCCAGAACTTCTCTGGAGATCAGGGAATTAGACGGCTTCCGACGAAGGAGGAGGTGTTGGGAGCTCTCAGGATAGTCCTGGGGGAGTACAACGGCCACCTCCAAGTCACGCTGACCCCGCCAAACGGCCGTGGTCAACGCATAGCCATTGTGGAGCTCGACGAGACGGCTGCGGTGCGACTCTTGGGGGTTGGCCGGGTCAGAGTCGGTTGGGTGGAGGGCAGGATCCGCAGTCGGGTGGTCGTGCAAAGGTGCTTTAAGTGCCTGGGCTACGGACACCAAAGCCAAGCCTGCAAGGGCCAGGATCGGAGCAGGCTCTGTTTCCGATGCGGGGGAGAGGGGCACAAAGGGAAAGATTGTATTGCTGACCCAATGTGTTTCCTCAGCCCTACGGTGACGGGAAAGTCCGACGCCCGGCGGCACGTCGCGGGGTCTGGGGAGTGCGGGGTGTTCCTAAAGGCCCTAAGGGGGGCTAAGGGCCAAAAATGATGGTATGTATTCCAGGCGAACATGCACAGGAGCAGGACGGCCCACGACCTGCTGCCTCAGATCCGTATCGAGAAAAGCGCTGATATTGTTCTTATCAGCGAACAGTATCGAGACGGGGCTGAGCCAGCATGATATAGCGACGCCCTTGGCACGGCGGCAATCTGGGTCCCGGATCTGCGGCGGTTTAGCGTCGCGGACCATGGCGCGGGTACCGGCTTCGTTTGGGTGAAGCGGGACGACGTTACCTACGTCAGTTGCTACTTCACCCCTAACGAGCCGATAGCCGAATTCCAGGCCAAACTAGATGGTCTGGAGGACGCAGTCCGTGGCATGGATGGGGAGCTGGTGGTGGCTGGAGAGACTGGAGACTGGCAGGGCGAAGGCCCTGGAGTGGGAGGAGGAAAGACCTGATCCCCGCGGAGGACGCGTTCTGGACTTTGCGTCCAGGGTCGGGCTGGTGGTATTAAACACCGGCTCGACATCCACCTTCCGGCGTCCTGGATTCAGGTAGACGATCATCGACATCTCCCTGTCGACAGAAAGGCTGGCTGCACGGGTACAGGACTGGCGGGTGATCGAGGACTACATAGCCAGCGATCACCAGTATATCACGTTCCGCGTGCGTGGTATAGCGCCAGTCATAGCCCGCCGCGCCGTGTGCGAGGCCCGCCCAGATGGGATGTCGCCAGGATGGATACCGAAAGGTTGTCTCTAGCCATCACACGCGGCCGGCGAACCATTGATGGAATCCCAGAGGAGTTGCCTTCTCTCGAGCAAGTTAACCGGGTGGTGGACTCCACCGAGCTTGCCGAGAGGCTGTGCCGAGGAAGAAGGTGGGCAGAGAGGGGCGACGTCCTGCTTACTGGTGGACGGATGAGATCGCGGAAATGAGACGCGAGACGACGAGAAATGAATTCTTGTGGATTATGCTCGGCGCGTTTACTTAAGATTAGAGCCCAGGCGCGCGATGCGACTGTTCAGCCAGCAACGCCATTTAAAGTGTAGTGCTTGTGGTTTCATGGGTCTCGATTGGGGGTCAAGTTTACCCTGGCGATTTTCTCCCGTTAGTCCCCCCCGCTATTAAATTTGCCTTAAAAAGGGAAAAATTTAACCCCTGGGCAAAAGGCTAAGGGAAAACAGCGCTCGGGGAAAATCGCCAGGGTAAATTTGACCTCTTACCATGGGTTTCTGCTCCACGCACTGGCTGCTGCGACTTCATAACCGCGCCCCATAAGATTACATTGCCGCGACTGTAAAGGCGTGCTGCTAAAATAGCAGTGCAAATGCCAAATATATATAATTCACTTTAATATGAAACGAACACTTTTTTTACAATAATAGAAGAATAGATTTATAGAACCTAATAGATATTTCTGAATTTTTAGCTCAAATAATTCAAACTGCCTGTCGAAGACAACACCTTCCTGAAGAAAGCAATTGGAGATACTATTGGGAATATCAGCCGCAATAGCCGTTGCATATTACATCCATAGAAGGAATTCAAGCTAAATGATGTCTGGCAAACAATCAGTGGAAGGGTCCGTAGAGGATAAAAGAGAGCGATTGCTAAAAGACGCAATTTTATTAAAAGAAATAGGCAACGAATCTTACCGCAAAGGGAAATATTACGAGGCGATTGTATCCTACGACAAAGCGATTGAGAAGTGCCCAGCGGACAAGCTAGTCGATTTAGCAATATTCTACCAAAACCGCGCGGCGAGCTATGAAATGCTACGAAAATGGCAGCAAGTAAAAGCTGATTGTACAAAAGCATTGGAAAACAATCCAAGGTACACAAAAGCCTATGCGAGACGGTCAAAAGCAAATCAACAGCTGGGACATCTCTACGAATGCCTCGAAGATCTAACAGCAACGTGTATATATATAACGTGTATTGTCATTGCAAAATAAGAAAGCAATTGAAAATATTGGATCCATTTTAAGAAATATTGCTAAAAAAGAGGCTGTCGAGCATTTAGAAAACAAAATTGTCGAACTTCCATATGTTCATTTAATTAAAACATATTTCAACTCTTTTACAATGGACCCTCTAAAGACTGTTGACCTGGCACACGCCAATAATTCAAAGGGATTTGCTCGTGCAAAAATTGCACTTGATGCTGACAATTTTGAAATGATTATACCTGCGTGCACTGAAGAGATTGTCTCGACTAATCCAAAATTCAAAGACGAAGCCCTAATATTGCGTGGAACAATGTATGCATTGATGGGCCTTTTCCTGAAATCAACAAATGATTTAAATAGGGTGATCAATAGAGGTAAACAATTATCACGAGTTTTATTTGTAATATTTTAAGGTTTTCTTCCTATTACAGCTGAGGCAGATCCAAAACTCAGAGCAAGTGCTCTCATTCGAAGGGCTATAAATGCTCAAGCGGAGACAGGAAATATACTAGTAGCATTCGCTGACTTCGATGAGGCAGAAAAACTGGAACCTAACAATCCGGATTTGTATTACCTTAGAACCCTAGAACTTTTTATGTCTTTAGATCAGTTCGACAAAGCGTTGCAAGATTTTGAGAAAGTTCTAAAATTGTCTCCTGATCATGCGATGGCTTATGCCCACAAGTGCTTTGCAGAATACAAAATAGCTCTTCGGGCACAAGATCACTGCGGATCGATATCTGTAATGAATCGCTTTAAGAACGCCGTAAAGAATTATCCCAACTGCTCAAAGTGCTACAGTCTACTAGCGACAACTCTGAGCACCCAAGGTCAGTACGATGAAGCTGACAAGTTGTTTGAGCATGCTGTCATAATTGATCCTCAGAATCCTATGTTACTCATCGAATGGGGAGTTATGCATCTGTATTTAAGAGAAGATGTCAGCAAGGCATTTGAAATCATCAGTAAGAGCATTGAAATTGAGGGCAAATTTGGATTGGCTTACGAAATGCTTGGCTTCATTGCAAATAAAAGAGGTGACTCTCAATTTGCAATTGAAATGTTTAAGAAAGCCATTGAATACTCAAAAAACTTGAGCGATTTGGCACGTTGTTGGGCTTTCAAAAACGCTATTGCCGCGCACCTTAATGTTACCCAGAAACTGAGAACGCACATCAGGGATTGCAAAATTATTAGTTGCAATTTGCATGAAATAGTTTTTAAGAGCATCTGCCTTGCTGGTTACACACGTTTTTTTACTTAGAATCGCAACTCATTTTTATTATTTCCAAATCAAATTTGGGTTAAGTTGTCAATGAATTGAAAGGCGTTTTCGTTTCATAAACTACATATGTATGTTTGTTAATTTTCGTATCCTTTACGCAAAATAAATGCTTTCGTTTTTTTGGAATTGATGCTTTTTTTGTAGATTTGGGGATCTGGGGGTCTATTCTGAAATCCAATTCACGATGCGCTCATCATGAAAATATTCACTTCAAGCGAAAATGAGAATAGGTTCTACGGACATTTCCGCATAAGAAATGGAACAGGTGAAACATTCACACATCGATGTCAGGATAGGAGAATGGGATATTTGAAATGGGAACCGCTTTTCGCGTGAATCGGATCTCAGACTAGCCCCCTTGGTATCAATTGGATTCAAGTATCAACCGAAAGTACACGAAAGCCCAAGAAAATAAACCTCAATTAGTTTAGTAAACGGTGTATTTATGAATTCTATTTTTCCACAAACCTATGGAGAAGTCGGTCAAGATATTCAAATTAAATCCTGTGTCCCGAAAAATCAATTTACACGTAGAAAAATATTTTTTTACCATACTACAGAAAGTAGTGAATCGGTGGATATTTTGAAAAAATTGGTTGCTCTGTTCATATTTTGGGATCTCATTCATTCTTACTTAAGGGGGAAAAATCCTTTAGTAAATATTTATGGTAAGTTTAGGTTCATACATATATGTGCCTTTCGACAGCTATTTTGACGACTGGACAGTGTACTTTGTTCTTTGGTTTATTTATTCCATCAGAAGCCTCTCAAACAGCGTTGATAGAAATGGTAGTAAACTTATCGGCCGGTAATCAGAAGGCAACGTGGACAAGATAAGTTTTGCAAACGAGCCTGCTAAGGTAAAATGCAAGGAAGAATTGACTTGATTAATTTCCGACAAATCCCATAAAATCAAATAGTGGAAATAGTGACGTTATTGTTTATTTAGTTGGGATCTTATTACTTAAAACTATAAAACAATTTATAGATATATGTAAGATGATCAAAATACCACCAATTGCGTTCTTTCTCACTGTGGTTTGGTGGGAAAATGCAAGTCAATAATACATAAATTGCAATTACGATGGTTCAAGTAGGCAGTTTGCAAATCCAATGATCCTGTCGGGTTTTCCCTAGAGTTTTCACAGACTCGGTAAAACCGGAAACAGTTAAATTTATAAAGTACCTCTTTATCCGGACTGATGCACTGATAAAATTCCATACGAAGTGTAAATTGTAATCGAGACTCGAAAGCAGTGAGATGACGTTTGTCATAAATGCCGATGCTGTACTGTTGTCAAGTTTCTAACCAACAACTGTGCTGTTTGTTGAATGGTGATTCGCTCTCTAGAAAAGTGAAACAGTTCGAAACTGCAAAAATAAAAGCGAATTTATCAAACTTCCACTTTAGGCTTTAACTTAAGACTAAATAGGTACAGGATGTTGATCAAAGTGAAGGTAGGGAAAACAGCAAAAAACAGGGAAACTCCTTGACTCACTTCAGCTGATAATTTTTGTGTTTTAGACCTTGACTGGAAAGGAGATTGAGATTGATATCGAGCCCACAGATAAAGTGGATAGGATCAAAGAAAGAGTGGAGGAAAAAGAGGGCATACCGCCCCAGCAGCAGAGATTGATTTTCTCCGGCAAACAGATGTAATTTGAGGCTCTCAGTGCGCCTTGTCGAGCATTCGAATTGTTTAAACTACATTTGCATTTACAGGAATGACGACAAGACGGCACAAGACTACAAGGTCCAGGGTGGATCAGTTCTTCATTTAGTTCTGGCTCTTCGTGGTGGTCACTGAATGTGTTCTGCTCTTTTCACGAAAATTTACCTGTCTGAGAGGGGATCATTTCACAATATCCCGGGATGCCGTTTCAAGAAATTTCTTTTGTAACTTATTTTAATTTCGAATAAACACAATACGGTGGAGTTTGGGTTTTCTTTTCTAGTTTTCCTTGAATTTATTGTGAAGGTTTGTTCTAAATTTTCTGGAAGTACTGGATTTGGGGAACTACAGTTTCTGCCAACATATTCTACCCGGATACTGGAGCAAGCACCGACACCCTGTGCTTTGTGACTGTGACAAATAGCTTTGAGGTTATAATGTTCTGTTTATAAACAAGTGGTGAGTGGTGTCTGAGATTCAACCTGGAGGATTACGCGCAAGAAAATGGAGAATATTAGCAAATGTTTTCTCATTTTGGAAGAATTGATCTTTTCTAGCAAATCCAAAAATGGTGAGTTTCGTTTTCAGGCTACTTTCGATGAATTGGCTAACTATTTGCTCATATTGCAGATAGTGTAAATAACGTCCAGGCGAATCTTTTGATCATCCAGAAGTACTTAAAGCTCAAGTCTGATGATATTATAAAGCTTAAAGTACTTCAGCGATTTAATCTACCAAATGTAAGCACCCATACTGTAGCCTGGGAGTACACGTGCTACCTTCTCTATGTTTTGGTTTCGATTAAGGACCAAATCAACTTCGAGAGCACTGCAAAGGAGAATTTTATAAGCGTCCGACACCACAAGCTTTATGTAGACGCAGTGTGTGAGCTGTCGTGCTATGGTATTCGCACAAATTTACCACCGAATTTAAGAACTCATCCTGTCTTCCACATGAATGAAATGGTAAATTGGCGGGTATTATCCTTAAGAACGCTTAAATAGGTTACCCTTACCCATAACTATAGGTGATTGAGAGCGTTACCAGTGGTGGACGTACCCATAAAACCAGTAGTAATTGCAATAATATAATATGAATATTATTTTTAGAAGTGAAGTAAATTTTGCCTTTTATTTTAAAATCTTGTCTACTACTAAGAGGCGAGTGGGCTCACATTAATCAAGTACCCCGAAGGGAATAGAAAACTACTACGTCCACGTTGTTCTTTCTGGGATACGTGAAATGTAGGGCACGATTCTTGTATCCCTGGCCCCGCTTTTTGGGAACGAGGTTCGAAACATTTTGCTGTGCTTTGCATTCCTTTGTAAAAGGAAAATTAACTCCACCGGCAGTTTGTAAAAGGGAAATTATAATAATATAATAGAATTTTCCTAAAAGTTAAAGTTTTCCCAATTAAGGTGGCTCGTCAAGTATGAACTATTTTGCCCTATATCTCGAAAACGGGTCGAGATAGAATTTTTTCATTATTTTTCCGTTAATTAGCACAGCAAAATGTTTCGAACCCCGTTCCCAAAAAGCGGGGCCAAGGAAACAAGAATCTCCCCAAATGTAGTCTATTCACCAGTTATTCGTAATTTGCAAAATGAATAAACTATTTTGACAACGAATTTCCAGTATTTACAATGAAAACGTGGATTTTTTTTTATTGCAAACGTATTGCAGAATCATGTGCATAGGTTGTCAATAGAAGATTGAAACAAAATGAATTTCGTCGATTATGAATCGAAAACAATTTTCGGAAAAATCCTACGTATGTCGTAGTCGTAGAATCTGAATCTGCAATAAAAAATGGTGGTTCCCATTTAAGATTTCATATTATATGCCTTGAAAGAAACTTGCTAAAAGTTTGCATAACAGATTTTTCTGAAATATATTTAACATTTCTCAACTTACACTGAATCTGCAAATCCTGGAAGGTAAAATGCGCCTTGTGCAATCTCCTGAATCCTAGCATCTATTGTTTGTTGCACGTATACTATTATTATTTTATTATATTTATAATGGTTGAAAGGTTTCAGGTCATTCACGCTACACAAACTAGTAAACAGGGGGACCGCGCGCGCTTGAAATGTGGTTAGAATTAAAATGAAGGCAGTATTGTTCCAATATTTTAGAAGGTGATTTCCAAGACTCATATCTGTCGATAATATGTGAAAAAAACCTTTGAACAGTATGTCACCCTCTTAAGTATTGATGTTATTGTCTAATGGCTAACCAACAAGCAAACTTTATTGAAATCTAAGTGTTGGATTTTATTAAAACCTCCTCAATTTTTACCAGTTAAAAAATATACATATATGGTACAAGGTGGGCCAAAAGAAGTCATCCGATGTTGTTTGGCTCTCATTTTTTTTCTAAATGAAAAACTTCGATTCTGTTTTTTGATTATGTTTATTTGAACCTTTAGAATTTTATTGGTCAAATCGAAAAGATGATATCGGCCAAATGGGCGCCGTCACAATTGATTGCCACAACCGATATTCTGAAGGCGGCGTTCCCGGGTCGCCTCATCTCTCGTTTTGGCGATTTGCACTGGCCCGATTTAACCGTTCCAGACTTTTTTTTGTGGAGTTTTTTGAAGTCCCGTGTTTACGTGAACAAGCCCGAGACCCTGGAAGCCCTCAAGGACAACATTCGACACGAATGCGAGAATCTGTCGCCCGAAGTTCTCGCCGAAGTGATCAAAATTGCCATAAAACGAGCCCGTATGGCAATCAATTGTGACGGCGCCCATTTGGCCGATATCATCTTCTCGACTTGACCAATAAAATTCTAAAGGTTCAAATAAACATAATCAAAAAACAGAATCGAAGCTTTTGAATTAGAAAAAAAATGAGAGCCAAACAACATCGGATGACTTCTTTTGGCCCACCTTGTATTTTGTAGCAATTGCATTTAAGGTACATACAAAATTATATCTGGGTGTAGTAAAAAGTGTGTAAATATATCTTTGACCTATTACAAGAAATACTACTGCATATAATCCAACGAATAAAACGGTAATCACCTTAGGCACTTACACTGTTGTTTCTTTCAGATAGTTCCTGAAGATCAGCCATACGAAGAAGAAAAGCTAAAAGCAACACTACGATTTATAGCCGAAATACTTCAAATCAAAACGATTTCATCTAGTAATGCTATTGACTTAGTTACCTTGGAATCAATGTGTGCTGTATATTTAGTAATATCTACACCACAACCCGATTTAGACTTTTTCAAGGAAACACTTAATAATTTGAAAACACAGACATCCAAGCAGAAATATTTCAAAAATCTGTTAATACTGAAAAGTATTTCTCAGTTGCCCCCGCCTGCCCAAGAACAATTGCATTTAGATCTTATGAGGACACTCAGTGAACCAGGAGGATTCGCCATTCTTGTGCAAAACATGATTGCCCCCGTAAAAAGTGATTTGCCTGACTGGAAAAGGTTTAAGGTTGTTTCAAACATAATTGCAAAGAAGGTGCATCCGTATGAGTTCCACAGAAATATGATTGAGCAGATATTTGAATTTTTTAAAGTCTCAATGCAAGATAAACACCTTGATCCTCTTGTACCAGTTGGAGCCATAACACTTCGTGATTTGTACTTTTTAAATGAGCGCCTAAAAGAGGAGATAACAAAACGGTTCCACAAATACCTAGATGCTCTTCATCAACCTGAGGATCTATTAACTGGAGCAATATTAATGGAGGCGGAAGAATTCAAGTTTGTGATAAATTTATTTTTTACGTGTTTTTGTGGATCGTCATTTGAGGTGCTTCCCAGTGGAATATTAAAAACGTATATTCCGATATTAATAAGCTTATACAGCCAGATTCCTGATAAATGTCGCGAAAACGGACAATTGAAATCCTTAATCATACAATGTCTTGCAAATCGACAAAAGGAAGAACTAAAGATGATAATTGCGAAAATTCTTGATGAATCAGATGATCAAATTGTTCTTAAAGGACTGCACGCTAGAGTTGTAGTTAACTTTAATGACAGACTGGGATTAACTGCCCAAGTGGTACCCGAAGAGAATGGATGTTTGGTACAAATGCAAAATGCTCTACCAAAAATATTGAAGGCTTCTAACAACAATATATTAATTTACAGCGTTTTTGTATGTGTACTAGGTTTGCTGGACAATTTAGACTTGGATACAAAAGAGGAACCTCACAAAATTAGTCTCATTCAAGAACAAGAAGAGTTTGATCAATTCATGTCACATAAATTTTTGAAAAAAATGAATATAGTGTCGTGTCTAACAGATTTGATATCATTTAAGCCCTTCCACTGTCAGTTTCATGAGAATCCGAGTGAAATTTTAAATTTTGTTCGAAACTTTCTACAAAAACGCATCACCAAAGGTGCATATAATGGCGAGACCGATCATGTGCTTCCCGTTATTTTAGCAATTTTCCAAGAATTTTTAGAAAACTCCACAGACACTTCGCAATATCGAAACTTTTGTGGAATATTAAAGGAGTTCTTGAAACAAGTTGATGATGCGGCTACAAAGCACCAACTTGGGAGTTTGATTTCTCTTATAGAGGGAGGTCCTTCTATTACAGTGATTGGTGAATCGAAATACAATATCGCAAGATCACTTCTGGAGGAAACTCAGCCGCATCTCCGAGTATACGGAATGGCTCAGTTAATTAAACTCCTGAATGATAAAGACAAAGAAACTATGTCGAATAGGCACGCTGTTTTGGCAATCGCTTTGAACGCATTGAGAGATCAGGAGTCTTATGCCTATCTCAATTGCGTGCGCCTTCTGGTTTGTCTGGTCAATGTGCTGGAAGCTCAAGTTCTTGAAACTCTTTCAGCTGAGTATTTGAATGAGGACGAGAGTTTGGATTTTAGGCTTAAAATTGGAGAAGCAATGCTGAAGGTTACAAATGAACTGGGTAAGTAAAGAGTAACTAATAATTTTATTTTTTTGTGTTGATATCATTGCCAGTATTTGATATTTCGATTCAATGTCGATTATTGTCGACAATACCGACAATTTTGCTGTACAACGTTTTCGACATGGTTCGCCGAGAGAAAAATAAGAAGCAGTAATAAAAGTAATCACCGGTCATGATTCAATAATCTTACGTATAAATTGCTTACAGCCTACACAATGTTGGATGATTACCTATCATTTTTCTATCGATACTATTACGGCTATTATGTTGATGATATTCTAGCCTGATTTCTTCTGGATGGAGGACTGGAGGTGCTTTCACACATTTTATCTTTATAACTAACTCACCAAAAATTTTGGACAAAACAATTTTTGAATCCTGATAAATAGCCCTTTCAAACGATACCCCACACGATACCATTTTAAAACTTTCTTGTTGACCCCCCTTCAAAAATAATTTCATGATCTTTGACTGTCGAAATATATGCGCGTCACGAAGACCTAACATTATGCCAAATTTCAAATACCTACATCACGTTGTTTTCAAGCAATACAGACAGATGGACGTAAGAGTGATATTATAATGGCTCGTTCTTTTTTTGCTTAGGAGCGCATTTCCATACTTGGATCAGCTCCTGCTGTGTGTCTTGTAAATAGTTTTGGGAATTTATTATATAGTACATTTTTAAAGATGCATATTTTCGTAAAATAACAAAAAACAAATACACTGGACCTCTTAATTAAACCACTTTTGTCGACTTAATCGTAGTAGGTACTAAATACGAAGTATGTATGCACAAATCGAAAAGTATCTTGTTGATTCAATAAATGTATTCAAAATACCAAATACGGCCACACAAATAAATATAGGAAATATATATTTAGTATTTATGTTATAATTTTTTTTTCAGGCCAACTATCTTATAAATACAAAGACATCCTAACCAACTGTTTTCTTCATGGCTGTAAAAACAAAATCAATGAATTTCGTGCATCCAGCTTTTCAAATTTAGCTACACTCTGTCGCCATCTCTCGTATCAAGTGCATCACTTCTTCCAAGAAGTAAGAAGATCGTCTTTTGAATTGAAAACGAACTAACCGAATTTTTTTATTTATATTTAGCTCATGGGAATGATAGGCGATGCTCTGCAGAATGAAACATACGTCCCAGCTAGACGAGCTGCTGTACATGTTCTTAGTCAACTTCTATGGGGAATGGAAAATATTGCTGATTTTCATGAAAACCTTTTACCTATTTATCGAATTTTAAAGTTCACGGTAGAAAATGAAAAGGATGAGGTAACTAGGGTGCATGCAACAAATGGATTAAGGGCCTTAAGTGAGAAATGCAAGGCGTTCTTATTCCCAGAACAGAAACTTGAAATGGATATTAAAATTTTAGGTATAAATGACAAAGATAAAAAGCAGAAAAAGTGTAACATTTTGGAAATAAATTGATTTTAATGTTTAAGAAAAATTACGATCACTTGTTTAATAAATTTTTTTCTGATGCCCACGTGGCTTATTGTTAATCCACCACTACTTCACTTACCTAGGCATTTTCTGTAGGAAGCTGAAGGTAGAAAATAATCATGTGTAATAGTAATAGATAAGAAAAGTACAAGCATGCAATTATGGAAGACGAATTTGGCCAACTCGACTAGCAAAAACTAATTTTAAAAGCTACTAAGAAAATTAGTGTCATTGTTAGTCGAGTCGACCAAATTCAACTTCTGTAATAGGGTCCTTATGCTTTTCTTCCAACGCCCAACGTTTCATAGTATATTGCTCGATGCAAATTTCAAGCTTAGATTTGGCTTCGTATGAATGTTTTGTATGTTTGCACGTTTCGCTTATTATAAAAAAAATACGATTTGATTCAAAATTGAATTTCTCCATGTCAACATCAGCATAATATTTAAGCATAGATTATTTTAGGTGGATGAAAGTGAAAGTCGGATAGACGTTCGACGACAAAAAAAGGCTCGTCTGGAAAAAATTCATGAATGCCAAATAACATCGACTATCTATTTTTACATTTATTTCTAAATTGTTATGTCTACACAGCTTGTTTTGCATATTGATTAAAAATTATCTACCTAAAGCCTTACAACTAACGTTAACCGAGTGCAGTCTAATGCCGGAGGAGAAGTTTTCATATTTTCTATGTTCAGTCATCTTGAGTCGAAATCTGCCGGGTTTTACTTTGTAGATGAAAGTCCCAATTCGGTGTACACTTCTTAAGTTTCCAAATTTCGAAAAGACAAGAGAACATAGTTTAAATGTCTCAAGCGAAAAATTAATCTCATGCATTCGTCATAATTTGTCGCTTAGGCAATCCATTCGTCTTAAGCCGTCTAATTTCACGTTGGAGTACAAATACCAAAATTCCAACCATGATAAGGGACAGGGAGGCAGCTATCACGACTCCGGTGTAACTGCTATCACTCTTGGCTGTGGCAAAAATTAATATTAAGAAAATAAATTTAAATCCTGAAATATTAAATTACCATTTGGTTCAGCAATTTCATCGACTTCATACGATCCATCGACTAACATGGCATATTTCGCCTGTTTGGAAATCTTTTCCACGTCCTCTTCAATAATTAAATTATCACTTAGTATGCTATTAGTTATGGCCTTCTCTTCGTCTGGAATCACATCTTCAATAGTACTGACGGAGTTTGGGGTATCTTTTTGTAAATCGTCCGATGGTTCTTTGAGGACTAAGGCACTTTTGTCCACCATTCGAAATTGACGTTCTCTTCCGCTGCGTCCCGATTCCATTTCTTCTTCGCTAACGATCGATGCACCTCCTTTTCCGGGAACTGTAAAACTGGCACGTACTGTTTGCATACCTGATTGGAATGTGCATACCACGACAAATCTAAAAGTAGGAACAATTTTTAAAGTTATATTTATTTTTAGTTGTTTAGGGTAAAATTTGCAATTCCTTAACTAATCTAATGTAAGTAAATAATTTAAACAAAATACTTAGGCGTATATATATAATAACAAATTTCAAAACAGTGCAAAATCGATTACTAATGATATTACATATCGGCTTTTGATGCATTGATAAATTTTGATCACAGAGCGTGAGTCTCAAAATTCAAAATCTGCAAAATTTGGTATATTGGTTTATTTTGTACATACCATGAGGCAATTTTTGACCAAAATAAAATAATCTAAGAATGAAAACCTTTGACTGTGTAGAATGGCTCGTTAGGTATAGTTGGTATGGTTTGCCACTTTCGTGTGCAGTTATTATTAATTTTTTTATTTTTATACCTTACTTTTAAATTTTTACAAAATTTTCTTTTCTTACCTTCTTGTGCTATGAGTGAAAATTCCTAAATTTTCTTGAACAGTGATAAACGTTTCGACTGTGTTACTGTCCGGCTTCACCACACTACCACATTTTGCGTGGTCAATTCGCATAACGTATTTATCATTTGAATCCTTTGGATTTCCCTTAATTCCACAATTTCCTCCATCAACAACAATTTTACCACCAAAGTATGGGCCCGTTTCAACTTCAATTTCCGATGCATGAGGCAAGCATTTGGTTGCTTGAGCAGAAACTATTTCAAATAAATTTTAAAATAATAGCATGTGATTACGTTGAACACATTTAAGCAAAATAAATAAAATGATAAAACTAGCGTAACGTCATACTTACACCCTTTGGTTGGAATAACTATAGTTTGTCCATTCAACATTGAATCCGATTCAACTTCATTGTCCCGATTATCAGACCTTCCTGTAATTTTTTGGGACTTTTTCTTTTGAAGCGGTTTTATATGAAAGCTGTACTTCGTTGCCATTCTCAAATTATCAATTGTGGCCGAGTATTGTTTCTCTGATCTGCAAAATATATTATTTACCATTTCTCAAGCTTTCCTATTGTGTTTTACCTCTCATGTGTTTCAATTGAATTTTGGTCAGTTGTTTTTGAGCGGCATCTATGAGGTCCAAAATTTTGAAGTTCGCAATAAAATATTGTAAAACTTTTAGGAAGTTCAGTAGTATCTTCTGTGTCATTAGATGCAACCGCTTCCAACTCCCAAGTTAGATGTACTGACTTGTAGTTTGGTTCACCAGTTAACGTTCGAATTTCTGAAATTGAAAAAAAAAACAAATCAAATCGTTGTTATCAAAAACAAGGCGCGAGATATAACATCTTAGATAATAGTGTTCGGAGCGAAATCGGAAAAAGTAAATATATATATATACGAGTATATATAATGTCGGTCTTTCCATCTATCTATCTCTTGTGTTTAAGGGGTTACATAGGTTTCCTCCGGGAAAAAACTACCTATTTTCAATAATTTTTTTTCATATTAAAATTTAAATTTTTCATTCAAACTTTTTATTGTTTGAAAGATACACATTAGATAAAAGATTTCTGAATTTTTTGCAAAAAAATTTTAATACTCAGCCATTTCCGGCGAGCCCTCGGAAAAGAGGTGTGTCTGCGTTGTCAGCAGAACTCCTAGCAGGATCATAAAAAGTGAAAAAAAAATACGTGCTTTAGCTAAGACTATAAACTAGAACCTGAACGAAGGAAAAAAAATTAAAATTGGATTTTGGCGGACGTTTTTATCAAAAAAATTAAAATTTCGCTTAAAATTTCTCATTTTTTTTTTAAATAGTTGTAATTGAAAAAAAAATCCTTCGTTCAGGTACTTGTAAATTATATCTCGAAGACCTGTGTAAATTTTCATCAAGATCGGTTGATTAGTTCTCGAGAAATCTTGACAACCGACTTTGAAAACACAGTTTCGAGAAAAACGCGTTTAAAGTTTTGAGTGACAATAAAACTGGGAGCAACTGGCTGTGAGCGCGCAACTTCCCAAGGCTCTATCTCCGAAACTATTACTCCGATCGACTTGAAAATTCAGGACAATATTCTAGAGATGTCGTAGAGTTTAATAAAGCAATAAAAAAAAAATTCGATTTTTGAAACCGTGAAACCCATGTAACCCCTTAAATCATCAAACAGAGATCTATCACCACATTCTTTTTAGCAGACGTTAGGGGAAACACCCTGTATACTCGTATTACTATTAACTTCTCGTGTTAAAAAAAACATTTATAAATTGCAAATCGTGCTGTAGTTCGAAGTAGACAATGCTTGCGAATTATTGCGATGTCTCGTAAAGGTACGTACAAGTCAGTAAGTAGAGCGATTCTTCAATTAGTTTTATGTAAAATATGCCTGGTTCGCTTCTGTTTGAGAAAGGACTTTTATTTTTCTAAACACTACTATCATCAAAGGAAGCATACTTAAGTTGTAACGAAAGCTGCAGGCATGCATGCAGGCGTAAAGAACTTTAATTTGCTCAGCGAGACTTCACAATAATTTCATACGCCTAGAGGGCAATGGGCCGTGCACACCGATTCGTAACTCCATCAATTGCGCGAATGAGATGAAACCAATAAAAGTGCGTTATAAAATTTCAATTGCTTCATCACGATTTTCACTTCCGGCCAATAAGGTCTACCCATATGGTATGCTTGCAGTTTTCTCGCCTTGCAATTTTATACCTTCATCTTTCGAGCAATTTAAACGGTTTAACTGAGTTGAGTAGAAATAGAATAATTATTTTTTTTAAAGTCTATCCATCCGACAAGGCATTCCTTATAAAATGTTGTTATGATGCTCATAGCTATCCATTCAATTAAAATACTACCTGTTTAATCAGCGCAGATATTATTGCACATTTATAGCAACTTTCTCTTCTATGTATATTCTAAAAAAATATACATATAATATGAGGCAGACATTTAATTTTTGAAAATAAGCAATCCCGCATGCATAACTACTTCAAGTTCTTTGCACTTATTGACTTTCGGCTTGAAATCTATGGATTCTAGATCGTATCGCGATCTGTTTGGATCAGGTACTCTCAATAAAATAATTATCACCACCAATTTGTGTCAACGAAATTACAATCTGCAGGTAATTACCATCAAATGAAAAGCCTCCAACTGAGGCATATTCTGGGGAATATTATGGTGACTCAATAGCAGCCTCACGGACTTAATTTAGCGATATCTATCTACAGATATTCCTCAGCCGAGTATAATTAATGAAATTACATAATTTACCTTTCCGTTTCTCTTCTACATTCCAGCACGTGCAGGTTCGTGCGTATGCGGAGAATCATCAAAGCAGAAGTAGATCATCTGCCTGAAGACCTACTTCGAAGCCCATAATTCTCCGTCTCTTCGTAAGTAATGCTTTCCGAATAGTTTGTGAATTTTGCGATCGCAGACGAAATTGAATCCATCAATTGTGTAACCATTATATCCGCAACTATACTCATCCCTCCAAATTAATGATAGTCCTAAAGAGCCGCCGATTCGGACAAGTAGGCCACCACTGCAGTGTAGTTGATCATTTACGATCAACACATTGTTCTATGATTGATGATCGCAGCCAACCAGCAGCTCCCCAGGATGGTGCGCAGTGCACCTGAGAGCCGTAGAACGAATGTAGCTAACTATACATTAGCCATCTACCCGATCCTCAGTCATCTGCCTACGCTTTTCAGACCGGCGCAGTCTTTATATTTGTAATAAATTTGAGATGGCATTGTGCTGGGCAAATATCATGTAATGATTTCTGTTCTCATATAATCATCCTCAACGGTTTCTGCGGGTATCATTCGCAACATAATGCTTCTTCTTCTTATTATTTTTGTTGGTAGAATTCGCCAACACAAATGTTGCATTAGTATCTTGTAGGCACAAAGTTATGGGTGAATTAGGAACAAACGGTTGTACAATGTTATCCGCGGAATGCACAGATTATTTCGGTACATCTGGAATTATTACCCGCAGTGCTATTTACATTTGATAGCCCTGTTTTTGAGTGCTACAATAAAACGCAATTTATAGCTCGTACCGCAAGGGGTTCGCATGAATACAAAGTACAAGCTGTGCGATGATCATTTTCGCTAGGTATGAAAGTAACTCATTGATGCCAAAGTTTTATTTATAACATAGTAAAACAAAGATAATTAATTTTAAAGAATAGTAAGTCATAAATGACTTGTAGTGAAGTTTATGTTTTGAATTGAAAACTTAAATTTTGAAAGCTTACGCAGACCACGAATAAATTATTTTAATGGAAGAGCTGCTTTAAACTTGACGTGCTTTACTTTGAATAGGATATTTGATTAAGTTTTAGGTTTAAATTTTTAGATATTTCCGAAATTTAAGGAAGAGTACGGAACAATTTCGAAAATTCGAAAATATTCGTCGATTAGTAGAGACGGAGTGCAGGCCTCAAAAATTCAATTTAAGAAATTCAACATTGATTTTTTTTAAAGGTTTTTAAGTAGGAGATTTTGTGAGTATCACACACTAGGTATTATAATACAAACTCCCTCATCGCGTTTGGCTGCGTGTCTGTGCGCGATTTTCTCCGTAACTATTGTATGAATTTTGTTCCAGTTTTCACGATTAGATAGATTGATTCGGGGGGAAGGATTAGATGTATTAAAAATTTCGCTATCGTTTATAAGAGATGAGGACGGTATAGCGTGCTTTCAGGGAATATGCTGGGGAACTTGAACGGATTTCCGTGCAAGTAAATAAACACATGTACATATTGTGGTTTTCGGGGTCACTGATCTCGAATCTGCCATCGATAATTGGAAATTAAAAATGGCGGATCCAATATAGCGACCGAGAATTCTCAACTTCATAGGATTTCCATTCAAATGAATGTACAGGTGTTTTTGGGGTCGCTCTTTTAAATCAAATAAGGATATAGTATTTTTCATCACAAGTGAGGCGGTGGGTTCGCTAAGGAGGTGGGCGAAGGAGGAGTCCGTGAGGTCGGAGGGTGCGGGGGGCGGAGCCCCCTGCAAATAAAAAAAAACAATTTTTGCTGTAATTATCTCCCAAAACGATAATACGTACCTTAAAGAAAAGTAGTAAGGAAAGGTTTTTATGATATCTAAGGTACAAGGTACAGATGTTCAAAGCAATATACATTACATGGTCTTAACTACTTTGGTGACCATGTGATATTTACTCATGCCCGGCTTAAATAATTTATTTAGGTACCTGAAAAGCATTAAAAGGATGTTTAACACGTGTATATATAAAAAAATGGGATTTCTTGAAGGAATATTCTGAGTGCACGAGTCTTAAGCAGAGCCGGGCAAATTCGGCTCTTTTGACTCTCGAGTGCTCCTCAGGTAGATTTCTAGAGCTCCTCATTGCTATTGCAAGTGCAAGCGAGAAATGCATACTCCTGTCCAGTGATTAGTGATGGGACATGTACTCACTCCTTCTCATTGCGTTAATAGAGCGACCCAAAATGCACTCAGGTATACGCCTCCGTGAAGAAATATTCTGAGTGCATTTCCATTTCAGGTACCCGTGCGTTATTCTAAGTCTCGCGTGCTTACCAGTGGGTTATTCCCAACAGGCTTTACAGTGGGCAATCGGCGTGTTTCCACACGTAAACCCGTGCGGAATAGTAGTGGTTTCCCCGCACGTGTGATGAAAAAAAATTTCCAAAATTATAGACGAAGATTCGCTTATTATATTATAATAAAATGGTTTCAAAGTTAGCACCCTCCTTTCCAAAATTTGATAAAATGCGAAAATAACCAAAAATTATAAATTTATATTATAGAAAAACTAATTTGTGTATAAAAAATCTGGTTTCAGATTACAAAACACCTCCATTCCGAGACGCAACAGAATCTTATTCAAAATCTGCAGCTCACGTTATCAGAGGCTCTATAATCAAGTTCTTAATATTAACTTTTATAGAGTAAAGCTAAAATAAGTATATAACCATATAAATATATATTTACTTGATTAAAGACGCACGACAACGTTTGCTCTCTGTAATTTGTAGCATTAAATTTTGAGAGCGTTAGTTATAAAAGAAAACTACAAAAGAATTTGTAAGAAATGCATTTCTCGTTGGCTAAACGCAGTTAATTCTTAATTAAGAAAACTTATCTTAATTCTCATCAGCTGATAAACACTCTTCTTGCACGTAGAGCAATAAAACCGGCTGGACTCATGGTCTCAGCGAAAATCTCATAAGCCGTCAATGCCAACTAACGAGAATTCAAATTCAATTGAAAGGAGAACAAATCGTTCTAATCACGATCGTCGGGGATCATTAATTCAGAGAATCTTTTGGAGAAGCCGTGTACAATGCCCAGACCTACATGGTAGTAGCAAGATATTAGCTATCGATATCACCTCCAGATTGGTTCACGGAACCAGAAGCACAACATGCTCCTGGGATTGCCCCAATAATGGACAAAAAGACAATAATTATCTTCCAATAAAACCTTCTCAACGAGACACGGGGAATGGTGTGGTGAAGATCTTTGATTCTCCTCTACATGGAAGTTCCAGCTGGGAGCAAGGCATCAAGATGCTCTAGTCATGTGTAGGTACCCTGAAGGCGCACAAAGCATTCGCATAGGTTTAACATGAATTCCCACAGTTCCGAAGTAACAAAACCGAATACTGGCGAAGGAAAACCCTTTTATGTCTGGATCGAGCGTGCAGGCACAAAACATGCAATTCGGCTAGCTAGCAAATTGCATATAAACTGGCCACTTAATGATCACCGGCTGGGAAAAAAAGCCAAAAACAAACTGTTGTGTAGTAAAATGGTAGTCCCATGATCTGGGAACTAGTTATCAGGTCATCAGCGGGCAAATTAATAATCTACTGCTTTGTACGGCGCCACCTCGTTTGATCTTCTTTTTTGGATTTATTGGCTCCCCAAGAGTGTGGTTCACAGGCAGTTAAAGGCAAATTTACTGCGAATTATCAAATAATGGGGGGATTAATGGGAGCAATTGTATGACGTTCTGGTCACGATACAAAAGGCGGAGCTAAATGGGAGACTTAAGCAAGCAGAAAACGATTCGCGCGCTCTTTATGCCTTCGATAATTATTAGTTTGTAAACGCAGTATGGGAGCGGTAGCCAGGTGGAACATTTTATCGTGAAGCTGAAAGTGAAATGGCATGAAATTGCGCTTTCGAAGGGTTTGCTCTAATGCCTTTGCTAATAACCGTTGTGTGTTATCGTTCTATTACTGCTCCGTTTCTCAGCAACTTTTTACTGTTTTTCGGGAATTTGCCTTTTATGCTCATGAGAATAATTTGGTCAACATGTTATTTGAGGGTTTTGATTTTCTTGAGCTTTGTACCTTTCTCAGTTTTAAGACTTTATGACTATTCTGTCAAACGCAAATTGCCATGATTTTTACCCACCCAAAGTTCAAAAACTGAAAATATTATTGTGTTTAATTTTTGATGCAAAGTTGGTATAATTCTGTTCGTTCGTAACTGATATTGTAGAAAAGCATTCGGTCAGTCCAATTTTGGGTCACTTTTTCGAGAATTGACAGACGAATAACACGGACAATGCTTGGCTTTCGAATCGTCAATTATTGTTCAAATTTGTATTTTGGAGATTCATTTGTAATTTGTATTCAGTAAGAAGCGTCTAAAATTTATCAAAAAAATATCTAACTATGCCCTTCTCTTCTTGAGATAAATTTCTTCCGAGGGGCGAAAGCAAATTTGAGCTCATGATTATAAAAGGAAAACAGAGAGTATTGGAAAATCATTTCTTAAAAATAATATGATCTATTCAATTAATTTATTGCCAATTATTTGTAAAAGGAAGCATTTCACCTCTTTGCCAACTAAACTACAAAAAACAAATATTCAGCCAGTAGACAATTTGTAACACGTCAGTCAGTAAATCTTTTTCTTCCTATAGGTTTCCGCGGCATACTTATGTCCAAAGGCAAAGTTTCTCAGAATGACCTATGGCATATTTCACTTTCATCGTGATGTAGTTAATCTTAACAATCACCCTTTAATCTTCTAAAGTTTTTGTATTATAAAATGCTACCATTTACATAAATGGTAATCAAAAGATATGCCAGATTTCGTTCTAGTGAACTTAACAATTATTGCATTTGTCAATATTAAGAAACAAGTATGTAGTTACTGTCACACCTAGAAAGTAGGTTAGACAAATCAGGCTGTAAATTCGCAGGAGTAGGTTTATTTCTATTTAAAAAAATTTTACATCGTCAGCATAAATAAGAATATCACAGTGTTTTATAACTTTCGGTTAGTTATTGATAAGTATTATAATATAAATAGAAGTGGTCCGAGATGGCTTCCCTCAGGTACATCAGAGTTAATTTTTTAACTACGGTCTATCCAAATTGTTAATTTAATGGGAATTATTCCCCAGATTTATCCCAGGTTATTGGACTACATTGTCTTCCACAGTTAAAGAACAACAGCGCTAACAAAATCTTTGGCCAACGTTACACGGATATCTCGCAATACAAACTAAAATTTAATTCGACTCCATTCCAAAGACGAAGGAATTACCGAAAATACTCTTTAGAATAATTCATTAAAATTCAAGCAGTTACGCCTCATGGCGTAATTGTGTATTCCAATAACGATCCCAAGTTCAAACAGCCGCCGAATGCACTCATCCGTGCACAGCCAAAGGTAAGCTTGCAAAACGACAGTTCCGCGTGGTCAATGGTCATACACCGAAACCTACGGGGTAACTGCAAATGGTACGAAATTTCATGGCCTACAATTAGCCATCGAAGGTGTTTGCTTCTCACATGTCAGAAATGGAAGAAGTGGTGCAACTCACCACGGAAGCGACTCTTACCTCACCCCGAGGAGGTAGCACCTTTTAAAAGCGATTCACGTCCGACAATTGTGGGTTGCCTTTGACGCCGGTATTATATAACCGGCCATGATGCCGACACCGCTTACTCGACTGAGATCTTCGGCTAAGTTGTCGCCATATCATAACCGCGCGGATGGATTAATTCACGCATAATGCTGCGATGCACTCGAAATGTTGATGCCACTCAAGTGCTGATCCACGAAGAAGCCAGAGGAGTCAAGGCGCTCGAGTTACTTTAACGGAAACCAATTCCGCAAACTGTGCTCAATGCCTATGTCTTATGAGGTGATTTAGACACCCGATGGCGGTAATAGCACGGGAAAGGTGTGTCAGCGTACAAGTTCTGATCTTGACCAGGCAACCTAGTGGCACATTGCTTGGGGTCGATGGATCGATGGTTGATGCTCAAGTGCGGTTCCAGCTGGTAATGGTGGCGGTGCCTGTAATGACCGCAATTAGGGGACAATTTCCATCCCAGCCGGGGAGCAATATGTATAATCTAACGGCGTGCGCAGAACCACTTCTAGCCTGCGTCTGCCAGATCCACTCCACTTAATCCCATTACTAGTCGAAGTCGGACACCAGTAAATAGTGCGTCCGAGTTGACAACTTAATTCCACCTCCGGACTCAACATGTTCCCGGCGGCAGACCTGATTTCATGCGATTTTCTGGTTCTAATCTGAAATCTCTTCGTAATTGTTGGCAATTCGAAAACAGTTAGAGTTGGAAATTTTTGCGTGTGCCCCATGCATGGTGCCAGCTCGATGCCGGTAAGTCAAACGTAACCGCGAAGCTGCGGGCTACCAACGAAAAAGTCGGACTGTCTGTGACCAATTAAAGTAAAGAAAAATTTTTGCGAAACTCCTCTCGAGACGGTGATTAAGTTGTCGAGAGGTTCGCCCAGTCGTGCCGTTGATTTGTCGTAATCCAGCCGCGAAGCAGCGCTTGATTAGCGTGAAAATGTGTAATGATGGTAGGTCCCTGGGTGAGCTTCACCTGACCCTGTGTCCTCACATATGTACACATCTGTAATTAATGGAACCGTCGACAGAGACCTGGCTCCGGCTTGGCAGATGTTTCAAATATTTTCCTTAACCGGAGACGTAAAATACCGTCGTGACCACTCAATGTCTCTCACCTGTTGTACCTACTCCTTCGCTTCCTTCACTTTCCATGCAGTGACCGTTCGGGGCCTGTTACGTAACCCTTTACCGAGTGTATTCTTGCAAATCGTGAAGCCAACGAGCTCCGAATGCATTATTCTTCCCGCGGTTGTAACTCTTCGCGGACAATAAAATAAAGAGCCACTCAGGCTTACGGTAGATCACAGGTTGTCGACGATGCCAAGAATACCAACTCCTCTATTTTACCGCTGATAATTCCGCAATTTGTTTGCAGTCGAGTGGATTATTTCGGTGACGGGGCAATCCTCGTATCGTTAAATAACTGGTTGAATGGTTGAATGGCATGGACTGAACTTCTGGGACTGTTATCCAATGAACTTACAATTAGTGATGCAGCAGTTCAGTACTCGCGGCGTTATTTGGAAAAATGGAACAAAGAACGAACATTCATATGTTTCAGCGCAACTCTGACATTTTAATGAGCTATTAATCATTAGCATCATTGGATCCAGCATTCGCTCTTATTCCATTTTAAATCCAAAGTAGGGTACAGTACTCACAAATCTAGTCCACGATAACGAACCAATAGACGTACTAAAGATCCAATTCAAAATATAAACTACTTCCTCTGCGACCGTAAATAATAAATAAAACAGCAATTCCCGTGCATGAAACCCAAAACAAACATCCAACTGTACCCAGTCGTGGGGAGAGAACCTCAAAGGCACATAGCCCCACGTAATCAAAATTACGACAAAATGCGAATATAATGAAATTTTGCCTGAATAGAGTGATTTTGCGGTTTCGTGTGTGCCAGCCTCGAGTCAAGTCCCACAGATTAGACCTGAACGTGACTTGCAAAACAAGGCGGTGTCTAGATCAAGTCGGCACCGTCGTCGCCTCTATCCCATAAGACTATAGTTCCCGGCTATGTACACTCCAAGAAGACTTTCCTCATCAGGAAGTTGCCAGTAAGATACTCCTCCGGTGGATCGTCTTAATTTTGTTCCGTTAAAACGCGACGAAATTCTTTCTTTCATAATAAGCGTCTTAAAGCACGAAGTTGGTAGCTAGCGGAAAACCTTTTGCACAAAAGGTGCTTATTAAGGTTCACTCATCTCTTATGATAGTCCAAATCACGTAATGATGAGCTCAGCAGAGTTATGCTTTCCTCAGAGGAAAGAAATAATGAAATTAAGAACAAAGAAATTTCCGTCGTCTTTGGTGGTCTCAACTTTCGAGTTCGTGTTGGCTAGTCGTACTTACTTTTGGTAATGAATGGATGAAAGTGTTAATAACGGAAACTTTGAATTGCATTTATTGATGTTGTGGGAAAATTAAAAAGTTAGGTACCATAGATGGCATAAGAACTATATATCACATGGCATACGCATACCCACAAATTTAAAATGTTTCAGAGTATGCTGAGAACAAATGTTGCTTTAACAACAGTTTTGTATACATTTGGTCGACTCCCTCAACACGGCAGATGCGGATAAGTGTATTATATCTAACGACGTAATCGCTTATCTTTGGATTTGTCTATCATCATTTCGCTTTTCATATTCCTGTTCCAGACAGCAGCACAATAAAGTATTCTACAATCAGAAAGTAGTAGAAAGACATCGTTAATATATAAAATAAAAATAACTGGCAAATAATACTACCCTGAGGCACTTCTGATGAATTTTTCTACATATGATACGCTCAATAAATATTTATGTGAGATAATTTTAATGTATGCTTAGTAACATACTCATTCCCAAATCCTAAATAAGGAATGTAGTTACCAAAAAATGAAAAAGGACCTTCTTTGAGCCTGCCACAGTTGGGCCCGCCCTGACTGGGCCCAATACAATTTTCAAATAAAAACAAACGGCTCTGCTTAACAATAGTGACCGCGATTACAAAATTTGGGAAAACATTTAGTAGAAATTAATATCGGGCAGCACGAAACAATTCATTTCGAGAAAAACACGATTGTTTTAAGTACATGTGGTGCAACTAAGCTTTACCGTCACTGTTTTAACCAATTCTTCGAATTTAAGCATGGAATGTTGTAAACACTTTTTTGAAAGTACCTTTGTGCTTTAAGAATAAGCAAAAAACTGGTTTTTCAAACCGGCAAAGAGTAAACCCCCGTTAATTCGATAATTTAATTTCTCATTTTCCCTGAAGACTTCGTTTTTAGTTTTATTAAAAAAAAAATACACAACGAAAGAGCACTAATTTAAATCTTAAAAAATCAATTAGCGAAAAAGTAATTAGGTACAAGCCGAGCCAAATAAAACAGCCTGGTTCTAATGAATTCAGAAAAGAAAAGCCGTAAAACATGATAATTAGGAGAACTTAAGGAACCTGCTTTAAGATAAAAAAAAAACAGATTTTCAGGTCAAACGGAAGCAAAAGAAGTGAGAATTTAAAACGGTACTCTCGTTATGTTGAAAGTCGCTTAATTTTCCAAATTTGTCCTACTGCAAAAAGTGATTTGCAAGGTAAAGATGCCACTCGCACAATAATTGCTGTTTTCTTCACAAAAAAAAAATTCAATTCTTCTTGTCCCAAAACACAGATTGTTCCGAACAGATTTGTTATAGCTGCCATAACTGCTAACAAACCTAATTGGGATGGAAATGGCTCATAAAGAATTTGTGTCTCGGCCTTACGTTCTCAGCAGCCGAAGAAAACAAAGACCCACTGCGGTGGGCTAGGTTTTACCTTAATCGCAGCTCATCTCACCCATTTAACCGAATTATAATCGGTTGCTTCTTTGCTGAAGCAGCGACAAGAAACCGCAGATCTTTTGATCTGAATTTCACAAGGCATGGATATACAGGTCACTTCTTTCACTAATTAAAACGTCTTTGTCTACACCGAATTGGGAGGAACTAGAAAAGTGAAGGTCGAGATGTGGGACTGCGACAGAAAGAGCACAGCAGCCAGCACTCAGCAGGTATGCAGGGAAAAGCAAGTGGTAGGCCATGCTGAAAGAATTTCTGGAAGTCAAATAAAACTGCAGAGGAACCGCAAAGACCGCAGAAATGATCTATTCGGTGGCAGATAACATTCCAGACCTGAAGTCCAATCTCCTTGAGGTACTGATGCATGCGAATTAGAGTCCCGCAGTGCAAACAATGGGTGTCCCGATGCTAGTTTTCCTAGTCTAGAAACCGCACAAAGAAAGATGATGTGCTTTCTCAGTGTGTACATAGATCCCCTTGGGGTTACGCTACCACCGTGGAACGGCTCCATATCCAGCAAAGTATGAAATTATTTTACTAGATAATTGCCCATGAAGATCTGAATACAATCCGAGGCGCGACAATTCCGCGATCGTAGTGCTGCCGTAGAAGCTACTTATGTCGGACAAGCCAGGAATGGGAGTCTAACGTTATCGCATCTTCGTTAGGCTTCGCTGTATACCTGCATTTTTGCAGCATAGTGAAAAATTACTCACGTGGCTGCGGAATGCACATAGCGCCGATAAGTAGGAAGAAAACCTTCGGCAAAGTAAAGTAGAATTACGGAGATTTTCTCAGAAGATCACTTTCAGCTGGCTGCTGCGAGCTTCTCGGCCAGAACAAAGCCCAATTAGAAGGAACTCTCACAAAATTCAAATATGTTAACTCCACAAATTGCGGGCTTCGCTTATCGCATTACCTAAATCTGGATTTTCGCATGGAGTGTGAAATTCTGAGGAGCCACTTAGGGCCCCAATACCGGCGCAATTACCCGCCTTCGAATCGTACTCACATACGTCAAATTATACCTGTCCAACTCACATAATTCATTTCGCCGCCGAAGATCACTTAATTAGAGCTTATCATGCGATCTTCGGCACGCCAACCAATCCTTTGTGGCATGGCGAAGAGGTGGGCTGTTGTGCGCCCGTGTACGCCTGCAATGCACGAAGATCAGGCCAAGAACAAATTAAAATTTGTCTCAAGAACCTGAACCGACGAGAACCGTTCAACCGGTGGACCTGCTTCCCAAAAACAGCGGATAACTAGGCGAAAACCAGCCGCGAAGGCAATTAGTAAACGCCGCCACGCTTCTTCCAAAGAGGAGGAGGTCATGGCAAGATTGACGGCGCAAACGATCGCGGCCTTGATTCCTATACAATTTTTTTTCCTTAAAAGTTTACTTTAGACAACAAAGCCGACCTCTTGCTGACGGAAAGAGCTCTTTCGGATTTGGGTTAACAGTTACGCCACGACTGACATTTTTCTTTTACTGATATGAAAAGAAGAATTGCTGCCCTCCTCGGGGGGGGGGCAAAAAACAATTGTACAAAAAAGTTGTGAAATCAATTCAGATTGCCGGAGCTGATCTGTATTCTTCGGTTAAAAGTAATTTTTGAGGTTTACTTGTACTTTCGACACGTCTAGGAATTTCAGCATTTCTTCGACTTAATAGGATGCTTATGGGGTCTAGAGGTTGAGTGCTTCAGTAGGCACTCAATAAATCCGTATAATTTTTTTTTCCATTGAGAACAAAAATAAGGAAAAGGAATTCACTAAGTCACTAATAGAAATAAACTTTAAAGTTTTTCGGATATAATTTACCGTAGTAGCATTAGTTACGTTCTCTTAGGCTACAATGGTTAGGTTCAAAAAATGTAAGCCCTCGCTTTAAGGAGCGGCCATCAATTAATAATAGTATACTCAGAAGTTTTATTTAAGACATAGATATTCGAGCTTATTTTGCTAATCAAAACGAGTTGCTATCAGCGATAAAACGATATTACATCGACTTTTGACAAACCTCTTATCGCAACTAGGTACAGTATTATTACCTAGCAACTCCTGATTTCTTGCCCCTATTGCGATTCTGTCCTTATCATTCTAACTAACTGGAACTAGTGATCCGATTAAAAAAATTCTTTCACTATAAACTGCTATAAACTTTAAGCGACTTCCCCGTAAATTAATAAATAGGGTCATTTGGGGTCGCTGATTCTAAAACTGCTATCAAAATTTTGAATTTCAAGATGGCGGGCAAATGTTACCAACGTAAATAAGTTTTTATGAAATTGGGTTCTTAGGTTCTGTGATTTCGAATTAACTGTATTTTTCTGATTATTTACAACAATACTAAAACCTAAACAGAGAGACCTCCTAGTCATATAGACTAAGCGTTGTAATTGGGGAAAATGACGAGAAAGGCGGAGTGAATTATGAGAAGTATTGGTTTGGGTGAATCACGCAAAAAGCACTTATCCGATTGAGATGACATTTTGCAGGCGTGTTTCGCATGTCCTCCTGAATCCTACACACTATGTGTTGTAATTGCGAAAAGTGGAGGGAGGTAGATTGATCAGTGACACATAAACTCGGTATAATATTATTAAAATCATTCTATTATTTTTTATAACACTTAAGGATAAGACCTTCCTTTCATTTGGCTTTTTCAGTACTCTTTACCCTAACGGTTAGTTATGTTTATTTTGCAATTTTTATTAAATTAATCGAGAATTGTGTGGGCACTGGGTGGAACACAGAAACCATGGTTGTAAATTAATAAAAAGTGCTTCAAATAAAATTGAAAAGCCGACGCGTTTCGCTCGATTATTCGATTAGAACATTGTCAAGGCTAATTGGCTAATAAGACGCAAACAGACGTATGGGCAACACAAATATTCTTCTTAGTAAAACGGAACCGTAAACATATTTACAAGTCAAAAACCTTAATATCACGGTACGACCGAATTATTTACACATAAGGTGTAACAGTTCGTTAAACAATTTAGTTTTTGTAATTATTAATTTCTCCAGATACCAGTTCTAATATGTGCAGGAATGTTTGCTGCAGGTAGCACACTCTTATCTTATTAGCGTAGCTAGTCAAACAAGATATGATCAGCAACCGATTCGATCAAGAAAACATTTTCTACATAATTAAAAATGATCTAACGTTGTTATGTCATCTTCTATAATCCATAAATCAAGTAGGATGAATTTGTAATTAAGCGAAACAACTTTAGAATCTTTTTTTAATCCTATAATTAACTATGGCCCCATAAATAGAACACAATTTTCACTGAAACCAATTATTACATTCACTTTATCGTGAGGTAATAGGTTCGCCCGAAGGAGAATCAAAGTGAAATTTATAGGCCTTTGCAGTTTCTTCATACATTGTCTTACATTGCTGATTTAAATTAGCTTGTTAGTTGTGACACCAAGTTTAATTAAAAAACAACAAAAAATATTTCCAACCTGTTTTGTGATGGATCATTAATTTGATTGATTGCAGTGCATGATTTATCTCTATTCTTACACTTAACATTTTAAGAAAGGAAAAACGAACATAACTTCTTTTTTTACTAGAATAGAATTATAAAAAAAAATGATTATGTGCACGATGTACACTATATACATGGAATTAAGGAAATAAAGAGGCACTACAAATAATTTGCGATGTTTACGAGTTATAAAGTAAGTAGATAAATAGTTTCGTAATACAGGAAAGGTTTAATCCTCTCCAGTGCCATCTTTACATACTCATGGGACTGCTGGGACTATCGGAGGCCCAAATCTAAAATGAATAATGCCAAACCTTTTCATTCATTTCAATGAACATTTATGAAATTCTATCATAGCAAGAAATCTCTTGCTCTACACCATTCAGTTCAATTCATAATTAATAAATTCATTCTAAATTAATTCTATTGCTTATTCAATCGCTCGCACCACACACAATACCAGAGGAATTCCCAAGATAGCACAGTTATCTAAGATATTTCAAAGACGTGCAATTAAGCAAAAACCACTTACTCAACTGATCTACTTAGTAGGTGCGTGTAATTAGGTTTAATGCACAGCATCAGTAATGGAATATGAGAAAATGAGTGTGCAAGGTAATTACTGCATGCGTTAGTGCCTTTCTTACATCATTCATTTCACTAGTTGAGTAATAGTTTTTTCAGCACACGTGCGGGGTAAGTGGTACCTTACCGCACGGGTTTCCATGCGGTAAATCATCAATTAACCACGGTGCGCTAAGGAGCCGATTGCCCACGATGGCTATAAACGAACTCGCTTCGCTCGTGCGTCTAACACCGCCATCGTGGGCAATCGGCTCCTTAGCGCACCGTGGTTAATTTATGAGTCACCGAATGGAAACATGTGCGGTAACGTACCTACTGCTTACCCCGCACTCGTGCTGAAAAATAGCATACGTAACTCGGGCGGTAAGTAGCCGAGTGCCCATGATGGCTGTTAACGCACTCGCTTCGCTCGTGCGTCAACACCGCCATCGTGGGCAATCGGCTACTTACCGCCCTTGTATCGTAATATACTATTAAGACTCATTCTCACCGAAGATGGAATTATATATGGGAAAGTAAATGTTAAGAATTCAGCACTGTTATTAGATACGACTTAGATAAGTAATCTTAATCTTGTAATTACGAAAATAAAAAGGAACAGTATCTAAAGGCCTAAAAACAAGGGTCAGTCAGGGTATGTCTCTCGTAGCTACCAGGCGATTTCTTTAAACGTATTTAGCAAAAGTAATTAAAGTACGCAAAAGTATTCTAATTTAAATCTAAATATAAAATCATAAAGCGCGCTCGCGTGGTGTATACGAATGATGACGACTCTATAGAGTCTGAATTATATCATTCAAAGAATCTAAAAAGATTTATTGCAAATTCATCTATCACTATGGGTGATAAAAGAGCTAGCACATCGAAGCACGGAAAGGCGCCCGCAACACGAAGCACCAAATCTGGGGAAAGCGGTACATCGAGCAGTGGAAACTACTACACTCCGTTGCAAACTCTCGCACTTGATGCTGACTCTGGTGATGATGCAGACCTGTCAGCTGGTATTACGGAGAAGAAAATTGCAGAGCCCAGGCCTCCGCCAATAAACGTAATTAAATCTAACAGCGACCAGATTCACAAAATAATGAAGGAAAATGGCATAAATGAATACACCATCAGGCGGATGTCGATTGGGATAAAGATTCTGCCAGTGACAATTACTAGTTACCGAAAAATTTGCGAGATTCTTACGACATCCAAATGTGAGTACTTTTCTCACAGTTTGAAATCGGAACTACCATTTAAGGCCACCTTATCCGGGCTGGAGTTAAATGATGCTGATTTAATAAAAGCTCATTTTGCCACTACTGGGATCAAATGCACTGATGTTAAACCCGTAACAAGAGTAACTAAATTCGGGCAAATAACAATTTTCGTCGTGTATTTCCAGCGAGGTACAATAACACTTAAGGAGCTCCGAGATAAGTGCGGTATCATAAACCGAACTATTGTGAAATGGAACTTCCATAGAAAACTCCCAAAGAAGGTAACGCAATGTCATAATTGCCAAATGTATGGCCATGGATCAAAACATTGCCGAGTAAAAACTTTCTGTGTCCATTGTTCTGGACCTCATTCAACGGCTGAGTGCAACACAAAGGACAAAGTAAAATGCGCAAATTGCCATGGAAGTCATAAGTCAACCGACCCTAGATGTCCCAGTCGTGTTAATTACGTCGATTACCGACAGAAAATCTCTTCGAGGAAGCCGGCGAGTACCTCCTACCCTAGAGGATATGTTCCCCGTCCAGAAGAGTTTCCACCACTGAGGAGAGAAAAACCCTACATTCAACAAAACGGCGGTAATTTTGATTGGTCATCTACCAGGTTTAATCAAAAGTCTATTGATAACACAACTCAATGTAATACCAATAACCCAAATTTATTTACTACGGTTGAAATCCAAACGCTTACTAACGAATTAATAACAAAACTTAGAATGTGTAAGGATAAATATGATCAATTCAATGTAATTACTGAATTAGCTTTGAAATATTTAAAAAATGACCCATAATAACATTAAACTTATTACTTGGAATGCTAGAGGTGTTAGGTCCAAGACTATTGAACTTTTCAATTTCTTAGTTACTAATAAAATTGATATAGCTCTAATTACTGAAACGGGCTTGAATGCTAGCTTAACTTTTTCCCACGATAACTATAATTGCTATAGATTAGATCGGGAAAGTTCCAGAGGTGGAGGAGTTGCAGTTGTCACAAAAAAAAATTTTAAAGTCAACCAATTGTCGGCAATTGGCTGTAAGGTAGTTGAAACCATTGGAGTTGAAATCACAATTAATATGGGTGATCCAATTAAAATTATTTGTGCTTATTTTCCAGGGGGTGTGTCTAATAATCAAAAGAAAGGCCTATTTCGAACAGACATACTAAAACTGACCCGTCTTCAAGGAAATTTCATTATAGGCGGTGATTTTAATTGCAGGCATCGATCGTGGGGTTGTCTACGAGCAAACTGTTGGGGAAATATTTTACACGAATTATACTCGAATTATTCGTTTACTCTTTTGTATCCCCCCGATCCTACTTATATCCCAAGCTGTACTAAAGCAAATCCCTCAGTGCTTGATCTATTTCTCACAAACTGCCCTGATCATTTCTCCCAACCAATGGTCGTAAACGAATTATCTTCAGATCATTTGCCGGTAGTCCTTGACTTGCTAAAAAATCCTTGCCTACGTGATTACAGCAAGCTTAATCTAAAATTAACAAACTGGTTACGCTTCCAAAGCTTAGTTAAACGGAAACTACCCAAACTGTCACATCTGTCGATTGCTAATATCACAAATAGCAGCCAAATTGATAGCATGGTCACAACATTCACAAAAGTTATCAAAGATTGTATCGAAGCCTCTACTCCCCGTTTCTACATGCAAAATAAAAACCAAAAACTGCCGCAATATATTCTTGATATTATTGCTGAGCGAAATATTGCCAGGAGGAAATGGTTACGATACAGATTGCCATGTTTTCAGTATGAGCTAAGAAAATTAAATATGGAAGTAAAATATTTAATCAGCCAGCACAGAAATAAGAAGTGGAGTACACTATTAGAAAGCTTGGAAAAATGTTCCAAACCATTTTGGCAAATCACTAAGCTAATAAAGAAAAAACGAAATCCGATACTCACGCTAAAGTTTCAGAATGAGAAATTCATTACATGCAAAGAAAAGGCGGAACTACTTGCGCGGCAATTTGCTTCAAACTTTACTGTTTCCGAGAATCTCAGTGACTCTTCAACAAAAACACAAGTTGGAACCTCTTTAACTCAACTGAACTCGATGCAATATTGTCACGAATCTGAGTGGTACGTTCGTCCTAAAGTAATTAAAAATATTATAAAACAGTCTCGACCAAACAAAACTCCTGGGTTTGATGGAATTCCCAATTTAAGCCTAAAATTGCTTCCTAAGAGCGGGCTTGTATACCTCACTTTTATAATCAATTCTTGTCTCAAATTATCGTACTTCCCAAAAACATGGAAAACTGCAAAAGTAATTCCAATATTGAAACCAAGTAAACCTGCAGATGACCCAGCCAGTTACCGGCCAATAAGCCTTTTAAGCAATATTTCCAAAATTCTAGAAAAAGTCATTAAAATCACAATAGTAAAATTTACAGACATAAATAACATAATACCCAACGAACAATTTGGTTTTAAAGCAGGACACAATACTTCCCAGCCTGTTCTGAGGATCTCTAGACATGTCAAAGAAAATTTTGAAAGAAAAAGATCTACAGGACTCGTACTCCTTGATATCCAATCAGCTTTCGACACAGTCTGGCATGATGCTCTGATACATAAAATGATGGTTTTTAAATTCCCCCATCATATAACCCGTTTAGTTCAAAGCTTCATAGAAAATCGCCAATTCAGGGTATACCTCGCACCTGAAATCTCCATAGCCAAAAATATATTAGCAGGGGTTCCTCAAGGCTCTGTTTTGGGACCAATCCTATATAATATATTTACATCTGATCTTCCTTACATCCCGCAGTGCCTCTCATCAATCTTTGCTGATGATACTGCTATTTTTAGTACACATGAAGACGCCACTAATATTTGTGATAACCTACAGAGAGGCCTTGAGATTCTCTGTAGATATTTTCATGATTGGAAGATAAAGGTGAACTTAAACAAAACCCAAGCCATGTTTTTCACACGCAGAAGACATACTCGCTTCCTTCCTAACTGTAATATCAATTTAAACGGATACGATATCCCTTGGACTGATTCTGCAAAATATTTAGGTATAACCTTTGATAAGACTCTTACTTATTCTAAGCATATAGATATGGTAAAAACTAAAGCTAACATTTTAATAAAAACATTATACCCATTTATTAATAGACGGTCCACTCTTAATGTGGAAAATAAATTAATAATTTACAAAGTAATTTTCCAAAGCTTTATGTTATATGGTGCCCCCATTTGGTTTCAATGCGCGCGTTGCCATATCAATAAGTTGCAAACCATACAAAATAAAATACTGAAGATGATCCTCAATTTGCCATGGCACTTCTCCACCTCGGAACTACACAACATTGCGGAAATAGAGCTTATAAACACCAAAGCAAACAGAATTGCAAGTAAATTTTTTGAAAACTGCTCGCTTTCAGACAACCCTTTAATTTTAAAGCTATGTCAAAATGGATTGTAGTAGTGGTAGTTTTAAGTAGGCTTAAGTTTTAAACATTTGAACTCCTAATTTTAAGCAAAATTTTACTGGGTTTTTCTAAAAAACTTTTTTTTTTTCTCCCAAATTTTTGATATCTATATAACTTACCTTTTCCTTCTGCTAGACTACATAAAACTATTATAGATGAATGAATTTAATTCTGGCTCTAATTATAAGATTCTTATTGTATAAACATGTATATATCATCCTTTGAAATATATATCTATCTATATCTATCTATATCTATCTATATCTATCTATCTAAAAACAAAGTATGTACTTCCAAAGTGGACATGTTCGCGTAGGTCTGGTTCATATTTTAACTTACGTCTTTTTATTGCTCCAAGTAATGGCACAATCTTTTTGTTATTCTTTGAGTATGTGAATTTCATTTTAGGTTGTTAAGTGAGACTTAAATATTTTTTTGTTCGCTTACTCTTCATTTATTAAATTTCGTCTACAGCTGATTACTTAAAGAATAGAGAAAGATATTACATTATATTGTTTTTAATAGTTTCTTCAGATCTAAGCGGTCGAATTTACTATTGACGCAACATGATAACCATAATTAGTGCGATGCTGTGTTGGTATATGAAGGAAAGTCTAATTTTTTAACGATCACAAAATTGGCGCCACTTTGCGACATTGACAGAGAGGCAGGCCATCGCATGTGATAAGTAATTAGAAAACGTAGGGGGACATTATTTCCCGTCAGCAACTTTCAGCGGACGTTATTTCGAATTTTATTTTATGTTCCAGTGGTCACCATTTCCGACGCCCCGAAATACTGAAATTTGCCTTTTACAAAATGTCTACTGACTGAAGATGTATACCGTTACAAATGAAGAATAACGTAAATGAATAAAAATCAGGTTCAAGCCTGGCTCGGATCATAATTGGGATGCGCTTTTCTGACAGCGTTGGATGATAGTCCTATCAGTCAGAATAGCTACTGCGGGCTAATCACCCAGTATAGTGAACATAAACGATTAAAGAAACTGAAGCAAAGCCTTGAAGTGGAGAGGCTTTGTGGCGCCCTATGCTTCTAACTGAAGTGAAATAGAAAATATTTGCGTTATAGAGGTTGTCACGTTACATGAAATGTAGCATGTGATATGGAATCTGAAAGGTGTCATGACACCCGACATATGTATTTTGTGTTATTGCACCATGTTGTACAGCATGTTCGATGGTCCCCTTTAAAACGCCCGAAGGACGAACAGAGGTGTGGAAGGCCTGGAAAGGGATGATCAATTTATCCGTCGCATTATCCTGTATGTAAAAAAAATTGTGATTTGGAAATAATGGATCTCTGGAAATAAAGGGGGTTTGAAAATGGTGGGCCCTGGAAGTAACGGACTGAGAACTTTGGATTGAAACTCGTGGATTGGAAATATTGTCGTACAATCATTAGAAAATTTCATTTTGATCACATCAGTGATTCCGCCCGAAAACTGATCGGAATGAAATCACTTTTGATCGGAATCAAGATATATTGAAAATTGGAATCCGCTCATATTTTGATGTGAGCTTTGAATCAATCGATGAACCTGATTCCGCTCTTGTGTATAACCCTAAGATATTTATTCCCAATCCATTATGCTGAAGCTTGGTTCATGATTCTGCCATTTTGCGACGAGTCCAAGTTCAGTAGGTTCGAATCAGATGACAAATGTTTTTTGCTAATGCTTTTATTAAATACTCTATAGTGTTTTAGTTGTGTTTTTCTGGGCTTTTTCAATATCTCTTTGTTTGTTTTAGACATACAGTTCTGTGTTTTTATTCATAGGTGTAGGTGTCGTAGGAATATATTTATATCAGTTGATCTATTGTAATAATTCTCATAGCATCAACATGAAAATGAATTTCCTAATTTTGTACATTTGGGTCATCCAAAAAGGAAATGCTTCCAAAATTCTTTATGGTTATGATCGATAACACTCAGCAATGAAAATAAATTACAATTGCTCACTTCAATCAGTAAGATATATGGCACTCATCTCCGAACCACAGCCCCTTTATAGCACACGAAATGTTTACCATCCATTCCTTTTTGGTAGTGACCTTTCTCTTCTTTCACCAAATTTGCCTACATGCGCCTCTATCTTTGATCATTAATATTCAATTTCCTGCCAATTTGAGAAGCTTTCTGATTTCGATCCCAAATCAAAACCTTTACCGGTGCAGGTATAGCCGGAATCATTAAGGAGTCGAATAGCGGTTCTCCTACTTACATACATAACCTTCCAGGGATAGAGTTTAAGGTGCCTCGGAGGCCCCCCATCACAAATCAAAACTCATCGCCCCAGACATTAAAATGAGCGCTTCCTAATGAACTCTTGGTGCTTCGCGCAGAGATTTATATCGCACCCAAAGGTGGCAAATTTACGACGATTCATTAAAGTTAGTTGACCTTGCGGGAAGTGATTGCTATTACCGCTCAAATCAAGTAGTTAGGTACGGTACTCGGTGCTCCTCACCTACTTCCCTCTCACAATGACTGCACCAGTAGCATTAATTACACAACCAAGGGGTCTATTGTCTCAATTATGAGCCGGGTATTATGATTTGCAGTGCAATAAGGAAGAGAGCACACCGCAATCAGGCCGCGCATAGTGTCGTACTCCGGTTTGTTTGTTTATTTGGCCGGCTAAAGTTCGTTACTGGGTCAGGCCTCTTTTCAGCTGAAGAGCTACGTCTTTTGCATTAGTGCTGCTTGAGCTAATGGAAACATCGTCGCCTTCGCGAAACAGACTGGAAATGTGGGCTAATGACATCACTAGCTTCCGAGTTTGCTCGACGAGATAATTACTTGGTTCCATACCAGGTCTGATGCTTCCTATAAATTTATTAAGAAATGATAATGCGCAAGCACCGCTTCGTCGCCAGGCGGCATGCCCAGGCCTACCTGTGGATCAATGCAGCTGACCCTCTTTTGGCGAAATTTGAATGAGTCGCCTTTTATTGCCCAGTGCGCGGTCATTAACGATCTGCGTCGGAGTTAGAGCTCCAATTTCGCTCTTACTTTCGATTTTCATTTTTTCACCGCGAACGCGGTAATTTTCTCCTCTACGATCGAGTCGGACTTGGGCGCTACACTGGGCTAGAAGAAAGTCTGTCCAAAATTGTCGATTCAGTTTCTCCCCTTAAACTTCATTTAATTTGAATATTAGCAGCAGGAAGGCAGTTATGATTTGCATAACTAGGGCCTAATTGGACCTTCTAGAAATAGCTGTAATCAGTTGAGTCGTGGAATAACAAAACAGAAGCCTTAGGTCAGGGAGCGAATCGTGGGATCGTAGAAGAAATGGACTTAATGATGTACGAGGCATCGGTTGATTGTTTTTTTTTATCCGGTCTGACCATACTTCTAATAAATTTAATTCCCTATCTCAAACTGTTTAAAATTATCATGTTAATTTGATTTGCATAAAGTAGAGAAACTATAGCGGGAAATCGGTGTATCTTCATAAGACCAGTGAAACGCGTTGAAAAAAAAAACAGTACGCAGAAAATGCTTAATACCATGAATCTTCAGATGTTTTGAAGTATCCTAAACAAAAGGCAAAAGTGATACACTAAGGCACGAATTCGTTCCCAATTGACACGCTGTTTGCTAATGGTGTCAGAGTGGACCATCAGCGTCATCAACTGCTTCACTTGAAGCCAACCTCCGTCAAATGCTTCATTACTAGGCGTGCCCTCAAAATGAAAGAAAAGCGGCTCGTTCTAAAGCCAAAACCCACAACCTTGTATTAAAAGGTCAGAGAAAAGAGATTGCTTTAATTCGGAGTAATTACAGGGGGTTATTCAATTTCCCCCGTTTTCTTTTCAGAAGGAGTTTCAATTGTGCGTAATGCAAATATTTTGGTTTCCTTTGTTTGGGGGCTTGATGAGGTTCGTTTTGTAGTTGGATGTTTTGATGGAAGCAGATAAACAGCGGAAGCGTGCGATAAAATGCAATATGGAGAGGTTTTAACGCCCTGGAAGCATATAAAACAGCTAGTCATAACATAATTCATTCAGTATTATAAAATTATGGCCTGCAGATGATAACTACCTACAGATCATATATAAATCAGTTAAGACTGCAATTCATTGGTCATAACTTACCTCGACACTCGAAATGACTTTAATGTTATGATGGTCGTAAGTTAATAGCTGCTGAGCGCATACGGCACTAGGAGGATGCAATGCACAATGCCGGGTAATCACTCAGAACCAAACAGTAGCAATTCTGCCTATCATTAATTTCCCTTTTTTAGTTCTTTTGGGTTATGTGAGGAAATCCTATTAATCTTAACTTGTTGTCCCGGCCTTAGTCGTAGCAAAATATCGCGAAAACTATTAAAGATAGGAACGTGACTGGACGGAGTTTTATTACCTCAAGCATAGATAGACTTTTCGGAAACTCTTTTTGTTTTCAAGACGGGAAAAGGAGTTCCAGAATTTAACTTGAAATGTGGGGCATCTATTATAAATGAAGGGCTTAATAGGTAGAATTTGTAACCTGTTTTTTTTATCTCGAATAATGGCGTCAGTAGGGGCCTGGCAATAATAATTTCATAGTTTGTTATGGAAAGTACTGGTTCGAAAAGCAAGCACTCAAACAAGATTTTTTTCTTTATAAAAAATTATTCTAATATTAATTTATATGCGCGATGCTATATATGTATGTATCTACGGTAGGCCGCACACTGAGTAGGTATTCAAATGCGGTATGCATGCAGTATCAGTGAATGATAGAGGATGAATCTGCACTCCTAGACTCAGAGAAAATATCATTTACTGCCTATCAAGTACCAACAATTTTAATTATTTCAATGTGTTGTTTAATTGTCTGATTTTATTGGTTTTTGACTACTTTGAAAATTTGACCTTTCTAGTTTCTTAATCTTTCACTCAACATTTTTTATCACTCCCAATCGTTTCGTAAATAATTAAAAGTGCAGGGATTTTCGGTTCTAGCAGAAATAAAAAATGAATTATGAACTTCTGATTAGAAAAACTTTCAGCTGGATATCTTTATATTACGACAACTTCAAAGCATCTCTAAAGGCGGAGACAGAATGTACACGATGTGATTTTGTGGTGCGTGGAACTTCGCAAAATATTGCGCTGCAAGACACAGTGAGAACGACGTTACGCTTTATCTATGACAAGTTCCGCATTTCATATTTTATTCCGTCCGTAGAACCAAACTAAACTATAAACATAAATCATCGTGCAGAAAAGTTAAATTTCCATTAATTTTTGTAACGCTAGGAAATCGCAACTACATTGTACCTACGTAGCTGTATTTTCGCATATTCAAACTCATGTCGTAGCGCTACAAAATCGCATCGCGTACATTGTATCTCCGCCGTAACTTTTATAACTACAAAATACATATAAGGAATAATTTAGTATACACAAAGATATTTCGGGCACAATTAGAGGAAATTTAATATTCAATGTACATACAAGAAAAGTCATAACCATTTAACTCGTTGAAGGTACCATTTGCTCAAAATTTGCAAATTAACAAAAAAAAATTATTTGAAAGATGGCGACTAAAACTTAACCTCGCACATCGGTCTTAAGCAATTTCCAAACAAATAATAATTGCGTGCATATTCCCTTGTATTATGATAGTGAATATTATGAGCCGATTCCTAGACTCCAAAGGAATATGTGCAATTAGGCCTAAAAACGTGTGTGTACTTTATTGATCTTTAACAGATCATTTAGTCGATCCAATAAAAAAACGAAACTGCAGAAAAACTAATCATGCGCTCTGATCCAGTGTGTTTTCCCAAACTTAGCAAACTTAGAAATATCCCATAAATTATTTTTCAAGTTTTGATTAACTAGACACTTAATCAAAAAATTTAGCAGCCCATGACAATACAACGATCAGCAAAGGACAAGGAAAAATCATTTTGCTTTATAAAAAGTTAATTAAAAACCAGCCTGTGTCTACATAGGGGTCATAGTTGCCTAGTCCACCTTTTAAGCCTACCACTGTCATGTTCTTCCGCAACGTACACCTTTAAGGTGTTTATTACATTAATTTAACGTCCACGAGACCACAAACGAATTACACGGTCCTTTACATTACACCATACAGGCAAAATGACACTCAAAGAGCATTCATCACATGGAAAAACAGCAAAAGGCTAATTACCTCCATAAATTCGAAGTCAAAGGTTGTCGGCTGCGAAGACCAGCATACTCGTATCTCCACCGAGGAGAATAACCAGCCTAGGAATATGCCTTGATCGTCTCGCGGACATATCCCCGTCGAGTAAGAAGTGATTGAGATGGAAAAGTTAGTGACTTCCCTTCGACCGTGTATTTATAGAGTAGTTTAAATTAAACGCAACATCACTTACCGTAGTCAACCGTCCTGTTGGTGGCGACGACTAGACGCATCGCTAAAAACAAGCAAATCACCAACCCTAGATGCACTCTAATTAGGATCTGTGAACACATCTTGTAGATGGGAACTGCACTCGGCGGCCGAAAAGGAATCCAAACGTATTGAGCGTGTTTTAAAAAAAAAACTGCTTTAATTATTTATAGTGCACTAGCCAGTTCTTGTCATTTCCACTGGAACCAGGATCGGGTACCGGTGCTCAGCTGTGATTCTGCACGGAAACCGATCGAATCTTACACTATAGCGGGCGGAAGATAACTTGTCCAAGACGGATGTCAGAAGATCGCGTCGTTCACGTTCAGCCACAGATCGCAAGAAGGCAAACACTTCAGGTACCGTTTAAGATCACGACTAGAGTCAGACTGTTCGCTGGATCGTGTCCGCGGTCTCAGCCATCAAACTCTGGGGGCCACGGCAGTCTACCGTATTTCTTCTCACCTGAGTTTTGTGGTTTTGCCATCATTGCACCGTCACATCTTCCGCGGAAGTTCTCAAAGCTCGGCTTACAGTCGCGATCACTGATCTTGGTAGTTGGTACGCAGCACCGGTTGCACACTCTTACAAAGAGCTTTACCATGCGCCTTCTGGACTTCTGATATGCCTCTTTGTTTTAGATTTTTTCCCGTTTGTTCTTAAAATTTGATATAAGGAATCATAAAGACGGGCCTGGCCAAATTGAATAAATGGGAATTGGTTGCAGAAAATCTCGATTGATCCACATGAAAGCGCTACAGAAAAAGAGAGTTCAAGGACCGCACTTCGATCCGGTGGTGTACCAAAATTTGGTAATTTAATGAACCTCAGATCGTTTCCCCACAATCGATGTTGTTGCCTCCTTTACGCTGGTTTGGCGAAATTGAAATTATTGGGTGCAATACCCGCATAGTTGTAATTTGATGAGACTGATGGAGAGCTTCTCAGAAAAAAATGAAAATATAGAGAAGTGCAAATCATCTTAAGGGGCACGTCGAAAAAGTCTGTTAACACTTAGTTTCATTATAAAGTAACTAGTAAAATTTTCTGAACCACTTTAAAAGATGCATCTACTCGTATATAATGAAAATACAGATATCAGTTAAAAAATAAATCTGTTTTTCTTTGCAGCTCGATAAAAGCTTTACTGTCCGCGAACGTCTTAAGACTGACTGCACCGAATACCTAGAAAGTATTTTTGAAGGTATTAAACTTAATTTTTTTTTATAATATGTAGCGATTATTTCCTCTTCAGATTTTGTTCGCATAAACTAGAGAGCAAGAGCCGTACTCTTAGATTTTTGGCTTTTTTGTTTGAAACAACTGGATCGGTCGAAATCGTGTTAACCATCGAAAAAAACGCATAATGGACCTTTAAGAGTACAGTCGCCATTATGGACTATTTTGAAATTAAAAAAAAAAATTTGAAAAAATACCTGTACCTAATGCTTTGATATTGACACCCAAAATATAAATCCCAAATTCCTTGTCCCCGCCTGACCTTCTAAGTTTCTAAAGCTAAGTTTACAATATTATCAAGATTAGCAGGTAGCAAGAAAACTGCAGCTTTCTTTATCAGTTTTATAGTTGCAAAAGAAATAAACGTCTTTCTGTTTTTAGTTAACTTATATACGTATACCATCTTTACTAATAAAGCCGCCAGTCTAGCAGGCAGGAACCTGGTGCATAGGGTGCAAAATGCGTTTTCAATTCATCTTGAGGGTGGTTTCTGGTATAGAATTTCCAACAAATTTATTACTCCGAAAACATCCTTTATACCAATTTTTGCGCAAATCGCAATAAGTTATTAATCGCTTTTAACTTCTTCCTCTACTGTGGTCCTCCTTTTTTATATGTATTACACTCCCCAATGAGAGACCTGTTGTACACAACTAAAAAAAATGTTTTAAATCGGTTTCCGAGTTAGAAAGTTATGCATGAAATAGAAGTTATTGATATTGCTCGCGGCATCCGACAATATATGACAATTTCATGTCTATATCTTCTTAAGTACTTGGAATAAGTATCTGAAATAAGTGCACATAAATACGCCATTTTAAAGTTAACAGCAACAAATTCGTTTCATTTTGATATCTAAAATAGTTTAACAGAAATATTTTGTTCTCCTTTTTGTATATGTATTTAGTATAATTTGGAAGATACCTACTGTTACTTTATATTTAAGCTATTTTAAAAATACTCGGCTTTATAGGCATGAAACCCTTTTTGGGAGTCCGACTTCCACTTGGCCGCTTTTAATTCCATGGCTAGTTTAACTTAATTCCAAAGTGGAGTTTGTAACTTTAGCCACTCTAACAGCCGATTAATGACTACTTAATTTGCTTGAAATATCTTTAAGATGTAATTCACTTTTGAGCACTTAGAACGGAATTGCATCATAGATCAAGTTGCCATAAAAGTTCATAACTACCTGCGCTTCGTCTTCTCACATTCTAGTGTGCTCAATTTTTGAACTCTCCATTACACAACATTCCTAGAGCTGATTGCGATATGTTTGTTTTCACTTTTACGTGGCTTACTGTAATTCATGTAACTGACTTCTTCAGCGACTTAAACCAGTTAAAAAGTCATAGCTTCAAAACGTGTAAACATGTTTCCTCTTTTGTGCCTACAATGTAAGAGACTAGAACCATTAGCCAGCTCATTACTTTTTCAAATGTTATTAAACAGATTTGCATAATTTTGTCCCCAAACATAATTTCCTTTTACGAAATCAGCCAGGTGAGAAGTTGGCAAGGTATGCTGGCTTAGCAGTAGCATGCGTTAATGAGAACGGAACTTAAAACCTTTCTGCGTATAAATTAAAAAAAAAACAGTGGTAGAACCACGGTACTACACAGCGCAAACAATTTGCGTCCCGCATCGTGGTTCAGCTTCCTGGTGTGGCTTCGTGGTATGGTATTGACCATATGAAGGTTCATGAATTCTGTTGAAGCCTCAAGTACCTTCTTCAATGGCCAATGCTAACCTGGAGGCCCACAGAAGCTTTAAAAGACGCCGAGTTCCGCTCTTGCGGTAAAATTTATTCACACTGCCCAGTATACCTTTTGCGGCACCACAGAGAGATAGGCAGGTACTGGCGAGGCCAAATATAGCAAACGAGGGAGGACGGGCGATTTGATCAGCGCCAGATCTTTTCTCGTTGGCTCGAGTGTGCCTTTTCGTTGCATCTTAACAAGTGTCATTTTGTCGTTTTTACTGGCGGGGCTCATGGCAGGGTCTTGCAAGTCCGTCGCGACCTCAGCGATAACTCGTTACCTCGGACACGTACCAATGGCAAGTGAGGTGCATTCTCGACTCTCGGGTGAACTCTGTATAATCTTTTGATAGGAGATAAAACGTGAATTATTCAATATAAACTGCACTACAAGATTTTATCAATTATTATCAGTTCGACTAACAGGATTCCTATGTGATATTGTTGCATGCAGTTGTAATTAGCTACTGGAAGGTGGGATACACCGATCGGCACAGTGGAAGTTCATATAACAAAAAGGCTTGCCATATTACTTTGAGTTTTTATGTATTTAATAAATTTCCCGATCAATAAGTAGGTAAAACAACCAATTACGACTACAACAGAGTAGAAGTAAAACTAGGCAACATATATCTATTTCGGTATCCTATATATACTGTTGTGCAAAACATAAGCAATCAAGTTCAACGAAACAAAAGCTCACCTTATGGTATTATTTACATTCTAGCAACCATTTTCTCTAAAATAGTCCGTAGTGGCCCGCCGAAATTAGATGGAATGAACGTAAAAGACATATTGTTTCAACAGGATGGCGCGACTTCTCACACCACATGCGAAATAATGGCATTTCTTCAAACCAAGTCTCCAGATCGAGTCATCTCTCATTTTGGAGACTAAAATTGGCCACCGCCGAGAATTTGTTCTAGAGAATTCTAAATTAATAATAAATAAACTTTAATTCAAGGAAAATCTTTTACGGACTAACCTTTGCACCAATAACAATGTCTCACCCTTTAACCGGCTGGCTTGCAACATTAAAGCATGCTAATTTGTTTGGTATTCGTGTTAGTACCTAAGCATGCCAAGTGTTTGCTCGTTCACCGCAAGTTTTGAAATTTTTTCAATTAACTAACATCTGCCATATGATGGAGTAGTCCCATGCTGCAGATGTTTTTATGATAGTCATATGATTGGACTAAGCTGACGGTTCGAATAATTCACTTTGGATTTAGTTAAGTACCATGAAATGAGATAAGTGCAATTTTCATACAAGCCTGGATGCGCTCATTTGTTGAATACAACTTCTAATAATGCCTGCACGGTGTGTTTAAAAACGTAAAAACGTTGGAAACTAAATTGTAAGTAATTGGAAACTAATTGTAAAAATTAAATACATTCTCCTAAATTTTTGCTGACTTAAAAAATTATGTACATGTTTAACAAATGTCATACCAGGTATGGACCTGACTGACTATTTAAATAAGGGCTCCCCCACACATGTTATTTGGTTCCAATGTAAAACATTGCCTTCAGTCCCATAATGAGCGGCAATCGCACTTGTGTAGTGAAACCTTAAGCGTACTTACCTGCTTAAACCTCGCGATCAGCTTAGTATGCTAAATATCTTGTATGTAGTAATAATGTGCCAATTAACCCCACGAAACTAAAGTGAATGTTTTTGTATGGGCTTTATTTTAATATGATTAAACTAAAAATTAAAGTAATGGGACGGTTATAACTGTGCCTGATGATGTACTTTATTATTAAAAAGGTACTATAAATTATTCTATTTAGTGCAATTTGAATGCTCTAATATTTTATTTCTGTAGTTGGAAGGTCATGGAAGTATCAGTTACTCCAAAATAAAAAATTGTGTTCTTACATAAAAATATATATAGTTGAAATAGATAAAAGATCTCATTCTCTTCTCGTTGAGCATTGCTTCTAATTTTTTTAAGCTCTCCGTCTTTCTACAATAGAAACTGTCTACAGATTTGCAGTCATGGGATGGGACACACATTTTTAATGACGAACTTCCATCTGCGAGGACCACTTTGAGGCATCGCCCAATTCTGCTCTATTAAGGTCAAAACAAATTATTTTTAAATGACGAACAAAAAAGAAACATCATTCTGCGTAAAAGAACCATCGCCTATTGTTCACTGCAAAATTTTACATTATAACCAAAGTGATCCCCCGAAGCGAGCACTCCACATGGATCTATCTACCTGTTTGTATATCTTTAAACACTTTAGGGAGGCTGCTCTAATTTCCTTCTTTATCGCGCCAACTGATCGTAATTATATAAGTCTTCCATTGTTTCAGCCTCAATTAATTCGCAGCACTATTCTCGCATTCCAGTGACCTGTGGTGTCCACTTGGTCTTCATACTTTCAATGTAGGTAATTCAAATCATTTTGGCGGTTTTGATAAAAGCGATTTAGATAATTTTGCAAATCGTTTTCTGTGGTCGACTTACCCTCAATCGTTTTGCATCCAAGTAGTTTTTCTCGTTTCTCAGATAATTGATTGTCGCTTCCCGCGATGGTAGCAGCGTACCTTCCATTCAATGGAAACTATTCAAGAAAATTTCGACTTTCATGGCAGCACAAAGAATTCCTCATCAACTGTGGTCTTTTCCAATCTCCATCATCTAAGTGAAAAATGGGTCAGCATACGACGCACTAAGATGGAAAACAAAAGTTCTATTTTCATTATCTGGATCAAAACAATCATCGCCTTCTGGCCAATTATCTTGATCATTTGCGGTTTTTGTTCGACCAACTAATGCAATCTTAATTCGCGTTGTTTTATATAATTTTTGAATTCGCGTTCCCGTAAATAGAGTATCACATCTTTTTGTTCACAACAGTGAGAAAATGGGCTGATCGTTTGTTTCGCCAATGTTTTTCGTGTAGCGAAGGGATTCACTCTTCTGAAATTACTCAAAGAACGGGTATTAGGCTAGAAAAAAATTTATCTCAGGGAAGTAAAATTTCTTTTATTAACAAATGATTGTTATAAAACTTATAAAACAAAAAATTATTACATGTTTTTGGTTTTACTTCCACGCAATTAACCAAAGTTGAATTAAGTTGCTTTTTTATCTCATTGACTCCAAAATAGAAAAATATAAATAAAATTAATTTCGACAAAATATTAAAATAATAATTTAATTATAAATAATAAAAATCTCAAATACATTTCGTACAAAATTTGTTTTCTTAAAAAAAAAAAAATTCGTTCATATATTCTTAAGTGGTGTCAATACTTGAACGTCTAAACACATTCTGCTTGTATAAATATAAATAAAATATTTGAAAGGTGAGTGTATAATCTCTCTTTTTATTTTTCCTTAACTCATTCAAGTATAAATATATTTTGATGTAGCGTACGGAAGGAATTTCGATTTCTGTAGAAGCATATTACAAGTTTTACGAATTGGAGGTAGTTTAAGTTCAACAAAAGTAACAATTCCCAGATAGCGCGCTGAATTGTGAATTTTTAGAATCGATGCAATTGGCTGCATAAACCGAGACTAATTTTAACTTTATCGCGAAATTGCAAAGATACACACAAGATGTTTTGAAATACTAAGATTGCAAAGACTCCTATCATGAATGCATTTTGTAAAAGATTTAAAGTGTAATCGAATGGAAGGAAGTAATTCACATACATATATTTTCAATTACACCTTCGATCTTTCAAGAGTAGAGAGTCATACATTTTCGCTAACTTTCACCTAGTTTTTTTCAACTTGACCATATTGTCGACAATAAAATGTTACGCAAACCGATACAATTTTTTGTTGATCTGATAACTGCTGTATTTATTCGAAAGGTATTGCTTGTCTAATAAAAGCAATATATATGTGTCATAATCCGATACTATAATCTCCAAAGACAGTATGCCGATAAAATACTTTTGTGTAAAATTGTTTATAGCAGACTCCATTGGAATCTCGTGCACTCGATCGTTCAAAATTTAATTGTATGATTTGATGTAATATTTAAAAGCAGTTTTGCCAAATTTGAATATGAATGGAAGTTATATATTTTTATTTTTTGTTAGTCGAATATTGACTTGAGGTAACTGAATTTCATGTATGGGATTCCTAAATGAATTTTACATGTAATTTAAACTCGTTTCTACGTAAGGCAGCATGTGATGCCATCCTGGGTTTATGCGTGTGCTTGTTGATCCATTTTTATTTTTGTACGTACACCAATCGCCAAAAAGCAGAAGCAGAGCAAAGTACTGCTATTATATTTCTGTTATGGCCTTCCCTAGAACACAGCTTTTGGAGGTATTTTTCTTGCAAATTGCAAAACTAGGTAATGCCAAGTTCATCTCAACGTCGAAGACATTTTTCTTTTCGCTTTTCTTGATACTCAAATTAAGACGTATTATGTATTATCAAATACAAAATTATAATATCTATATTTTTTAGGAACATTTCATTTATATACGCATCTGCAGTGGCTAAGTTCGGAGACGATATTTGGTATCGACTCGATGTAAATTATTGTTAAAGCTTGTTAGTCGACATCTATGTAATTCATTTGTGAAGGTTCTTGTCAATTCGACACTCACAATCAGTTCAAATTGATTCAGCGACAAGTTCTAAGTACATTATATAACATCTTTGTTGTTTATGTTATTGTTATCGACAACATTGTCTGTAAAGCAAATTTCATTGAGACAAATTAATATATTTTTTAACTATAAGTTCCTATACGGATAATTTGAATTTTATAAAAAAAAACAATAAGAATGAACTAGCGGTTTGAAAAGCAATTCTTTTCTTTATAACCTGTTGTTGAAAGAGTACTTTCAAAAAATGGTGTATCGCTCAACAATATTATAGTTTAGTGTATCGTCACATTAATTTCCGGGACAAATTAGCTGTATGCTTCTCTAGAAAATCAAATTCATTCCACTACATTTAACTTACTCCGACTGCAAGACTTCAAGGTATAATTTTAATATTTCATGAAATAATAAATAGTGTTAAAAAAATAAAAATGATACCATTAAATTACAGGTTTGATGGCGTCTTGCAGTTGGAAAATTTTGTTGAGAAAAGTGATTACCTTTATAAGACTAGAAAAGATGTTACGACACAGTTTTCGTTAAAAAAATAACAATAATAATCATAAAAAAGTATTAAAATAATAAGTGTTTCTTGTGGAGGAAAAATGTGAACTGCGTCTACTTCCGTTCCTGGACAAAAAAAAAACACTTAAGGCACTCTCATGTGATGGATTAATATAGAACCAAAGAGTCTCAAGCTCACATTTATCCCCCATTTTACTTGCTAAGCAAAGCCACTTAGATCACTAGAGATATATTTTTTGGGTTCGTTTTAGGTTTTTTAACATCTCTAAAAAACCACTACCACAAGTTTGTTATTATTAATCTTTTTTGGTATTAATAAGCATAAATAACAAAAGACTAATATAAAAGGATGCTTTGTTTGCAATATTTTGTTGCCCCAAATAACAACTTAATGATTATCCATGTTATCTCAATTGCAAAAAAGTTTTTTTCAGCCCGGAGGCAATTTTCAACGTAAAATGCAAAAATTGCTTAAGCTGCGTTGAATGTACGTTTTGTTATCTAAAGGTTATAAAAAGTGCAACTTTAACTTGTTTGCATTTTATATGTATAAATTAAAAACAAAAAAAGCGGATATATGAAAAAAAAGAAATGATTTCCAAAGCCGAATCGTAGAAGTAAGAAAAACAAAAGCAAAAAAAGAAAAAAATTTCAATCTCCAATTAATTACAATGTGTTAACTCTAACTTCACTGAGTGAAGCAATCATTCGATGTCTGGAGATTCTGATTCAGCCAGCGTTTCATCAACCGTGATAACTCGTTTGCCGGATTTAACAATAGTCATGTAACTATCAGCATCGAACCGGTTTTGTTCGTCGTTGAGATCCTGTACAAGGAATAAAATTTAATTAACCAAGACACAGTAAATTAAGTATAAAAAAAATATTTACATAATTTTGTAATATTTCAGAATTAAAATAAATATACTTACCGCGTGTGTTAGAGTTAGGCTGTTAGTGAAAGTATGCACTAATGAGAATGCAAGTTAACAAAATTGTTCGTCTTATGAATTTTATTTTTTTTTTAAAAAGGCAGTAAACTCTTAACACTATATTCGCAGTGTCTCATTTTTTCCAGCAAATATAAATCGATGGGAAGTGTGTTCGGGCTATCGGTTTGTTTAATCTTGAGCCGATACTGTGAATGCTATTATACCAGTGCTCATACCCGTCTGAAAATAAGAGGTGAATCCTTACCTGATTTTTTTAAATAAACAAGAAGCAAATATGAACAGGGTAAAAATATTATAAAAAAGAGTAAATCAAACTACTAATAAGCTCAAATTTAGGGTAAATCCTATGGAAATTATTCCAACACCATTCCAAAGAATTTATTTGACCTTTTTTAGTTTTGACAAAAAAAAAATTATGGTGATCGATACACGTAATTCGATTCGAAATTTATATTTTGAATTCGACCTCAATTTAGAAAATTGCCAAAAATCTCAATTATGAAATATTTTAGGAGAACCCAGGATTGTCTAACATTATAGAGAAGTTGCAACTCTATATAATTGCAATATCCCGGTTATTGCAATCATGGTTTTGTACTCAAGGTTTTCAATAATTTCAATGATCCTAGAAACTGTTGTTGGATTGTTACATTGTTTTCCTTTTTAATTATTTGAAGATTTGAAATACTAATTTTATTTCTGAAGTTTATGTCATACTATTATTATTTGTATAATAGTAACATTTTTGATTAAATATTATTATATTAAACCCTGTTTCAATCTATTTCATGTTTTTATATAAAAATCATCCTTTCGATTTTTACAATATTCTCGGTTGTTGCAAAAGGGCTTCGTCTTAATTAGTTGCAATAATAATCGAGAATGGACTGTACTACGAACTTACCCAAAGACTTAATAGACGATGATCTATATTTGCAATAATTGTAATTTGTTAGTGACTTTTAAGTGCACCAATTAATTCAGTAAAAGAAACAGTGGGTACTTTATTAGAGAGTCAAGTGCCAATTGGCAGTGCACTTCAATTGCATAAATGTAGTGACGTTAATTAATTAGTGTTACTGAATTTTATTGACAAGTACTATATACTATATTCGAATAGCGAAAAGAACGTTTAATTCCATATCAGCTCTCAAAAACGTCCTCACTTCTGCCGAAGAGTCATTTAATTACAAGGCCTAAAATTAGTAAGTTCGTAAAGCTTATGAATTTCTGAATGATAGGACCTAGTTCTGTCTCATTGTGTAGGAATGACATATGTATAGAACAAAAAGTATAAACAACAAGGTTGTTATATCTTTGAGATGGTATATTGTCTGACGAAATATCTTAAATAGAAACTGTTTTAAATAGATTCAAAATTAACTAATTCACGAAATTAAGAAATAGGACGTAAAATAACGGAAAAACCCATAAAGGGAACTTTATATTTCTCACAGGATTACACTATTATTAAAGCCAGTCTTTACCTATTGGGTTTATACATTTAAACACAACTCTAAAAGAGATCCAAAATAAAATCAAATTGCAATTAAAATATACTAGGGAATAAATAGGTCCCAATAAGGTAAGCAAATCACTGGGTTTAAATATCTTATAATAGGTAGATATGAAGCACTGGAAGATTAATATGAAACTTTAACTATTGCTGGAATAAAAAGAGAAACAAAATAAGCGCCAAAAAAAGTTCAATGTAATGCTCATGCAGGCATGCAACAAAAGGATGAATATGGGAAGAAGCTGCAAAGTAAGTAAAAATGTCAACGGTTCATTTATAAATGTACTTTTATTAATTTTAACATATCTGAAAGTGGTGATATAAAACAAATGATCGAATAAGCAAACCTCAACCTGGATGTTCGTTACATCGAGAATAAATTATAATATCCCTAACACTGTTAAGAATAGGTACGATATTCTTTCATATAATTTTTCCATCTACCTTAGATTTCTCAAAATAAATACTACAATAAATGTGTAAGTGCTAAAAGCTATGAAAATAAATAGTCTTCTATAATTTCGTTATTTTTCGTAAATGTAGCTTTAGAAAACTTAATTTGCGTCGCTTTTGTTCTAAAATGTTTCTTATGTTTTTTTCACCACCTGTTTCATTCACAGCCTAAAAAAACTCTTGACGTTTTTTATCTCTGATATAGGAAAAGTTAGCAATATTTTATGAGAAAATTAAATATTTGAATTCGTCTGTCTTTTTGGTTCGGTCATAAAGGAATGTTGTTTATCCTAATACTGATTATGTGGCATATACTTGCGTCTTTGTCAAATTTCATATAATGGCGAGAATAGTTTGAAATTTCTTGTGTATCCCTAACACGAACCGTAACTTAAAATTTATGTTAAGATACTTGAAGGTAATAAATACTCTTTTTAACTAATTGCAAATACAATGCGTATTAAATAGAAATATTGGAATAATTCTGTGGCTTCATGGGATACAATTGTTACATTTGGTATCCGTGAGCCTGATACAATGCCCCATAATCCGCAATGAATTATTTGTATTTAGGAATGTCGAAATATCATTCAGAAGCTTCATTATGTTCCGGGCTTTCTACTGTTCGAGATTGCTTCTAAGCTTCCTACAATCCGGACGGAATTAAAAACCTCGGGTTCCTGATTATTGTTTTTTCAATTTTGGTTACTACCAGAAACAGAATCAAAAGATTTACTTGATGTTAGAATCCAAGTTCATATTCATTGGATTTTCAAGTTAAATTTTCTTCCCAATTTTGCAGCTATGTTGTATATAAAGTACCGTTGTTGAACGATTGTACGCTATGAGATGCATAGAAAAATATCTATAACGTTATTTTATGCGACAGGTCTTTAAACGATTACTCGAATGTAAACATTAAGGGAAAGAAGTAGAAGAAATAATTTATTTGGATGCAAACAGCTCCAGCAATTAGTACACAGAGAGCCTTAACAGTCAATTGTTAAAACAAAACACATAGTAGAAGATTATGGTGTAAAATCTTAACCTCCTACCATAATAATTTGAATGGATTTGGTCTAGCCTTAAAAGAGGTCAGCTTTCTCAGTTGACGGACTAATTCCTTCTCTCGTTGCTTCATTTCTTCCTCCTTCTGTCTCTTCTTCAAACAGTTTTCTTGATCATATTATCATATTGTTTCCGCTCCTCTAAGCGCTTGTCGACATGCAAGCTGAAAGGCTGCGGATCCACAACATGGGGACATTTCTTTGGTTTAAAGAGCTCCCCATGCAAGACGTTCGCATCGAGGGGTATATATTTTTAAGCTTTTCCTTGTGTATCATGATCAAAAAAGGAAGTCATCTATAGATAAAATAGATGTTAGAAAAACTACACTTATAACCCTAAAGGTATTTAAAAAAATCTCCAGAAATGGAAAAACGAAAACGGAAGTTGGAAGAGCACATAGTTCTGTATATTTTTCTAATTTCTAGTTCTTCTGTGTTCGTTATTCTTCCATTTCTTGAGATTTTTTTTAATACCTTTATGGTTACAGGCGTAGTTTTTCTAACATCTATTTTATCTATAGATGACTTCCTTTTTTGATCATGATCCCCATTAAAGTTAGGTGCTGGTCTACTGTGAAAAACTCTATTTTTTCTGTCTCCTTCAAGAAGAGGTTGTAACATACTCTGCTTCTTTTTCTCAGTCATCTCAGCATATTTATAAACCGAAGGAGAAGCTTCTCCTTTTTGCTTCTAACTAGGATCTCGAAGAGCTGATGCATTAGATTTGTTCGAGCTTTGCGGGTTTTTATGATTCTTATGTTGCTGATACTCTTGGTTTAAGCGATTTCTGTTCTCCTTGTCTTCCATTGTCAATACAAGATCAGGAATATCCTTACTCAGCTTCTCGCTTTTTAAATGTTTCCGCTCGACAAATCTTTGACTGTTCCAAATCGCATTTGCCAACACCTCAATCATCCCAATTCTACAGTAATCTCCATTTGAATTAGTTTTCGTCCTTCTCGCACAGTATACAGTTAGTTAAAATAATATTTACAATGAAATACTTCAAAACTCAATCTTCCAAAACCCATTCTAAAATGTTAAGCAATTGTCAATCGACGGAAACGGTTTTTGCTTTGAGTTCAAAATCTGACAATTGAAGAAGATATTATTAATATTTGGGGGATGCGCGTGAAAGGGCTCACTAAATCGGGTTCGGCAAAACTAGTAATACTTAAGCAGAAAAAAGGAAACAATTCGCCGATAACTTCTTAACTTATTATATCATGTGCAAACTTTCCTTTAAATAAATATTCAGATAATATTTATAATTGCATGTACCTAATAGTTTTTTCGTTTATTGTTTCTACGGCGTACTTCCGATAAATGTCCCAGAGACTCACCCATAAGTCACACCCCTAAATTTGAAGGCGGAATTCTAAGAACTTTGTTACTCTAATATACGGAAAATTGTCGAAAAAAGTCGTGCTCGTCCCGTTTTCGAGATATTTAATAAAATAGTTCATACTTTTGCAGTATTAAAAATTCCTGAAGGAAAATTTATCTTTTACAAATTGTCTACTCACTGAAATTATTTATCTTTTACAAACCGTTTCAAAGCCCGGTCTTAAATTATGGGTGTCATACCAACGTCTGCATGCGCTATAGAACAGAGACAATTTGCGTAACTAAAAATCACCATTTACTAAAGAGACGAAAATTCTCAACAAAGTTGCCGTTATACTTCAAAGCTTTAACTGGGACCTTGTTCACGAATTCGATTCGATTTAAATCTAATCGTAAAGACAGGATATTCATAGTTGAATTTCAGTAAATTCACTAGCTCTCGTGATGTTTACTTGAATTCGATTCAATGGAGAATTTACTATATTTACGATACAATTTCAATCGAATCGAATTCAGAAATAAGCTACTGTTTCACACCAATGCGATACGATGAATGAATCAAAGTTCAACGTCATAACTGCTGCGAAAAATTTAATTGAAGGGAGAGAAAAAAATCACTATACATTTCAGAAATAAAACAAATATGATTTCAATGTAAAAATCGTGGCAACGGAAAGAAACATTCCCTCCCGTAATTATTTCAACGAAAAAACACACCAGTTGTGACGTATTTTAAATCTGAGAAAATTAATTTTTTTTGCATTCTACTTTTTTGGCAGCAAAAAGAATTGTGCATGAGACTTAATTAAATTAAAAAGAAAACTATTGAAATCAATATGATATGTTCAATAGCAATTATAACAATTTCACTGATATAAAAGGATTTTAATAGTTATAATATATGATTGCACATTCCGACAAGTACACCAAATCCCATGTGTTATTCGACATTTTGAGACGTTAGTTGAAAATACTAAGCAATATTTTTTACCACGTACCGCAAAGTTTACTCTGAAAATGTATTATCATAAACTACTCAGCTACTATATAATAAAATATTTACTCTTTAAGTTCTACAAAATACAAAATTTAAAAATATTAAGTTTAATAAAGAAACAAAATTCGTTGCAATAGTGGTGAGGTTTCTATCCAAAAGGGAATAAATGCAATAGCCAAAAAAGTAGTAATGTCATTTACGAGAGACAGACTCATTCAATTATACACAAGCTATAAATCTCAAATAGTGCTTACCAATTTACATTTGATTGCTGATTTTAGCTGTGTTAACTGACCTTGCTCTAGGTTGAGATATCTCAGGAAAACGTATTTCATGAGTATCGCGGTTGATGTGATTTGTATTTCATGACCCTAGTTTAAGCTAGAGCAACAACACCACATTTGCTTCCCTACCTTTGTTAGTAGTTTAGTTTCTGACAAACAATCAGGTGTTTTTTTATCTAGCGATTCATATCTTAATGCTCTAAGAGTCTGATGAGGATGTGGACGAAATACCTTACTCATCCGAAGAGGAAGAATCTGATGATCTTCCTATATATTTTCTGTTAGTAAATATTTTCTATTATTGTTCTTCCCTTTACTATCGGTAGTGTTTATTTGATAACGACATCTTAAAATCCATTTTATAATAAAACCAAAAATACAAATTTCACTTTGGTAAATGATTCTCAGTTCAGTTCTGTGTGACTGCTAGAACCTGCAATTAGTTCCTCCTTTAGAAATATTTTTCTTGTGGCAGGTGAGTGTATATTGCATTTATTATTGTTGAGCTGAGATGACAATTTGGTTTTTGGGCAACATTTTCCTGTTTAAAACCAGGGAACATCGTGGTACACCGGGAAAAAGCGAGAATTCGGTACAACTAACGGTTCTTACTAAATTATAATTAGTTAAATCTATAACGAATCCAGTTCGTAGGTCATTGGATTGAGAATAGTTTTTGGCAGCGTCGTATTTGGATAAAACAGAGTATATTCTACTTTAATAACAAAATATATAGTTTCGAATATAAATATGTATAGATAAATATTTCTTATTTAAACACTAATGCCTTAAAATGTCTGTGGCCTTAATATGTAAGAATAATCTACACTTTCGTATCATAAATGTAAAACAAAACAAAAAATACTATACTGACCTTTTATTTCGGTTCGGTTATGGGTAATGAAACAACTATAATACAAGTATGACCGAAAATTTTAGCATTTCTTTCATAATAAGGCCTCGGGTTCTGATTGTTAACATCAATAACAGTCTTTCAAAGCATCTTTAAAATTTGCACATCCCTGATAAATTGGCAACTTTCTTTTTTAAACAAAGTAACCTGCAGAAACCACAGAATTATTCCAATTATGATTGTCCTTTACAAAAGACGTAATTTGAAATTCGTAATAATAAAAAATAATAAGTAGATTGATAAATAAATTATATACTCCGAAAGTATAGCTTAAAACTCGAAAAAGATTCACTTTAAAAGATTCTGCAATTGAGAAAAGTTAAAATCACGAACTAAAATTTGGTTTGATCTCAGAACGCGTCATTGATAGCATCATAAGCATGTTTACCTTAAAACTAAAGATATTTATCGCGTATCATAATAAAATAAAATTTTATTCAAAAACGAAACCTATCAGATAGAAAAATAAGATGCGACTGAGGTATGGTACAAAGTTAACAAAAGTTAACAATTTTTCACTCAACATTAACTTTACTCATATTTAGCCCTTTAAGACCTTTAACATTAGATTTATAGTTATTAATTTAAATAGATTCGCACACAATTTGTTAATGGAAAATTTACTCCTTTGTTTTCTCTGTACCACACCTGACACCTAGTAGCCTTTATTAAACTACGCTCCACGTTCGATCAAAGTAAATGTAACTGAAATAAACGTGTTAGTCACATGTCGAATTTGACCTAAAGTCCAAAGTTAGTTTCGGTTTATTGTTATTATGATTAGTAACAGCAGCAGCAGCAGTAGCAGCATTTCTACCGGTGTCAATTTGCTTTTTAGTACCATAAAGTGTATCGAGAGCGTTCTCCTTAGAACCCTCATCAATACTGAAAGTTGCACGATTAAAGAAGCCTTTTCTTACTATATTGGCGTTATCACTCAAATGTGGCAAGGTGCTTAATTTATCGTATTGCTGGTTATCATCTTTTACCTTATTTCGTACTAGAGATGGGAATTTTTCAACAATCCTGTTCCAGTCTCGTGGCAATGCCCAAGAATGAGGACTCTTTGAATAATAAATTAAACGTTCATATTCATGAACGATGCGAACTGTTTATAAAGAAAAATAAGTAAACCACCTTCTTTTATTTTCAATAACTTACTAGTTTCGCCCTTATTTGATTCAGTTGACTTCTGAGAGACCCCTAATCCTTCTGGAACACTGTCTTTACGGGAGAAATGGCTGCGTCTAGATCTAGCTAAACCATTTACTTGCGTTGAGGAAGCTAAATGAAATGAATAATGTAATGGACATTACCCACAACTGACTTCCTTACCACTAGGTTCAACAATAAAAACATCATCATCACCTTCCACTGGGTTTGAAATTTGTCCAGCCATATAATTTAGTCCAATGCCACTGTCTGCGAAAGGCGATGATATGAGTTGGTGAGAGGATGGAGTAAATGGCGCTGCCATTGGTGTGGTTGGAGTTGATGTCGAGTTCAACATGCTTCCATCGAATGCAGCACCCACTTCCACAGATGCCAAAAACTCATTACTACTAAAGTAATCATCGAGGACTAGTTTTGCTACCTGAAATAGAAGCACATATGAAAAAATAAATTGTGTTTACTAATTGGATGGATGGAATAGGTGCTAAGACCCGGCGCTCATAAAAAAATCGTTAGAACGCAAGGAAATCTACTCAATGGTAATATTGTCGTACACTGTATCTATGTAGTTTTGTTTAATTGGTAAAAGCTCTAGCAGTTTAGATTTTATCATTTTGTCTATTCGTCAGGCAGAACCATGAGGCACTGCACCCAAGAGAACGAAGAGGGAGCATTTATCATTCACAATATCTTACGAAATTATGAGACATTGTATATAACAGGCTTGCCTCAGCGTTCATAGTAGTTATATTATTTATTAGTCTGTTATACGACAAACACCGGATTCCGTTCTGTCACCTGTGATGCATAAAAAACGTACTTACCCTCACTAATTCACAACAATCTCCAGTAATTTTCAGTATATGCTGTCCAACATTAACTGTATACTTGTATTCCCCAAGTGATGCATCATTTGTCGAAAATGAATGCAACAATATTTGATTGTTGCCAGATGATCGCAATAATTTTGATGCTGATGGTCCAGTTGCCATAATACCACCGCTACTTCCCACATAATTTGAATTTCCTACATTACCTAGACCAGAACCCATCATGGCACCAATACTGTTTCGATTTGTTGTTGCTCTCGGTGCTGTCTCATCCGATGCGGATGAGGCTAGAGAACTGCAAGAACCTCCTCCACCTCCAGCGCCTCCTTGGCTAACGGAAGGTTCTAGCCGGACGGGTGAAGCGTTCCGACGGATTGTATCTTCAATTAATTGCTTCGCATAGCTATATATTAAAAATCAACTACATAAAATACATGCAACATTTTGAAGAAGTACGTACTTTATTTTCTCTTCGTTTGGTCCTGTTATTTGAACAAGACGCTCTTTGGCACCTGGATTAACTGTAAATATAAGAGCGAGAAGACTTCAATATTCTGATAAAATCAACAGCAAAAACAATCAAAGCAAGCTAATGTGATGGACACTGAATGTTATTGCTCATGAAAGAGATTATCGAGTTATGTACGCTGAGATATTAGTATCATTCAGTCGAATCTACCCTTAGGTATTTGCAACAATTTTACTCTATTGACACACATATTCTTCATGTGGTTTATCACAGTAGTTGATTCTTCTGTGTTTCAACAGATGTTTAAAAGTTACCAATACTTTTGTGTGAATCCGACTTTACTAATAAGATTTAGGAAATATGTTGTAAATCGGATTCCATACTGTGATGTTATACTCAAATATTTACCATGCTTTTGTTTATGTGTCCCTAAATTTAATATGGAACATGATAGCAAAATATACGAATAAATGTTCCTTACAGTAGTTAATAGTACGGAATAAAATAAGAAGAGATTAAGACATCCAGGGCGTTCAGCTTTTTATTGACAGAATATTGGGTTCATAATACTTTCTGCTAAACGTCTTACTTACAAAATTCTTAAAAATTCACATTATTATTTCTTGTTATAAATAGATATGACCATAAGATAGAATTTTAGAACTATGGGAAAACAACTGCTATTTTGTTACACTATACAAGTACTGTACTATATTTCTATTACTACTACTGTTATCTATTTAAATAATTGTTTTTATACCAAAACTACAAAGACATAGTAGAGCGCCAATTACTTCAAATTTAGGGTTAATTCACATTGCTACCATCTTCTTTATCCACGGTACGAATCGTACGCTATAAAATAAAATTCTATGACGAAGTAGTTAGAACCTTCATAAAAGAGAGCACTTGGGAGTTTTCGGTGTCGATTACTTCAAGTCGGTTATTTTAGATTTGCTAAATTTGGATCATATTTTTCTCAAGACTTATTATGTAAACTTGCTTCTGCCTTTCTTTCGAGTTTTCACAAATTATGAATAAAACGCAATTGACTAGAAAAAAAAACTTAGTTCGTTAGTTAACTTCATCATGAATGACTGTCAATGCAGACGCTCTCCTTCTCAATTATGAGAAGGTAGGCTATGGGCTATGAAGGTATTTGATATTTTTTTGACCCTACTCTTTTCGCCTACTCATTAAGCCTTAAAACTACTCCTTCTGAAACAAAATGAAAGCATTCTTACTAATCGGTCGATTAAATTATAATTGTTATCACATGTGGCATTAGCGCCACCTATTCACAACAAATAAAGACCTACGTAATTATACTACGTTTTATCAACTTTCGCAGGAACCAAAATTTTGACATAAAAAACCAAATTTTCTCGAAAATATTTTTGTATGAATATCATATTTCGAATATTTCCGCCTTGTAGTTTCAAAACTAACGGTAAGGGTGGACAGGGTTCATATGTATGTACGTGTTGTTACTCATATGTTTTATATTTGGATTTCTATCACCAAAAGCTTTCTTATGATATATCATACGCAATTTATTTTTAGATAAGATTTTATTGATTTGCTGTAAAAATTCTATAATATATTTTCAATTATTTCTTGTTTTCTACTATTTTTCAAGTTTTTAATGGATAGACAGAATCGAGAATTATATTAAAGGCGTTCCGTTATTTTCCTTTAGACTAAAAAGATATGCAGTCCTCCCTCATCACGTTATTCTAATGATGATTTTTGGGTCACAAAAATCTGATATGTTGCACTACCACAGAATTATTGACACATTCTTGATTTACCCCTAACGAAATTGGTAATTTTATGTTACAACCTGATAGAATCAAGCAAAGGAATATTCCACCAAATTGAGCAAAGCGAAGTTTTTTCTAGTACGCTAATTGTGAGACGCACGCAAGTATGTAGTCAATTATAAGAAGTTCCCATTCCGATCTTTTCATTTAGTCTACAATTACTGAAAACCTACATACTTTTTCATCTATTAAACTATTGAAAAATTGTAAATTAAAAGCACAAGCTGAGTTAATCATAAAAGTTATCACGAAGGTTTAGCACACAATACCTAATTCCAGATCTTAGAGGATGTGAGTTATTCATGAGAAACTTAAGAAAACAAGCTGCGTGCACAGTCACATACACAAATATATTCAATGGAAAAATAAAATTATAATGCGATTAATATGATTTTAAGTTTGATTAAAATGTGCAAGTCCTTGCGATATACTATACTGCTGCATAAGGTCGTAAATGATACCGTCTAAAGTCGTGTTTACCTCTTTGAAATGATATTATTGTTTCACTCAACTCCTCAATCATGTGGACACGTCTCCCCTTAATTCCCATTACTTAATAGTTGCAATAAAAATTAAAGTTTGATTTTTAACAAAATTTAAACAAAAATTGTTTTGAATTAATGCAATATAAGAAATACAAACCTTTTCCAGAGTCGGCATTTCTGATAACAACTTCGTCTTTCGAATAGTTTTTTCCAGGGATCTTTGTTGGTTTTGGGAACTTTCCAGATGTTCGAATCAGCTCTCCTGGTCCAAGAAGATGTGTCGCATTTGCTCCAGCCATTGATGTGGGGGAGGTGCTAAGAAGTGAAGTTTGATCAACCATTATAGTCGCATTTGCACCACCTTCAGGCTGAAAATAAGTGTTATTAAATGTTTTATAAGATTGCCATATTTTTAAAATAAATTACCTCAACATTAGTGGCCTTATGCTTGTAGTATGTATTTATGCCATCATCCTGCCACGATTTCGCCCGTAATTCTATCACTTCGAGCAAATTAAGTCTTGTCATAATATTCAGTCTCTCGTCTTGGGACGCATTGCGAAAAGTAACAAACGCCCTATCTAAGGTATCTTTTGATATTGATTCTAACTGAGGACCGTGAACCCGTAAGTTTTGTACTAACAGAGCCATTGACTCTGGGTTACTTATTCCTGAGGCCAGAGTCATTGCCACACTTTCGATCAACTGTATTATATCTTCAATGAGCATGTAGTTTTTTATGGGCGATCGTGATTGCGACTTAAGTGGTCGTGGCGCCTCTAAGTTTTTAACTGTTCGTCCTAACTGGGACATTTTTATCTATTTTCTGGCTGTATTCGAAGAATTGTATAAAAAGTGCTCTTTAGGAAACACTTGTGTAGAAAATTTCAAATGAAGTCTTGTTTGCACACAAGAAATATGGTCGTTCGCACCTCCCCCTGCAATAAAAAAAAACACAAATTTAATCGGTTGTTATTAGGGAAAATTAAGACTGCCTACTCGCTTTAAGTCACTCACAAGGCATAAATTTTAAACTTTTAACGACAGTAGTTATCCATCAAAACAAAAAACTTTCCTTAGTTTGATACAACACCGATTTCTTTTGAAATTCGCTGATATCTTCTCAGATTCTTTGCATTCAAAAACGCAACGTGCGAGTTGGCTTAAGACATGCAACTGAAGGAAGTCAACGTCAGCTCTACATGAGTTAAAGCACTTATCAACATGTGCGAAAAACAGAGGCAGAATTATCAGAAAATTTATTAAGAGAAAGTAAACAGCGTTCATTTACATGGGCCTCGAGGCCAAGTAGAGAAAAGTTTTTATCTAAAAGTGTGCAGGTGTAAACTGCACATAGCGCAGATGGGCTAATTCAAATCAACTTGAACACGCTTATCTTCGCCAACGTACATATTCTCTTGATAGATAAACTGAAAAATATTCAGCCAAACGGTAAAAGCTGAGTTGTTTTGTCCCGTCTAAGCAGATAGGATGCCAAAAGTGTTCAAAGAGCACAGGAAAGCAGCACATTGCTTATTACAACATTATTCTTCAGGACAATAAGCTTTATTGAGCATATTTATAGAACTTTTTTTCAAATTCCAATGTACAAAAGCCACAGATTTTAGTTCAGTACAACTAAATTAATACGAGGAATCTTAAGATATAGTTAAATCATCGAAGCGGTCGATTCAAAATATGTATTTGAAGGTACCAACAAAATTTTTGTGACAAATCTTTAAGGTTCAAGAAATAACCTAATATGCAAACATTTCTCTCACGGGACCTTTATTAAGAAGATTTTCAATGTAGTTCAAATTTTGTGATTGGGGGAGCCATTCCAGAATTTGGACCGAATTCAACCTCTCTCACTCACCAATTTTAATTGATGTTTCGCATCGCGTTCGAAATCCCCATTGATTTAGACTTTCTTTTTCAACTTGTGACACTCTTACCCTTTCAAGCATAGCATAATTTTTTTTTCTTTAGTAATATTTCTCATTTAATAAAAGAGATTAGTATTTCTACTACTAGCAAACTTGCGGCAGCTGCTAATGGGAAATGCATGTTAATACATCTTTTGTGTATGAAAGCAATGTGCCTAAAAGTCTAACATCGTAACTTTTCCGCTACCGTGCTTGAATGTGAACATACCACAGCGCCTACCAAGCCCATCAATTCTTGAGAACTGATGAAACTAATGGGGTTATCATGAATACAGGCAAAATTAAATCGTGCTGAATATCTTTCAATCGTAAAAGTCTATAAAATTATTTTAGCAGATTTAATTGTTTGAACAGCTAATTTTTTTGATGAATAATAGTAACACCTATTTGAAATCAAATCTCCTAAATTTGCATAGAAATTAGACTGCAACACATAGTAAAAAACAAAAAACCGATCAAGCAATAATTGGACCCGGGATCGGTACATGCATAGTAAAAAAAATTATGTTATTATTTCGGGACCGTTTGCGCCATAGTTATTATATCGGTATGATAAATTGTATCGTTCCGTTATTTTAGTCTCACTTCATTCTTGCTAAAGGCAATGAAAAATATCTTACACATTCAACTCATTGAGGATGCACTAAAAAGATCACCAATCTTTGCTAAGCAATTTGCAATCAAGCTGACAAATCTACTGAAAAAGTCATACACGCACTAGTCAAGGATCTTAAAAAGATACTTGAAAACAAGGAAAATGCCCTTTATGCGCTTCCAGATAATTGCGGCTAATGGCACATTTTGCCATCGACAAACTTTTGACTCAGCTTGAAGTTTCCCGAAATATTCACGTTCTATTTCGTGTTCCTCCATTTGGCTGTCATCATTGGAGGAAGGCTACTGCTGACCTAAACGCCGCAATTATGTTTCTCAACTCATAAAAGAAAAGGCTCCTTAATTCTTTAATTTTGTAAAACGCCTACAGCGCTGACATCATAATTAGAGTCTTAAACATTTTCATGAAAGACCCAAGAAGTTTATTATTGAAGTATTTGCAAACGTTGTGTGTTGATCAATCGCGGGAACAATTAGTTATTCAGCCGTGCCAAAATTTTGCACTTGTAACAACTAATAACCTCATCAAATTTACAAACTGACAGTCGCAAACTAAACTTTACTGTTTGGATAATTGCCGGATCAAATAAGAAAAAAACTTGAGCAAAGTCTGATAATGGCTTTATGTGAACAAGGTTGATAAACAATTTTTATTATTTAGCAGAACTGTTGGTTTACTAAGTCGAAATTTTAGATTTCTTTACCCTAATAGTAGTAGTAGAGAAATAAGTAGTAAAGAATATACTCGCACATACAACTACAGTTATAAGGCGAAAACTGAGAAGTGTTTTTTAAGTACAGTCCAAAAAGCTACGTGTTTTAAATGTGTTTTGTATAGTCAGTTTTTGAATTTGTAAAAATAAAAATTAAATTAAATTAAATGATTTTTTTCCTAACTCCAATACAATTTTTTTCAGTTTTACAGGTACAAATTTTGTATTTTTTAAACATATGCAAAATAATATAATATTAACACAATACGTTTTTCCCATGAACGGACAACCCCTTCATCGTTGATCCCAAAAACAATTTCTTTATGCTAATGTATCGAATAATAAAAAAAAATTAATAATTCAAATCATTAATGAAAAAAATGCGCTCTCGTGTACTAGTTTATTCAACTAATAAGAATTTAAATCTACAATGAAACCAAAGTCCTAATTCCAAATTCGCGAAGTGAGAATTGAACTAATTGGAGCAGAAATTCTGAAATAAAATGAACACATTGTCACCTTTTCAGGTTTTGTCCCGGAAAGATTCTTATATATGAAGTTATTTAGCGAATTAAATTTATCTCTTTTTCAAAGTAATTCTTTTGTATTAAAGAAACAATAGTTCTTGTCGTCTTGTTAAACAATTTTTAAGCAGTTATTTTAAGCTTTTTAAGCTAGTAATTTAATTTGTATGGGCTGCGGTACCTACGCCTAAAACGTTAAATTCCTACAGGTAACGACGAGGCTATACAGGTAACAACGAATTCATTTCGCAAAACGAAGAGCGGCATTGTCTTTTAATGGCAAGAACCCTTTTGCAACATATCCGAATACCTACCCTCTTAGAGTACCGAGAAAAAAGGAACACATTTCACAAAAATAATAAACCAATCTTTTTGAGTCATTATTTAACACTTAACTGATCGGCTGTTCAAAGCAAATTTTAAGTGTACGGCGTGCAAAATTAGAAATTTTAGTTTATCTATGAAAATTAGATTACCTACCTCTCGTGAAAGAAAATAATTAAGGTTTTTATTAACAATAATACAAAGAATAAATTACTTACGAATTCAGGATTTGTTTATCGTTCGCTTAATTTTAAAATACATTAATGTGTCCCGGGCCGGCTACGGCTAGTCGAGAAAAGGCACAATAATGTGGTGCCGGCCGGCTAAGAGTAAATAAAATTTGCAAAGTCTATACCTAAAGAGCAGGGAAACTTCAGAGAACATGCTCCGCCAGTGTATGAAATTAATGGATTGTTATCCATGGATTACTTCACCTAGGCCATGTAGTAATTGTGAAACATCAAATAAATACCATGAAAATGCATAATGGCCTGGGCGATAAATTTTCATACTGTTTTGGGAATTACATCGTAGATGAGTACAAAGAGGGTGAGAAGAGTGTTTTAAGGAAAAATTAGAAAACGGTTAATAAAAGAAAAAAAAAAGTACGGTGTCTGTACGGCAGGCAAGCCCAAAGGTACAAATAACAGAAAAATAAAGTCAAGCAAATAGTATTTTGAAATCTCTTCTACGGATAAATGACGAAATTACGAAGGCTAATTACTAAACCTTCGACATACCAGCTAAAAATTGAGAAACTATACATTTGCATTAGAGGGAACAAAAGGCTCTTTTCCTCTCTGGCATTCTTAGAAATTCCAATTATGTAGTGAAGCTCTAGTCACGCAAATGAAGATTTCAGGAAGACGGCAAGAAATCTGGGAAATTTTCACTAAAAGTGCTTAATGGTGAGCCGAAACTGACATGTCATAGGGCTGACAATGGCACGCACGTCACACATTGATTACGGAACATCGTAGACAAGTGCTAATGTATTAGCCATGTGTGGCCAAATCTTAATTTTATGAGTTCGGTGACAACGGCTTAGAATGTTGAACGAACATTGAATATACGTTGCTTTGTCATTGTGGCGGGGGAACCGATTGTGCGGGGCTATTGATTTTCTACGGCAAAGGAAAAATTCCAGCGTTTCATTCAACGAAGTACAACACTCAGTAAAACATGGTTAACATATTCTAAAAGATTATAGCCCGCATATAGTTTTCGACAAACTGTTGTAGCAAAATCTCATACCTCTATCAGACCACTGCAAAGCACCTAAATAATGCGCTGCGTCGTTGAAAGTATATAGTAACAATTACCTAAATTGCTTTAATTTCCACACTACCTGCCAAAACAGAGAACCTATTTCATGGTAGTAAGAATTTCATTGCGATAATTAGAACAGTAAATGTAATTTCCACAAAATTTAAAAATGAAATAACCCGAACCCTGAAACGAGAACTGTGTAAACAAATTATGAGGAAACCACCGAGTTCCGTTAGAAAAATTACATTGGATAGTAGAAGATAACTGCATTGGACTGGGCACTTGAATTACAGTACCGCAGCAGCTCCAATTTCTTGCCTCTCCCCCGCAGAGCAATGTTGAAGGCGATAAATTAATTTATGAACGAGCACAGACCACAGAAATTCTTCCATGGCTTCACCGACATAAAACCTGGTTATCTTGCCGATATTGAATGGACAGTAAACTTACTAAAAAGAGCCACACAAACGCACTGGGTTAGTTGCTTTTTTGGGAGATACCGGCGAACAAACACTTGTCTGACTAATTTAATTAGGGCTCATCTAATTATTCGAGTCGTTTGCCGTATGTCATGCGAGTCACTGTCGTCTTTTCCGCACTTTGACACCGGCACACCTCCATCTCCCTATTTAGCAAAGTTAGTCAACCGACAAAAATGCGAAGGCTCTCGCTGGCCTACTGCAGCGCATTCCGCATTTGTAATAATTCTGAAACAGCGAAGTAAATAAATAAAAAGCCAATCGAGCACAATGCACAACCGATGGTTAACCACGCGACGCGACGGAATCGAAATGGATCAGCTGATCGCCGAAGATTTCTAGCCCAAAACTCAACTGTCACAGAAGCATTCAGGTATTTCTGGAGTGGGCAATTTGCGCACTTTCTTCTGCACTGCAAAGCACCGATGCGGCTGCCGCGCTACCTGGGCTTCGATTCCAAGTCGGCCGTTCCTCAAGTGAAGCGTGACAGAGTTTCACAGCATATAATCACCGATTATTAATAACAATCCATGCAGAAGGTCTCGCGAGTTGGGAGCAGGGTTAGAGCGTTAACCTATTTGCGTTAGTTAGTTCGGCAGAGGTAGCAGCGGTTCCCAATTGGTGCTGGCGGCCAACCCGAAATGGACAATAGAAATCGCCACTCAAGAATAATTGTAACTGTAAATCTAAAGAACAAAAAATTGCAACATCCATGTCATGTCATACTCAAGTACTGGAATCCCTCATCGGTTGGTGTCGTCCTCGTCTTGTGGATGCAAAATAAAAAGAGACGAAAAGGGTGCGAGCCGAGAAAGACGACAAAAAAAATTCTTTTTCGGACGATTATTCACTGTAAACTGTGAGAATTCGCAATTGTCGCACTTTGTTTTGTTCAGAGAGCACTACAGCTGCACACGGCCATGAATATGCCGCAATTTTTGGATGCTTTTGGGGGCAATTAACGCTAAAATTTGCCAGTAATTACCTTCTAATTCCTTCACAATTGACAATCGCGAGTACAGTTTTTCGACTGGATGAAACATGCAACAAATACATTTGCGGTGATGGTATATTTAGCAACAGGGTGATTCCGCACTCCGCAGTTTGATATTGACGTAACCTGACAAATGCTCCGAAACCCTCTAAATGTTTGTTTACGAAGCCAATAACATATAATTTAAAACTTTTAATTATTGGACACCATAACACTTAACTTGCTACGAATTTATGGACAAATTAAATTATGTAGATATGGAGTATCACAAGTAAAAAGTTTTTTTCAGTCTGTTCTCAATTTCTCTATGTTGAATTAAGATGAGATTTTTAGTTATCAATCGCGTTTTCCAGACGCTTTCAAAAGCCTGAACAAGAGGGAGGCGTAACGTAAAGTAATCTAACATCACGTAAAATGCGAACTTGAATAAATATGTGGGACCAACCTAAATGGATGCAAACAAACTTGACGAATCTTCGTTTATTTTAGGCGACGTTACTAGCCGCTAGTAAAGACCAAACCATCATGTGCATACCGTTCTGTATGCAAGCCTTCCAAAACTGAACGAACGAAAACTTATGCATATTTGGTGGTTGTTTTTCTCTAGAGTGCAAACGCCCATACCGGCGACACATGGACGGGTCAACACATCTTTTCCACAGCCGTTCCTCAACCTCTAAATGCTACTTAAACACCATGTGTTTCATTCCGAAGCTCATTTCCAAAAATGTACGAAACTATGAAATCAGAATCATGTCATGAAAGTGCGATGTATTATGACTTCAATAAAATAAAATCAATCTTAAAATAATACAATAATAACTCCCTTGCAAAAAAAATGTGTCTAGTCTTGATAATGGAGCAAGCGAGAAAATACACCTAAAATATATGTCGATAATGACGGCTCTAATCTTATACAATTAAAATGTCTTATAACAGCTATTTACATCAATATTAACTAATCAGATCTATGGTTGCAGAAGAGGTTCCTGATCACTGTTTTCTTCTCCAGCAGTCCGCCGTGCAACATTTCGACTACGCAAGACAGAATTTTGAAATAAAAATTCATCTCCAATATCGTCAACTGAATCACTGTTTGCTAAACGTGCTGTAGCCTCCGCAGTACTGTGAAAGAATTAAGGATTATTAACGTAACAACGTTTGGGAAAAGAAGAAATTTATGGAAAGCGTTGATACCTTCCATAATATCTTGTCTTTATCTTTTTCAAATGCTCATTCTTCAGAACATCTTCTTCAAATCTTTTTTTAAAAATATACTTAGAAGGTAAAGATAATCATTAGCTTAAAAATACTTACATTTCGGCTTCACGTTCTGCTCTTTGTTTGGGCGACATGTTTAAGATTCCTTTAGTCTTCTTGTCGTAAACCCATATAACTATAGTGCTAATCAGGGCAACTGGGGAAAAGTAAAAATTTAATAAAAGTTCTGAGTAAGTCTAAAGAAAAACAAACTTGTTAGCCAGCCAAGGAAAAATAATTCGAGATACAGGTAATTTCCTTTACTCTTGTCAACAATCATCCCAGCAACAATAGATATCACAGCCAAACCGAGATTCTGCACCGACTGGCAGCTAGGTAAAAAATTTGATTTAGTACAAATTTCTTAAATGTAATAAAAAAAATAACTCACATGCCATAAGCGGTACCCAGCTGATATTCTGGAACAATGAGCGCCACAAGTGGCCACAAGCTACTAGCTAACATAGAATATGAGAGGCCCATAATTGCCATGCCTACATACGGATTCAAGTAAGTGAATGCGAGAAGGCTATGAGCGCCTATTGTAGTTAACGTTGCAATCCACACCCAAGCGACGTTGCGACCTACTTTATCAATTATAAAACCGAAAAACGGACTGGCTGCAGCTGATATGATGTAGACTATAGAGTCCACTGAGTTAGCTTGTTCGGCGGGGAGGTGAAACTTTGTTTCAAAGAATACCCTAGAAAAACATAAATATATCAATTACATTCACAAAAAAAAAGTTAGAAGCGGCGAAGTAGAATAACAGAAAAAATATTTTAAAAAGTTCTAATGTTGCGGTCGTATTATTGTTATTCTGTTTTTACTGTTGCTTTCTACATCTATTGTATTTTTTCCTTAAGTCATTCAAAACACTTACTTTCCCAAAGCGATAAATGGAAATATAGCGACGTAGTAAGCAACACAAATCACAGATACCATCCAAAATGTTGCTTTAAATTCCAGCACATCACTAAGTCTAGCGGTCTCTCCTCCTGGATTATCGTTCCTTCGAAGGATACGCTGAGCCCTTTTGTCCATCCAACCTGAAACGAGTTCAAAGTTATCCAATGAAAGATTGAAAAGGAAAAGGCTAGTAACACATTAAGAGCAGAAAGTAGTTGCGGCAGAAGAATATTTAGACACTTTTTTTTGGCTCAAAATGTGTTTCTACCTTTAGATATTTGTTTGCGTAGTTCTGCAAACTTACCTAACACAAGGGCGCAGAAAAAGGACATGACGCATGTCGTAGAAGCCAGAAGTAGGACAACTCCTGTGGCCAGATATCCATGGTAAAAGTTGCTAACGTATTTGTATAGCGGTTCCATCACAATAAAGTTCACAGTACTTCCAACCCTGGCAAAGGATAATTGTAGCCCGAATACCATGTTCAGTTCTTTTCCTTTAAACCAAAGCACAGCATAACTGTTTTGCGCCACAGCAAGCGATTCAGCTCCAATACTATAAAAGTAAAAAATATCAAGCAAATTTGAGGGGCTAAACAAATTTGTGCCATACCCGAAAATAAACCTGCCAACTACCATAAGCCAATATGCATCTAAAATTCCTCCGGCTGCAAAGAATAATTGACCCACAAGTAAAATGAATAAATAGATGATAGTCCCCAGACGGATTCCGAAGACTCTATCGATTAAAAATCCTCCGATGAAGCATAAAATTACATTGGGCCAGGAGTATATGGAATAGAGCATCACAAATTGTGTCGCCGTAATGTTAAAATCTTTTATAAAGTCATCCTGTAGAGCTCCTGGGTTGTCATAGCAGAAATATGAGCCTAAAAATAAGATTCGTTTAATCGACGGTTCAATGGGTCAGCCTTGTACAAAGATGAGAAACAGTTCGCCTAAAGGCAAGACAGCATATTTCTAGTTTTCTCTTTTATTCGACTAATACTGTCTATCACTTTATCCTTGCATTTGTCTATTCTATTCTAATGCTGCTAATTCACAAGAGGAAGGTGTTAGGATGGCTACGAGATAGAGATACTAAAACCCTAAACAAATCGTTCTACCGCAGCTTCTGTTGTATTATTCTGTTTTAAAAAAACAAGCGTTATAAACTAGGTATTCAACACCATAATTACTAGAAAGATTCCTAAGAGACGAAGCTATCAATACTCTTTTAGATTGCATGTCTTTATTTTCTCTCTTTTGCGAATTCTAAATATATAGCCCAATATTTTTTTTCGGATGAGCTAATTATTTTCTTGAGATCAACGACCAAACGAGATATAACAGAATTCCTTGTTGTTTAAAAAAAAAAAAAAAATTAAAAAAAAAGGAATGGAAAGGGTATGTTATGAGAGATAACGCCTTAAAAATATTCGTCTAAATAGGAAACGTCCTCAGTCAGAGTTCTACTCATCCCTGAAGGCCATGTCAAGAGATAAGAACGCGGTTACAAGAGGGAACAAATCTTCCTTCAGCGTAAGACCTCTTTTGAGGCATTCCTCAGCGATAAAGGTCCAAAAGTCGATGATTTGTTTTAAACGAAGCGATCAATAATTTTTAAATTGTTTTAATATGATACTTGCTAATGAGGCCCGATAGGCAGTACTGCGTCTTGTCCTATTTCGGGTTGTTCCCTTTAGATCATTTTGCGCAACGAATAGGTTCTCGGAACAGATAAATTTGTCTGCGTTCTACTGTGCGATAAGCAGAGAAATGATGAGTAAGAAAAATATTATTACGGCACCATTAAAGGATCATTGGCAGCGCGATATAGCATGATGAAATTTGTATTCATTGCCAAAAATCCATGCGATAAGAGAAAAATAAAAAGTAAATTAAGAGACAAGCGGCCTTATCGTGATTTGTAAAAAGAAAAGAAAAGAGAATTAGAAGATGCTACGTATAAGAGTTGTAAGATGTCGTAAAAACGGAGGCTAGCGATAGGTGGGCTATCTTCACAAAATAAATAAAAAGAGCTGCAAACGCACGAGAAGATGTTCGCCGCATTTTGGCTAGAGGCCATTGGGTACACGTGCAGATTGAAGTCAGAGAATCGAAAACAAATGAATGGACGAATAAAGGTTGAGATAATATAGTTCACCTTTTTATCATGTACTGCATCTAAGCTTCTCTGCATGTGTCTCTTTGATTAAAACAAGTTTCGATAGAAATTAGTGAAGAGAAAATAGGAAAAACCGGCGTCTGTAAAGAACATACAAAATGTAAGATTGATAAAGTGTCTGTCTGGGAATTTAAAGCTCATTTTTACTTGCCTGTAGATTAAAACGTCAATATGTTTGATAGCTTCTTATTGTCTAAACAGAACCTACAAGTTGATGATAATCAATACGAGACTTTTCCACATTTAAAAAAAACTCTTGTCCACTTTGTCTACTACTTTTCTCCGCCATTTTTCTTTAATTTGTTGTAACGTTTCGGCTAAACATATATCAACTCACAGAGCGTTAGAAAATGAAGTAAGGTTTTTTCTATTATACCTATTTTCCGTTTTTCTCTTACATCCTAAACAACGTTCGTAGATGGACTTTATTTGTAAATTTAGAGAGGGAATATTATTAAGTTTTTCGTTATTCTCTATGACCAAGCGACAATGTCGCAAAATCTGTCTCAAACCTTCCATCAAGATGGGTCCCACGTTTTGCAATCATTTCAAAGCACAGTGAAGTCACAGCCAATTTTGTGGGATTCATATGGCATAATTTTCACCGATAATATGGAAAGGGGGGAAATCAATCACAGAACAGTATCATGCGATTTTATTATATCTATTTCACGCGAAGGAAAAAGTACTGTTTGTCACGATAATACATCAGCTCATTCGTTCGCAATCTCAATGCCAAATTGGTTGAATTGCTCCTTCATCCACCCTACTCTCCAGATATGGCCACCGGCGACTTTTTTCTCCTTCCAAACATGAAGAAATGGTTCGGAGACAGATTTGGATCAAATCTCGATACACAATTCAATGTATTAGTCTCTGCAGTTAAATTGTGCATCGAGGTGGTAAACTATTTCCGACATGCTTTGCTCGCACGTTTATACACGTTTCACACTAGTCATTTGTTTGAAATCTTGCATTTGTGATTTCATATTAGAGCCGAAGAATATAAAGAAACCGGCCGTCGTGAAGGAGTTAATCTCATTCTAGTTTCCTGTTATAAAAACCAGCCAGCAGAAAAAGCACTACAAGGCGGAACATGAAGTTAGCTTGATATGAACAAACGTAATAAGTTACAAAATAAAATAAATTTGCCATTGAGAAGGGCTTTTCGAATTTCCGTAGCTAATCAATAAGCCCATATCGGGGGCTTCGCAAATTTTAGCCACTCACAGAAACTATTCGAGTACAAAAGGTTAAAAAAAAGATTTGGGAGAATATAATTATGAATATACATAAAAAATGGGAAAAGGCAATGGAACTAAACGAAAATCTATTGGTCAGGAGGTGTTTTGCATTTGATCATAAAAACAAACCCAATCGGCCAAAAGTATTTACGATTTTGCAGAAATTTTACCATGGTAAATTATTTGTCATGAAACAATTTTGAATAAGATTTAATATGTATGCTCTTGCAAGTGTAATTCCATAAAATTTGTTCTTGTGTCTTGTGAGACTCTAGAAGCCGAAGGTAATGGAAAAAATGCAAATGACAATCGTCCGATGTTCCCCTCATATGAGTTGTGTTTATTTTAGGCTTATTGATTCGACTCATGTTCGTATTTGAATTCTAATGATTGAACTACCCCATACTAGCTTACACTTATCAGTAAACCGTGTGAAAGCTATGATTGACTTATCTTTGGGACTGATTGATTTTTCTTGGATCTTCCCACAGTAATTTCCACTGGCTTTTATTGCACTAGAATTCCCAAGATACAATACCCGAAAAGGAAAGTATTGAATATATGACTATTATTAAAAATGGAATCAAGTTGCTATATACTCCCAAAAAAGTGAAATTTATTTCATCCGAAAAACGACTCAAAAGCGGAAATTAAAAAAACCCCTACAACTCGTATCACGGCCAAGTTTATCCGGCACCCTAACAATATTTTGGCGCTGACCTTGGCGGTGCTATAATTAAGTATAATCGATTTTTTTCCAAATAAACAAGACCAGACCCACATACGAGTGCAACCCGGCGATGAATAATTCAAGCAACAAAGGCTAGGAGAGAAATTTGACACAGTCTATAGAGTAAAACGTGCTGGTTGTTATCGCTGAGGAAGATGTTATTCGAGTTAATGCACTCGGAGCATTTATTAAAAGTGACTCACCAAAACCCAGAAGACACATAAAGATCAGAGCAATGAACCTATGGCAGGGGCTGGCCGGGTTGCAGCAAGGAGTCGCCGAACATCCAGTCAACTCGGGGGCCAGCTCATTGTCCTCTAGAGCGCCCTGATTGTCCACATCTCGAATAATGGGGCGAGTGAATTCTTCGTCGCTTTCCGGTGGCATATTGGTCCCTCTTTAATGCTGTTGAAGTCAACAATCGGGGGGCGTATGTTCTTTAGTCTAGCGGTACTATCGCTCCGACACAAATGACAGCATTGGCCCAATGACGAGTACAGCACAACCGCCTCAGGGAGATCTGCAATAAACTGGATTTTAGTGTATTCTGCACACCACAGCCGTTGACTTTTTTAACAGAATGTGATAATCTGACTAGAGCCCACTTTATTCCTGATAAGTTCTCAGGAAGGAGAAACTGCACTATTGTGCCCCGTGGCCCGTGGGATTTCTAAATAGAGGCAACAAGTTGTTTGTGTTTACATCAGCACTCCGTCGCGAAGAATAAATTAACATTTGCGAGCAACCTTTGCACATCTGACACACTTTTCATAGCAAAGCCTGGGCCTGGCAAGTGATTATCACAAAACACAGAACAGACGCATTTAACGCACCACTAATCGTTCTCGGTTACCCCTACATTCAACGATACTACATCCACTCGTTCTGCTGCGTGGACTCTAGTCGGTTGACCCGCATCATCCGAGTCCGAACTAATCTGCAAATCCTTGCATCTCCCAAGGGACTTCAGGGATACTTGCCTTCTTGCCTATCAAGGCCGGATTTCCTGAATATAAATTCTTGGGCAGGCTGTCCTCGACCTTACAGTTGTAATGCTGATGAATTGACTAATTAAATATTGGCCGCTCTGGACAGCACACTCAACACCCAACCTCGTAGAGACTTCGACTCTCCTCTACGAAAACTAATAAGCAAGTACTGAGAAATTTAGCGCACGAGTTGACAAAGACGAAAGACGTCAGTCGTCAAGCTGTTGAATTGAAAGCGCTCGGGAGGGAAAGTCTTCAACTTCAACATTACACATTTGGGGATAAACAAAGAGGAGGAGCACTGCCAGATTAAATCCCTGAATAACTGTTTCTCTTATCAAACTCTCCGAAGGGCATCGATGCCAGTTCTATATTTTGAGGAACGGAGTTCTACTTCACAGGAAATTCAAAAAAATTGAAAATGTGATTCGTTTAGCTGGAAATTTTAATAAAATTTACAATTCACCTACTTCTTCGATCTGCTGTAGCAGCTCAAATTTTATGCAAAATACATTTCCATAAAATTTTCTATACTGGCAGTACCTATGACTACCCTTTACCCCTAATTCCGAATGTTTTTGCATATGATTTGTCTGTCAAAAGCTCATGCTCAATGCATCAGCTGTTGACTTTTGACTTGCTGTTTTGTACTTAGCGAGTTTCGTAGAGTGATGTTTCAGTTTAGCAAGGAAGTAATTCCCTAAATTTCAACAAGTTTTAAAACAAATGCTGGAAAAAAATATTACCCTCCGCGATGGATTTTTTGAAAGTAAGGGAATACCTCAATATCTTTTGTTATTCGCCAGCCGGGGCTCGGCCTGGTTTTTTGCGTGTTTTAGTTTTTTTCTAAAAATATATTTTGCAGAACATGTCTGTAGAAATGCTACAGGGCTTCTACGACAGCATAAAGGGGATAGTACTCATATTTTATATTGACAACAAAATTAAACAGGATAAGGCAAAAAGTAAAGCGCTAAAGCAGAGTACGCATGCAGCAGGAATTTCGAACGAGGCACCGTAGGGAGGTAGACTATTGGCGAAACACGTAATTTCTACAATTCTTAATTTCAGCGAGCCTAAGATTATGTACAGAGTAATACAGAACTGCGCTCTAAACGGGGGTTGTACATGGCTGAGCATGTACCTGTTCGAATACGTGTTGCTCCTTCCGGAAAACATGCTCAAGTACTTTTACGGGGATTTTATGGAGAACCTAATGCCCGTGTGGAGCTGGCTCCGTTTCATACTACTGCTGCTCTTCAAGGGTTTCTGGCAGGTGCCCATATTCTGCTTGGGCCGAATTGTGGGCAGCCTCTGGTTCTCCGACATAGCGGACCTGGCCTACAAGTACAGAATAGGCCGACCACAGCCCCTGCAGAGTATCACCAGAGTGATAGCGGACAATTTTTTTAATATCTTAGTGCAAGTCCTCTTTTTACTGCAAGCCTCTCTGCTGTACTTTCTGCCGAACTACTTTGGGACTGTCCTTTATTGCGTCCACATATCAGTACTGCACTCACTCTACGCATTTGAGTACAAGTGGTACAATATGGGTTGGGAGCTCCACAAGCGGCTTAGCTTTATCGAGTGTAACTGGGCATACTTTATCGGATTCGGCATGCCCCTTACTATTCTAACCAGCTTGTCCGATGATATTATCTACAGGTGAGACCCCTAAACCAAGTTGTTCTTTCTGAGTTCTGATGAATCTAAATATTGCAGGTGCTGCTCTTTTTCGCTTCTGTTTCCTATTTTTATTTTAAGCGCTAATGAAGCTCAGCCCATTGTGACGTCATGGTAAGATTAATCTTTTTCGGGATTATACGTGGTATAATTTTAACTTATTTTGTCTCTTTCTAGTGATTACCCCTTAAGACTGTTCTCTCCTGTTATTGCGTTGTATAACATTTTACTTGGCGGTCCCGTTAAAACGCAGAGGCCTCTAAAAACTGCCACCGCAAGGGTTCCTACCCCTGTTCGACGAGATTCTCCTAATCATTTAAGGTCAAGGCCTTTCTAGCGATATATAAGTGTAAATTCGCGTAATCGTAACTTTTTTTTACAAAGCGATTAAATTTTTTGACTGGAAAAATCTGTTTTGAAAATGTATGTCGATGTGTTTAACTTCCAACTAATTGTAAAGCTACCTCATAATTGCACTATGAAGAATTGTACCCTTACACAGCCGGAGTCCTACCAGAGATCGCGATTTTTATAATTTTTATAATCAATCACCCATATTCGTCTTTTGCATTTTTGGGGCTGTCTTATTAACAATATTTACTTTAGAGCTATCTCGTCTTATCTTTCTCAAAATATAACAGTCGCTGCCATACTGTAGACCCTATGACTGTTAAAATCGAAACAACGAATTTTACTCGATCACTTACTATGCGATATTAATCTGTCGCGAGTGCGATTCACCCACCGCACATATTTATTCCAGATCTGACCAGTTTTATTTTTTCCCAAATGCAGACAAATGTTGAGCCCTCAGTCCACTACATCCCTAAACAGTAGCCGTCCTACTAAAAGCCTCAGGATTTTTACATCCGGGAGCAATCGAAGGTACTCGATGTTTTAATTAAAACGGTGGGTTGTAATAAAAAAATGAACAGTGGTCAGCTTTCTATATTACCTCTTCATTCAAATCCGACTAAGCCTAAAAAGAAAATAATTCGAATTTATTCTAGTAATTCATCTGGTGGCTCCTCCTTGATCTCTGGAACTGTGTGGTAAACCGAAATCGCAATCAGCTTCTGCAGGGCTTCATAGTTTAATGTTGGATCCTTCTCTTCAGCAGCTATTGTAGCAGGGTCCAACAAGAATCCTTTAAAATTGGGACATTTTTTAATGTTAGGCGATGTCTGCAGTAAAGACATAACCGTTGGGTGGCCAAGACCAAAAAACACTTCTCCCTGCGCCCGTAGCGGCAAGCTTTTAACATCAGAGATTCGGACAATTGTCTCTAGAAGGTTTAGGTGACATAGGCTGGCCGATTCCCCGAAGAAAACATGATCGAAATCTGCATCAGGGATTATTTGGAACTGCGGAATCCCAGAGTTATCCAAGATTTTACAAGTGAACGTACATTTCCGCTCCGGCTCTTTTGGGTGGGAATATACTCTCGTGGCCATGTAACCCACGGGATATATCCAGTTTTCTGTGTGGAAGTTTTTATTTTCTGGGACTACTTCGCCCACTGCATGGATGGTTAGGGGGCCTAAGTAAATTGGGAAAATTGGCCGCCCCTGGGCGTCAACGGCTATGGTTTGAATAATTTGCCGTTTTGGAGCTGGAGGTGGTGCATTTTTCGGTGTGGTATTTGGTGCTGCCTTGCTCTTAACGCTTCCATCCGAATTTAGTCGCTTTTTTGGCCCTCTTTTCGCTGGAACGTGCGGCACCTGCTCAGCGTTGTTGCCAGACGGGTCTCCGTACGGAACTTCGGCGTCTTGTTCGTACTCTAAGAGTTTTTTCAGAAGAAATCTCCTCTCTTCCTTGATTATTGAAATGTTTTCCTGGATTTGGGATATTTGGTCACACAGGGCAGCATTTTCCTGGAAGGTTTAAGGTTCGTAAGAGGTCTACGCTTTTGTCCGAAATATCTTACGAAAACGTAGTTTTTTATAATTCGTTTTAGTCTCCTGTATTTGTTTTTGTACTTCATGTTCATTTGAGCGTATTGATTGTGTTTAAAATACCCCATCCCGGCCATTTCAGGGATTTTAAAAGCTAAACCAGAGAAGTAAACAACGATGACAGCTGACGTTTGCAACTATAAATAACATTTACTTTATTATATTGTATTCTAGTACTATAATTTTATTTTTGGCTTTCATTTTCTAATTATTTATTTTTTATTTTTTTCTTATGGAAGTTAAATAATTTAATGAATAAATACATCATGATTTATAAATATTATGTCTTTAATTCGAAACCCAGACTCTAAAAACAACTACATTCATTTTTAAATCATTTCAGCCGCTGTACCGAAACTCCTTTATAAATGCCAATTTGACAACCAGCTGAGAATTTCAAAAAAGTGGTGTTAGGTGGTGTTTCTAATTTTTTTTAAAATGACCAATTGACTGTGGAATTTCGTTTTCAATCTGCCGAGCGCTTGTAAATTACGATGGAAACAGAAGTCAGCACTCCTGGAACAAGTGAAGATGCTTTCGACGAATTTTCTGACGAGAACACAGATTTCCCGGAGGAGGAAACCACCGAGACCGAACCCAGTGTGATCCGGAAGATTCAGGAAGCAAACGCAGTGTGTGCCTCGAAAACCAATGGCACTGTAACAAAATCTGACTCCTTTTCGAGCGACAAAAGCAAAGATTTCGATGGTTCCACGGACCACCTGAACGACAATGCCGAAGATCTCTTGCACGACAAGGAATGGCTCATGCAGAAGAAGCACGTATTCATCCTGAGCTCGGCCGGGAAGCCCATTTATACTTTGCACGGAAGCGAGGAAAAGCTGGTTACACTGTTCGGAGTTATGCAGGCCTTGGTTAGTTTTGTTCAGTCGGGAGAGGACAACATTACGTCGATCCATGCGGCTGGGATTAAGTTTGTTTTCCTAGTTCGCAACTCTCTGATCCTGGTGGCAGCTTCACGGTCTAATCTGAGCGTCCACCAGCTGCAGATGCAGTTGACGTAAGATTTATTCATTTCTACTTAATGTAGCTCATTTGCTTAAACCGCAGGGATGTATACAACCAGATCCTGTCCATCCTAACGTTGACACACATGAATAAGATTTTTGAGAAACGGAGGAATTTTGACCTGCGGAGGCTTCTTGCCGGCAGCGAAAGACTGATAGATCACTTGCTTGTCAACGACAGCAGCAATAAGAGAAGTGAGTCCTCATTAATTACAAGCCCAACCGTTACTATACGTCTCCTTGTTTCAGTTTCGAACAACATTTTCACTTTCTTGACAAACTCAATTAGAATAATGCCTTTGAGCACTACGAACAGGAACAACATAACGAACGCAATCCAGAGCAATTGTTCGAAAATAAAAAATTTAGTTTTTGCCGTACTTATAGCAAGCAATAAACTTATCGCCTTGGTGCGCATGAAGAAGTACTTCTTGCACCCCGCTGACTTGAGGTGAGTTATCTGACTCCTCTAAAGCAATTTCCAAATATAAAATATTGCGTTATTATACTTTCAGGCTCCTCTTTAACCTAATCGAGTGCACTGAAAGCTTCAAAGTGGCAGAGAGTTGGACCCCAATATGTTTACCAAAGTTTGACTGCAAAAGGTACTTCCACGCGCATGTATCCTACTTTGCGGAAGATTGCGAAGCATGTCTTGTACTGCTCTCTGTTGATCCAAGTGTATTTTTCACGCTGTCGGAAGCGAAGAAAAAGATTACGGAGAAATTGCGCAGGACGCACTGTATGGCAGCGATCAAAGAAGAAATTAACAATCGTGGTGTAAATTTGAACACCATTGGAATACCCGAAATAAGACACTTCCTCTACAAGCCGAAAAATTGCTCTCAAATGCTCTGTTCAGAAATTACATCCCCGTACAATACCTTAAAGGAATTCGAACGCCTTGAAGCGATCTACTGTGATATGCATCATCGAGTGCACAACAGTTTGCGGCCTCTCAAACTCATCTATGAGGTCAAGGAGAAGGAAGTCATTTTGGCCTGGGTTACGGCCTCCTCAGAACTATACGCTGTATTTGAGCCGACTGTCGAAAAGAGTCTGGTGATAAAGCTTGTGGACAAGCTGTTGCGGTGGATAGACAAGGAACAGGAAATCCTGTTCATTAAAAATCACCCGACGTTCTAAGCGGACGTCCGGTGGAATTACATTTGAATGTGATGAAAGATTTGCCTGACCGTTTGACTTTTAATTAACGAGATTAATTGGTAACAAGAAGCCTCTTTCAGTAAAACAGTTATTATAGCTAGTAGATTTCTGAAGATAGTAAATAAAGTTTAAAAGAGAATATTATTATTTTTGAAATTGTCTATGCACGCTTTAGTTTGAAATTGCTGCAATTTTGTTTTACAGGTTGAATGTTTGATGCGATAAGAACTGGAAAATTCCGTCTAATGAAATTTTTCTGTGAACATTGAAAATACAAATATTCCAGCACAATAGAAACCGAATGGAAAATCAGTTGTTTGGTTCTGCGCAAAATAAGGTTGTGAGGAGATAAAGACCTAAATTTTCAATCCTTCCAATAATACTGCCATAAAAAAAAACTAGTCAAAAAAAAACGTCGGTGCAATTGTTCCGTTTTTTATTTTAACAATATCGGAATTAACCAACGTAAAAATGAAACCAACGAAAATATAATGCGGTGAGTTCCGCTACTTGTTTCTTAAGTTAATTTATTTTTATTTTTTATTATTTATTTATTATAAAAAATATAACAAGTAACGAGTTTTCGCATCATATAGTCTTACAATTAGTCTATTGCACACAGCTTTGGTATTCATGTCGTTGCATTGGATGTATCGGCCAAAATACCTATCATCCGTTACTAGTTTACTAAAATAATTGTTGAGTACACAAAATATTAATAAAAACAATATTCTTTTAATTTCTTTTCCATATACATATTCGGATTTGTAAGTGGCGCCTCTCAACATTTTTACCCCGGCGATGCAGACAAATTCGAATCATCGGTCGTGTTAAGGAGCGGATGTGCGTCAATTGCGTTCCATGTCAAAACTTGAATCAGCTATCCTTTTTTGCTCATCGCGATTGTTCAATAATGTCCTACACAGATGAATAGGTCAGATTAAAAAGAACAGTTTTTTTTTCAAACTCTTTGTGCGACATCCCAAAAAAAATATCAACCTGTAAACAGGGGGAATAAATGTTTATCAGGACACTTAATAGAACCGCTTGATCGTTGATTTTTTACTGTAATCTATGTATACAGAATTTACATAAAAAACATAAAATTTCAGAATTCCCTTTGGTCTCTTTTATCGCTAGACATACTTTCTAGTGTTATATTTCCATTTTCCACACCACTAAGGTTTGATTTGAAACTAAATTTTAAAGCGACCACTTGGTCTCTTCGTCGAACGGGGAGCGCTCCTGGGACCATATTTCGAAATTCGGTTTTATGAAAAAAGCCTATATCGAGATTTTGTTATTCGGCAATGTGATATCAACACTCATCTGTTGCTTCACCCGATCAATTTGTTGGGATCAAGTTGTTCGAGTTGAAGTGGAAGAAAGAAAAGTGTAAGCGTAGAAAAATTGAATATTATCCTAAGGTAAAGTTTACGAAATTTTTAAGAAATGAGAAACTGCTTAAATTGTCATAATTTTAGTAATATGTGGCCACAAATACCCTATAACCTTTATAATACTAGATTATGATATAAAATATTTCTTCTTTTTATCATCCGCTGGGCAGATTTATATATTAAACTTTTTGTTTCTATAACACAAAATCTTGAAAATTTGTAAGTTTTCGTTTTTAAAGTTAACGAAGTTGCATAGGTAAATGAGATGTTCTAGATTTAATATCAGCAGATTTCATGCAAATATATTCTGCATCGCTAATTATTCTATAATGAAATCGTCACTAGTTTTTTAACATTGTTTCTTTATTTATGACTGAGTTTTCTAAGAAAATTCATCCTATGCGTTAATTTGGGTCTTCTGCACTGTAACAAGCTAAGCCTTCCACAAAATTTAGTGGATTATCTTTGAGAAATTAAAGACGACCGAAGGTATTACGTTTGTTTGGTATTTTCTTTTCAAATACAATTTTTCTCGTTTAACGAAAATATTATCATTAAAAAAAGCTTAACTTTGGTTTATAACGAGTTTGCTGCGTTAGAGTGAGTCCATCATTAAAGAACCAAATGTAAAAGTTACCTAATCTGTACGCGGACCTTATGTGTCTGAACACATGATTGCTGAAAACATCAGCTTCGACTTAAAAACAAAGCAAAGTTCAACGACTATGTAAAGCGGCGAAAAGATGTGTTCTGTTTTACCTTTACATTTTCTGCTGCACTACCTTTGATTCGAGTCTTTGGATCTTGTTTCTTCGAACCGATGTATGCATGTGCGCATCATTATTTTCAGTTTGTGATGCTATCGAGCTGCTTTATTTGTTGTGTGTGACGACTGTGAATATGAGCAGCAGGCTGTGGGGGCACTCTATTAGCCAAACAAAACAAGATCAATAAACACGGCGAGCAAACATTGCCCTGAGAACGAACGTCAAGGCACAGACCACAGAACAGACGACGAGTTTGAGCTCAGGTTTGCTGGCGTTGCTGCTTTTGTTTAGTATCTGTTTGGTGGCTTCACGTTGTGGCTGGTTCGCAGATAAGTTCGTTTTTTGTGTTTGGGAGAATTTCCTGCGATAGGCGGTAGCCGTTGGCCAGTATGTTTACCCTTGACTGGACGGCCGAGGATTGCTTGGCGTTGATTGAACAGTACCAAAAACGACCGATCTTGTGGGACAAGACGGCGATCGGTCACAAGAATAGACAAAGAAAAGCTCTCGCGTGGATGGAGATTGCGCAGAAAATTGGATGCTCCAAACAAGAGGTCGAACGCAAACTGAATGTGCTCCTGACGCAATATCGCAGAGAGAGGCAGAAAATCATGTTGAGGTTTCACGAGTGCCCAGAGGATCCATACTCGCCGTCGTGGTATGCCTTTAAGGCCTTTGCTTTCTTGGAAGACGTTCGACAACCGAGCAAGATTAACAACAAGGTGAGTTTATTGCTCGTTATTGTTCGCGCTTTAGTTGGGAGCTTTCACTTCCGCTGCTTTATGGGAATGAGAAAACAAACAAATTACAAAGTAGCGCGACGGTCTGTTGAGATACTTACTTGTTTTTGCGCTGCAAGCTGTTAGCGTTTTGTTTGGTGGAGCGTTCGTAGATTCTCATGCAAATAATGTTACAAGTACCTAATGTGACTAGATATTTCCTGTGAACTTCAATGCCTTTAAAAAACCAAATCACCATAAACTTAATGTTTACAATTTACAAGAACTGTGAGATAGGCTACAAGTAAATTAAAAATTCGGAAAATCAACCGAAATATTTGAAACACTTGAAAATTGGCATGTATTCAAAAAATCATATCATTCCTACCTCAGTTATTTTTATGTTTTAGTTCATTTTCTATGCTATGCATTTCCATACAAAAAAGGTGACGCCATATTTGTAACAACAATAGAAACAGCTGCTTAGCGCGGTGCCAGAAATTTATCTGAAACCACTGCACCGGTTCCGTTGCAATTTCAGAAATTAACAGGAAGCAATCCATGGGGTACAAGTTTTTTAAATCCATTATTTTCTCTAATTCTTGCACATTTGCTTAAAACTGAAAAAAAAGAAATATTTGCATAGCTAAAACATTTTTATTAAAAAATGTGGATACCTCGCAAATTGTTCTTAAACGAACGTAGAAGATTTTAAAGCGGCTGCAACTATTTGAAAGCTCAACGCTTGCTAAATTTAGTAAACGTTCAAGCCAGCTTCAAAATTTCCTACGTCCCGCACCGATTTAATTCCCGTCGGATTCCATAATTCAGGTGAATGTTTAAATGTTAAATAAGTAGGGTATGCCAGAGATAACGATTTACTACGTTTAGTTGTGCAATCCCATACCTTCGTCAGAGCTTTATTTGCATGCTCACAAACTTTTTTTTAGAAACTCAACAGTATGCTGTTCGTGTCAGTCAGTAAGCGCAGGCTCGTGTTTTGCAGGGTAGTGAAAAATAATAAAAACATGCACATTGGCTGCTGCTCGGGATAGGCACACACGATTCATATGAATATCTAATCGCACTCTACATGGCCTAACCATAAGTGATTACAAGATTCTCTCTTACAGCATGCGGACAGACCCTTATGAATCTTATGGGTAGAGTGCACATCTATATATACGTAATCTCTGGTTATGCTTGCATTTCATTTTCACGACAGATTTCATGTTTCCAAATTTATCTTGTTATTTTTCCAGGTTCGACCATCCCTTCGCAATGGTTCTAGCAGCTCAAATATGACACAGAATATTGATGTGACTAGAAACTCAAATGGGAATCACTCGTCACTTCAGCTACATTTAAACAAGCCGGAAAGAGTATACTCTGATCCCCAAACGATTTCTTCTCAGGTAACGCCTGAAAATAGACCATTACCAAAATTAGATGTTCATGCTGTTCAGAATGGTGTTGGACACTATGAGCGGCAGACGGAACCCTCATCGTTAACTAAAATATTCCTTCCAACAACGCAGAGTCGAACAAATTTTGATGCGGGAAATAAGCACATAATTCGTCCTAATAAAACTGTTGAAAAACGAAAGCTGCCCCGCAAGCCTGGTAAGGAGAGAAAGGAGCTGCGAAGTACCTTGCAGAAGTTAATGAAAAGAGTTATGAATGAGGACGAATACGATTATATAGGGAACAACACAACTAGTAAACTTCGCCTGATGGAGAAGTCACAGCGCATTATCGCGGAAAAGCTAATTGGGGATGTCCTCTTTTACGGGCAGGTGAACAAGCTTACAAATAGTGCCGAAGTTATTCCCACGAAAGACAAAGTTGGAGAAAATGACTAAATTTAATTTACAAAATAATACATTTAATAGGGTTAATGTTTCAATGAAGTACAATTTTATAAATAAAAAGTTTTGTTATGCCAAAGGAATTTGTAATAGCATTTCAAATGTGTGGCCCTACATTTTCTCGATTTGAGATTAGATCCTCCGGAAAGTTAAGCGACATTTGATATTATTTTTATCTTACTGCAATACACGGTGAGTAGGTATGAAAAAAAAATCAAAGAAATTACATCACACAGAAAACCTAGAAATTGAAGCTGGGTGAAAAAAAAATTGGTTCAGGTGCAAGCTATGTATGTATGTTCCGTGCCATCAGAAGTTATACTGGGTGGAGAGAAGACAGCAAAATGCGGAGTCCATTGAGAAGAACGACGAGGTTTTTTTACACTAAAAAACAAACCATGGTTTTGAATCATGGTTTTTTTTTTGTATGTTAGCTGCAAATTGGCTCAAATAAAAGCTGAAATCCTCTACTTTCAGATAAAAAATACGTTGCTTATTATGATCCTCACAAGAATGCCAGATTCACCGATCAGTGGGGGAGGTGCCTTTCACCGAGCATAAGAAACCTTTTCTAAAAAATTCATCGCCCTTATCGATGGATTCCACATCGGTCGTCTCTTATAGACTATAAGGAAATAAATAATTAAATTGTTCTTAACAACTGATCGCCAATCGTAAGTATCTTTCGCCTAACGAAAATGACATTAAAGACATGAAAATATACTTACTTATATTAAACGGTAGATAGTTTATAAAACAAAATGTAAAACGATCAGCCGTATTACAAATATATTTAGGGAGAAACTTGATGTCAAATACAAGGTACTTATTAGTCTGAAGACAAGAACACCTTAACGATTAAATTTTAGGCTGACATTTTCAAATGCATTATTTTTGTGGCAAATTAAGCTGAAAGAAGAAATTGAGTTTAAATATATTTTTTTTTGTTCCCATGCTTTACTATCTAATACCATTTGCGCGTTTAAGAAAAAACAGAAAACAATAAAACAGTGTAACTTCTTATTAATCTTTTTATTAATACTCTTTTCTTTTTATCATTAATTTACATACAATTATCACACTTTATTTTGTTGTCGTGACAATTACAATGTTAATATGTAGCTACTATGTTACAAACATGTTTTGTTTTTATGGCGTTTTTTTTTTCGCATATCTAAACATTTGGTTGGTTGACTAATTCGCAATTTATTCATCGGTAGTTTTGGTATTGAAAACCTAAGATCCGATTGTTGTTTCCACGCAATATCGTTTTCTTTCTTTAACCATTTTACTATTTTATTGAACTTCAATGGAAAAATAATTGTCAATTGTTAAAATAATAATGGGAAAAAAGGTTGTTTCAAATCAAAATTTCTGTAATTAAATTACCCAGTTTCCTCATCATCTAATTGATTTGCTAAAACTAATTATAAGCAACAAATGGATTAAACCTAAACGAAAATAAAAGTATAGTACGTATATTTCATGGGTGGGTTGTCAATATACATACATATGTATGTCATGTAGATGTTTTGTTTCCTTTATAAATACAGTACGGAATAATTTTCAGCTGGTTGGTAGGTATTAATGTTTTGTAAAATAATTCAATGGAATAGTCAAGACGTTAAGGTATGTTAGGTATAGTTAATAAATTTGTTTGAAAACAGCGGGACTTATTGTGTGTCGTTATGCATACAACTATATAAATTAGTAACTTCGATGCGACTTAGATTAAAGTCTACGCAAAACGACAATCACAATAAGGCCCATTTTTTCTTTCGGTTCCCAATGGATTGAAAAATAAAAACACCATTATGATCATAATTCTCTTAGCGGAAGACGCGTGTTGATATAATACATATTAAATATAATTTAGCAACATTTGTGAAACACAGATCAAGTCTAGAAGAACATGTTTTTTAGAATTAAAAGGAGAACAAGGATATTCAGGCTTGTCGCTCTGTTGATATACATACATATATGATGAGTGTTCCTTGTTGCCGCTTTTTTGCTGGCAATGTTAAATATAATGATAATGAGATGAAAATATACAAAAACAAGATTTTTCTTCGAAACTTCCTGCAGTGGCGGTGAAGCAAATAGGATAACTAAATAATTTGCTGTTGATTGTAAATAATAGTCTTTCGGCTATTGTCCGGAAGGCTATTCTCCTTTATCAGTGTCATCAATATAGCTAATACTGATTTTAAATTATTAAAACGGGACCAAAAACAGACATGTCGTGAGGATAATGTGTAAGACGAATATGTGAAGTTTTTCTATAAGCTATCGGATATCGGCGGAATAAAGGAGTACCTAAAGCGACGATATATGGTAGTAAACATTTCTGCAAAATATAATGAGTGGTACCATGTAGAGTGGTAATGGCAGAGATTATAGTAACTCCGTCTCTTGTGTGTGTGTCACTCATATCAGATCTATTGCGCACAGATGCGCTGCATAGCACATGGACTATTCGACAAATTGGAAGAATTTACGAATTTCAGAAAAAATTTCAAACAACGATTTGTTTTGCCATATTTCTTTAGAATGTCTCTAAGCAATTACAATGTTTTTCGCCTCCAAGGGAGGTGAAGGAGTCAAAATACAGTTTTACGCCGATTTCTCGACTTTCCTTCAACTTTACGTAAATAATAGTTATATACAAGTTAATTAAATTCTCTACAAACAATTTTATAAATATATGTACATATTTTTCGTCTGATTCATATTTCTCGGACTAAACTATACTGTCTAAAGTTGAGCAAAGTTACATGATCAGGAAGCTCATTGCGCACGAATGGAGTGTCTAAATTTTTGTTTTATTAATACATACATATATTGTTAAACTGAACTAAAGAATATCTTTCCAACGATGTGTTACATGTCCAGGTCTAAGATAAGTATTTTCACATATTTCACCTTGTACTGTTTTTAAAAAAATAAAGCAGTACGTTGGAGACACATTTCTCACACATAAAATATTTACTATGTATGAGCATTCAATGCTTTTCTTTTAACAAATATTGAAAATTTCTCTGATCAGCTCACAATCATTGAAAAAATAATATTTTCTACTTTTCAGTGCATTTGGGTTTAAAAAAAAAACATCCGTTCGAAGAGTTTGGTTAATTCGCATTAGAACTAAATTTTAATTGTGGCACACACAATTTTTTAGTAGTAGTACTTCAGACTACAGTACATGACCCTATTGCCACACGCGCTGTGTGCGTACTGACCGATTATTTTTTTGTACATTGTGTGCAACAAAAGATGTGACTTTGGAGCTTTTGAAAAATCATCTAGTGGAATAATATGCAAATCACGAAAAGTTGTTGTAAATTCAGTTGACTCTGTGCAAAGAGCATCATCGACAGTGCTGGGAGGTTATGTACCTATGAGTAGTTTAATAGTAAGTAATTTAGTGGTTGGAAGACTGCTAAACCAAAATATTGTGAAAAATAAATTTTTTAAGTTTCCAAAAAAAAGGTGAACTAAAATGCCAACAAAATTAGTATAGGTACAGTGTTGTGCAAAATATAAGCAACCGTCCCATTGTTAGGCTTCAGTTTGATTTTTCCCATATTTTTTTCATAAATGGAAAGGAAAACATTGGGAAAGTTTTGTCTTGAAATGTGAGCTTTTCAATTCATAAACTTTTCAAATCATAAATATTGCTTAAACATTCATAAATGCAAATAAACAAAATAATCATTTGAATGGCCTGTGCAAAATGTAAGCAACTTCGCACTAAAACTAAAAATATAGTAGTATTAACAGGACTTTTCTGGCAACACCAAGTGCCAAATTCACAATACGAAAAATAGAAGTAATTTTCCGTTAGTTTGCTTTTGTACAGCCGTGTGGAAAGAACGCTTTGCTACAATGACTCGAGTTCAGTATCACCACAGTTTAAAACTGAAAATTATCACTGATTACAACAATGGAGAACCGCAATTTTCTTTATCAAAGAAATATAATATTCATAAATCTATTATTTCAAGATTTAAAAAGTTTAAAGAAACAAGCATAGTAGATGGCCGATATTTATGTGGACGACGCCGTAAAACTACAAGTCGAACTGATAGGGAAATATGTTTATTTATTAAAAAAGAACCGTTCATCAGTTCAGCGGAAATAGTCAAACCACTAAATTTAAATGTAGACTCTAGTACCGTTCGTCGGCGGGCAATAGAAAATGGGTTAAAAAGTTATAGGCTATGTAAGAAACCCGTGCTTACAAAAAAACATATCCAGAAAAGGTAATGTCTCTGGTACCAACTTAATTGCATTATTTTCACTGAATATATCATACACAGATTAAACTTCGCTAAACAATATCTAAGATGGTCTCCTGAAAAATGGAAAACGGTACTTTTCAGTGATGAATCGAAATTTAATATTTTGAATTCAGACGGTATGTGTACTGTGCGACGGGTTAAAGGTCAGCGGCTTAATCCAAAGTACTGCAAACTGACTGCTAAACATGGAGGGGGCAGCGTAATGGTTTGGACCTATTTCTCCGCATATGGCCTGGGTCCTTTTGTTGAAATTCAAGGAATAATGGACAGATTTAAGTATAAGGAGATCTTGGAAACTCATATGCTACCCTACGCAGAATGGGAAATGCCACTTCGATGGGTGTTTCAACATGATAATGACCCGAAACACACATCGAAACTGGTAAAAGAGTACCTAAAAGACAACGGGATTGAAGTTCTTGATTGGCCAGCACACTTGAATCCCATTGAAAATCTCTTTGGGATTCTAAAACGTCAGCTTTGCGGACAACCTTTTCGAAACAAGACGGAGCTCATGGATGCGTTAAAGCTAAAGTGGAAAACCATGCCTTTAAGCGTAATAACTAATCTGATTTGTTCTATGCCTAAGAGATGTGCGGATGTCATAAAAAATAAAGGATATTATACGAAATATTAAAAAGTTGCTTACATTTTGCACAGGCCATTCTAATGATTATTTTGTTTATTTGCATTTATAAATGTTTAAGCAATAACTATGTTTTGAAAAGTTTATGAATTGAAAAGCTCACATTTCAAGACAAAACTTTCCAAATGTTTTCCTTTTCTTTTATGGAAAAAAATATGGAAAAAATCAAACTGAAGTCTAACAATGGGACGGTTGCTTATATTTTGCACAACACTGTATATAAAATAAAAAATTTTCATATTTTTTTTTTTGCAGGAACATTCTCAAAAAGTAAACGAAGTTTGGGATAATATTTCTTCAGGATTTATTATATTTTAGATTGGTTGAAATATAGCGGCATTTTTCGCAAAGGATTAAATTTTTATTCGCTCCTCAAGAACTTGCTTAAATTAAAAAAAATATGTCCAATTTTACCAAAATACATTTTGTTTGATGATAACATGCTTACAGCTTAATGATGGCAGGTCTTTTAGCATTCTTAGTCAGCGCTGGTTAAGTTCTTTAATTAAGTATTTGAATTGGATAGAAGTGTGGTTTTATTCTTAAACACTGTATTGTCTTTCATATCTGGTTCAAATAATATTTTAATTATTTTTGGAGTGGAGATTTAAGGAGGAATTCTAGTTTTTTCCACAAAATTGTTTTTGTATTTATTGCATATACATATATTTGATGCTTCATGATTATAGAATATGTGGATTAAATGTACAGTAAGAATTTCAATTCCGTTACATACATATACGTTCATACGTACGCATAATACAAACTGTACAGCTATAACATACAGCTGTCCCTCGATACACGTGCATTCAATTTCGGGTTTTCAAGAACATGGGTAGCCGATTTATTATTTGTAAGTGATATATCTTTAAAATCACCCCAAAAAATAACAACAAAACTCTAAATGCGGTTTTCTCCAAACTCCGTTTTATAAATCAGTTCTAGCAATATACAATATTTATTCCACTTTTAGTCCTTGAACCACTATAAGTATTGGTTCAAGGACTAGTTTTAAATTTCTATTTTAATAATCCGTTTCATTTTTTTTGTTTCACACACATCAGAGCGGAGTTGACACTGGAACAAAAATTTATAATTATGTTGAGACATCTTCAGCATCTTCTATGAACGAAGGAAGCAACAACAAAATGATTTGATATTTTCTCAAAAACTAGAATTCTCCCTCATAATATTAATGATGCAATTGTACTAACTAGCATATCGTCAGTAGTACTCGTACATTACAGAACCGACAAAATAAAAGTCAAACATATAAAATTTGTACTACTCATAAAATCGAGGGAATTGAAGGTTTCCGTTTCACGGTAATGGAATCATAAAATTCATCAAACAGAAATACCTATCATAAACCTATTTAAAGGTACGCATACAACAAGCAACAGATCTTAATTTCCTAAATTATTGTTGCTAAAGAATTATACTTAAAATAATTTAAAGCAACGAAAGTTAAACTTTCCTCTGAAAATGTTTTTAGTGTCTTTCGCTTTTCACAAAGGACATCTAACTATTTACAATTTGGAGACATTTTTGCTAACCAGTCCGCAGTGTTCCTCTTATTGTTTGTTAAATAACCGAGGCTGCGCTCCTTAACATTTTAACTATTTTCTTAAAAGAAAAACAGTGGTATCGTCAAGAGGTGGGATCGATGATTATACACCAGTTGTCCGCGACTCTTTCGCCATTTGGTACTAAATTTTTTCATCTTTCTTTTTGGTTCATTTTATTTCAGTTGCCTTGACGGCGGTAATCTCGCTCTACATAGTTACTTGCATTTGAATAACTTTTGGAAACAATTTTTCTATTCGATTCCGTCTACCTATGTTTTATTACTTACACAATGTATACACGTTAGCAGATAGGTTTCTTTACAACTTGATTCTTTAAGTAGTAGTCATATATTAGAGTAGTGGTAGTTAGTAGTAGAATAAGTCCATAGACAATATACAAATACGGGCATAAAACATTCTGTACAAAAGGAAACAACTAGTTTTTGAGTACGCATTACATTTGATTCACTAGACAGATAAGATGAGGATTGATTTAAATGATGGCATCTTCTACTGTTACTTCGAGTGTGATATTCCAGATATCTCCGCATAGGTATCGGTTGGTCCTTCGGCGCTACAGACGGAGTCTTCTGGGGTGCGGGAGGGTTCTGCTTCTGTTACTTCAATGTCATGGTGCTTATTGCTACGATGTTTGGAACTCAGCGCCTGAAAAGATTGGACGCAGGTAAAGGAACGAATGTGATATTTAAAAATTTTTTTTGCATTTTAGACATAATTCCAGATAGTTGCAAGACACGCCAAGTACGGTACAAACCAAATCTAACTAACATCTATTTTACATTGTACACTCACAGTTAGATGCAGTCTTAGAGATAATTAAAATATAGAGTTTATTTTACGATTGTTAGTCACACATAACGAGCGTGCAGTTAGAGTGCATTTTGTGATTTGTCATTCTTGGTTGGGCCTAATAGGAATTTACTTAGATTTTAAAGCCAATGCTGTAACGTCTTGGTGCAGAGATTTTATTTGCTGAGAGGCGCAGTTGTGTAGTAGGGGGAAATGTGTTTAATAGTTTCATTTCAAATCAATTACTATAGCTTTTAATCACTCCTATTCTGCACTCCGGACTGATGAATTTACGATAGAACGTAAGATACAAATTGTCTTCGTACGATTTTTAAAACGTATTTTTCACATACGTGAAAATTCATTCATATCCGCATCCAGGTCCTTCACAAGTGTTTACTTGTCAGTTCATCGGAATAGAGATAGGGCGTTTACACACTAGACGATAACGGCAACGATACGATACAAAGTCGGGGCCAAAGTTCCCTAATAGTCTGTCGTGTCGTAGTCGTGTCATTATCGTGCCGTTATCGTTGTCATGTGGTTGTCGCCTAGTGTGAAAACACAAATTACCAAAATGTTACGAAAAAAAAAATTCGATATGTGACATTTGGGAGTCGGAGTGTAGAATAAAAGCGAATGTGTTTTTAAGCAATTTTATTTAGCATAGCGTATAAATTTATTTTTAGGGTTTATTTATTTTTTTTAATATAGTTCGTATTTTTTGGTATATTTCAATCTGTAACGTCACTTAAAATATTTGATGACTTGATAACATAAAATTCGTTGCTGTATGGAATTTTACAAGTATTTTCTAATTGTCCGTGACCTAAATATTTTTGGTTTTTTTTTTATTTTGCACACAAATTCGTCCGCGTTATACTTAACACACTATCTTTTGAAAAGTTGACTCTAAAAAAATCTGCGAATATTGCGAATGGGAGTAAGCAAATATATCGGATATATTGTGATTCAGTATTCGCTTATGCTATACGGATTTTCATCGAAACCAAAATGTTTATATAAATCAAGTTGAAGTTGGCTGGAGTGTTGTGATTGGTGTTCTGTAATTTAATTTTTTTTTAATTTTGTACAAGGTGTTCCATTTTGGAATCCACTTAATAGATTCCACATAATATTGTCTGAAAGAGTTTAGTTTTCGAAACACTAAATTTTTTTGGCGTTATTTATATTTATATATATTTATAATAAAGCTTTGCGTTACTACTTCTGCTTTCCCTACTACATTTCAGGATTTCAGTATCCATCAGCAGAGGTGCGCGGAAAGTTTGTTTTGTATCAAATAACTGATAATTTCATTATTATATTTTTATTACTTTGTGTAGGCAAACTATTTAAAAAAATATAATTACATTTAGGAATTATGCCATCTGTCTTCAGAAATGCTAAATTCGTTGCAATATTCTTTCATGTGCATCCGGATCCGCATGGTACTTTAACTTCAATTCAACCAAAATGCCTAATTTGTTTAACTATTGCAAATCTTTCATTGCCAATTTGCATATGGAGACATGCATTTGAATTTTGCGCAGATCTTTGTTTTAAAAAAGAATTAAAGAATTTTGCAGTAATATTTCTTTCTCACAAGGTTTAGTTATATTCATGGCCTTTTGTAAATAAAAATAATTTTTAATATTGCAAATCGTTACCCGATTTTATTATTCTAGTTAAATAACAATCCATACAATTTTTCTGATTTCTAATGGTATTTAGCAGCAAAGTTCTCAGTATGAAATTTGCATCAGCTTTCGGTGGCCATACCTTTTTTAGCTATCAATATTTAGAAAAAAAAATTTAAAAAAAATGGAGGAATAATGTAACCAAATATTAATAAATTTTTTTTGCATTTCATCCATTTTTTCGTTGCAAATGTAAAGAAAGTAAAAATAATAAAGCTCCTTTGTTGAAAAGAGTAAAACTAAAAAGCTACTAAAAACTTAAAGAGTGTTACAGCATGGCTTCATAAATTCAGACAGTTCATTTGAGTAAATTTGTTTGCATAGCATAGATCATACAACTGTTTCAGAAGTGTAATTTTATAGAGTGCGTTTTCACACATTTTTCTACAAGGTACGTTTATATCTAAGGGAAAAAAAAGGAGGAAACAAATTTAAGTAATTTATTCAATTAGGGTACCTGACTGACACCGGTGGGAATCATTCATGTTCTTACCTTGTCCTTACTTCCTTTTTTCTAAGGAGTTGCCAAGATTACGGAAGATTAGTTACACAGAATTACACCAAGAAAAGTTACAGTTATATTAGACTCTTTTAATACATTTTTTTTTGGAAATTGAAGGTTTACGTTACATCTAATTAGTTTATATATTTATAAACTTTTCTTTTGATTTTCTTTGATGAAATTTACATTATGTAAATACCGCCTTCGTAAAATATATTTTATCGAATTTTATTGAAGAACTCTTGAAGGAAAGGATTGATATAGAAATTAGAACATAATACAATGATAGTAACTTTAACTGCATTAATTTCACCGTCGGTAGGTGATCAATAAACCTTCCATAGCTATTTAATTAACTAGGAAAGAACTTCGTTCGTTCTTCGGTTGGGGATTTTAAATGCAACAGAGGGCTTTGAAACCCAAGAAACGTTTAAATGTATAGTACAACAGAATTCGGTGTATGTACAGTAAAAGAGGACAGCTCTTCAATAAAATCCCTTTAGTTAATCAAAATGTTGTAATTACCTGCAGAGAAAATCTCCGATGGGCTGCTTTTCTACCTCCTCGTCTTTTGCTTATGTGAGGATTGTCCATTCTTAAGGTCTTATTTTTAAGTATCTCAAGTTGTGTGTACAGTCTGAAACGTTGACATACATATATAAGAAAATAATTTCATAAAAAAATATGAAATTTCCACCTACCTTTTAAGCTCTGCCCTAATATCTTCTGGACTCATTTCTGATATCGTTAATTCACCAATATCAGGATCACCTAAACATAGTCCCGCATAACCACCACCCAAATGATGTCCAGTATCATGTGAACCCTTGAAAGCATCCACAGGTAAACGTAAAGATAGATCATGGGCCAGAGAACGGACCTGCAAGCTATGATGATGCAACGAAACAACACAACCACCAAAAGAAGTAATAGACGACGAATAGAATTTTGTAATGAGGTGATATTTACATAAAAAATAAATATAAATAAAAACAATGAACTAACATTGAAAGGATAACTATGTGTCCAAATCAACTACAACATTCAATAGGCAAGATCTAGTTCAACAGTCAGGAAATAGATTTTTGTACAGTGTGTTGTGTTTTTCTCTGGTTGCACGTGTGAGAAAGTGTGAATGGTTTAATAAAGCTGCCAGGTAGCTACGCAGAATAACATATACGAATTATGATTTTTAGAGGTCAAACAAAAATCGAAGAAGCAAACAATTTTTGATAATAAAAAAAAATTAATCTTAGGTGTGCACCGCTTGCTTTTATTAATTAATTTTATAATGAAATCATGGACATAAGGGTAGAATTTCGTTTGCAAAGAAAAATCGATACATAAACTTGTTAGGGATTGCTGAAAGATCGGATGGCCCGGAATCCACTAAAGATGTCCAGCCGGTTAGAGCGAAGAACATAACATTCTTTCAAAAGACCTCTGGAGGTCGGTCATCCGATCAGCCGCAGCACACGCCGTCGATGAGATCATTGAAGCGGCGCGTAAGTGCATTGTTACACAACATCGCACCCATTGAACAATTAAACAGGGCCGCTGATTGCAATCAGATGCAATTTTGCCGAATCAGCAACCATGAGCTAAGTGACAAGGTAAGCGCTGAAGAAGCTCGAGTTGAGTTGGAGCAAGACGTTTAAGAAGATAGGAAATTGGTTTACTATACTAAATAAAAAAAATTGCGTGTGATTTTGCATCAGATACGTTTTTTTGTAGCATTTCGATTTTCTTTCTGCCTGTTAAGTTTTTCCAAATCTAATATTTTCCAATAACAAGAAAACCAAACCAATAATACAAAGGGAATTTAAATCTACATGTGCTTTTGATTCAAAGCTACGCCATCAAAAATAGTGTCATTAGGATGCATGTCGACATTTTCTTCTAGTAAAGAAATTCAAGAACGTACGATTAAATATAAGTACAAGCAAAAAAAAGGGTCAGAATTAAACGCATGAAGATTTCAGCATACAAAAGAAAATTATTGCAAATCATACATACAGTTGAAACGTAAGAGCTGTCCAAGCGCTTAAACTAACAGAAATACGTTTAATACGTGTTTTTTGTGTTTTCACAGCAAAGCAAAAGGTACACAAAATAGAAACCAGCTGAAGCCCAACTTAATCTAATTATGGTAGAGTGTTGTTCAGTAATAAAAACTTAACAGAAAGAAGCACTTAATTCATGGCAACTTCATAGCTTTTGCGTTGTATTGTAAATTTGTCACAAAAATCGCTTTCCTTGATTTCCTTTGTTACTATTTTTTTCTTTATAAAAATTTACTTTAATCGGCGGCAGTCCGTGATCTCTGTTTTTCGTCTTACAACAAATTGATGGTATTCATGACGAAGACATTACCTGTTTGTGCTGGTACCAGAGTTTTGGCAGAAATATTAAACCCAATACAATGGTATTCGTTAGCTGGGATCTTATAAAGAGCGCTAAAAATATTGCTCCCGGACTTAGTTCGGGCAAATACAATATCCGCAATATATAAAAATTAGTTGATACTAAAAACTCTATGAGTATCGACGCAACTAGGAATTGTCTCTCCTGTAAAATAAGAAAATTTTTTATTAGTCGATTTCAATAGTGTTTGGGAGACTTACCCTAAATTGTGTATTCGCATTACGACTAGCTACGGCTAGGTTAAGTCCAAAACATAGGATTAAAATTTCACTAAGTTGTGTCACATATTCCCATTTAAGTGGATGACACGTATTTGTCCGTACTTCCTGCAGTCCTTCCATTGCAGCCGTTTCGACAAGATCCAGTGATGATGCCGTGAATGCTGCCATATAGCATATTGCAGCAAACACCATTGTTCCCAGGTATTTTAGGAGATCAACATCTCGTAATACCCATCGGTGGGCTTTTCTCGTACGAAACTCGACTAAGTGACGATACAGTTTTAGGATGATGGCACCATAACAAGTAACAAAGCCTAACTCCCGAAACCAAGGTTCTAAAAGACAACGACGTGTTGACGCTTGAAAGAAATGTACAGCAACCTGAAAAGTAAGAGGAAGTGTTGAAGAATGAGGACGAAATATAATAACGTTAGTAGTCAAATTTTGACTTTTATTGAGCCCAGCTTGAAACTCATAGTACTGGTAATTAATTAGCAAATTGGACCTTATTATTAAAAGTTTATATATACAAAAAATTCAGGTCAATCGGCACGAGTCACCACAGGCGAAAAAACCCTATACCCCACTTTTCAATTGCTCTCACTTGCTCCCAAATGCAAAGTCTCATCATACTGTTGAAAACTCAGATACCTCTTGTAGGGCGTCTTGTTTTATGGAAAGGTTAACTGCATTTGCATACTGACAAAATAGTGCAAGGTTCACGATGAACGTATGCTCCACTTCCAATTACCATCACCTACCCAGCAATACAATCAGATGGGAGCTTTTACATAAACATGAGAGTCATACATCAAAAGCGTGAAATTTCGAGGCACATAAAATAACTCTTCCTGCGGACTCGCAACCATTCTGGCCAATAATAATTCCATAGAAAAAAATGGAATTGCTCTTCCGTGTCGTTGCGGAGCACTTCGCTAGAAGCTTTAGGCAAAAAGTAGAGCGGGGTGTTATGCTGCCAATGTTTATTTTCCTTTTCCAATTTCATTGCAAGCAGTCGGAGGCGTGCAATTGTGGTTTTATTAGGTTGTTGCCGTCATGAGGTATCCCCAAGAGAATCCCAGGGATGCACTTAAACTTGAAGATGATATTAAAGATTCCTAAAGCGAAGCTTACCGATGCATAGAGCAATAAAATTCCAAGAAGAATAGTTTCCAGCACCGTCCACATCCCGGTAGCTATCGCCTGAAAGCAAATAGGCGCATTATTTTCATTTCTTTTGAACACTGAAAGAAAAACCAAGGTAGATAAAGATATTGGCAAAAATTTTTTTTGTTGAAACGTAACAAAATAAATTTATCAAATTAAAAACAATGGCACGGCAAATTGTCAATTTCAAGGACTAATTATGATGAATAAGCCACCAACTATCATTGATTCGGCAAATCGAAATTAATAAAATATGTTACTTTGGCAAAACCTTTTCAATAGACCTCCAAAAGCGATTAGATTCTCAATTCGATCCATATATTATTCATTTCTTTGTATGTACACGAATAACCCGAAAATGGTTTGGCCGTTCGTTATGAAACCTTTTGCATTTGAAAAATATTCTTCAGTAGTTCTACCGAACAACTACGAGTACTAGGGTCCATCGAACTGAACTTTGACGGCACGTCAAGCGGGGGTTTCATGCAGTGTTAGAACGGTGAAAAGGATCCGCAAGGCGTCCCCAACAATTAAATGGCTACGATCACCAAGCATACAGTATATAGAGAACTCATCTCTAACAAAAATTTGTCGGCCGTGCTTATGAACATTTTGTCTTCGATTGGGTCCCACCGCGTTCATTTCACCAGAAATGAATCCAGGAATTCACCCGACTTCAGAGCTCGGCATCGAGGTTACGCTGGGACTCGATCTGCGGCCTGGCTGCTGTTGTGACTCATCTGTATGCGTTGGAATATTTACATCTGAGCAAGCAGGTGTTTGTGCCCATTGCGCTCGTTCTTAATTGATGAATGCAATTTCGGTTGTGCGGGGCATGAAGGGCAACAGAGAACGACGACGTACTGATCGACCGATGTAATTGTTTTTAACCGACTTCCGAAATATTTTCTTCAAATTTGAATGGGACTACCTCAGGACTATACCCTTTTAAAAAAAAATATAGATTTTTTTAAATTGGTCCACAGTTGACGAAAATATCGGTGAACATATAAAAAAAAAATATACAGACGAACATAGAACCTCCTTCTTTTTTGGAAGTCGGTTAAAAAAAATATTAAATTATATGTAAGTCCACCTGATCTAAACTACGTTTCTTTTGAATTGAAATCTATGACTTTATTATTTTAAAGTTTAGTAATGAAGAAGATTTACCACTTGCACAGCTTTTAATTAATCTTTCTGCTAACCATCTGCTATTTTTTCTTATTAAAATTAGAAGCAAGAAGTGTAAAATGTATTTTCTATGTTCAAAGCAGGTATTGAATTCGTCAAACCAAGTTTCGAAATTCTTATTTTTCTTAGTTTCACAAATACATAAGTCGAACAATTTCTCTTTAATATTCTGCAAGGTACAAAATTGTCGTCTGTTTTTTTTTTATATGTTCACCGATATTTTCGTCAACTGTGGACCAATTTAAAAAAATCTATATTTTTTTTTAAAGGGTATAGTCCTGAGGTAGTCCCATTCAAATTTGAAGAAAATATTTCGGAAGTCGGTTAAAAACAATTACATCGGTCGATCAGTACGTCGTCGTTCTCTGTTGCCCTTCATGCCCCGCACAACCGAAATTGCATTCATCAATTAAGAACGAGCGCAATGGGCACAAACACCTGCTTGCTCAGATGTAAATATTCCAACGCATACAGATGAGTCACAACAGCAGCCAGGCCGCAGATCGAGTCCCAGCGTAACCTCGATGCCGAGCTCTGAAGTCGGGTGAATTCCTGGATTCATTTCTGGTGAAATGAACGCGGTGGGACCCAATCGCAGACAAAATGTTCATAAGCACGGCCGACAAATTTTTGTTAGAGATGAGTTCTCTATATACTGTATGCTTGGTGCTACGATTTAAATAAACCAGCATTAACTCAGGGAAATCAGAGCGCGCGCCTAAAACTTGCTCAAGCCTCGTTCAAACTGGATCAGCGAATGGAGGTCTGTTACTTTTACGGGCGAGAAAAGATTTTGTTGGGACGGATCTGATGGTTTTATTATTACATATTGTCATGATATTAGGAAAGAGCCTTTGTATTTGGCATGTCACCACAACAGGTCAGGGTCTGTAATAGTCTGTAATAGTGTAAGTCTGTAATAATGCCAAATTCCACACTTCTACGAGTACATGTAAGGAAGTGCATGGACTTTAAACAGGTTAATGCACCAATTCACACGGAAAGAGTAGTTACAGACTATTTAGATAATTACTTATCCCGAGACCTCGACCATTTTCTGTTTACGGGGTTTACATTCCGGTCAGAAACCCGATTTTTTTTTAATTTGCTTAATCGATAGTATGAACCTTTAAAAATAACATGTTAAAATTTGAAACCGAAATCTTTAGCGGTTCAAAAGTGACAGGCAATTGAAGAGGCGTGCCTCTCGCCCCGCGGCCGTCTGAGCGGACGAGCCGGAGAGCAGGTGCGAGCTATGAAACGAGCGTGTGAATAGCGTTCGGATTTGTGGCCTTGAATTGATGAATGAATTTTATAAGGCACGTATTTTTGATGTTTCTTTGTCTCCTTTTCATTAGGAGGGGATCTAGGGGGACGGAAGGAAGGCATTTGGCAAATCGTCGAAAAATCAAACTTTTTTCAAGTCGAAATGCGTCTCCAAACTTTAAGAGCTATTTTCTAAAAATTTCTTTTTTGTCGGCGGTGGCAGCTTTTCCGAAAAAACCGTGCATGCGATGTTTATGAAACTTTGGCACACTTGTTCTTTATAAGTATGTGCAAAGAGTAGTGGAACAGATTTGTTGTTGTTGTTTTTTTTTAAAAGTTATAGCAAAAAAACGATGAAAAAAAGCGCCGAAAAATGCACTTTTTTTTCAATTGCCCGCCACTTTTTTATTTTTTTGAATTTTGAAAAAGTGTTCCACTACTCTTTGACAAATACATTTAAGATTAATAAACATTCGTCATTTTTAATTCCATATCACCATTAACGCTAACGGCTGTGCGGCTACCTTTGGACACCTGGAGGGGGGGTTACCGGTTCCGGAGTGACTCGAAAAAATTCCAGAATGTAGTCTAGGGATGAATAAAATGATTAAAAAAAACTTGATATCTTTAATAGTTTCCTATAAAAAAAATCATAAAAACGAGCTATTTTTTGGGCCGACAAACCGGAATGTCCCCTTAAAAACACACTCTGGTTGGGGTCATACAAACAATAGTTTTTTTTTCAAAAAAAAAAGCAATCTGTTGTAATAATTTGAAGAGTAATTTTGTTGATCGATGGGTACTTTATTTTATATATTTATATTTATTAATCATCCTAGCTAAGGTTTTTCTTTCAATGAAGGCCGCATACATACTTAATTTGCCCCTGTGGCACACGGGCACATTTACCTTGCATTTTCTCTGCCTGAATACAATAGCAGCCAGCACCAAACAACAGAGCATACAGGCACCTAGGACAGATCCGATGGATGCTCGCAGTAGTGTCTCCATAGAAACAGCTTCTGAGGGCTCCCCAAATAAACAAGCTCCCGTATGATCGCAGCTCGCACAGCCACCTGGACAAGGTATGCAAGAGAAGTTTTCGCCGTCGGAACTTTCTACCTTTTCACTCTCGAAGCCCTGAAGGGTCTGATTAGGCAGATAATAGGACTCCCTGCAAATGCAGGTGTAACTGCCGCGCGGTGAGGACGCTTTTGTTTCAGTCATTAGGCAAAATGTTGTCTCACGGTCACAACTAGTTGGAAAGTATTTTATAAAGGATTTTTCATTCTTGCACATCTCATAGAATTTTTCGCAGCTAACTTACCCATGTTTGCGGCCAAATATCTCCTCTAAGGCATCGTTACAAAGATCAACGTCAGCAGCAATAAAGGATGATGCTACAATTCTAGCAGAATTGAAAGAGTCGAGTCAATAGAGGATTCCCCTGAGAGCATGGGCAACTTACTTATAACCAAAGTCAACAACGGAAACGCTGAAGGGCCACAGCCACCTTCCTTGTAAGGCGTTACAGTCCCGGAATGGCGCTCCCCAGACCTGGGATCCGTCGGTGTGGTTCCACGCGATACCCAATTCTCTCCAGTATGTGCCCAAGAAACCCTTTCGCAGCACCTCATCGAACGGTATCTGCAACAAATAATAATTATTTTATCGAGAATTGTCAAACAATTCCTATGTACCTCGACTTTATCTCGGAATTGTACAACAGCGATGTGAATGGCTGGGGCTGCAATGGCAACAACCAGCAGGTTCTCGTCCTCGTTCAGAGCCAGTTTGGCAATGGATTTCGCCTGCTCCCGCAGCACAGTGTAGTCGGATGATGATTTTGTGGCTAGGTACTCAGCAAATCCCCGGGCGGCGTCCACAGTGATGTCGGTTACATCGTAGAACTGAGGGAATTAATTAAATTAGTTAAATTAAAAGATAGCAGCGGAAGCGGAAGTTGGACTGTTTTACAGCCGTTTTTGTAGTAGTTACGGTCGCAAATAGATACGGCGGGGGCACTATTTTGCTGGCAAAGTTTCCGCATAATGGCATTTTTGGCGCCAGAGATATTACGAGAATTTAGTTGGCAACAGTTTTAACTCTAACGGGCGTATGCTGCACTGATGATGCTTCTCACGAAATTTTCATTATTAAAAAGCACTTTATTTACTGCATTCTTGGGGAATGCTTCCCAAAAGGGATGTTAATTTCTTTCAGGTTTTTTTATGGTCCAGATTTAGAAGATTCTTTGCAGTCATTAAGTGCTCGAGTAGTTGAGAGTTGCACACATATGTATACTATTTGCATTTTAAATTTGCCATCAAGGGAAAGGAGATTACATTTTTGAAGAGCCCTCATGTACCCCATTATGGCTGCAGATTTTCATGAATCTTTAATTCCACAGTAAGTAAGTATGTATGTATTTATTAATAAAAGTGCAGAGATAGGCTAGACTAGATGCATATTTTCAATTCAAAACTGAGCCAGAATCAGAATATCGTTAGTGTTTTTCAATTTTCACAATATTACATGGACGCTCATGATTGTTAGATGAACAATGTTTGTATCTTTTGTAGATCGACACATTATATGTTTTGTGCACCTTATTGTCAAGTAAACAGTGTGTGGATTTACGCATTAATATGGACTTAGGGAGATGTTACAACATTACTTATGATTTTTTTTTTATTTATTCCGAGTCTTTATGGGATTCAAAGTCTCGGTTCCCTGCGAAGAACCGTTTGCTGGCAAAGAGGTTTGCTTCTCTCTTTCATATTTATGTATGGAATATCACCTAATCTAGTTTTGTTTAGCAGCGGATTGAATTGGCCGTATCGCAGATGGGCCGAGCCTCGGTTCTGCACGTTTTCAAGATACAGATCTCGCAGCTTCTCAAGCAAATCGCGGTGTAGATCTTCAATTCTCAGATGCCATGGTTCATCATCTGGGGGCACGGCGTACCATCCTTTTCTTGAAGCAGTTCAGGCCATTTTCGACCACCCTATAACTTCGTTGTGGATAAAACTAGAAGCCTGAATTCAGTAACCAAGCAGGTATTGTATAAGCACGATATATTTCAAATTTCATTCAATTTGAACCAGTAGTTTAAGAATTATAACTAATCAAAGTTACTTAATTTTCTCACTCACTGACTGACCGATCATCAAAACTCTAAGGCACTTCTAGCAGACACAACACAATTTATCATTTTTTTATTTTTTTTTATTAAAAACACAATGTATCTCACAAGTAATATTATATTAAATTAGATTGTTTAGTGCGATCGCCAAGTAAATCTATTTATTTAAAACATAAAAGATTTTAAGGGCGGGGTAAGGTTTAGCAATTTTTTTTTTAGCATTTTCTATTTAATGTTTTTCCTGAATGTACAACATGTCGAAAGTGTCGTGTCAAGATTTCAAGTAAATCGGACGTCGATTTACGAAGATACAGCGTTTCAAGTGACCGCTTCTCATGCTGTCTTCTATGCTTCTATGCTGTGTAAAAAAACTTTAAACGCGTTTTTCTCAAAACTACTTTTTCAAAGTCCGTGTTCACTGCCATTTAAAAACTACTAGACCGATTCATTTGAAACTTGGTACACATTTTCTACATATAAAATACCTCCCCCCAACGCTTAGTTAAATTTTTTTTTTTACATTAAGGGGGTTTCCCACCCACAAAATGGCGGAATTTGTCGTGGAAAATAGCAGTTTACACTTTAGATACCCACCAAAAATTTTTATAAATTAAATTTCTGTCACCGGCTTGTTTTGCAATATTTCTGCATGAAAAAATTACAGAATATTGTTAAAGGTATGCTTAATAATGTACAAAATGTTTCAATAAATTTGCTCCATCCATTCCTTCAAACAAAATTCCCAAAAAAAGTGTTTTTTTTTACGCTGGAACCCTTACCCCTCCCTTAAATATTTATATGGTCATGTTAGGTTAGCCAATTACGTAATAACTTAAGACAGAAGGACCCTTAAGTAGGGACTGAATAAATTGGCCGACTTGGTATTACATGGATCTCACAACTTTTTACGATAGAAGAACTGAGTTGCGAGACTTGGTTTTTTTTACAGGTTATGTTTTTAATGGCATCCAACATTTCACGGAGGATCTGAGATCTTTTTCAGAACTGAGCTAGTAATTAAACACAAATAATGAAAGTATAATTTCCAAATAAAGATGTCAATTCAAAGCATAATTTTCCCCAACTGTGAACCCAAGGTTTGTTCTGCAAATAATAAATACATTTCGTAAACTGAATATAAAGAGTTAAAAAAAAATTGAATTGCGTGCCATTTACGTCTAAAAATTGTTTAGTCAATCATATTTGGTAGCTGTGACATAGAAACATAGTCATTTAAATTGTGAAGATCCATTACAAAATTTGAGAACTACCAGCTTGACAATAATTTTCTTGTGTTCAAGTACGCAACCATCTGTAGATACATGAGATTTTCTTAGACCTTACCAAGAAAATAAAAAAAAATTACTTATTGGTTGGTGGTCAGAGTCACGCTGGAAGATGATTTCTTAATAATTGATACGACCTTGCCCTGCTTCCAAGTAGTAAAAAAAAGCAGACGTTGTTAACAAACTTAGGAGGCAAGGTATCAGGTCCGACCGCTCTAGATTTAATAGAAAATGTGTACTCAGCTCATGTGCTATGATATTAACAAAACTTGGAAAAATATATTGTGGACTCGCCTCCCTATTGCCTTCGATTTGAAAGAGTAAATACAATTCAACACTTCAGTGTAGACAACACACCTGAAAATGAATACATCATCACCAAAGTATTGAAAATTGATATTAAGCTTTTCTGTATTTGATTCTAAGGAGGCGAAATATTTATTTAAGGGGTGTCAACAAGAAGATTTGACAGAAATCTCACTAAAATTTGAACTTCATTATTGAAGCGAAATGTAAAGATAGAGACTTGAAATTTGGCACACATATGAATAAAAAACTCAGAAATATGGCAATGTTTTTATATTTCGGAAATAATACATAACGAAACTTTCAAACGTGTTTTTCTCGAAACACGATTTTTCAACTGGTGTCGGTGATAACTCGAGCAAAAATTGACGGATTGACTTCATTTTTGAAACACACATTGATATTAATGTTCTCTACGGCTTATCCAGATAGATTTTCGATATCAGTTTTTATTGGAAAATTATAAATAATTTTTTGGAGCAAAATTTGTATTTTTTTTTCAAATGGTCGCCATTTTGTCATTTTTCAAAATTTCGAAAAAAGAATCGGTTAAGCCGTGAAGAACGTAATTCCCAAAATAAATAATTCGGGATTTTTTGTTTCAGATTGGCGGAACTTAAAAATTCGTCGACACCGTTTGGCCCGGAGATTTTTGTGTCGTTCGACATTTTTTTAAATAAACAAATCAATTGTTGATATTTCCGAAATATAAAAACATTGCCATATTTCTGAGTTTTTTATTCATATGTGTGCCAAATTTCAAGTCTCTATCTTTACATTTCGCTTCAATAATGAAGTTCAAATGTTAGTGAGATTTCTGTCAAATCTTCTTGGTGACACCCGTTAATGTATTAGCATCAAAGCTAACTTCCGGCTCGGATGTTTCTCCAAATAATCCCAATTCACGAACACATGTTATTCCAGACTTTATCACCTCTGTTACCAAATCCTTACCAGTCTTATTAATTTTAAAAATATTCGAGATTCAGCCGAACGAATTTATTATATTTTACTTTATACTTTAAACCTATGAAGTTTTAGTTACGAATGGATAACACGTACCGAGAAACATTACTACTTCTACTGCCTGCAGAGTATGTTGTTTGCTATGTAGTGCCTTTTCAGGGTTTCGAAACGATTTTCTATGATTTTTGCACAAGCTTTCTTTTTTCTTTTAAGATTTCTAATATTGCTAGTAATTGGCAAGGAAAATCTATGAGCGTACGTGCCCTATTAAAAGTTTCTTTGAAAAATTATTAAAATCCGGAAAGGGCTTGGAAATTATAGCTAATTTTCTGTTCGTTACAATTAGAGCAGAAGCTTTACGAAGCTAATTTGAAAGCAGACTAATACACAGAGCTAGAAATATTACTCGAGCTGTTGCAATAGTCCCGATAAATGAAAGGTTCCTGTGAATTGTAATCGCCATGCTATCGAGTGCTAGTGAGTGTGTGTGAAGTAATAAAAAAAATGTTCATCATCGAAATCGTTAATTTTACGCTTCCTGGCTTGAGCACCAGCTTTGAAACGGTAATTAGTGGAAATGAATAAAAAAAAACGGAATGCATATTTTGGACGGTTAATTTCGATGGATGAAAACGAAGGCAGAGTGAAAAATCCCTGAGAGAGATTCAGGCATATTCCCGGGCACCATGCCCAACGAAATTAAAGGTTATTTGGGACGTCACACTATAAAAAGAGCAGCCATATATCACAGTGTGCTCCATAAGAAATGGGAAATTATGTTTTTCTATCTTTCTGTAACCCCTCAGGCTTCCTGGATCTGAGGGAATGCAAGGCTCGTACGCTTGAGCGAATCGCGTGCCGGGTAAGCTTTTTAACAAGATTTTTGGTGGATGGCTGTGACAGGGCAAGGCACGACGGCCATTATACCCACATCCGCCCCCACACGAAGAGCAGAGAAACTGACTGTTGACCCATTTATTTTTGTGCGTTGATATTTTCGCAAATGAATTTAGTGGAATGGCATTCGGTGAATTTATTCTGCAATCGTCAAAAAAATCAATGCAAATTGACGGAAGGAATTTTTCAATAAACATGTTTCCTGCATCACAACTAGGCGGCTAAATTGAAACTCGAATCACGTTCGCGCTAGTGGAGGGAATACGACGATGGCGAATTGGATATTTGCTCCGATAGTCGTCCTGTGCAGGACGAAATGACAAAGGTCGTAGTTTTAGTCGTTTTTTCTTTTGCTTATCGAAATATGTTCACCTGAAACGTAACACTTGGCAGATACGTATAGGTGCTACTCACCGGATCCGGGGGTATCTCTTCCAGGACTCTGGGCTCACAGGGTGACGATGTTGTTGCCGCTGCTATTGATGATAGTGTCGATGTTGATGCCGTCGTTACAGCGCTTTTAAAGGAGTCCTTCTGATAGTGCAACTGGTCGCCTGCGGTTAGCGTCGTCTCAATGAATATCGACAGAATTATAATGGCAACAATTTGGAAGAGGGATGACGTAGGAAACCAAAAACCGCAGCATCCCCAGCAGAGGGAGGAAGTTCGGCCCCGGAGCGAAGGGGGTGGCTGCAGATAATGGTGGGACACTTTATCCCCCATATCACCGTCCGCCTTTCCGATTTATTTTTAGAACTTCAGCAAACATCTGTAAAGGGAAGATAAAAACGAAAATGAATCAGGCCGTCCCAGGATGATGTTGGCATCGACAACAAAAAACTTGCCGGAGAATAGGCGAAATTAGTAAAAACCATGAGCGGTCTTCAGACCACTGCCCAGACATTGCTCCTTTCAGTTTCTCGCTAATTGCCCCACAAGTGTGCGCGTCCCTAAAATTTGAGGCATATTTTTGGCCAAATATTACTGGAGGGTGCTACTGGAAGACGTTGCTCTTTGCGGTCGTTGTTTTCCCAGTTGCGTCACGCAGCCCTCACGCTGTGATTCCTCTTTTAAAATACCTTACGGCTTACGACAGGGGCGTTTTTCATCCCTGGCATTCGGTCGATGAGTTGTAAAAGTGCTGGCGATTTATCGATTCCCGCCAGGATTCCTCTTATATTTACACCCCTTTATGGGTTCGATTGAGCACGGTGTATACTATTACATGTGCTCACCAGGCAAACTAGCGATTTGAATTTGTCACTGTCCAATTTTGAGGGCGTATTTGTCGACTGACTGCTAGTTGACTGGGAAAAGTGGATATCATCGCTTCGGTTCATTTTTCGCAATAAATCGACCGAACGGAGAATGTTTAATGTGCAAGATATAATGGAAAATGTGACAGCAGAGCAGGGCAGGGCCAGGGCAGAGCACCCAATGGTACCCTCGGGGAAATGGAGTGGCTTGTTGATTGCATCTTTGCCTGCCCCCAGGCACATCCATTTTGCTTATGGATTACTTCTAAGAGCTCTCTGCGCTGTGATACGAGGGTGCTTCGGGCATAAATTGCGCTAAATATTGTTCTGATTGAATTTTAATGTTGCACCAGATTGATAACACGTCATTTGAATAAAATATGAAAGTACATGGCTGATGTGCTCAGTCCTCTTCACTTTGAAAGAAAATGGAAATACGAATTGCAAGGAAGTGCCAAAATGCTATGGGTGTTATTAGCACTTGGTTTCCTCTGTTTTATGGGAGTAGGATAAATAAAAGAAGCAGTACCCCTGGTTAGGAATATGTATGTTGCGATTATTCTAATTTGATACTACCTACATACATATTTGCATAAACCTATTGATAGTGTGCATCTGGAGGACTGCATTACATATTAGCTTTAGTTCAGCTAATTCTACGTCAAGGTGCCATTTCAAATCCTACTTGTCATAAAACAAAGCGAAACATCATCAGATTATGAGGTAAGAATACGAAAATAACAGATTTGAATTGTTTGCGTAAGTGGCTGCTGGCGCGTGAATGCCTGCGTGACCGGTAACACTACAGACGTAAGCATTCCGATTATCTGCGAAATTTACGTAACGCCTGAACGTCGTTTTGACACAACCAACATACGATTTACATTGTGGTCTTCCTCCTTTTACGCCCACTAAACTAACATCCGTAGGCCATAAGAGCACTCAGTTGCGTGTTGAGAAGCTTATAAATATTTTGGGGAATATCTGCAAGAGGATTTTGTTTTTACCGTTCCGTCCATAATAATCTTGTAGCCTACAACTTGCAAATTGATCAACTATAATAGGAGAAAAAGTTTACTTTAACATGAATTCAGTTTGATACTTATCTTAGTATATTGGGTTTACGAAACTATGAAATCCGTATTCGTATTAAGTATTTGGAAACGTGTGTCGGTCACGTGACACGAAACATGATCAGAAACGTTTTCTGAGTAACTGAGGCTTAGAAAAGAAAGTTAAAATAAAGAACGAAGTGTAAAACTTTCAAGTACAGTCTTTAATTAATTCATTAATTTAATTTTTAGTTCATCAAGAGGTATTGGCCAACTGACAGTACAAAACGAGAGAAAAACAAGAATTTGTAAGCAATAAAAAAATTATATGTAGGAAGTAAAAAAGAGATAAATAAATTAGTTTCAAAATATCCTTACTTAATGGATCTACCCTCTTTATAAATCGATTTTTTTTATTGCATTTTCGTAAAGTATATATATACAGAAATATCATATTAAAATTTTATAAAGATCGGAGCAGTGTAACTGTATTTTGATCTCAAAATTAATCGAGTTTAAAATTTTGATATAACAACATTTCTGCGCGTTTGTTTATAATCAAGAAGTGCGGCGTGCGGCCGACGCAGCACTGATGCCTCCAAGAATGCCAGAACTTATCGCAGGAACGCTACTTTGGATGAAAATGTGCATTTTGAGGAAGAAGAAGGCATAGTGCAGGGTCCAGGCATGGCTGATTAGGCTTAGGTGAAATTTTTTACGATGCCATTAACAAAACTATAATCGCGATTTTCACAAAATAACTTTTTCGACACCGCGTTGATGAAATCTCGGAAACTACCGAACCGATTCCCACCAAATTTTTACCAAACATTCTTTATGACTACAGCTATGGCGCATCGAGGGGGTTTTTCAAAATTTTGATTTTAAAATTTTTTTTTGGCCAAAAACCGTGAAAGAAAACATGTTTTTTTCGTAGTTTTTCAAAAAATGTCCGCCATTTTGTCAATTTTGCAAAAATCAAAAATCGCCCCCGATGCGCTATAGCTATTAATATATTGAACCTAAAACTCTTTGCTTTTTTTTTCCCCGACCATGCATCTCGGAGATTTCATCAACGCCGCACACCCCTCTCGTTTTTTGGATCATTTTTCGACCAGCAGTTACATGCTTAAAATTTCACAAAAATGAATAAAAAAAAATTTTGTGATATAGTTCGAGAGTGTAGTTATTGAGTGTAATAATTTTTTTTTCCATTTTCATAATTTAAACCTATCGAAAACTTTATTGAAATTAACCTTTTTTTTCCCTCCGAAAAGAGGGTAGATCCCTTAAATAAAAGTCAACTAGATTGCAAAACGTGGCTGACAAGGATTCAAACAGGCCATAGCAGTTGGTCGGAATATAAAAAGCTTTATTCTCTAATCATTTGACGGCGCGAATTAATATTGACCCTGTTAAGAAATTCGGAATAATACAACTCGCTTCGCCAGTAATAAGATTATGCATGAAAACTATAATACACATACAACATCCCTGCATTTGGAAAGAGTTACCATTTTTAAAAGTTTCAACCTATCACCATAAGGCGGGAGATTACAGGAATCATTCCACGGAGGTGCGAAGGGCAAAACGTAGAAATCCCTTTTGAACATTCTCAATTCGTCCAATGTGCAATTTATAATAAGCCGTCCATACTACTAGTATATATTCCAGAAATGGACGAACAATCACGCAAAATAACGTTTTAAAAACATACGGTTCAGTGTTAAACGTTCACACGGTCAAGGGTTAAACCTAAGTCCACAACCCTGTCAAGACGTGATAATGTGTTCTCATGTATGGTATATGAAAACTCTAAAGTAGAAGGCTTCCTTGTGAACGAGTTTATATTGCACTTATTAATATTCAGAATCAAGTAGTTTTTTCGCACCAGTTAGAAAACATATAAATATTGTCCTGAAAGTACTGAGCATCGACACTCGATACAACTGATTTGAAATTATTTAGATCGTCTGCATAAGCAAAAACATGAGGTTTCTGGAATAAAGGGAACACGTCATTAATAAATAAAGAAAATGGTAAAGGGCCTATATGGCTTCCCTGAGGCACACCATATAAATTTACCTTGAACGATCGGTTTATGAGATACGTTTCAATCCACTGAACAAGATTATATGGGAAGTCAAAAGTTACAAATTAGCACTTTAAGAGAAGGTTTGTCAGATGTCTTATTAAAATCTGCATAAACACAACCAACTTGTTTCAGCTTCTCCATATTATTTAGACAAATTCTACCAAATTGGTAGCTGTAGATCTCCCCTTAATGAAGCCATGCATTGAAAGATGAATAATATCAAAGAATATATAACATAAAGAAGTCGCAGTCGGAACAAATAACTTGAACTGAAAAATTTGCTCTAGGGTCCTTCCGCGCGAACCCTATATCTGTAGTAGTACAATAAATACAAGCGGCCATTCATATTCAGACACTTCTTACATCGGAAGTGTGACCAAAAATTTCTGATGCGACGCGGGACCAGGCAGCAAACGTACAGAAATTCTGGCGCGCAATGTTATTCTTATGGACTTTTGCGATGAGGTGTTCCAAGCACGCGTTGAGGGCTGTATGAGCGCTCGCCGGTTCCAATTCTAGGAAGTGTGGGAAAATTACGAGAACTCTGAACTGAGCTCAGAATATTTTGGGTTCCTACGGGAAAAATGCAATAAATTAACCGCGCGTGAATTCCTATGAAAATTAAAAGTTTTTATTTACAAGTATGGAAAAGCACGAGCAAGGACCGGACGGATCTGCTATTTTAAAATAAGAAAACCTTGTACAATACTTTTCACTTCTAACGTTAGTGTCACATTTACCTTTTGGAAGCACAGATATTTATTAATTAATTATTTAAAATAAAAACAATTTGCTGTTTCAAATAATTGCTTATCGATCTTATAAATTTAACATTATTATAATTCACAAGAAATATGTGATAGTTACCATCTTCTTAAGAGTGAATGAATAAATAATAATGTATTCGCTTCCCCTAATATAATCTTAACAACAATCAAGAAATAGAAAAGTTGAGAATTACAAGCGCAGACGAAATTCTTTTGGGTTCTCGCCTTTTTACTCATATCATTCATTCATTGAATTCGGTCTGCCTTCAGCTAGAAGGCACATCGTCCGACAACGCAAGCGTGGTTCACCCCAACGCATGAACCCATATGAATAACCTGCGCCCGAACTTCTGTGCGTTGCTGGCTGGTACACATTTGTGTTCACAGCCGCGGTTTCTAGGAATCACTTCCCTGCCCTGACACCGTTCCTTCTCTTCCATCGTTCGGAAAATATTTTTGAGTGGCAAATTAGGCTCGTGCAACTTCTTTATGTTATATATTCTTTGATAATATGGTTCAGCAGATTAACATTGCTTCGATATTACTATATGTCCACCCAATTATATTTATGCCTTTCGAATACAGTAAAAACTGCATAAATTCCACTTGTCCCCCATGGCCACAGCCCTCAGTCAAAACCAGGTGAGAAATTCAAAATGAATAATTTGCATGCTCGACGCCAGAAAACATAAGCCTATTTCCGAAAGTGTGTCAGGAGGCACCTCTAGTACCATATTCAATTGAAACTTTCCAAATGAGATGATAAAATAAAACTCTCCTGAGAAGCCTTCCTTTTCCTTCGCCTCTATAAAGGAGGAAACTTTCCTATTTCATTTGATAATTTTCCGACTCTCCGAAAGTGCACAACTCCTTTTTGCCATACCCTCGCCTCATTGGATCTCTGGCGAAAGCAGAGCATCGAAGGGGGTAAGCGAGCCAAACAGTGCTCTGTCGACAAGAAAAACTTTCCAATTCAATTAATTCTATATTTATTCCAGTATTCTTTTTCCCTTTGCTTGAAAGTTTGTGTATTAACGTAATCTCGTAGTGAAAATCGATGTTTTCAGGGTTTTAGCGCTGCAAATAGCTTAAATAAGTGCGGCAAGTATTACCGGGGATTTGCCGGAATGGAGCTTTAAGGCGCCGCTGGATTACGGGGGGGAAATCGAGGGAAAAATCAGGCAAACTCTTATTTATCTGAATCCAAATTAGTTTAAGAAGAGATTCGGCAAATTTTGTTAACTTGAAATATTCAGCGAAAATGTACGTGTAGTCCTTGAAACGCTTATCGCCTATAAATTCCCGTTTGCCTTAATTCAATATTCCATCGGCTAATATGGGAATTCATTAATCATGGCCACTCGGTTTGATTCATTTTATAATTACGGAGCTGTCGTGGAACAGTGAGCATTCGGGGGCATAGCTGCCATTTAATTGTCTCTCATTAGCATTCAGATACTCGTAGAACTTAACAAATTTGAGAGCGATTTCCGTTGCGCCGCGTCCACTAGTGGTCACGCACTGTTGACAATTAAATGGGTTGGCAAAGGATACAGCTCCGGTAATTGTTTTCATTTTATCATCTCCACACACATAATCACTTGTCGCTTTCCAGCGAGCGCAATTCAAGAGTTTTCAGCGTAAGTTTTATGGTGTCATTTGCTATAAAAAAAAACTATCAACCGCACCATTTTAAGGCCAGCGAGAGGGGTATTGTGACCTCGTATACGATTTATCATCAAATGGGAATGACATAACTTTTTAACGCCAATTTCTTCACTATATTTATCGACACGTTGCAGTGGGTGGTTTTAATTTAAATGGATATTAAAAATAAGTGGATAAGTCATGTATGAATTCCTACAACAAAAGGCAAGCTACATATATGTAGGTAATACAAGTCTATAAATAACTACATCGCACATCGCCACAAAACAATTCGTAAAGGGAAAATTTGCCTTTTACAAAATGTGTACCTACTGACTAAATATTTTCCTTTTACAAAATATCCAAGGACTGAAATTTGCCTGTTTGTACCGTGAATTGATTCCGTGAAGTCCGTGTACTTCCGCGTACACGGATATTACACGGACATGGAGAGTGCAAATAGACACTGCCATTACATTTTATACCTTTTTTAAGAGATAGTCGTGCTTCCAACTTATCTGTACTTTTATTATTAAAAAGAAAGCAACCGTTATTCAGTTCCATAAATTATAAACGCACCTCATACTTTTCACATTTTTAACAACTGCGTGAATGCTTTCACAAATTGTCTCTACCAAGATCAGATGTTAATAAAAATAGAGTTAATACGAAAGACGATTTTCTTCGAACCTCAAAAACGCCTGGACCGATTTTAGCAAGTGAGATGTAAAAGTCTTGAAACGAATATTAACGGCTGCATAAAATTAATAATAATAACAAATAGCGGATAACGAACCCAATTGGAAAAACTGTAAAATATATTTCGTAGTCTGCTTTTGTTTTCTTTAAAATTTAGCGTGAAGAATTGACCGCATACGTAAATATAAACACGTGTTTGTTCACAATTTTCATTTAAATATTTCCAAAAGTGTAAACTTTTATATTGCCCAGCAATAAAATACTGGACCCGGAATGTAAACACCCTGGGGCAGTGCACCTAACGGAAAAGAAGAGAACTAATTGCTACTTCACTTAAATTTAAAATAACAGAGAAAATGAAATAAATTAAACGCAAGAGTCATTGTCATTTCATCTTAAACATATTTTTACAGTCCAAACTTCTCGGCAATTTGTGTTTTCGAAAGTGTTTGACGATCTACTTCACCGAGGATTTCAATTGAATTTCTTCTCTTAAACAATCTCTAAACAGAACGGAACAAAAACAAACCGATTTAAACCGCATAGCTGCTGTCGGCGAAAACTTGTGCGACTGGGTATAGAGTGAGAGTCTGTAAGGCATAGACGATTAGCATGCCACGGCATCAATTAACGCAGCGCGGCATACTAATATATGACACCAGTAAATTGTTTTTGTTTCCCTTGACTACTGGTGCTAGTATGACAATACACATTTTATTTTTAGAGTAAAATATTTTGTTGTATCGTGCCGTTCATCGTGTTTGTGTTCTCTATTCGGATTCAACCGCAGAACTCTAGGTGTTCGTTATAACGAAGTTTCAATGGAAAAAGAAAATGAAAATATTTTTTTGCGTCAGAAACTTCGATGACCTACTAGGCAAAAAACGATCAAAATGGACGACAGAGTAATTTTATGATTTGCAAGTCAAAAAGAGATTCACTTGGACGAAAGAAAGTTTGGTCCGCGATTATAACGATATAACGATATTTTTTTAGACGAAGCTTCTTTTTGGGTACGTTCTTCCATTATATACATACGTATATACTTTGTCTAACTGCACTATTAGACTCATCTAGTTAAACACCCGCTAAAAGCACTTTGCACATCTTCGCTTGAACGCTGACAAAATATATCAGAAGGCTGTTCTACCAACTACCAAAATGTGGTTTAAGGAAAAATTAAACTTTGGTCAGATAGTTAATCCGACTTATATTATGGAAATCTTTGTCCTCAGAATATGTTATAAATTAGTAGAAAACATGCCTCAAGACGCAAGATGACAGGAAGTTATTAATAATAGAGACGTCTCCCTAAAACTCAAAAACGGCTTGAGCGATTTCGATAATTTTTTTTTTTCGTTCACTATAATACAGGGGAGATTTAAAAAAAGAAAATTCGTGAAAAGGAAAATCCGGAAAATTGAAAAAATCGAAATTTTCGTTTTGTACAGGAAGCGAATTTTCCAACTTCAGGGAATCTTTATGAAAAAGGCAATTGGAGGTTCTCGGGGTCGCAGATCTCGAGCTTGCATTCAAAATTGTGGAATTGAAGATGTCGGATCCAATATGACGACCGAAAAAGTTCAACTTCAAGGGATTTCACTGAAAATCCGAACTTTTGTTTTTGGTTTGGGTTTTTGGGGTCACTGATTTTGAATCTGGATGGTGGATCAATGGCGACGGAAAAGTTGAACTTCATGGGATTTCCCTGAAAATCCGCACTAGGGAATTTTCGGGATCACTGACTTCGAATCTGCTATTCAAATTTCCAAATATGAGACCACCCCCACCCGGATGGAAGATATAGGAGAGGGGGTGCAATAAGGAGGTGGTGTAAAATGAAGAAAATTAAATTTAATAATACTGTTGGAAAATATCTAAAACATGTGCAAAACGCAAACAGGAAAACGCTGGGTCACATAGGAGAGGCGGTGGTGCAGTAGGAAGGCGTTGTAAAATTAAGGAATATAAATTTAATAGTATCCCGGGAAACGACGGGTCCGGGGAAGCTAGTTCCAAATAGTTTTCGCGCCTTTATCAAACAGATTGTATCCAAATATCCTTCTGTTATCGTGATCCGCTGATTTCTTGATTTCTAGAAGCTACATTTTTTTAAGCATCCACAACTAAAAAATCTGTATGTGATCGAACAGGAGACAAACATACTCTAGTATAGTGATCTTACGGTCCATCTCATACAAATTTTCTGGAGTTATTAGTACTGGAGTTACTAGCACTTAAAAAGGAAGTCTACGTTCGTCTTATTACTAATTCACATAATGATAATTGTTTGTGCTATTTTTCATTGATTCTAAATTGACTTGTACATTTCTACAGGAATTATATTGTAGAAATCCTGTAGAATGTCTTTCCTTTTGTTTCCTTGCGATGTCTTCCGAAACAATCCGAACCCCAACACTTTCGCCCAAGGTTTATTCCATGGCGAACACCTTATAAGTGAAAGTTTATCGGGAGGTGACATTCGCGGCAATTTATGCGTGCATTTGTCTTCGAATGCGATAATATCGGTTCGCTCAACCACTTTGCCCCGCAGCACTCAGGCAGCCCGCAGCGGTAGGTATAAATGGAAACAAAAAGGAAAAGACCCTCGCAAAAGGCTTCTCAATTTAGAAGGCTAGCCCGGAAAATCACTGTAAAAACCATGGAACAGTGTGACATTGCTCCATTAAAAGGTTTTTAAAGCCCCTTTTATGCAAGGCCGGGCCGGGCTGTCCCCGACCCGATATCCCCCGGTATCACAGCCTTCCGTTCTGCTGCCGCAGACTTCTGGCAGCCTTTCTCCTTGCTTGCCCTCCGTGGGAACGGAGATCTCCTTGCCATCTTCCTGGAAATATTATTCCCTCGTGTGGGTGTGAATACTGAGGTTGTGTTCGTGCGGTTTAATTTTTTATACACGATTCATCTCATATTGATTCCAGTGAAGGATGGCAGATAAACGTCCTTTATTGATTCCACACCTCATCCACCTCCGCAATGTGCTACACGAAATTCTTTTACGTCTCTCCACCACGTCGGAAAGTTATCTGACGGACCGAAGGAGTGTAGGGGGCGGGGTGGGGCTGAATGGAGGATGTTTAGGCAGCAGCCCGCTTCTTTTGCAAAAGTCGCATTAAATCCTCCAACGGGCCGGATCCGACAACGGGATGAGAGCGATAATCGGGTCATGAGGGCGAATTATGTATGGGCCTAGAGTGGCCCTGGAGTTGATAAGGTGCACGAGCACCGACACCTTAGCACTTGTTGTTTTCTTAATTATTTGCCGTCGGGACGGGACGAAAGGGCTATTAATTAACGCTGTTTGGAGATGCTCTGCTTTTCTGCAAATCTGATGGCGTTAGACGTCGTCACGGCGACAAATCTTGGGCAGACAAACATTGCGCAGTTGAACAAAAGTTCGTACATACGTTCCTCCTCCTCTCTTTGGGATTTAATCTATCTCTAATTCATGCAGCCCTCGTCGGGTGCCTGCTCCTATTTTTAGGCTGTTCAATTTCGCCCCCTCGACTCGAATCAAAACAAACAAAAGTACCGAATGGGTGTGCCGCTTAAATTCGTTCCCACCCAACCGGAATACCAAGCCCATTCGTGAATTATTGCTGCGAAAACACGACCATCAACGGAGTAAACATTTTTCTAATTAGTTTTCGATCACTTTAATCCCCGATTATATTGTTTGGGGCGTCTTCTGCGCCGCCTGTCGAGGCGTCTTCAGCCACCTTATTCGGGCTAAAGCGATCAGGGAGATCTCATTCGCGATAACAATTGTTTGCTAAACTTCCTTGCCATCAATATATAGTAATATCACCTGAGCCTGAGGGTTTTCACTCAATAAATTAAGAGCACGCCTCCTCTCGCTGGAGGGACCCTCTAACCGCTCTAACGGGTTGTTTATGAAATATCTTTCAGCACCTTTCTCGAGCCTGCACCAGAGCACTATGACCCAAAGATATTTGCCTTAAGTTGGGATTAATTTTAGTTACGTCCTACGGAGGCGGAAGGGGATTAGATTAAACAGTGGAGCTGGTCGATTATTGTGTAATGGAGCATCTTGGCGATAAGGACGGTTTTTTTACCTACCCTTAAGTTGGCCGTTGATGTGATTTTAACATTTTATTTGCATGCGGGGTTGACACGATAAAATGAACAAAAATCGATTTGAACTATTAAAGCCGTAGGAGCGTACTGAATTAAATTAATAACTTAGCCTAACATACTTGACACGGATGCTAACAAAATCGGATTGGCTTTAACCGTTATAGTGGCGAAATATTGAAATATCTGTCATTAATTCCTAGTCTGTTTAGCTTTTAACATGTTCCTAATTATTTATTTGCTTTTATTACGTGAATATCTGAAGTGAATTTTTTATATCGCGTGCATGATTTTGATTTTTAACATAATCCCATTTTGTCACAGTTCAATTTCTCTGTCTGTGCGGATTTGAAGTTTTGCGTAGACCATATTTACACGATAGGACTCTTGTTCGGCTTTGTCTTTGATTCCATTTTGATTTTTCTTGATTCTGCTTTGCTCTGTCTGTCCCTCCCATTTCCCTCATCCTAGTTCTCGAATGTCCTCCGGCACGGGTCCTAGCACTCTTTTGGCATGCCCAATTGGCGCGGTGCACAGTGGGCTAAAACGCCAAAAACCTGGCCAAAGCTCATTAATCGAAAAGATTTTTTTTCAACGTTTCAACGATTCAAAACGTTGTAGTAGTACCCCTAGTACAAGAAATGACCGTAAGGCGGCGTAAGGTATGACGGTAAGGGCCTGAGGGCGCTACCTGCGTCAGGAATTCATTTGCAGTGTAAGTGTGGAGCTTCTTAACAGATTCATATTTTTCAATTCTGCAAAATGGAATGTGCTCTAGCAAGTAAATAAAATTAAAAAATATGAGTAACATAGTCATTTCTTAATATGCAGATTGACCCCGAGCAATAAAACATTAAGAGATTTTTTGTTTTTCAGTAGTAAAAATTATGCGTTTCAAAAGCAGTAAGTTACTTCCTCCGCGTTCCTCCGCGCCAAACTCATCCAGAAATTGTTTATTGAACCCATTTTAGTAAACACACAAAAATTTAGCAGCTACCTTTTATTACCTTGGCGTTGATCATATAATATAAGCGCGAATGTAAGAATCTTAGTTAATAAATGCACTGTAAAGTTAACGTATTTCCTTTTAAACATGAATTTCACTCAATGATAGAGTTTGAAAACTCACTTTTTGCAATAAAAAAAAATTTAAAAAAATAATAAAAATTGTGGATTTTTTTTTCTAGAATTTCCAGGTCACCATTTAGTTTTTTCTTAAAAATGTCGAAAGATTCGTAATCAGCGACCCAAAAAATCCCTATATTCGATATTTTACGAAAATTGATTGATACTTTCATATTTTGGCCAGGTTTTCGGCGTTTTGTGCGGTTGCGAGTTAGGACGTTGTTTTTAAAAAAAATTAAACTGGTGTCACCGTTAAAGTGAATATGATTGCGTTACCGAACGGCCCTAATTGATTTATTTACGGTTTATAATTGGACACACACATTGGACTTAAATGATGTTTTTTTTTTTTAGCAGGGTGACGTCCCACACAATATACTATACAATAGTTCGTAAGAATCCAAATAATTCCCTTTATGGGCTTTATGTGGTCAGTCACCACACTACTAAGTCTAAAAAATTGTTATGAATAAATTCTTGCAAATACTTTATTCGCGTTTTCCGAGGGGATGAAAGGTACTTGCTGGAATATATTGGTATAAAGGAAAGGATGTCCATATGAAGGTATGTATGTAAAGCTGGGCACATCATTAAGAAGTGATTTTCAAGAAAGAGTTAGAACATACATCGGTAAGATTACACAAAGTATAATCTTGAAAGTACCCGTATTATTTTTTTTTTATTATTAGCCTTCTTTCAGATTTCAATTAATCTGTGTGCCCTCTGGCAAAGGCCTCCCCCAACACTCTCCAATTTATTCTTTCTTGTGCCATTCTAGGCCAGGTTCTACCAGCTGTTTTAACTAATTCATCTTCCCATCTTCTACATGGTTTTCCTTTCCTTCTTTTCCCCTCTCTTGGGTACCACGTTGTTACCATCTTGTTCCATTTCTCTTCTCCTCTGATTACGTGACCAGCCCATTTCCATTTAAGATTTCTTATTTTTGATACTACATCTTGGGTCTTTGTGGCTTTTCTAATTATGTTATGGTTGATTTTATCTATTTTACTCTTCCCTATCATGCCTCGTTCCATACTTCGTTGACAAGTTTGAAGTTTTGATTGTTGAGATTTTGTGAGGGCCCAAGTCTGGCATCCATATGTTAGAATTGGGAGTATGCAGGTGTTGAATAGCTTTCCCTTTACTGATATATTAATTGTCTTGTCTTTCATTACTTCTCTATATGCCCAGTATTTCTTCCAAGCATGTCCTATACGGGTTTCAATCTCTTTGTTTGCCATATTGTTTATTTTGATTACTTGGCCCAAGTATGTGTATTCATCCACATAATCAATAGGGATGCCGTTTACTGTAATTGGCTCTTTTTCTTTGTTAGTCATCGCCTTAGTTTTTGATGTGTTCATATTTAAGCCCACCTTTTTACTATGTGTATCCAAGTCTGTTAGCATTTCCTGGAGCTCCTGAGGGGACGTTGCGAACAAAATTATATCGTCAGCAAATCTCAAATTTGTGAGATATTCGCCATTAACTCTTAGTCCACAGTTTGTCCATTCAAGTTGTCTGAAGACTCCCTCAAGCATTGCAGTAAACAGTTTCGGTGAGAGTGGGTCTCCTTGTCTCACGCCCTTCTCGAGTTTGATAATTTCTCCATCTCGTTCTAACTTAATTTTTGCTGTACCACCAGCGTAGATGTTCTTTATTATTCTAATATATTTCTCTTCCACCCCTTGTTGCTTTAAGGCCTTCCAAATTTCACTATGGTCCAGAGAATCAAACGTGAAAAGTACCCGTATATAAGTTTCTAAATAAAATTCAAATAATTAAGAAAAAAATTAGTTTAGCTTTGCCAAACCCTTTTGTAAAATTGTCCATTAGAAAAACATGGTTGCAAGTGCTCTAATAAATCTAAACATAATTCTAGAAAAAATCCTAAGTAAGTGTACAGCAGTGAGCAGGGAAGAGTCCCCTGTAACGAAGGTCTCCTGAAAATGTTTTAATTAACAGCATCACTGAGTGGCCGCTCAGGTAAAACCCATCCGAGTGCGACGTATCCGCCCCACAAACGAGTGCTTACAATGTGAGAGAGACCACTTAGCGCTAAATTTTCATGCGGTGAGATTGCAATTAAGGTGTCGACTTGCAGCGCTAATTCATTGCCATCCCTTGGGGGGGACTCTTGTTATCGTCCCTCTTAATTATCCCCCCTGCCCCTCTCGGTCTAGTTAGTAGTGTGGTTCACACCGAAATGAGGCGATTTTCCAGGATTTACCCACAGGCAATTTTTCTCTTTCGTGTTTTTTTTCCCTCTTAAGGTATGCAACCCGTAAAGGCAAATGCCCCAGGATTCTTGTAGTTGCTGACCATTTAGTGACCATTTAGCCTTCTTCTCCACTATCGTCGCATAAGTATAAAATCATTCGGGAGAGGGCAAGGAACACTATTATATGGTTGGCACCAAATTACTACATGAACCCGTAATGCCATCGCGTGGCTGAAATGTCGGTTATGTGACTGTGCCGGGCAAGGAATTCGGGGAATTGTCGGGGTCCTTCTCGCACGAATCACACGTGCTCAAATTCCCCGGTATGCGACCGGGCGCGGGGGATGAGCTCAACTTTGAGCATACATAGTTGGCTTGTTATAACATCTGTTGAGCTGGAGCAAGAACGAGGAATACATATCGTATAGAGATTTCAATTTTTATTGCCTTTTGTCTGGCATCGGCCTTGGGACGGGCTCTCGGCATTACTGAACACGGGCATCCCATGGAAGGAATGCTGGCGGAACTTAACCGACTCTGCCAAATTGAATTCTGCTAACGTTAGAGGCCTTTGGCTATTTATTCATTTATTAGGTTTATTTACAACTCGCCAGGAAATGGGAGGTGAATGACTCGACTATGGCTCCGCTGGTCGAGTGGGACCACTCCGCATTATGTGCGAGCAGGCTCCAAAGCTAAATTACGAATATTTTAGCTGGGCTGCGGAGTGGAGCTCTTTGCGCTTTTCTACTGAAAGCCATTTCATTTTTAATTTGCAATTAACTGCCTTGGCAGGGCTTACCCCATCGCTCGTTACAACGGTGAACGAAAAAGCACAGAGAGGTCTGAGGAGCCCCGGAGGAAACCGCTGTGAGCTCGTTTCAATCCCGAAATTGCTATTATGTTGGGAAAGGGACAAAAATTATTTGCTGGGCCATAAATTAGCACTCAATCATTAATTTTCTAAAGCACGTAAAAGAATAAAGGCCCACGGCTTTGAGAGCACCATTTCGGTGTTGCTAATCTACCGCGCGTCACGCTGCTTTGCCCGCCGGGCTAAATCCCACCCGGCTAATAATTGCGAGATTATCTCCGGTCTAATTTAAGAATGACAGATGTCCTTAAAGGCTTTAAGCTTCCCGAAGGGGACGGGGCCTCCAGCCGCAAGAAAACTTCACCGAGGGGGTCGCTGAAACGTTTTCAATTTTCTCTCTCAGATCTGCTGACATTATAAAAATCTCGAGGCGGTGCAATAAATAGGACTCGCGCTAACTGAATAAAACAAGATATCGCAAAAAAATACACAGACTGCGGTTCAAAGAGGCTGGCGAAGAGGGCCTCCCCATCACGCAATCGCTTTATAGCTCCAAGGCGGCAAGGATGGTAATGCAATGAGCCCTGTCAAAGGGAGCGTTGACCCAGAAGTTTGAGATCCTCGCAACCGGAAGACGGCAGCCCCTTCATCGGGAAAAGTTTTACATTTTTTTGGGAGCTGCCACGAAGCGTATAAATAATTTCCGCTTCTCCGTCTTCGTCGGTGACATAAATTGCGTGTGGAAGACAACGAGCACCCTGCAGCTCTTCTTACCGAGAATATCCCATTTATGGGCTCCAACTTGGCTCCTTGGAATTGATATTACCTGCACTTGTGGGACCAGCGCCACCGCTCTGCCCCCTCCGCGAGGCGTACATGCTCGGCATGAGCGACATTAGTTTTCTTGTAAACTTCAAATTGGAATATTTGCTCCATTCGATGTGTATGATGTCTTTGGAGGATGCTAACAACCACCGCCAATCCTCCGCTCGTGGACCACTTGTTGAGATGAGATTTGTAGTTGTGTGGCTTGTACCTTGCAGGAACTTTGTGCAGGCGGAAAACTGGCACGTAAAGGCAGGCGGGAGCGAGTTTCATCGATTAGCTGTGACGAAATTAATATGGATTCCTGAAAGCAGATTATGCTTCCAAAGGGATCCGTGGAGCACGTGGAGGGCTTGGATAATTTCCGTAAGATGAACGTCAGGCGCCTTTGGGAATAACTTGATAGCGAAATATGTAGCGTACTTAAAATGTAATCTTAGGAATATGCGATGTTTGTTCTCATCTACTTGAATTGTCTAAATCAGTTTCGCAAGGTTCTACAGAATGTTGAGATTTTCTCATTTGGATTTTCGGAAATACGATGAAATATTTTTTTTTGCAGTTTTTTTTAAATTCTTATAAAAATATTAATTTTGAGATTCCAACAATCAGTTTTCTTTGAATTTTGGGGGTTAAAATTGGTCACTCCGAAAATCCGACATCTACCAAAAATTCGTCTTGACTGATATTTTATTTTATGTCTAACTAGCCCAGACCCGGCGTTTCCCGGGATACTATTAAATTTGTATTCCTTAATTTTACAACGCCTTCCTACTGCACCACCGCCTCTCCTATGTGACCCAGCGTTTTCATATTTGCGTTTTGCACATGTTTTAGATATTTTCCAACAGTATTATTAAATTTAGTTTTCTTCATTTTACACCACTTCCTTATTGCACCCCCTCTCCTATATATCCCAGCGGGGGGTGGTTTCATATTTGGAAATTTGAATAGCAGATTCGAATCAGTGATCCCGAAAATTCGCTAGTGCGGATTTTCAGGGAAATCCCTTGAAGTTTAACTTTTCGGTCGCCATATTGGATCCGACATTTTGAATTCCAAAATTTTGAATGCAAGCTCGAGATTTGCGACCCCGAAAACCTCCAATTGCCTTTTTCATAAAGATTTCTTGACAACAAACTGTGTTTTCTTTTAATTTAAAATTAAAGTACTTGTTGGGACACGCTTTAGTTACGATACGTTATCCTCTTTAATACACAAATACTTCCTGCTTCTTTGGAAATTGAACCTCATTCCCTTTTTTCTTCATTTGCAACGACCACATACATTTTACGACTTCATTGCTCTCTTAGGCTTCATTCGCACATAAACTGCTATTGAATTTTTTCCGCATTTAACGACTCTGTTTATTGCCACATACTGCTAAGCGAAGTAGGTAAATATTGATTTTTTTTTATTTGCGCTGTAATGTCTTATAATGAGCGGAGTGCGTGGAGGCAGCTGTAAAGGTAGCAAATGGTGTCAACTTTATGAATTTTAAAAGTGGAAATGGTATCGCGAATAAAAAATTGTCAGAGCTTTACTATCCACACAAAAAATGCTATGGCTCCATGCAAATCAAAATAAAATGACTGATAAAGGGTGTCACAATAAGAACGTCGGATTTAAGCATGTTGTTTGTTCAAAAAGATAATAATATCATTTCGTTGTAAAGCACAAATGTTCCTATTAAGCATGGAATAAAATTTCAGGTAAATGCACCCCATGGGCCACGGGCTCTGCTGGCAAACTCTTGTTCTCTTGATTAAATTTTCGTTGACATCGCTGCACGATTGTTGTTCAATTGTGGCAATAAAATATTGGATTTCCGCCTTTAGCTCAGGTTGCTCGTTTTCATAAATGCAAAAGTATTGACTATTGCTTAAATTTAATTTTTTCGCTCAGCGATAAAACTTAACAAGCTGGACTATCGACCTATCAGTATACTGTGTTTTTTTCCCAAAAGTACTCGAGCGACTGATGAATGAGCAGATTCCACAACACCTAAAATTGAACAACTTGCTTTCTCAGGTGGCATCGCTTGATGAGAACCATTTATCTATTCTGATCCTGGTGGGTTTTTCTAAGACATTCAATAGTGCCATTCACTCCTAATTTATTGTTAAGCCTTCTTCCATTTTCTTCATTTCGGACAGCTCTTCCACGCTGATTGGTGAAGCTCTATTGAGGATCTTGCCACTTAAAAGCGGTGTTCCGCAGGGATCAATTCTTGGTCCCTTGTTTTTTAGCATGTACATAAACGACATTCATTTGTATGTTCACGACGTCCAGCTTTATCTTGACAGGCTTTAAGATTTGTTAGAGGATTGTGTTGATAGAGTTGACTTTCATATTTGGAAAGAGTAGCAAAGTGGACGGCTGGCAATTCTCTATGCTTGAACCCTCGCAAATCAATATATTCAATATTGCATCGAGATAAGCTGTAGACTTTAGATTTTCCCAGGGTAATGTTTTATAATACTTCCATGTCCTGTGCTAGCAGAGTTCGAGATTTGGGATTTAACATCAATTCTTCCTTGTGATGCTGTGATCATATTAAACTTACACTCAGTAAAATACATACGAGTACATATACTATATGCCTCATTGCGAAGACTGTGGTTATCTGTCCAGTGTTCTCCGCTCCAGATTGGTAAATTAGATTATTTTCTATGTGACTTATGAGGTTTCTCAAATAACAGGTTCTGTTATACTTCAATGTTCCAAAAACTTCATTCATCACTGAAATTCATATTTAAGAAAATTGTAATAATATTGCTTCATTTTACTTGAAAACTATAAAAAGGCACTCAAGAACGACAACCTTGTTTTACTTTCCTGTTTTTGTAAAAATTATTGAAGGCATTTTAGTTGGGTGATATTTGTGGATAAATATATTAATTTTTATTAATACAATGTATTAGTAAAGTAAGTAAATTTTTATTAATGGTACTGAAAATTCTATTTTTACCAGCCGTAATGGTAGCCCTAACAATTGCAGCCATATTTCCACAATTGTGGTAAGAATAACCATTTTGTCTAAATAAAATGATTAGCAGTATTTTGGATGTCGTTTGTTTCATGTTATCTTATTTCACTTCATTCGACTTTCAGAATAACAACATAACATAGAAGCACATAGAAGTGAGGTGAGAATGAAAAAATGTGACAAGGGTCGAGAGGCGACGAATTGAGAATTGGAATAAGGGTCTTAATTTAATAAAAAGAGATGGCATGATAAAAAAAAAACACACAGGGAATATTAATTTTTTACATATGGTGGAAAATTCTGTGGAACTAATTTTAAAATACATAATAAAAAATCTTTTGGAATTGAATGTATTTTACTCTATTTTAGAGTGTTACGTTCGTACAAAATACAATTAAAAAAAGTTTACGAGGGCTGTATATTATGTAGGCTAGCAGCAGTAGGTATTTGTAATACACAGCCTATGTGCCATGCATTGTTGTGAAAGATCAACAGTATAGCCATTAAGAAAACCTTGTCAAGATTGTAAGAGCCTAAAGCATTAAAATTGGCTTAATAGCAATTTTGTCCGGTTGTCACAACTGCAGGATATGGATTTCAAAAGATTTGCTTTTCCTCCGCGTTAAGCCGTATTTGAGCTGGGTCCCAGCGAAAGGGCGGAAAAAAGATGTAAATATTAAATCAATTTTGGGATTTTTTGTCGCTGCATGACTGTGTGAAAATGGCAACCTTCTTGTAACACAAACCGGCCCAGTAATCAATAGTGATACGCAAAAAAACTTCTGCTCGGCGAGGGCTGGGAAAAACAAAATGAGTTGAGAAAATGCCAAGAACACATCTCCGGTCTGTCTACTGGGTCTGCCCGCAAGAAGCTGCTGCAGAGCCAGGAGGGAAAAATCTTGGACCGGCCAGCAATCGTGCGAGTTTTCACAAGGCGAAAAAGGAGAGGGCCTGATTATGGGGCTGTGCCCATCCCCGCCCCTTATGGAAGAAAAACGAGAAAAGGAAACTGACGCTCAACAGAGAAAGAGGGGGAAAAAAAAAAGTCCGGCCGAGCGCTCCTTCAAAAACAATTGAGGGAATTTGATTACGTTTTTCTCGTCCTAAAAAGGGTTTAATTGAATGCGAGACGAGAGCTGAGGAAATTCACAGGGAATACAATAAATCGTGATGGAAGCGAGTCAATTTGGGCGCACTCCTTGCCTTTAAATAATAGCAAGCGAGGGGATGTTCGGGTGTGATACACGCGTGCATGGGCACGAAAAGAACCTCCCTGCTCCCCAAAAAGACAATAGTTTCTTTTTTTCCCTCACATCGAGTTCTTCGTTCGTACATAGACTCCAGGTAGCTACCGAAACAAATTAGAGTCGGAAAGAAGCCGAGCAGGAGTTCCTAGCCTGGCTTGGGGGAGGGTTGAGCAACGAAATGAGGCCCGAGCTTGGAACCATCAGGAAAAATGCGGGCAATTTGGGACATTTCTAACAATTTATCAGATTGAATGATTAAATCTACTTAATCCCAGCAGAGGCGAATATTGGAGTCTGGTGATTTGCCGGTGCGTGGAAATGAACGGCGTTCCGTCTCAGGAAATTTCCTCTTAAGTGAAAATCAATCGGCGGGCTCTCGGGATATCATTAGAGACTCCATTCGAGGGGGATAAGCTGCAATTTGCAATTTTCAAATTTTTGGGAACGGGACGAAGCGACTTCACGGAGATTTGTCTCCTTCATTTCCTTGAATTAGAAAATTGAGTCTATCGGGAGCAAGCCTTTGTTCAATAGAAGCTATGTAACCGCCCACTCGCTCGCTATATGTGCTATGTACATTCCTGGATATATGACATGCCAGCGTATTACGAGATAAATCGATGGAAATAAACAAAATTGTCGCCCTTTGGGCCTAATCCTAACTGCGTTCGGATTGTAGCCGTTTCTCGCAAATAGGCTCGATAAAGCATGCCTTTATGGCTGCAAGCGTTGCCGTCGTCCCTATAAATTTCGAATTTCCACCCGATACACATCTCGTGGTGGACGCATCCGCAGCCACAACGGCTTCATGGCGGAGCCTGTTTTACAAGCGATAGGTGCCGACTTATGCCGTGATTTTATTGTAGATCCGGGAATTTCTGGAGCAAATAAACCAGCAACCTCTGGTGGGGCATTGGCCGGTTATGGCATCAGGCATGGCAATAGATTGCTCCACACAGTTTCGTGGCGTGTTAGTTCCTCTGATGAACTTGGTAAACTCGTTAAAATTTTAGGAGCTATCAACGCAGCTGATATTGATAATTTCGGGGACAAAAGTTGCAATATTTGCCTAGACGGTACCAAACAGTAATAAAACTCTCCGTCTGAAATTATAAATATATTTTAGTATTTTGCATTATATCGACCTATTTTGGGAGATTTTTATGGTCCCGTATGATTTATAGCAATGTTGTGGCTGTGCGTAGAGTCATCAACATTAATTTGCAGAATCAGATAAAGACAGTATTGTACAATGGTGTACACAACAGTTAAACCAATAAAAATGAAAGCATTTTGATTGCATTCATATGACTGTATGAGTATGATACATCCCTTTGCCTTCCCTGCACGGGAGAATATTACAAAATATCACAAAAATAAAAAATAAAATAAAAAAAATAATGCAAACAAATACATAGCATCGTTTCTCTCGATTTTTGTATATTCCCCTCGCATCGTTCAAAAGCAATTAAAATCATACTATTACTAGGGGAGACTGGGGCTGGTTGTGACATTTTAATTACAAAGTACCATATCTTTTTCATGGTTTGATTGTTTTACCTGAGCATAGGTTTGTTTGATTAAGTAACTATTCAGGATTTTAATTTAAAATAAATTTTATATAGCAGAATAATAGAAATGACATAATTAAAAAAATTGCAGAGAGGCGTGTGACTTTCAGCCCCGCGCCAGGGGCTGGTTGTTACACCACAAGGGGCAAAATGTTACAACAAAAAATAAACGTATTATAAGAGTTTTATTAGAAGAAATCATCCAACCTATCTTTATATATATAATTCTACTGTACGTGTGTTGTCACTGAACTCCTCCTAAACGGCTGGACCGGTTTGAATGAATTTTTTTGTATGCGTTTGGGTGGCGCCCCGGATGGTTCAGATTTACAAATCAGCCCGGCAGATGGCGCTGCAGTCGGTATGAATGTAATGAATTTCATATATTACCGTGGCGTGTGCCATGTTATGGGTATCGTTAGAAAGGGAAGGTTGTGTAGAATGTGCTGGTGAAAGAAAGGTTGGTGAAAAGTATTAAATGTGGGAATTATTGATGAAAACGTGTTTTTGTTGTGGGGGTGCGGTGGGGGTGATACCTCCCAGAAGTGTATCTCAGGGATAGGAAGAAGAGGCACTATAGAAAATTGGGCCGGGTTGGTGAAAGTTGGTGAAAATAGTGAAAACTTGGTTTTTTCGGTGGGTGCCGACAAAATTGAAACGGCTGTGGAAGAAAAGTGTATGCATGAATTGGAATAATTTTTTCACCAATCGATAGCTAAGGAAACAGAGTAATCTTCTATATATATAAAGATGAATCCCTATTTCCTTTGGTCACGCCATCACGCGTGAACGGCTGGACCGATTTCGCTAATTCTTTTTTTGTTGTGTTTGTTATTGTCAGGAGAAGGTTCTTATGGAAGAAAAAATTAAGAATATTGTGCGGAAAATTACAAAATTATGTTTTTGATTTGGGTTTTTGGGAGATATAGGAGAGGGGGTGCAGGACAACGTCTGTCGGGTCCGCTAGTAAGATTATAAAGCTTTCTATTAAACAAAAAATCCTTAAAGGAAAACCAAGCTGTTGAGTCACTGTAGTCTAAACAATCGCTTTCGCAATTCAAACATTCGTAATGTGCAATGTTTGCCCTAACACATTTCACATGTGACCAATTCTTAAGGTAGTGACACAACCAACGCGTGCGTCGCGGCATTGCGTGCGTTGACATTTATGAAGCGACGCATGCGACGCTAGGTAAGTTACAACAGAATATTGAATGCGGCAACTTACAGGCAAGTGACACAGGCAATTTCAGTTATATTATGATATATATAATTATATTCCTATATAACTTCATGCGTTTGTTATAAATAAGCTCTATGAGTCGCTCATCGCATTCCATTTTGCCACACGAGTGACACTTAAAAGTAAGGTTAAGTTGAATGCGCCGCGTTAAAATTTAGAAATTTGCGCAAAGGATGCGACGCGTCGGATGCGAATTCGTTGTACCGCGAAGTACAGGACTGCATAAGCGCTTTAAAGCCTGTCATCGCACGTATTGCTCGCGACGCGTTCAAAATATGGACACTCCACCCATTCCTCACCAGATTTTTTTCGGATCAAAAGGATCGCAACATATATAAAATAACCATCCTCTACACTTTCTTCGTCAGTGTTATGTAATATCTTCCTCTTTACTGGAATCTTTCCTGCCTAGCGTATCTATTATCTTTGCCGTGTAAACGGGCAAGTCCCAACTTTGACCTAGCCCCAATTGAATTGGGCCTAGGCCTGATATATCTGTATGTGTGCGCGCAACTAAACTCGATCCCTCAAATGTCACAAATCTTAAGCGCACACAGATAGCACACAAGGGAAAATTTCCTAGTCCACTTTGTGTCGTTTACACGAGCAGCCATGATTTTGGCCTACAACTGGTTTCTAGTCCTGATTTGGGACTGTCGTGTATACTTAGTCATTATGTCAGTCGGCAAGAAGCACTACGGGGCAGGTAGTGACAAATCACAACCCGCCCCGAGCAAATGTAACTTTTAGCCCCAACACCAAAACTGACCTTTTGAGGTTATGTATTGGAAACGCAAATAAATATAGCTGTATAAACGTAGATTCATCGCAAAGCTAAATCATTAGGGCGTAAATTTAAGAAAAGAGATATTTCTGCTTTTATGGAAAATAGGTTGTAGGGCTCCTCTCACAAAAACACTAGCGCCATTGGTAGCGGGAGTATTGGTCTGTTTCTAGCGTCAGTATAGCGTTCTCTGTTTCGCCACCATTGCCACTGTAACTACCTACCCCTGTCACTACCAGCCCCAGTCTCCACCTCCAATTAATAGATAATTTTTTGCGAGTACCATCAAAAAGTCAGAAAAATATCAAAGATTGCAAAAATGTAAAAATATGTGAAAAAAAATGTTAGCAAAAAAATCAAGGATAGCATGTATTTTGTCGAGACTGAGCAGACAAATTTAAACATCTCTCATCTTGTGGGTGGGTTTAATGGAAGTGCCTTGGGGAGTAGTTTAATTGAGTAAATATATGAAAATTTAATTAATAATAGTTTTTTAGTGAAATGGAATAAAGTGTAAAGTCGCTATCTTTAGTTTCCAAATTTCGATTATTATTAATTCGATATCACAGACCCCATAGACATAAGAGGACCCGTTTCTATCCTTGTTTTGAAGTTGAATATTTTCAGTGATCATATTTAATCCGATTTTCATCAGATCTTGACTAAATTTCTATGGAACTTCCCTAAAGGCATGAGGTTCTCAATAAAGGAAGGAATATCTAAATTGGTCTAGAAATGCCAGAGTTATGAGGGAACATACAAACAAACAAATTCAGTCGAACTGAGAACCTTCTCTTTTGAAGTTGGTTATAAATATCTCGAAGGAGTCAATTGGTCAAATAGTTTTCTCTCTATTTCTGCAATTTGTTAATTGTTCTCTGAGCTAGACCGACAAAAATTGCCCTTTAATTTAAAGTTCGTCATTTTAAGGGAATTCAACCATTGAGTGACTTTATCCGTGAGTACTCTGGCATTTTGAGTGTAGTCTGGTACCTACGCCTAACCAGTTAAATCCTTTTCCATAAGTAGATCAACTAGGTGATTCACCGCCTTGCCTGAAAACGTATCGCTTTGAGAAATAAAAAAACCCTTCAATTTACTTAATTCCAGAAAATAACAATTAAACGGCAATTTGACAAAGTGCCAGAACGTTGCCACATGAAAGGACGCATACAGCGAAATTTGTGCAGAACTGGCGTGTGTGCTGCAATAGGCAATCTGAACAAAAGGGGGCTCCCGGCCGCAAAGCGTTGCACAATTTAATAGTTTTCACATGAAGCCATTAATTGTGCGCCTGTCTCACCTCAGAACACGTCAGCTCAGGCTCCTCTCATATTTAAAACAGCCCCAGAAAGTTGTGTGCCGTTTGTCTCAATTTTATAGGTCGACGAGGCGGTGTGTCCTCCAACCCCCAGCTCATGCCGCGCCGCTTTGAAGTTTACGCCATAAATTTAAATTAAATTGCATTCGCAGGCATAAAGCAAAAATGTTTTTCCACCGCTGCAGATAAACGTTGGCCCGTGCCTCTGGCTTCTTTAGCGCACCACACGTCGCCATCTTCGTGTCGCCCCGGCACGGGGCATCCTTCTTAAGCCATGATAATTGCAGCCAGCGAATGCCTCACTATTCATTTATGCAGTTCACTTTGGGAAATGAATTTCATGTTCGGCACCGTGATTCCCTGCAGGGAGAGGGAGATTATGGAACAGCACAGTAATGGTGCTATTGGGATGGGGCCCCGAAAGGGAAGTGCTCCAAGGACGCAATTTGCTTGGGCATGTCTTCGCCCCGGAAATAGATAGATGGGAGGACAATGCCTGCCGAATACTAGCGAATAGGGCAGATCGGTGAATACCTCCATTCGAAGTTAGCCTTCTTACGTTACCCCGATACCCCCTCAGGGAGTCAGGGCTATTGTTCAGGAAATAGAAGGTTCCAAACGATGAATGGCTTGCGATAAACAGAAAGACGAGACGCGTGGAAATGATTTCAAAATCTGATTCCATCCAGCCCAGCTGCTGCCATTACTGTGCTGAACTGATGCCCGATCCCAACCCGACCACCTCATATTGTTTTAGGTCTTGTCCCCTACCCAAGCGATAAATTCTATTTGCGGAGGTGTGTAATGTGTAACGTCTGCAAAATTTATGTAGTGTCAATCAAGTGTCCTGTTGCAGCAACGAGGGCGGAAATTGCAATTCAGATGGATGCTCACCTGTCGAGGTGAGAGCACGAAAATAATTGGCAGATAAAGACAGTCTAAAAGTAAACTACTTTGGTGGCTGCCCAACACCAATCTATCATTGATCCACCTAGAGAAGCTCAAATCCATCTGCTGTCGTTCTGGTGTTCTACCTGTCCCCTCCTGTCCTGGTTTCCACCTTGAGGAGGGTCGTAGAATGCTTCCTCCGGCGATAAAACTTTCGTTTTTGGTCATCCTGGGAAGTAGTCACGACTAGCGAACGACGCCAAAGTTGGATGTGTTCAATAGTTTAATGAACTGTGCTAAAAATAGAATAATTGCCTGTCGTAGACGGAAATTACTGAATGTGTAATTTGACTGCGAGTCGATCCAGTTCCGGTCAGCAACGTACAGTCGTTCATTGTTAGTCTAGCTAGTGCTAACAAGTAATTGGAAGACTTCAATTTCAGGCGAGTAAGTATTGACCAACTTCCATCTATTGCGTTGCAGAGTATCTACGGTGTAGTTCGCTGCAGGATACGATGCTGTTGGCTTACTGTGTGCCACTATGGGTCTCTCTGATTGGAAAAATAAGACATACGAGTATTCGAAGAAGAAGTTTTAGTTTTGCAATAAAATGTTGATCCCGTATGTAACTTCTGTCCATCCACGAGGACACTACGTTGAGCGCATTTATGATTTTACATTGATCAAAGTAAGCATACTACTCCTCCTAAGACTATTAATATTCGATCACAGTCAGTGGAGAATTTTTCATTACAAAAGGTGGGATAGAGATGGTTTTGAAATATGTTGTTTAAGAGGGATATATTTCTTGAGTCCAAAGCTTTGTAGTTAGGCTTACCATATGTACTGATTGCACTTATCAATTTTCAAAATTTTCGTTTTCGATATGACAATGTGTTCTGTCTTCGTTTTTCTAATGTGAGAAGAAAAAGACAAACCTCTGAATTAAATCAGCGTATCAACATTATATCTGATTTTTTGTAATTGTTTTGTGTACATTAGTGCCACTCCATCAAAAATTTTAAATTAAAAATTTGTAACATACTATCATTAACTGTAATAAGTTTATGGCAAAAGCTGTACGTGATAGAATTTATTGAATATTATTTTAATCAACACCCAAAAATCTACGGGATTCACATTTTGACCCAAGAAAGGGTTTCATGGAGGCCTGCATTATTCATCCATATTTTGCTTAGTAAATCCCATGCAATAAAAAATCGTCAGCAAAAATAATCGAAATGAAACCCCACAACTTAAACCTGTTTACGTAATACTTGAACGACCCGATACAACAATATTTACTCAATTGCTAATAGCATTTATTAATTAATTATTAAATGTAGTCACACAGGACGCTGGCTATTTGGGAATCGCGTGTTTGAGATGAATTACTTATCAGTTAAATTGTTATTGCCAATGGAAGGAAATTTTTTCCAATATTTTATTCAAGTAATAATGACAATTAAAAAGATCGATCGTTTTTTTTTTCTTAAAAATCATAAATGATAATCCTGTCTTGGCCTACTACATTCCTACGATCACTTTTCATTATTAGTAAGTGTTAAGTTAATTCAAGTGTATTTTCAAGATATTTGACAACTTGAGGAGCTTAATAATCTTTTAAATGTAAAAATGTTTAACATTTTCATGGTTATACTGCGCAGTGTATTTTTTTTTAATTATTTACTATAATTTATATATGTAACACTTTAGTTGCGTTTTTTTCATCGAGGACTGGGGCCTAAATCAGTGTGAAATGAAAAAAAAAACTATTCGAGTTAACGATTTATTGAGCTTGAGAACTTGGCATAGCTGCCTATGAAAACAAACATGTGGCGCCATATAACCAGCGAAATGTTCAGGTTGTGGTAGAGTAGCAGAAGCCATTAATTTGATATAATTTTTATTTTAAAATATGTGCACGTAAAGGTTTCCGAATAGGGATGACCTAGTTTTGATAGCTCGCGGCGGCCATATTTGTTTATGGTTGTTTGACAGGTCTGTGCAGTTATGCTCAGAAAGCTTTGCGATTTCATCATGACACGTTTCACTTTGATCCAACGCTTGGAAATTGTCCAAAATTATTAGGCAAATTCGCATTCTCGTGTCGGTACTGTAAGAGCGCTTCGTGCAAAAAACGGTCGCCATAATGCTCCTTCTGAGCGCGCTATAAGACGCATAATAACAAAGTTTGAAAGTAAATTCACTCTTCACGATACAAAGGTGCCCGAAGTGAACAAGCGCCGTTCAAGCCAGTGTTCGTGAAAACAGTCAAATGCGTCTGTTCCGCGCCGTTCTCAAGAGTTGGGGCTCTCCAGAAAGACAACCGACGGCGATTTTCATAGCAAAATCATCTTTTCAGATGAGGCTCATTTCTGGCTCAATGGATTCGTCAACAAGCAAAATTGCCGCTATTGGAGTGAGTCAAATCCACGAGTGGTTCATGAATCACCATTGCATCCACAAAAATTGACCGTTTGGTGTGGATTATGGTATGGCGGAATCATCGGACCTTATTTCTTTCGAAATGAGGCAAGAGATGCCGTTACCATTAATAGCAACCGCTATAACACGATGTTGATCAATTTCTTTTCCCGGAATTTGATGAAATTGATACGGACGACCTTTATTTCCAACAAGACGGTGCATCGCCTCACACTTCCCGACTTAACATGGACTTATTGCGCGGTAAGTGAGTCGTTAATTTCCATCGGCCATCGCTTGGCCGCCTAGATCGTGTGATCTAACGCCTTTGGATTATTTCCTTTGAGGCCATATTAAGTCGAAAGTTTACAGCAAGCATCCTACAACTCTTGAGGCATTGAAAGCCAATATTCGTCAAGCCATAGCTGAGATACCGGCCGAAATGTTGCACTGAATCATCGAAAATTGGCGTGAACGGATGAAGGTGTGCAAGAGGAGGCGCGGTGCCCATTTGGCCGGTATTTTATTCAAATCATAAATCGCATAAAATAATCTTTCAAATAAAGCAATCAGAACCATTTTTGCTCGAAAATTGTGTGTTTTATTCAAATTTAAAGTTCGGACGTTTTTATTGGGAAACCCTATTGTTCGCCATTTGTCTTGAGTAATAAGCACAACAACTTGTTACTCGACGAAAATTTCAAATTAGGCCAGTCAGGAGTTTCAGAGTTGCCAACAATTCAGAAAAGAATATTACCACTAGAAGGAATTAAGTTTTTACTACTTGTATATGGATCCTTGTTGTAGAACCGAATAAATATTTGGGTTAAGGTAGTGTTGTTGTTGTTCCATGTTAGCGAGTTGATCCTAATTCAGACCCCTTGGAATACTCACAGCAAATTATTTTGACTAAATAATATTTCTAAAAGTAAGTTTATTTATTGTTTCATCAATGTTTTCATAGTGGTGATCTTGGTGACTCAGACAATAACTCAACAAAAGCAATACAACAACATAAAGCCAGTGGCGTATATTGAACATTTTGCGCACGGGGCGAAAAACAATCTGTCGCCCCTCAACGAAAAAAAGAGTGTGAGCATGATAAATTTTATTGAACGCCACACGACTGCTGATAATTCCATTTTCATACTCGTTCTGCTGTATCTGTATCTACGTAGTATGAGGTCCTCATTAATGAATGAAGACCAAAATAATAGAAGCGATGTTTTTAAATAAACAATATAAATTGTATCATCTGATTAAAATCGAATAAAATGTTCGAGGTCTGATAAATAGAAATTTTTAATGGTCCTTTTCATGCCACTGTATAATATTTCAAAATTAAAACTGGAAACGTTGTCAACAACCGCACCACAGCTCGTGAGCTGGACAATTTGCAATAGTCAACATTTTAATTACCTCAAAGTACTGAAACTTTAATTAAATTAACGCGGTATGGATGTGTTGCGTGAAAATCAATAAAAGCACTGTGACAACTTTCCATCCATTAATTACCATTTCAAAATTAATCATCAGCATCCAAAAAATAAATGCTGTGGTTGCCGCCCATTAAAACTATTTTTTTGTCTGTTAAATTGAACAAATTGAGTAGGATGTCGAGCAATGCCGTGTGCAGAGGATTTATCAATTAAAACTTTTGGTGGGAAAAAAAATGAAAAATAAAAATTATAGTTAAGAATCAGTTACCATTGCCAAAAAGTCCAGCGATGAAATTACTTTGCGAAGCCATTTTAATCCAGTCTTGCAATTGGATGAGCAAATATCATTGAATCCTCGACGGAGTTTGAGTATTTCACTAGAGAGCACTTTTCGATTCACAGGATCAATCTCGGTGCGAGGAAAGCAACACGAATCCGGGCACGACCACTAGAACATTCCTGGGTGTTCAGTTTCACAGACACTTTTCTTCATTTTCACAGCACATGGTGAGCTCCTTTCTGTTGCTGCCGGCGAAACGGGGTGAGGAAATTAGTTGGAATTTGTATTCAAAGCTGGAATTTGAGTGTGTGATTTAAAACTCCTTAATTAATTGACGGTCTGTCTTCATTTGCCCGGGTCGGAGTTGGGAGCCGAAGCACCAAAGACAGCATCGCATTATAACTTCGCAATCCCAACGGACCTGAAATCCGGTTGGCGGGGATAGTATCTAGCTCCGGGCACCATATCGTAGACCATACACCGTAATGGCACTTGTGGCAGAGGTGTTTGAATTAGAGTGAATTACGCTTTTGTCTGCTCCGCACAAGTAAGGCCCCAGTCCCCGTATGGGGTGAAGCGATTATCCTTTTGTGAGCCACAGCAACGGAAAGTGTTCCCAGAATTTAAATTCAAACACCGCCGAAGTTTTTCAAAAGGCTTAAGATAAAATCCCCCCGGGCGAAATGGCTGAAAGTTTTCCAGCAGTCGGGTCATGTCAATAGTTTTTAGTTCCGAACGTGCTGCTTGAGCAGACCTTTTTAGATGCCAGTGAAATGCGCTACGGAAAATTAAAAATTTAAACGAATTTCGGTTTTAAGTGACACGAAGTTCGGGTATTCTTGATTAAACCCTCCAAGATGTGGCTCTGCCTGAAATATATCGTACGAGAAAAAGAGCTTAAAGTTGAAGTTGTCTTTAATGTGGATTTAGATCCCTTTTAACCGACAGCGGTTCGTCAGAGAGTATAAGGTGGTTAACAGTCAATGTGAAGGTTTGTTTGAACTCGTCTAAAGCTTATACAACTGAATTGATTGTGGTAAGTAAATAAGGTGTTGAAGAATTCGTCTTAATCGCGTGGAAGTCACTGAACGTAACAAGTTTAGAATAAAAATATATTTTGGAGTGTCTTATTCTTTACCCCTCTTCAGTCCCATATTTCGAATCACTATGTTGGATGATAAGGGTGGGGAGGTCACTTGTTCATTTTTAATTGCACTCTGACAGCCTGAGGAGGAAAGAGATTTTCATAACACCCTTACCAAAACCTGGGATCATTAAGTTGCGTTTACGTTAGGAATACGAAAATCGAAAAAATTCTGTCTGATACCCGCGCTTACCAGTTTTTAATACTCTAAAAAGGAACACCAATATTTTATGCTTCAGACAGTCGCTTAAGGGGAGGGTAACGTATTAAATTTTTTTTCTTCATTTTTTTTTATTGTTTCATATGATTGCACAACATCTTAAGATTGTTGTGTCACAATTTCAAACAAATCGGAGTAAAACTAACTAAGATATAGAACTTTGAGCGTTTGTTGCTTTCATGTATAATACTCGATTTTCAGGTATACAAAACTTTAAAGCGATTTTCTGAGTTTAAATCAAAATCTACTCAACCGATTGTTTTGAAATTTTGTATACAGCTTCTTTACATAAATGACCAGGTAACGCTGGGAGTTTTTTTATTTTTTTAATAATTATAGATTTTACAATAACAAATAGGTTCATGTTTTAGACGAAAATCGGTGTTTTCACTTCTAAGTGTCAGCAAAAATTGAAAAATCGAAAAAAAAAAAATTTGCTCCCAGGAATACCTTTGGAAAGCGGTTATCTAATGACAGAATTTTTTTTTTTTAATTCAGATGATCCACTCTTGAGTAATATTGTTCACCGACAAACAACTTTTTTTCGAGGCGCCTCCGAATATTTGCTGCCGTCGGCTTAATTATTTATATTTTGTTTTAAAAAATTAAGGAAATATTATTCACAGTTTGTACTATAATGCTGCGATCGACTAATTAAATTTGTATTGCCTGTAGCGTCTGGAAAAATTCTTGAAAATGGGCCTTTTTTACGCCGAATTAACGTTACCATCCCCTTAAGGTACTCCTTACGATATGGTAACATGTGGTTGTATCTGTCGTTGAAAGCCACCCCTTCTTTTCGTGTGCAGGAGTAACATCGTTAAAACGTGAGGGAAACGATTTTTTTAAGCGACTGATAACTGATGACAAGAAGTAAAATATTTACAACAATGTGGTGCGCAAACAGTATTGGTCCCAGCGTGATGAAAGAACCAAACAATCAATTCAGTCCTATCGGTAAATAGACAGTTTGCACGTGTTCCATCACGACAACGCAACACCACACACAAGTTTGAACGCCCGTCAAACATCATTGGAGCTTTGATAGAATGTGTTCCCACACCGACCATACGACATTGCGCCGTCAGACTTCCACTTGATTTGATCCCTTCAAAACTCCTTGCGTAAAATACGTAGTTTCATTTTATCTGAAAATGCTATAAATAGATATTCTTTGAAAAAAAGTACCTCATGACGTTTCCGACAGCCTAATATCATATATTTTGACTTTCCAAAATGGTACCTACATTAAAAATATGTTTTTACATTAAATTTCAAAAGAATTAATTTCACCAAAATTTTCTAGGCTTCATAGAAGAAGACAAAAATTGATTTACAAAATGTGTACGGCAGCCACACAGGTAAAATTAAAGGTGTAAAAAATATTTGAATGACTGTTTTGACTTAAATTTCAGCGCCTAAGATACTCGAGATACAAAGGAACTTGTTCTCACTTCTCCGCTCTTAGTGACAACTCGTGTTAGGCAGCTTGACGTGGAAGCATCACAACAGGAAATTAATTAACGCGAATAGGAATTATTCTCTCAGTTGGGTACCTACTTTTTTACCACATGAGAAATGACAGAGGGTTGCCTATCTTAGAAGTCTATAACTAATAATGATTCGTATTAAGAATGTACATAAGTCTGTTTTAATTTTGAAGACTTCGGCGGACAAGACAGATTCTTCGAAATTAATTATTTTCGTCGCACATATCTACTAATGTAGGTAGGAGGAGGGGAAAATACAATAATATATTGCCGACCAGCAACCAGCAACTGCCTAAAGTTGCTCCTCGAAAAGGTGGCGTGGAACCAGTTAAAAAGAATTGTTTTTATGTTCATGCAAAAGGGAATGTGTTAAAGAATATATATATGTTCCATATTTCATCAGAACTGACCTACTACACTTGGTTTTAGCTATTCGACCTGTACCATCAGTTCAGTACACATATGTGGGAGATTCATAATGAAAAAAAATATACAATCGAACAATTCAAACTGCGGTCATATCGATTGGCTCCCACGCTCACCGGATTTAGTGGTTAGCGTACACCACCAACATTGGACCAACTCAAAGACGAAATTACTATTACAATTCCAACGAACATTCTGGAAAATGTGATGAAAAACGTTATTGAAAGAGGGCACGATTGTCACGCTTCGCGTCTAAAGGCCATTTGGTCGATGTTATTTTTCACAGCTAACTCCCAACACTGAATACAAAAGATCGTTTTTCATTTCCCAGTCTCGAAAAATCTGAAAACAAAGTTGTTAACTTCTTAGCCAAACAACCTGTATTAAAGTACGAGTATAAGAGTGTAAAATTTATTACAAATGTATGAACAGGAGATTTGTTCGTTTTTTTATTTTTTTGTGTGTTAATCAGAGAACCAATAAAAATTTTGATTTCATTAACTTTCCTTGTCATCAATCAGTCCTGTTGTTGCGATTAAATATTCTGAAATACACGGCACGAAAATCAAACCTTAGGAGTTAAGGGGTCAGGTTGGGTCGATGCTAAACCGTAACGCAAAGGAAAGGTGATTGTTCTCAGGTTCAAGATATTTGGCGAGATTAATGAAGAACATGCAAAAGGCCAACATACTGAAGGTAGTCCTAAGAATTTCGCCCTAATAATATATACCCTTAAGGTGTGAGAAGCAAATTAAGTTTTTCGTTATAGCTCCATAGCACAACGAGGAACGCTCAGAATTTCGTAATTTCCGCCCGTGTCACAACTTATACGAGTATATGATATTGAGATGAAATTTTGTAGGTAAATACGTGAAATGGTGTCCCTGCCATACGCAATTAGAGGCGGGGAAGAGAAGAAACAGTTAACACGATAAGCTATTTGGAATACGTTCCTGTACAAGCAAAGAAGGAATAAGAGTTTGTTTTTAATTAACTTTTACTTATTCTAAAAATCTAAAAGAATTGGTGGTATTTCAGGAACTAAAAACAATTTTTGGGTACACTCGTTTGTCTAGTTTTGCCGAATTTTTTTAAAATTCAGCCCACTCTGCAACTGCCTAAATCACACTATAGTATGTACTGCTTTTTTATCGGGAGAAGTGACAACCCTGAAATTAACTACATAACTCTTTTTTGGCAAGCATTTGGTTAATTTTTATTATTTGAACACATTGCCAAATTTTAGGTAATTTTCTTGGACATGAAAATGTGTAACCTTGATCAGCCAGATTCCAAAACCTCTTAACTGTTATTGGATATACCTGCGCGATGAGCTTAAGTATCTCTTAAGTAACTTTTGGTGGCACGAGTCTTATGATCTGGGGAGCCTTTTGTTCTAAAGACGTTCATGAGCTTGTATTCCCTACTACCAGAATGAAGAGTGCAACGAAGATATAGTGGCATTCTGCAAAATAACCTGCAAGCGTTTTTTTTTTTAAACGAACGATTAATCTCAAAGGACATTTCAGCAGGGTGATGCTTCGTAGCATACCAGTCGTCAGAGAAAACGACCTGGTCCGTGCGCCTTCCCAAACGAATGGTGGTGTACGCGAGTGCGTGAGTATGTGTCATTGACACAAAAAAGAAAATTTCAGTCATGGTACAGCCAAATGGTTGTTTAAAATTTTTTGGGTAAGGAGCGACTTTTTGTTGTAATCTGTTGGGGGGTCAGTGGTGAGTATAAAACTAACCATTTTCCCGCACCTACTCGAAAGCATTCAATTACCTAAAACGAGAAAAGTTTGTGGAGACCAATTGGGAGCAGTACGGGACTAGGATGGCGGATTACTAGTCACCTTACTTTATAACCGACTAATCATGACCCAAAACTTTAAAATGCATTTTTCTCGAAATCTACTGAACCGATTTTGCTCAAATTTAAATTTTTTAAATACTCGGAAACGTTTTCTCAATAATATACCACACGATTTTTTTTTATATCTTAATTTTTCTATTTGTTATAAACATTTGAATGGCAATTTTTTAGGAAAAAACGAAACCTTTTTCCTAAGTGCCATTTTGTTAATTTATGGAATTTTGAAAAAATCGCAAATCACATTTTAGATAGTATCCTAAATTTTCGAAATATATTAAATTTGTCATTCTGTCTGATTGAAGGAGTTCGTAAGGCATGTAGATGTAGATTGTAGTCGTGTATTTCATAGCAGGGGTTCACACGTTGCGCGGTCAACATGACAGGCATGGAAATTTTTCAATGAAAATAATCCCGAGTGTACTTTGAACAAATCATATTCACATAAAACAATCCGCGTGCCTGAAACTTATTCGAATTTTTCAAAAAAATATTTCCCAAAAAGCGTATTTTTTCTTAGCGCTCAGGGTGGGGTCCCCCTGAACAAATTTGAAATTTACTCCCAATTAATTTGAAACTGTCGTTAGACTCGGGCACGTTCAGTTGGACTAAGTGAAATATATTTAACTATTTGAAATCAGTTAAATTTACTTTAATATGCTTGTTTACTTTTGAATTTGTATTATAACATATGGTAGAGCTTTGTAATAAATTATGACTAGTGCCTAGCTGGTGGTTTAATACGCTTTATCAATAGCTAATGAATGATTAATAATGTACTTAGAACTTGTGCATATATGAGATTCTTAATTTTCTTTATTTATTTATTATTTTATTATATTCACCATTACCTGTTCTAAATAAAACATATGTGTAGAAGCAAAACAGCAATACCTTAATTACTATTAAAAATCAAAAACAATTCGGCTGGCCTTCATACTGTTTACAAGATTTTCCCAGAAAGTATCTTTTGGTTATTTTTGGGTGGTTTACCAAAATGCTCAAATTTAATCGTAAATCGCTCACATCAAAAGACATCAATTAGTCTCACATCCGTTTCCTCGTAAGCCTAAATAAATATCCATAAAAATATGCGAATATTTCAGACGGTCTGAATTCTGAATCACACGGCTTCTATGTTACGCTCAAGAAGGAAATCGCATGTACATCTAAAGATGAATGAAGTAAAGTCGTACCAACGTACGTCTGAAATACGTGGGCTTCAACTTCAATACAAATCCCAGAGATTTCGACTGCAAAAGATATGAGACGATTGTGTGGAGATAACCTCAAAAAGTGAAAGAAAAATGAAACCATGATAGTACTTGAAATTATTCTGTTGGAGGTTTAAGGGTATTAAATCGAGCTTTTTGCTCTAAAGAGGATTACAGCGATTACGAAAGCGATACTGCTGCAGGGAAAAAGCCATTTCTGGTCTGCCTCGTGCCACCTGGCTGGTCTTACTTTTACATTTGACCAAATACTGAAAAAATTACCTGAGCAATTCGTCATGGAAAATCAAACAGGAAAGCGGCACTAATTTAGTTAATTCCATCCCAAGAAGGTCCAACATCTAGATGACCTCAGGAAACCGTTGGGGGAAACATGACGCATTTATTCAGTTCAGCGGTTATTTTATTGATATGGAAAAAGGAAAAGGAGAATTTCGCGTAACGGCACCAAAACGATTTGTCCATGTGCCGTGAAATCAAATTGCTTGCCCCCGGTCCCTTTAAGGAGTTCCTGTTCCTGTTCGACAGGCGACGAAATTTTTTTCCCCAGCACGACAGCACGCGTTCCCAATGCTGTCAGATATACATAGTATAGGCGCTCTGAAACGGAAGCGAGTCAGCAATTATTTTGTATGGCACTCGGCGAGCACACGTAGCCGAAATCCTAAAGGAGTCGGGTACTGAAACGGGGATAATGCCAGTCCGCGCAATACACGCAGAATGTCACAGGAATGAACACAAGAAAGCACTCGCCTCGCCGACTGGCTATAAGGGGGACTGAGTATCTCACCGGATTCGAACTTATTTACCACCACAATAGTAGGTATAGTGTTCACCACCGGCCCACCGATCCCTCCGCACTACCCCGCTCGCTAGCTAACTTTTATGAAATCTGGATGGGCTGATTAGACTCCAGAAAAAAATTGGGTATAGGGCGTGTATGAGCAGATAGTCGCTCCAGGAACACTATTAACGGCGAAGAAAATTCATTTGCCGATATTTGATCCTTTTAAGGTATCCCCTTACCCCAACTTGCCCTGCCAGCAACTTCAGACAGAGCCCTAGGCCAGGCAGAACCGCACCCGAAAGTAAATTCACACCAGGAGTAGGCGGCTCATGGGAACCAAATTCTTTCCACTGCAAAACTGTACGTCCGGTCTCACATCTCCGGTTACTTTTCACTTCAAGGATACATGACCCGCAATTTACGTTTTTCAATATCACACTCAAATTCCAGCTGGCGCCTGAAAATTTTAGCAAAAATGCCCGCCGGCCGCCCAACTAGGAACAAACACAGAAAAAAAAAAAAAACCAGGAAACTTACTCCTCTGAATTTGCTAAATCGCGGCGAAAACGAACGCGCCTGACCCGTATACCGGAAAATTCGCAGCTCAACTGAATGAGTACACTGCTTTTCCCTGTGGAAATTCCATAGAGGATGGTTCTGCTTGTGTTGGAGCTGATCCTTGCCTATATGGGTGCTCTGGCACACATTGCCAATATATCGCAAAATCTCTGCCAGCACCAGCAGCAGGAGGAAGCTACCATACATTCCAGCTAACCCTTTCTAGCCTGCATTTGATTGAGGGGCGCAAATAATTACAAAGGAGCCTACAGCTTGAGGGTGAATTTCTGCTGCTGGCAGCTGAGCTGTGACGAATTTTCAAAGTGACTAGTTTCTATCGGTCAATCTGTTTTGAAATCCACTCCTATTTGCCTAGAGCGGCGTCCACCACTGCTCGTGGATTTCGAATTAATCAGTTGTGGTGAGCAGGCGCCCTTTTGGCCATCCGCGAAGCCATCGACCTGTTCTTCTTAGCAACCGAAAAGCTTGGTTGGTGGCACAGACACTTAGGGAAAATGTGTTGAGTGTTATGTTTGTGGAACTTAACTCCAAACAGGCGTACTCCGGTAGTCCTGTTCCTAACTGATTTGGAAGTACGTGGGTGTTAGGTGAGCAGTGCTTAAACTTACGTCTGATTTGAGTTGCCTGATGTTTGGAAAGCCTTATCAGATATTTGGACTGAAAGTGTTTGATGTAGTCTAGGCTGAACGTCAACATCAAGCCTTAAGTCCAAAATAGACGAGCGAATTTGAAGTAATTCCTGACAATGAGAAATTAATGAAAGGATTTATCTATTGCACATTGGGTGACGCATTCCCTTCCTATGAAATCGCTTGGATCTTTTAAAACAGCTATGCTGCTAGAAATCATCGTTAAACTCCATGATATTGTTTTAGCTGGTAGACGAATGATTGTTCACGGTCTACCATCGTCATCGTGCAACCTGCGGTTGACGTTACTGTTCCGTACCTTCAAATCTAATAATAAAGAAATATATGTGAAATTTTTATTCAAAAACAAGCTTTTATTAAGGTGTACTAAAATGGAAAGCACACACTAGCAACATACTATCTTTATACATCGCTGTGCCATTTAGTCCTCAGTGCGCCGTTCACACGTTTACGTTGGATGATACAGTAATTATAGTAGTTAATTTTGTAATGTAAATTTTAATTTTAATGACGTCACATAGCTAATCACATTCTACTCGTCGAACCCTTTCATTTGATACCCATGTCAAGGAGGTTGTGAAGAAAACTGCAATCCATCTTGGGCCTTCCGGATATTGGATATACTAACATATATTACCTTGTCACCTGAATTATACACGTGGTCAAAATTCCACAGCTATAGTCTTATTAAAACTGATTGAAATTTGATTGCAGCATACAAATAAAGCAAGTTAAATAAAAGCTTGTAAATAATAATAAAAATGTGGACTTCGAGACAAAATTAAAAATTAGTGTCGTTAAAATAAATTGTTCAGTAATAATTTTTGGTGAATGAATGATAAAAAAAAATAAACTTTTGATTTCGGGTAGTTCTTAAAAAATCTGCAGGTAGTAAGGGAGTTTAGTCGCAAATATTATTTTACCATCATTTCTTCATGCGATAAAAATTCCCGAAAGTGAACAAATTTTTATTTTGTAGAAACTCGGAAAAAAAATTTAGTTGACACTCAAGACCCTTCCGACCCGAGGGTTCTATTTTTTTTTGTACTGAAGTGTTATTGAAAGATTCAATCGTAATATTTTTTATTCTGCACACAGCGGTAATATTTTTAAACTAGAAATAAGGATTCCTTGGGTTTCTTTAATGAGATAATTTTGCACACTTACCAGCACGGGACGGAATGACACTAAACAGCAAAACATTTTCCTCGATTTAAACAATTTTTTTCTTGAAATTTTACTAATTGCAGTGGCTATCATTTCACGTAGTTGATATTTAAAATGTTCATAATTACTATTTTTAAAATCGCTTGAATCCAAAAAAGGTCTGAAAAATTAAAAAAAAAATTAAACCGCCGCCATTTTCGGGCCAAAAATAAATAAAAAAAAAACGACTACGCACAACGATAGCTACATTCATGTAGACAATGACAAGTTTTCCTTTTTTATATTGAGATAACTCTTTATCACAATATCGATGGGACAATGGGTTTTTTTTTTCGATCGTCTAATCGAAGCTCCTAACTTTGTACATCTTTAACAATTTTATGTATTTTTTTATGTAAAGCGAAAGTATATCACTTAAATTGATAAGAAAAGAAGAAACTAATAATTAAGTAATTAAATTTAATATTTACCTCTTCGAGACATCGAAATCACGGTGTTTGCAAAAACTTTTAATTGCTAAAAAATGTAAACAACACAATTTGTCACCACACGAACCATAGCCACCTTGCTAAAACTAAACCGCTAGAAGTCACAGATATATTCTTTTCTAGGATACCCGGGGGGTTCAGGAGAATATGTTAAATTAATTTCGACGTTTTCATTTCTTGTGTTCTTACCTTGTGAGGCTCGTTGCAGTTCATAGTTTGCCGAAATGTTTCTTGTGTATATTCTTCATAGACTCGTCTGCAAACTTCATTCATATCATACTTGAATGAATTTCCGTGTAAATTAATATACAAAATTTTTTGGGGTCGCTGGTTTTAAATCTGTTATCGATATTTCGAACTATAAGACGGCGGCCAAAAGTTGCCAACGTAAATGAATTTTCATGAAACAAACATTTCAACAAATTTTGCATCCTACCTAATACAATAGTTTACAAATAATCAACGTGAGTCCCGACACTCACATCCGGTTTTTTATTATTTTCTCACTTTGTGTAGCCTAAACAAATCAAAAACAGTTAATAAAACTTGGTAAAACGTTTTGCTTTCAATTTCACTTCTACAAACAAACTCTCGAAAGTAGCGCGACCTATAAGGTCTATTGTGCAGTCCCTTCATCTTAAACCCCATCTACAAGACCTTTGAAATACGCTATAGTGTCTTTGGACACCATCGGTGCTATGATGGGTGGTCCGAAGTGTGTAACCTTTAGCGACCTAAGGCTGGGCATTGGCAGAGTACGTGCTCCGCTGTGTCTTCTTTTTCGAGGCAGAAGCGACATGTATCATCGACCGCAGCACCTAGTTTTTTAAGGTACAGGTTTTAGGGAACAGTGACCCGCGAGTAAATCGGTCGTGATCTTTAGTTCCGGCTTGTTAAGCGCTAGGAGTTTCATCATTCTATGTTTAGAGGGACATATGAATCTTTTCGCTTGTCTGAGCCCGGTTTGGCTATTCCAATGGGAGGCTTTGGAATTTTCTTGCCAAAGCCTGGTGATGGAATTGGTGTAAATTTTCGCCAGACTATATGTTTGACTCAATAGTGTAGCTAGACAGCGATCTGATCGCCGCCTGGCTGTCTGTCAGAATCCGTATTTTAACTCCTTTCATTCCCTTGCTTATAATGATGCGGGCGAAGGCTTCTATCGCTATTGTCTCAGCCTGAAAGACAGTTTATCTTATCGTACTAAAGTAAAAGAGGAATCTGTAAGACGACGCGAGGTAATCTTGTGTTTAGTTGCAAATTCTTATATTTGGTTGCTTCAGAAATGTTAAGATTAATTGCTGCAAAGTAGGGAAAATAAGCAGGGATAGGTAGTGTTCGTAATTTTTGGAATGTATTTTCATTGAAATTTGATCTACATCATTTTAAAATTGCTCCACAAAGCCAAGCAAGAGCAAGTATATGTACTTTATCACAATTCGTCCATACACATACATAATAAATAAAAACAAAATTAAAAAGTAAGTTTAAATTATAAATAGAATAAATAAATACAATATGAGGTCTTAAAGCCTAAATACCTCCCAGGTAGATCCCACCAGACGGGTTTTGTAGTTCCACCTCTTCCCGCTTTCCCTCAATTTGTGCCTGAAATTTGTGTGCATTTTTCGTATGAATGTTCACTGAGCTTTTCTGAGTGAAAGTCTTGTTGCAGACTTTGCACTTATACGGCCTTTCTCCTGTATGACATCTGATATGCTTCTTGAGGAAATCGAGGATCCTAAAGGACTTCTTGCAATACGTGCACTGGTACGGTCTTTCGCCGGTATGTATCCGTTTGTGAAGAAAGAGCGTTATCTGCTGGGAAAACCATTTGTTGCAAACATCACAGTAGTGAGGCTTGTCCTTTGGATGGGCCCGTATATGCCTGGCGTAGTACTCCGAAACCGAAAAATATTTCTCACAGTATTGGCAGTAATATTTCTGATCGCGGAAATGTGATTTCAAGTGAAGCGCCAGAGATGCATGCGACCTCATTACTTTTCCACAAGTTTCACATTCGATGCCCTCAATCGCATTGATGTTCGGGCGGGATCCTGTTGTTTCTTTCATTTTAATTTTGCCTCCTGGTCCTTTTGCACCCAAGGCAGTAAGGACATCTTTTAGAGGTGGGTTTCCAGGTGACTCTAAGACAGTCTCAGCAAAGAAAGCAAGAGAACCATCGCAACTTGTTGACTCATCTTTTATTAACTCTGATTGCATGGCAGATGCGTTTTGATTCGTTGTACATTTGCGTTCGTCGGTTAACGGAGATTTGATAAGATTGCAAATGTGATTAAGTTTTTCCGTGTCTACAGAGAATGTTTCATTACACCGTTGACAAAAAAGGGAATTGTTCATGCCATTAGTAAGATGACGGTGTTGTTCCAAGTTTAAAGCTTCATTCTTTGTTGTGTCAAACATTTCGTACTGTGATCGTACTCTTATGAGTGATTTTTGTTCTACGGGTTCAGTCATTTTATCTTCTGTAATATCTGAAAAAAAAATTACAAATAGGGTAGATATAAAATAAAAACATTAAAAAAAAACTAGAATGTTTGACAAAAAATGTAAAGGTTTCAAAAATTAAGGAAATAAGAGAGGTTCGAGAAGAGAACCCTGTGGTACTCTAGAAAGAGGAAAGAGTATATTTTGATCCGCTGGGAACGGTCATTTAAAAAGCCACATGGCTACGCTGCGTTGCTAATAAAGTAAAAGTATCTTTTTAGTTTTTCGAGAAGAAGTTCGTGGTTCATCATTTTTTCGATGGTGAGCCTCAAAATAGTATAATAGCATTAATGTATCGCACCTCTTCAGCTTACAGCTAGCTGAAATCCACTACCACGCTACTTAAATTATGGGAAAAAAAACATGAAGAGGAAATAGTATGAAAATTTATATTCAATTCAGCTAGATATAAATATAGCGCACAAATAAAAACTACGATTTCTAATGCTACCTCTACGCCGGCCAATTCTCAACTTCCAACCTCGACCAATTGTTGGTCCACAAACCTATACAAAGCGTCCCCTCTACAGCCAAAGTTCATGAACCAATCTTCAGAATCATATCGAACGTTTTGACGATTGCAAGTGTGTACTTCAAATAGTCATGAAGTAGATTGTAGTACCTGATGCCACGTTAGGGAATAGAAACAAACATACTAATTCCAGACAATCACCTTCACCTGTTAATATCCTGTAGCCAAAGACGATTTTTGAATTCATGTGCCGGTATTGCAGATTTGCCATTGAAATTAATTTAAAGAGAAAGGGAATCCATTTAATTATTAAGGTGGGTGGCATCGTCAGCGTGAATAAGAATTCTAGAGTGGAATAACATCGAATTCGCGTAATTAATGAATAAAATGATAAGAAGAGGGCCCAAGTGACTTCCCTGCGGAACAGCTGAGGTATTATTGATAGAGGAGGAGAAAGTATTCCGAAAGAGTGAGATATAAAAATGGAAGAGCGCCAAAAACTAGTGAAAATGAAAAAGCACGCCACGGTAACTATTTAATGTAACGGTATCAAATGCGTACAAGTTACGCCTGTTAAAAGACAAACAGCAAACTCATACATTTAGCCATCGATTTTAAAAGTGACGGATATACATAATTGCATTGCTCATTTTAACTAAATGTTGACAATGAGATACATTTCGTTTGCGCCGGAAATGGGCCGAGAAATTATTTATACACCTAATAATATTTTCTAATGTGGAATCACATATCATCACAATCAAGTGTATATGATTCTACGCCTGAATTGCATTCTTATACATGTAACTCAGCTGTAATGCCTAGTCTCCATAGAAAACCTAACCACACTATACCACGGCCAAACCAAAACAACTATTTGGCTGAATTCTGCTGACAAATCACGTCTGTACACTTTATTAGCAATGTAGTTGTAAAATGTCACTGATCGTTCTCGTCAGAAACCTGTACCAGATGCGCTGAATTGCATGTGGCAACACAAAATGGTCATTTCACACACAGAGGAAAAGCTGCCGCATGATATGACTCAAAATATGCGAGTTATGTAGATGACAAAAATTACAACCCAAATGAAAGAGCTGGAGCTACTTATGTTGATTGGCCGGTTTTCTATGGAGATTAGGCACATATTGACATGATGAATTCACCAAGAACCAAAGATTGACAGTGCATTATGATCTTTGGTAGTGAGTACCGCAATATGGCCCTAGCAGCCAAGACCAAACAAGGAACCATATTCAATACCTTGAATATTTTAAGCATAGAACAACATCAGGATAAAATTCATTTCAAATACTAAAAGGACTCGACAAATTTTAGGGGAATTATCCGTAGCCGCCTTTGGGGACTATGGTGATCTCAATTTCTTTCACCATCGCAAAATTGCCAGAGCAGACTTGAATAGTTTTGAATAAAATCCTAATTTCGCTTTGCCTTGAGTAGACTTCTAATGAAATTGTTTCCACCGTGAAAAAGTGACTTCCCATTTTACATGATTCGTCAATGCGATTTGCATAGTATAAATGTATGCACTTATTAAAGCTAACTATAAAACTCCGTTTAGATGAAAATAAAGCGCGTGTAGTTACTTAGTACTTGGCAGAGCACTCCGCAGAACAATTTCACTGTAAAAGCAAGACGATGATGCAATTAGGGCTATCAAACCAATTCTTGCCTATTTCTAGACGTTCTTGCTATGCGCCCTCGATACACTGACCGCTTTTTCATGGCTTTGTAATTCCGCGGCTAGATATCTAAATCGTCGTTTACGGATACTTTTGGTGGGTTTGTTGACTTATTCCTCTTAAGTATTTCGTAATATTCCTAACATCAGTCACGCTACGGCCCAGATCAATTGTTTTGCTGGGTGCATTTTGGGGGTGTGTATCGCATGCAGTCGTTTAGAGTAAAAGTGCAATTAAGCAATAATTAGGGTTTCAGGGAAGGTACTACAGTATTTTGTATATATATAATTTAGTGCTATTCAACTTACAGTTAAATTGTTTCGTCTGTTGAAGGGCTATCCATTAATTCCCGCCCAAGGCAACCTACTTCACGCAATGCACAAAATGACAATCTGGTCTGAACTCTGAAAGATTCAGCTAAAAATCAACATGAAGATACTTAGATATTTGTACTAGATGATGGTCAAGTAAAGTAATTTTCCTCAGCATAAAATCATTTCGTCGAATCCGAAACAAATAATTTCTTTAAAATATGAAGCTATTCAAATTTGTGGTTTCATAGGATTATGAGAACTTTTAGTTTCAGTATTTTCATATCTAAATACTTTTGATTGATAACAGCTTATCCAATGCATTGGAAATGATTTGTAGTTGTTACATACATACTTGTTTAGTTGGTTTTACAGTTGATAATTTAACTTTTATAATTATACTAACAAAACTCGAAATATCTGTTAAAACTGCTAACGTGGATAGATACTCTAGCTAGATCTAGATACACAGATACCATAATGGATAAATAACTAATTCATAATTAGCGCTAATTAAGAATTACGCGTACACACAGCAAAATCAGCTGTTGGACTGTCACATTAAAATAGTCAGTCGTCAGTCAACATGGATTTCAGTGAGGCATTTAGTTTGCATTTCGTTAATTTTAGCAATAAGTACAGGATCCTACAAAGGAAAAAGTTATATTTCATTCAGAAGTATCTTGAAAGCCAAATGCACATTAATTTAAACTACTTACAAATCACGGAAAACTACCGAAAGGCGGCGCAATGTTTAGATTCGTTTAAATACGAGTGCATGAATCCAACAAATGATATCCTGCTCAGAAAAGTAGTTCGGAGGAAAGTTTGGCAATTGGTAAATTTTTTTATATTCAATCTTATACAGTGCTTTTCATAACTATATCACCAGCCATACATTCTTAGTTATTGTTATAAGTTAGACAGTAAATTAAAAATACATCAAAAGATAAAAGAAAATAATCAATGTTTTAATTCATGTTGGAAAAAATATAAAAAAATATTATTGCACACATTTGATAACTATATCCACCATCTGGCAAGTATGGCATTCTAAAGATCATCAACTGAGTAAATAGCGAGGCCACAAGTTAGGCAAATTAGAGTGTTACAGACAGTGTAGAAGTAATTAATGCAAAATGCCGCGAGGAACGTACCTACTTATCCGAGAAAGAGAGAGGCAAAATCCTTGCTTTTTCTGAACAAGGAATTTCTTTGCGTGAAATTGGGAGAAATATCGGGCGCGATCACGTAACAGTATCTAATTTTTTGAAAAATCAGGACTCCTACGGCTGTAATAAAAATGGTGGACCAAAAGAGAAACTATCTCTACGGCTTAAGCGTCAGATCATTAAGGCCGCGAGTAATTCTACGAAAAGTTTGAAACAATTGAAAAGTGATCTAAATTTAAATGTATCCTGTTCGACGATTTATCGGGTAATTAAGAGCTGTGAGCACTTAAAACATAAAAAATTAAAATCAGTACCCAGGTTAACGTCGCTTCATAAAGCTGCTCGGCGAGAGTTCGCTAGGATTAACATGAATCGTGACTAGGCTAAGGTAATTGAAAAGTCATTATTATTGTCTTTTTGTTTTTACCACCATTTCATCCAAAAGGTAATTTTTTCTGACGGCCCAGACGGTTTACAGTATTATAGGAGGGATATTCGGAAGGAACCTGTGTATTTTTCAAAAAGAAATTTTGGTGGAGGAAGCTTAATGGTTTGGGGCGCATTTTCGTCCTACGGAACCCTTCCGTTGGCCTTTCCTTCCACTAAAATGAACAGTACTGAATACATCAGTGTTTTGGAAGCCAAACTGTTACCGTTTTTTTGCAACTCATCAAGAAGAAGACATAACATTCCAGCAAGACAACGCTGCCGTTCATACAAGTAGGGCAACAAAATTGGCCTTCTTGCTCGCCAGACCAAAACCAAAGAATCTATGGGGCATACTGGTGCGGCGAGTTTACGCCAATAATAGGCAATACAATATCTTAAATGCTCTCCGAACATCAGTAGAAAGAGCCTGGTCAGAAATTACGGAAGACACATTAAAGAAGCTTCTCGAAAGTATGCCTAACAGACTTTTTTCATCAGCAAATAGTCGAGGGGGGCCAACTAAATATTAAACTTAAAAATGCTTTCACAATAAAAGGCGATTTTTATTATTTTGCCGAATGGTGGTATAGTTATGAAATGTGCGCAATAATAATTTTTTATATTTTTTCCAACATGAATTAAAACATTGATTATTTTCTTTTATCTTTTGATGTATTTTTAATTTACTGTCTAACTTATAACAATAAATTCAAAATTTTTTCGTTAGATTTCTAAAATTATGCAAATATATGGGTGGTGATATAGTTATGAAAAGCACTGTAGGTACCTACACATATGCACCTACATTTCAAGGCTTGCCTGTAAAGAAATATGCAGCTATACGACTTGAGGTAGGATTATGTGTCTTTTGTCGAATCACGTTTAATAGGTGAATTACATGCAAAGGGGCCATTCAAATATTACGTAACGCACATTTTTGTTGAATGTTGACCCCTCCCCTCCTAAAATAAGAATATCACCTATCTCCCACCCCCTAAGGAGTAAGATATAAGATTCTGTTTTCTTATTTTTTTTCTATTCGCGTAGATATACTTTCAATTTGCAATTTTTTTTTATATTCGATTGATAATTTTCTTTTCTAATTTGAAAAACAGCCAGTAACATGTTTTTTTTATTTGTAAAAGAATTCTTACTGTCTCAGTCAGTTCTTAAGTATAATTGTTAAAAATACCTCTGTAATGCATTCTGTACGTTTGTAGGCTGGTACAACATCGCTAGGTGAAGGCATCCAAATTATATGATCACATTTCCGATGTAAGAATCGTCTGAATATAAACGTCTGTTAATATTCATTGTACTACTACAGCTATAGGGTTAGTATGGCAGAACCCTAGAGCAAATTTTTCAATTCAAGTTACTTGTTCCGACTGCGAGTCCTTTATAGCTTTAAATTCTTTGATAAAACCAAGAACAGATTTATTACCCTCAACAGATGTTTCGCCTCTAAAAAAATTTGATGGTTTACAATTTAAAAATACATTTTTTAAAATATATATGGCAAAAATCTTTATTTCAGGATCGTAAGAGCAGTTTTTGGGAAGATGAAGTTCCAACATTTTCAGAAGAAAAATTCAAGGAAGTTTTTCGCTTGGAACGGAGTTCGTTCAACAAATTGTGTGAAAAGTTATACTTTTTGAAAAAGGCAGACACGAATAAGAGAAAGGCAATAACTCTAGACAAACGTATCGCAATAGCACTTTATGCTCTGGGATCGTCTCGTGAATACAGACCTATTGCAAATCTATTTGGAGTGGGCAGAACTACAGTGGGACATATTGTTTTGGAATTTTGTACTGCTGTGTCGAATACACTTGAAGAGATTTATATAAGTTCCTATCCTCCATCGCAAGATAAAATAAGAGAAATTGTATCTGGATTTGAAAGACTTGGATTTCCTCAGTGTTATGGTGCCATTGGTAAGTTGCATTTAAAATATAAAAATAGGAAAAAAAGGAAATAGTGAGCAAAATATTACCGACGAAGCAGGGGGTCCATATTTTCTATTTAAAAAGTTATGGCGACAATGTTTTTTAAATCCTCTGTCGACTATACAACTTTCTGAAAATACCTGATTAATAAAAATACGTTCAGCTATTCACGATCCAGAGAAAATACATAAGTTTTTATCGCGAGAGTCGATATCAGTAGAATCGACTCGACTCTTATCGATTCTATCAGAGACAGTCGGTATCGCGTAAAGCGACTTCTTCAATTTTAAAATAGAAACTTCCACTGGAAATTTGTCAAACTGTTAAGCTCATAGTCTTATAAATCGTATAGTGTGTCGTTAAACATATATTCAAACTTCAGATGGGTGCCATATAAAAATATCACCACATAAGGAGCCCAGTGATTACTTGAATTCCAAAGGATGGTACTCTGTTATTTTATTCGCATCAGCCGACTACAGGTAACAATTAGAGCCTTAAAAATTTCAAGGCATGCATATATTTCTTGCTTTCAGGTGCCGATTTACTTACATAAACGTAGGTGCTAAGGGACGAAGTAGTAATTCGTCTATTTTTGAAAATACGATCCTTAGAGAAGATCACGAAACGAACGTAATTTTCCGGGACAGCTCAACAGTTATAGAGAATACTAGAATTCCCATTCTCTTGATAGGGGACTTAGCTTTTCGCCTGTCGAAATTCGTCATGACACCCTACACATGCCATCCCAACCAGCCAGCAGAGGAGAAGAAATACAATCAAGTTTTATTAAAGTGCAGAAGTGTTATTGAAAATACATTTGACCAACTGAAAGCGAGGTTTAGAAAGATAGGAAAAGGATTGGAAGTTCGGCCTGAAAACAGTACCACAATAATCAAGGCATGTTGTGTCCTCCACAATTTCCTCAATGAAGAAAACGACAATGTATGGAACAGATGGTTGGAAGAATTAAAAGAAACTAAAAGCGCTCAGATAAATAGGCAGCCAAGCAATGCAAATGCAGGACTAAACGAAAATGCTACTCAAGATGGGAAAACTGTCCGGGAGGCGTTGACAAATTTTTTCTGTAAGTATTTAAACATTTTCTTCAACTGGTGTTTGTTTTGTAATTAAAAACTAAATTAGGTATTAAAGTTAATTTTCTTTATCACCTTTTTCATAATTTTCATAAAATCTTTCTCGAGCTCTAATTGTTGCTCAGAAATGTCTACAATTTTTGACGCAAAATATTTACTTGTCTGGGTATTCTCCTCCAGTAACTGAAGAGACCTCTTCGCTAAGGCTAATTGCTCCCTTGCTGTACTTTGCGAGAATAGAGTGTGCTCCCGTAAAATGGCCTGGTTCTCTTTGGAAATTTTTAGGACGTCTTTTTGCAGCGAAAATGAATTGACTATTTTTCTTTTAGCACGTCGCGACGCAGAACAACCTGAAAAGGATTCGGGAGCTGGTGACGGTGATAACGCTGTTGGGAGTGGTTTGGAATCTTGAGGTGGTGATGTTGAAACTTTTATTAGCGGGGATATTGGAACAGCTTGAAGTGGCGGTGGCGGTGTAGAATTTGTTGGTGATATGGACGATGATGCTGATGGCAATGCTGAATATTCTGAGAACCTAGATTGATTGTCTTCCTGAAATTTCAAGATTATGAATTGTTATATATGGCCCTGCTCAGTGCAGCGAAGCAGATGTAGAGCAATGTAAGTTAATAAAGCAAACTTACACACAAATATGATTCCTCCAAAAGTTCAATATTATTTGGTTTAAATTTCCCTAGTATCCTACCCACCCTGTCGTAGAATTTCCAGGAGGAAGACTCACCGGTCATATGAACACGCTTGCTTTCGGTTCTGAAATAATGTAAGTTTGATCTTAGTTAGTTCATCACAAACTGGTTCAAGCTGCAAAGTAGTCGTAGAAATTTGTTCAGATAGCTATGCTTTCGTTTCAGCAGAGAATTTTATTTTATTTTTTATTATCAACTGTAAAAGTGTAAAGGATGAGGGCATCCCAGATGCTGACATAGATTTCGCTTTGCCTTAGATAAATCGTAATGTGTATGGGGTCGTAGTCCAGGAAAGGAAATAAATAAGCAACTCTTCGTCAATTTTTAATATGTATTTGCAACAACTGATAACTTAAAATTGGGGGAAGGTGGTACCTTACATGAAGCCAGTCTGGCCGAAAAAAAGGTTTGTAATGAAAGTAGAGACCTTACAAAGTAGAGGAAGAATTTGGGTCTGCCCAGATGTTCTGCGTTTAAACGAATATTCAACAGAAGGACTAAATTTCAAGAAAACATTCAGAAACTGTTACTAAAGTGCTTAGTCTTACACTCGCTCCATGATTGCCCTGGGAATTACTCAGGCGAACCAAATAGGAAAGCTTAACAATTAAAATGTTTTATTTTGTTATTGCTAGCGCCGTCAGGACTTACCGATATTTCTGTGTAAAGTTACTTATTTTTATATGGACCTCCCTAGTGGTGTATCTTCTCAATGCTCTAGTAATTTCCAAATAAGCGTGAGCATTCCGGGTTTTCCTCAATTCCACAAGGTTCTCTTCCCACAACCTTAGAAGGGCAACTTCATCTTCCTCAGTCCAGTTCCGTCGCTTTCTTTTTATGTTTAACCTTATTTTATCCATTTTCGCCCAACTACCGTAGTTTATCCAAAAAGAGAAAAACAAACATAACAGCTGACATTGACAGCAAAAATGTTCGGAGATTTTTAGTTTTACTACTAAACATTATGAATTTTAGTACGTTGACAGCTTTAAAAATTATTAGTCCTAATTATAATTCTTAAAGTGACAAATTTCTCACAAATATCTGACGCGCATTTGGTAAACTTACGATTTGCACTAATTTAGCAATAACATTCGCTAGTTGCTAAAAATTGACTCCTCCCGTTCAAACGTTTGTGTTGCTATCAAAAACTTTTCATTTGGACTATACCACAGATGTTGTTGTTGCCAATCATGTGTTGCCAAAAATCAGCTGTTCTTTGTCAAAAAGTGTTTACAAACCGTCCTCGGTTCGGTTCCCGTTGTTTGTGCAGATTTACGCGAAAACCATCAATTAGACGCAGTGAACAATTGAAATGGCAGAAGAAGTTGATGAAAATGAGTTTTTCCAGCAGGATTTCACAACTGCCTCCGAGTGGGAAATCTTCAATGCGCGCCTTGACGAAATTTTTCACAAGTGGAAGCTACCCTGCACCGAGATGAAGAGTCCTCTGAAGATAAATGAGCTCTTCTTGGTCGACTGGGAGGTGAAGAAGGAGAACCTTTTTTTCGCGGACGTTGAACTGACTGTAAACCAGTACACGGCCAAAATCGAGGATGAAAGTGACTCCCAGGAAGTGAAGGTGTCAGGCCAGAGCGTCCAAGCATACGCTGACTTGATGAACATTAAAAACACCTTCTGTATCTTCGAGGACAAAACCGATAAAATCCACCCGCTCGCCAAATGGTACGGCCTTAGGGAGTTTGTTGTGATTGAGCCCGTGGGGAACGGGATTTCTAATGAGAGCCAAATTCGCGTGCTGCTCAGTTCCGCGTGTATTACTGTGGCTGAGGCCAATATCCAGGTACCGGTGTTCGTCCGCGTCATGCACCGCGATATACAGGTTTACCTGGGTGTCTGCGAAAGCCCCTCCACTCGCGTTAATTTGGACATTGTCGCTCTTGAGCACATACCTCCGACATGCAAATATCTATCGGGCCTTCTGACCATGTTCAAAAGGAAAGTGGAACTCCACTACCTTAACCCTGTCACGATTTCTATCCGCTTCACCTACAGCCTCAAAGATTTCGGCGACTCAAACTACGCAATGAGGAGCCGAATACCATTCTCCAACGAAGCAGACGAACCCTTGGAGGAGGAATCGCCAACTGATGGTAAATTCTATGCACTCCCTTACGGAGTATCGATGGATCCCGTCGGGGAGTTAATCCTGAACTGCACCTGGAACGAAATATCTGAGCATGTCGTGCTGGACTCAGCCACACACTCTGACTTGGATCCAATGATTTCGCCCAGCTGGTCAGTGCGCGTTAATTACAAGCACCAGCCCCTCTACTTCCTGTCCGACGCCATCATGGAGTATCTAAAGCTTGTTGAGGACTCGAGGGCGCTCACCAGCTTAGTAGGCAGCTACTATGACTTTGGCAGCGCCCTCGCTCTAGAAGGCGGCGGAAATCCTCTTGATATACTTACCGAGTCAAAAATCCCAAACCTCACCTCGGTCCTTCAAGGCGGTCGTAATTCTGATGCCAAGAAAAAGAAGCCATACGACGGCCCTGTACGGGAGGATGAACTTATGCAGATGCTCTACTACCTGTTCCCAGATGCCCAAGAAAAGCCAGTGTACCCGTATGAAAATCTTAAGAAAGAAAATGTAAGAGTTCTTGTCTAGTTTAGACAAATTCTGATTTCTTAACCTTTGATACTTTCTTGCAGTTTGACCCGCTTCGAATTAAATCTGCAGCTCCCGACACGCTGGTATTTCGTTTAAGTACGCTGTTAGCCACATGCAACTCATACTTTGCTGGAGTGTCAGCTGTAGCGCATGTTTGGGCTGAATTTACCCAGGAAATGAGGTATCGTGTGGAGAGGTGCATTCAGATTCCAGGGTAAGTCTTATAAGCATTTTTGATATAGTCGAATTTCTCCAAATTTTTACGACTGAATATATTGCTGGGGAAATTTGATATGCAATTTATAAAATGGGATTATGTACTATGAAGTCCAAATACCCCGACTCCATCGAGTCCATTGTACTCTACCCCACCCTTACCGAATTTCTTCATTGTTTTAATGAACTGAAGAATCTCGGACAGGCACAGGGGTCAAAGACTTTTCATCCTCATTACGTCAGCACCGAACACGTTAGGTTATACTTGGGAGAACGCAGGACAGTAGAAAATAACGCAATCCTCATCCTCCCCGCATGTCACACGGTTGCCAGGATATACAGGTGTTTGCCACATGTATTGTATACTGCTACAGGTCCAGTTTATCAATGTTGCAAAAATCATACCAATCTGTGGTTTCGGGCTGCCCTTCGCGCTTTCCTTCACTAGGTTGTCGGAGGTTTCATTATACTCGATGACCAGAAACCAATATAAAAGAGAATGCATTGTAGTTATCTACCGAATGCAGTTGTTTCTTCTCTTTGCATTATTTCACTATTTTTGAAAGGTTTTAGCTCACCAACGAACCGACCAATTGTTATAACAGAAGTCCGACAAATTTTTTTAATTTCATACTTAAATGACATCGAAAGATTTGAGGTAGTGGGAGCGCAGCATTTATACAATCAACCGTGCAATCTGTCGGGTAAGAAAAGCACTGCGCGTGCAATTTGTTCCAACACTAGCTGTTCGCACATATAACTCGCAACGACAATTAAAATAGCGCCCAATTCTGCGGAGTAATCATTCCCGCAATCTAACTAACATATGTTGTGAATATAAAAGAAATTGGTCAAGTGGTATAGAAGTTAGATTGGGGCGACACCTACCGGGACCATATTTAACTATAAACCATTCAATCTAACCAACATATGGTGGGAATATGAAGTCAATCGGTCATGTGGTTTGGTCAGCACACGCCCATAAAGGACGCAAGCAGCTCCTTTTCTTCCGACTTGCTTTACAAATATTAATATTTCTAATTGAAAACATATACAATCAAAATAAAATATAGCCTATGTTACTCAGGGGTAGTGTAGCTTTCTAATAATGAAAGGATTTTTAAAATCGGTTCAGTAGTTCCAGAGATCACCCCGAACAAAGCCACAAACAAACAAAGTTTACCTCTTTAAAATATAAATTTATAATAGATAGCTATCGAAAGTTCTTGAAACAAAACCCACGGTAAGCCAGCGATATCGTACGTTTTATCTAATGAAGAAAATGTCAACGTTAATGAAATTTTGTTAATTAAAATCATAATGCAGTGCCGTCGGGGCGTGAAGTGGCCTCATTACCACGAGGGTCACGCTAAACAGCTCGCAAACATTTTCTCTGTCCAAGTCGATGTGAGTATTGTTCAGAGGTGATTATTTTCATAGATGGTCATCAGCTTGATGACGTGATGTTTAGAACATAAAAATCACATCTGAATTTTGTACAGTTTATTTAAGAGGTGGTTATTTTTTATTTAGACTGAAAATTCAAATTGTCTAAACATCCATCGAGGGATGCACATTCACAGGAGCATAGGGCCATAGGAAACAAAGCCTCTACACTTCGAAGCTCTGCTACAGTTTCTTTAATTGTTTTATGTTCGCTATGTTGACATTAGCCCCGCAGTGGCTATCCTAATTGATGGGGCTTCCATCTGATTTATATTTATCTAGACTTAGACAAAGTCGACCTTTTGTTGTAAAATCAAGTTAATAGTGTTTTGTGTTTTTATCGTTCTTTTCTTTCAAATTTCACCAAAATGTTAAATTTGAAATTTTGTTTGGTTTTTGATGCTCTCAAAAGGTAACGTAGCTCGTAAGAATGATATGAAATAAATTCAGGCTAAAGTGGGTATAGAAATGTTGGTGATGCTACCTTGTAGTATATATAGTACGGAATGGGAATTTAACGGGATGTTATAGTATTGCTCTGACTAGAAATTTAGTTAAGCGCGGAACTTAATACTAAGCTTCAATTTAAAAAGTAGTTAATAACAACTTAGTTTTGTTCCTTTATTTTATATATTTATTTACATAAATTATCATAAAACCGGTTCCAAATTGAGATACACATTTTTTAGCATTATTTCGTCATTTTCTAATGTAATTACAGTTTTTCTGCTAAGTTCAATCAATTCCTCTTCGAGCTATTTAAATAGTGAAAAATAAAACACAAACCGTTCTTTGCAGAATTCGCTTTTAGGATAAATGGCGCAGTATATAGTTCTCACTGGCATAAACATTTGAAATGTTTTTAAATTGGTGCAAATTTACGACAGTTAGCAAAATATCATTTTCCAATATGGTATCTAAAGTATTCAACCTTCCGCCGCGTTAACATTAATTTACACTCAGGAGGACCTCCAACTATTTCCATTTTGAATATCTCATTCTGAATGTTTGCAAAACTAAATTACCTGACTATTGGACTATGTGTAGCTTATCTCTAATTCGTAAAACTAGCCCTACACTATCCAAAACAAAAATGTTATAAAAATTTTCATTAAAATTAACTTACCTGACTATTATTCGAAAACATCCTTTCATACGAGTACCGCAGAAAATGGCAAAAATAATTGTGCTCCAATCAGAGCATACACATCACTGGGTAAATCATTTATTCAACAATTTTTATTTACACTAAAGTACTCTCCTAAGGCAGTTAGTATAATTAATAATTTTGTTAGAAATTTTTGTGCTACGCTAATAACTTGCAAGTTGTCCGCTAGTGTAAATATTTTTATGAAACACTGTTACCCTACACACGATAATAATTTGGTTTTCTATTGTTACACATCTCTACGCTATTTGATCCCCATGATGATCTTAAGAACTACATGACCTTTCATACAACTTAGCGCTTACAGTCTAACTACAATTTGTTCATACTTAAGCTAACATTTTATTTTTATCTACTACCTACAAACTACGGTTTTCGTTAACTATCAACTGTGTTCTTTTGGTGCAAAGGAGTCGTTAACTAAGCGGTCATACCTGCACCTGGGAACTGCGAATGTTCTCGTAATCTGCTGGGAAAAATAAATAGTAAGTTTGTGCTGGGTTACGAGAACGTTTGCAGCTCACGGAAGCGATGTGGCCGCCCCCTTTGTGCCAATTAATAAATTTTACTCGTTCGTGTAAAAAATATGACTATAAAACGAAACCGAAAAGAAGTTCCCTAATTCTAGTAGCGCGAGAGCTTGCTGTGAATAAGCACTCCTATCACACTGGTGTGGTCTTAAGTCCTAATAAACAAGGAGCTGCGACTGGGTGGATCTAAGTACGCTTTCAGCTCCACTAAGTACGAATGTGTGCCGTATATATTTTTTTTTATCTTGGCGTCTGATAATCACTGAACAGCAGGGAGACGGACCAAGTTTTTCACTTTTGCGACCAATTTAGAGGATGACAATGAATAGGTGTCCGGGGAGGATGGGGCTGCTCATTAATATTTATCAGACCGGTTTCCTTTTTTGTTATGGGGCTCTTTATGATATTTTTTCTCGTAGATTTCCGGTGATATCCACAGGGCTCATGTATGTCCCGTTTGGGTCCTTTTGCTCCGTCATCTAATGAGTCTTAATGGACGTGGTTATTTTCGTTTAGAAACTTTCCACGCCACTGATATCCTTAAAAGTTTTCATTGTGTCCTTCTGCTTTATGATTTTTACGTGTGAACTTTCCTGCTGGCCAAATGAAAATGGAAAAGCTTAAATGGCCGGTAGGCAATATTTTCCTGCTACTGTCCTTTGAGGATAGGTTAGGAAGTTAACTTTTGTAATATTTTTATCTTATTCTACTTTTAACGTTTCTTTTGAATACCCTTTTCACTGTAGCGTTGTAATGTTGTAGCCATTGCGTTCAGTACTGGTATGCTTTTTGAAACCATGAAATTGAAAAATATGGAATTTCTGGCGGGGGAGAAGGGGACTTCGAAAAAGCTGTTTTCTAATGTAAATAAAACTAAAACCTGTTTATATTAGTTTCAATTTTTGCCTTTTAGTATTTATATGGGACCACCACTTCCGACCTGGCTCGGGCTTAATCATTTCTGAAAATTGAAAATCAAATCCACCGCAAAGCGGAGTTATTTACTAAAGCGCCATATTAAATCCAGACTTGAAATTTGGAACCCTGAAGGTTTTCGGTCAATTAAAGGCAAAGTATCTGTACAGACACAACCTCTCCACCGTTCGAGAATATTCCTACATTGGGCAACTAAATTCTGGGGAGTTTCGTGCTCTTTTTTTTTATTAAAGTAATTATTTCAATTCTCCCATTAAAACTAGAGATCCGAAAAGCCCCCCTATGCTAACTTTTATGAAAATAAAAAAAAATTTAATAGGAGTGCGTCATTTTGGAGTGATCATTTTAAGTTTGTATTCTTGGGAATCGTATTTTAATTCAGTGAGCCTTAAAACCACCATGTAAAAGTCTATGAGAATCCACAGAAATGTATTACATATTTGGAGAGCGAAATATTGAAGCCGCAAGCTTACTGATCATTTATCGCAATTTTGGTATGCTTTGGCACTCGATCATTAAAATCTGTGAAAAAAAACGACTGGCCTACTAAATATTAAAAAGATAGAGCAACTGTTATATTGATTTTGAATTCATTTTTTATAGTGTGTTTTTCTTGTTTTGCAAAATAATATTCACAAAATTTATAACTTGTATAACAGGTGTTTGTGCGACTACCACGTTGGGATAGAAATTTTATTTATCAAACTTATAGGAGATGGTCAGACCTTCGGACCACTGATTTACTTCAAGTTTTCCAGCCTTACTTGTATACATAATTCGCAATAACGACTTTCATACTTATAAACATAAAATGTTATGGACTTCGCACGTTCCCCATTTCAGTTTGGTTATTTTCTTTTAACTTCGCGCAACAGTTGTCGACTGCAAACTTAATTCTAAAATTAGCCCCATAAAAAATATTGAGAGGTTGTGCTGGCCAAACAATGCCAATAAATCTGAATAGCAACTTTTCTGGTAATAATGCCTTCACGTGTCGCACATTTTCTTAGATCGATATCGCTGACGCAATACCCGTTAGGGGATTCCAAGTTGCAGATTTAGATGCGTTGAATTTGATAACCAAATTTTAAAATAAATTCATTGATTGTTTTGCCGAAGAATATTTCAAGGTTGAAATTTGAATTCGATACCTCTTTAAAAATTGACCTTGGTATTTGCATCATGTACGGGACTAGGAATAGGAAAGGGAAAAATTATTATATGTATATGCAATTGCTGTGGAGAATCCATGAAATAAGTTTTTTTGCATTTGTAATTGCGAATCGTACAAATGTTTTAAATTACATAAAAATTCTTTTAAGAGATTTAACCGATTTAAACCGATTTGATTGTAAACCGATTTAGTTAACGTTGGTTGCAATGAGGCTTTTGAGATTTGTGTAATAATTTAAATTGAAAAGTATTAAAAAAATGTGATAAAAAGCTATTTTTTACAGTTGTAAGGTGTAGACATCTCTTTAAGTCGAAAACGTATTTATATCGACGTAATGTTACAGGAAGGGGCAGGGCCAAAGGTGAATATTTTCACAAAGCGAATTCAAAAGAAACGTTTTTGACTAAATAGCCGAATTTACCGATTTCCAGTAACCTTAATGCGTATAGAAACCAAAAGTGTGTTCGTGTATAATATTTATATAATCTTTAGATCTATAGTACAAATTACAGACTACAACTGCAATATTTTATAAAAAACCGTCAACATGCACAAATTTGTTAACTTGATTAGCACCTAAAAACGCGTTAACTATTGGCTGCTGGGGATTAGCTGAATTCAATCCCCGGCTGCCCTACATCGATTACAAATTGCTGTAGACATTGACTCATCTACGGTCGAACAAAATAACGCCTAATTTGATATGTCCTTACACAATAACTAGTGCTGGCCTACGACCTAATCCTAAATGTAACTGTCGTTAAATTCGTTCAGACAGTTTTCAATGTGTTCGTTAATGTTTAGTTGGCTTAAATTATCATAAGTCGATTTGTAGCTATTTATCAATTCCAGCTCGAAGCATTGCATTGACCTGTGATGGTAGATTTCCCGTCCGTGATGCGCCTCAGCCCCAGCCTCTTCACTGCCATCGATTGGTCCCTGAGAGCTGGGGCTGATGGCATTTTGTCAGAAAACCTCATCAAGGTTCAGTACAACGTCGAAGTATCAAGAAATGATAAGCCGTCCTCATAATGGCACCAATCCGTTGCGGGTTGTCGCATTTCTCGCCATGTATATGTCCATGTCATGATCAGTCCAGTTATCAGATGTGTCGCAATAATTGTTCAAGGTGTGTGTCGATCCGGCCGTTGAATACCTGGGTAACACGGAAAATCATTAAAAAATTTAATTAAGCTTGCAAAAAGCAATTTTAGCCTAACGCTTTCGATCGAAAGTGATTGTGAAAAGGAAAATTACTTTCACGCGCAACATGTCAAAGGGAGTAAACAGGCATAGGATGGGATGCGCATGCAGCGGCTCAACGATCCCAAGCACCGTTCTACTTACCGACTTCCTGGTCGATGGTTATGTATGTGCGTTCCATTCAGGTGATCGCGAGGTCTAGATCTCGGTCTTGATCGTCGTGTGCTGGATGCTATACTTGTTGGGCCGTGTATTGAACCCGCGTACGAGGCACGCGACATTCGCTCGGATCCAGCTGTGAGTGATTGACGCGATTGCCGAAGTTCGGGCCGTGAATTGACTAAATTGGTGGGGAATGCTGTGCCCAAGTAGCCGCGATGGGAGTTATTTGAGAAACTGTGCTGCGACTGACCGTCTGCTATAGATCTGTGCAGGAAATACGAGATAATTATTAGACAAGTTCATGTAATGCTATTTTCAAGCATTTATAATACAATTATGCAGTTATCACGCCAAATTAATTTCGCAACAGCGCTAGCGGAAACTTTTGTATTTCTGTATTGAACCACCTCGTATACATCGTAAACCTTATTTTCAAAATTTTGAGAGCTATTTTTGATTTGTTTAGTTCTTAGCTAAAATTAAATGAAAATTTCTTCTCTGCGTTAAATTACTCTCTTATGATTGTGCACTTCCTTCGATTCGTTGTATTATAATGGTTTTCTATTATACCAAATGCACCCCATGATTTTATTTTATTCTGATCAAAGCCAGCTTTAATTTTCAAATTTCAATAGCAAATTCGAATTAAGCTTTCATGAAAATTAATTTACGTTGGGAATTTTTAGTCACCATATTGGATTTCCAAATTATTATAACAGATTCTCTGATCTGAAAGAAAAGGTACATATTTTCATCGAAATCCCTTGAAGTTGAATTTTTTCGGCTACAATATTGGATTCGCAATTTAGCGGAGAATGAACGGTAGCCTATCTGTTAAGTTGATATATGAAATACTTTCTGGCAAACATTCAAAAGAATCACAGCAATCGTTTAGGCGTGATTTAAAAGTGGGAATTTTTTTCCAAATTTTGATAGCAGAGACAAAATCAGCGGCTCCAAAAACCTGAAAGTACCTATTTTCATGAAAATCCGTGGAAGTTGAAACTTTCGGTCGCTATGATGGACCCGCCATTTTGGAACACAAAAGAAATTATTAACATAGTGTTGTATTGTCGTGTAGACTAAATACGTATGCTGAGTTTTATGAGAATCGGTTAAGTAAAAGTAGTTGAAAAATTGGTCGTTAAATTTGAAACAAACCAACGGAAGGTGGAGCTAATAAAAAGAAAGAAAATATTTAAATATGGCGGAGGTATAAATTGTGTCGAAAAACGCCCTCGATGCGATACTCGCCAGTATCGCGAAAAAGCTGGCCAAAACTAAGATATGGTTCCGCAATTAACCAAATCGTGGATATCTAAGTTTTCGAGGTAGTTAAAGATAAATGTTGAATCGAAATTACAAAATTCAAATTGACAAATTGACGGACCCAAAATGGCACAAATCTTGTAAATTTTTTTTCAATTTAAGTGAAACTTGGTACACATAGGTTTTTGAGGTCGTTAATTACGAACTTGAAATCGAAATTAAAAAATTCTAAATGGCGGATCCAAAATGACCGACGAATTCTATGAAAACAGTTTCGATTTATGCGGAATTTTGTACATATAGGTTTTTGAGGTCGATAAATACAAATCCAAGGTTAAAATTTCATAACTGAAAGTGCTGGAGGTAAAATGGCTGTCCTTTTTCGTTGAAAAGTTTTTGTGTGTCAGTGCGTTACTTTTCACGAACATAAACAGGGGATACGATATTTATATTTCCTATTTCACTCCAGTTAGGAGCATAGAGCTTCTTCTCCACTTCAAGGCTCTGGTTCAGTTTCTTTAATCGTTTATGTTATGTGGACGTGTGATTAATAAGTACATTGGACATCGATAAAATTTTGCGACAAACATTTTATTTATTTTATTGGTACGATAACTAAATGAATGTTGTTTGGTTAGCTGAGTGCACTAATCGGTAACCACAAATAAAAAAATCTCATTACAGCAGTTTCTTTTCAGTGATGAAATTGTTTGTGTAGGGGTAGAGTAATACCGACAAATAGGAAAATCCATTTGTAATGGCCAGTATTGTTGGTCTTGGTCTCTTGTACCACCTTGCTCGTTTGGGACCATGCTGCATAAAAATGCTATAAAGTAGGTTGCAGTATTTCTATTTGGCAATAATACACTTTCTTTATTTCTCGTTTGATTCATGTTTTCCCGTTTTTGTAGACCCTTCTCTTTATTGTCGTAAAAGTCAGGTGGCTTTTGAACTTCTGAGGGATGTGGCTATCTGTGTGCCACATAACCCCAATAATGCATAAAACTCGATAGTTGATCGATTCGACGCTTTAATATCTGGAAATCAATTATTTTTGCTGTAAACCCTCCATTTGCGGGAGAATATAAGCACGCGCCCTTTACTTCGCCACTAAAGCACTTCAATTTACCCATATCGTAAAACATTTCGAATAGGTACTTACCGTGCCTTTCCGACCTTGCCCATTGCTGAGAAGTGGGATGCGTGGCTCCGTAAATCGTCCTGATTATCCAGCGGATAAATCCTCGGTCGTGGGATTGATCGGCCACTGTATGCTGATACTTGGTCCCAGTCCTGAAAGAAATCACACAAAAGGGAAATTTTATGCATGTTAAGCGATGTTAAGCGATCCTTGCGGCTCCGCCTCTGTGGAAACAATAAAAAAAATTGCACGGTTTGTCGGAACTCAGAACATTTAAAAATTGAGAAGGCAAACAGCAGTCTCCCACTCAAGTTGGCAAAATAAAATGCAGTGGAGGAGCGAGAGCTTTTGGGGTTTAATAATTAAAATGCCCGTTTACACAGCTCGGGAATTAGCGCCCTTGTCTACGGAGTCGCAAAATAATAAAACGGAATTTAAAATAAATCGTGTGGAGAGCTGTTGCCCCGAGGAAAAATTGGCAAGGTAAATACGGAAAAATTCAGCCTGTGTTGCTGCAAGGGGAAAAAATGAATTTTTAACGAATTTCTCCGTTATTGTCCTTAACGCTGTTACGTATTTTTTTCACTAAGAAGCACATGGCGCAGCGTAATTGCCAATAAACTTATTGCTTCCGACGGAGTGCACAAGGCGAGAATAGACTTGTCTTAAAAGAGCTCCTCCAGAAACATTCAAATTATCGCGTTCATTTTAAGGGGAGCGCTAAGGGCAGTGCAAATGTTGTTATGTGTCCTCGACTTGTTCTCAACTTTTTCCTGCGTTTTTTGCTTGCCTTTCTCTGGGTTACTATACCGAGGAATGGAGCAATAAGCCGTGAGTGATTCAATTACGGGCATATGCAGTATGCCAAGTTAGCTAGCATAGAGTTTAAGACTTTGTGCAAATAAGTGAAAAAAGGGATTTTGTGAATTACACTCTCTTGAGAGCAGTTGAATTTGTACTCTTTGAGACATCCATGCAAATAAATTTTTCGAGTTTTAAAGGATATGAAAGAAAATTTGATAACAAGCTGTGGGGTTTGTTTGCTGGACTTATTTTGGGATTGCTTTTCACATAAAATTTATTGCGCAGTTTTCTTTTCATTTTTTATTTAAGCCAAGGAAGGTAAGGAATATTTATTTTTGACTTTCTAATGTACACAGTAATAAGGGAAGATTTGTGGCTTTAGGAAAACGTTGTTTTATAGAGTTCCTGCTGATCTTCAAATTGTTGATACAACTTAAGATTTAATGCTTTATAAAACTGCGTCAAAATTGAATTTTAATAATTATATTGAGTGAATGAACAATGTAAGCGATGGTCTTGTGGTTTTAATTCCTGGATCCTATACGGTCGTAGAACAAGATCTTTGCGCAAAATTTTCTACGTAGTGCACAAATACAATCCCAATTACTACGACTGGCGACGAATCGATAAATTTGTATCATCTTTCACACTTTGGCTTACAGCGGCAATATTTGCTTCAGTACGCATATTTCGGTTACGTTTGGTTATGCGGTACGAAATATATCCACAGTTCGACGGATGGTTTGATCCGATGGACGATTGTATGTTCACCATAAGATTCACGAAAATCGTCTGCAAGTCTCGTGAAAGGACGACCGGATTTTCAAAGTATTTGTGGATAAGTTTTGACTGTTCCTCTCACATGTACATTGAACATAAATACCAAAAAGAGCTTTCAGCTTGGACTAGCAGTTGTCCATATCGGAAGTTCTGTCCAAGTTTAAAAAAATATCCTTTATAAGCTCTCATCGCTAAACCTATTAATATTTCATCTAAAATCTCGATTCGATACGATTACGCAGTCGAAAGGTTTTCAAATTAAATTATCCCGATGAAAAAATTCGATTTTTTCTAACTAAACATTTGAAACGACAGAATTCCATACTACTCCCTATATTGGACTTAAACCAAAGAGTGCAATTATGCAGCTCGCTTCAAGTTAACTCGAATGGAGTTACATAATTCGACTCCTCACACCACTTCACTCACCACAAAATCGAATTCGAACGAAAATGACGCGTCGAGTGTCTTTTTAATTAATGAAATTTAATTAAAACGATACTTGACGTGTCGTTTTCATTCGACGACGTCTTGCGTAAACTCAGCCCCGGTGTCGATTTACTGGAGGTGCTTTTAATTCACAAAATTGACTTTTAAAAACTTGTGAACTAAAAGGACACTCGATAAATTGACGTCGATTTGTATAAACCGTGCCGAAGATAATGTTCAAAATTTACAAAAAGTATTTTAATTAATTACTTATATAGCCGACCATTTTGAGTGTGTTTCTCCTAGAGAGGTCTGTGGTTTTGCTGTATGCGGCGATATTGGCTAAGGAAAGCAAGACAACATTTTCTCCAATTTTTTGTTCACATTATGAGTGTCCCTAACGTCGTATACACTAAGTGTTTGGACTGGCATGGAAAAATCCAATTTTAATAATTTAATTATAATTTACGATCTGCGAGTCATGAACTAATGCCTCCTTAGTGCACGCGATATTTTAAGTTATGTCCTTTATAAGCCGAAAGTACGTACAGATGTGACTTTTCAAGTGAAAATCGATTAACAATTTCAATCAAATTGGCTTCTCGATTTAAGCTACAATTCCCACGTAATACGACAAACCATAAAAAACTCACCTTGTGATTGTTAAAGGCAGATAATGTGGCAATTGATCCAAGTGGTCCAGGGCTGCCGGTCGGTCCGCAACAATTGACTGGAAGTCCACCGATTGGCAAAGGACTTTTTTGCTGTGAATTGAGAGTCTGAAGTTTCCTCGAGCGCCTTTAGAGAAAATGAAAAGAAGAAGAAGGAAAAATAAATGAAAAAGTCGAACTCAATAAATTGAATTGGAATTGACCAATTGAATAAATCTATCACCTGCTGGCGGCAATAAACACGATCACAGCCACGATAATTGTCCCACAGATGGCAGCACTAGCAGCTATAGTAATTTTGTCCATGTTGGAAGTTTGTGACGACACCGTCCGAACTTCCCGACATTGGGAGTGTGGGACAGTTTCCGGTGTGACATTAAGCTCCTCGAGGGATATCACACAGACTATGATGCACTCCTGTGAAGGCACGTTTTTAATTTTGAATTCCCTTTCGCTAGCCTCGAGCGGCGGTCCCTGTTTGAAGCTCTTCTCCCCGAATAGCCGGTACACAACACGGAATCCCAATATGTTGGCGGTGTCAGAGTCCCATTGAATTATCACTGAGCTGTCTTGCCGGAATGCATTTTTCACTTGCACCTCATTGGCATCGTCTATTCGTGTGCCCCGCTGCGGAGGGAATCCCAGCACTAAGGGTGGTCGCTGCTGCTTGTGGGGGGAGCTGCTTTGCCGCCAATTCGGTTGGTTTTTAGCAATTGGCGCTGAGCCAGATTGATGATGTCCTGTTGGCTTTACCTGTGAAAATTAACGGGGCAAAGCGTGAAAAACGGATACAAATTTTCGTTTGAATGTAGCCCATACGTTTCCGGGGAATTGAACTTACCGGAGCAGCTACTGTCGAGGTGGGGGCAGGTGTGGTAGTTGAAGTTGTGACTGCACTTGTGAAAACACTTGATGAAGATGGATCTGTGGCCACAGTGAAAATTGTGGTTTTTGAGGTTGTTGCTGGGGTCGTTGTGGTTGTTGTTGTTTTCGTCGTGGTAGTCGTTGGAGTTGTTGGAGTTGTGGTCCTCGTTGTGGACGTGGATTGGGTAGTTTTAGGTAACAGAGAATCGACCACTCCTACTGGTCCAGTGAGGTCTACTTCTGACTCAGGACAATTCAGCTCCTCTGGCTGAATCGAGTAGAAGCCACGATCGCGGAATCTGTTCGGTGATCCACAGAATTGGGGATTGCGTTCCCGCGAAGTTACCTTTTGAAAAACGTTAATTATTCCCATTCATCTGATTCCACAAAATGGTCCGTTTTCTAAAAATAATATTGAACCCTTTTGAACTCACCTGTAGATCTCCGTTGCGGATCCATTCCGCAACCCATCTCAGCTTACAGTCACAGTGCAAAAATCTGCCACCAAGGGACAATCCACGAAGGGTCCGGTTTAAATGACTCAGCGCCTTTTCAGGTACTGTTGGCAACGGGTTCCCGTCCAGTGCCAGAAGAGTTATACTAGGATTGCCGCGGAAGGCCACTTCTGGCAGTGCCGTGAGCAAATTAAAACCTATATCCAAAACTCGTAACTCCTTGAGGGAGTGTATAGCACCAACTGGAAATTCAGCTAGCAAATTGTTGAGAAGGCTTAGGGAGCTCAGGGATTTTCGAATGCCGGCAAAAGCTGCCTCACCCAAACTTTGGATTAAATTTCGCTCCAAATTCAAGGCAGTGAGCGAATCCAAATTTTCAAATACTCTCGCACCACCACTGCCTGGCAGTTCCTTTATTCCATTCTGGGACAAATCCAAAAATGCTAGTGCCTTCAAACCTCGCACACATTCGGGAACCCGTTTTTGTCGGGTTCCTTTCAAATTTAAATTTTTCAAACTCTTCTCCAATCCTTTGAAGGCACCTGCTGCAAGAGTGACATTGTTGTCGTTCAGTTTCAGCGTGGACAACTTATCTAGCCCATTAAATGCCCCATCTGGCACGTTACTTATTCGGTTCTTTGAGAGGTCTAGCAAATTCAAAATACTCAAAAGTTTCAAGGCCCTGGCAGGCACCTCCTCTAGTAAATTATCCTGCAAATTCAAATTCCTCAAAAACGTTTGTTGCCCCATAAATGAGGCATCCTCGATTTTCTTAATCTTACAACTACTCAACTGAACATTGTGCAGGTGAAGATTCACAAAAATTTCATCTTCTAATTTATCGATTGTCGAATTGTTCACATAGAGTAAATCGATTGGTTTATTCTTTGCGAATTTGTTTAAGGCATCTATGAGAAGTGGGAAGTCAACCTGCAATTTGGGCCAACTTAAGATAAATCGGATGGATAGGTGTCAATCGCTTACCTGATCGCACTGTACGGACAGCTCATGTCCCAAGTTATAGGCACATATACAAGACGTTTGCAGGTCAGGGATATCACGCTGCCAGGGGCATTGGCCTAATGTTGTATTAGCTGTGACTAGAAGTGTGGCCAAGGGGAACCAGAGGTTGCTATAACTTCTATACGGCTGCATATTTTCGGTGTCCCTTCTCGTTTTCATGATAAAGCTGTGAGTGGTTGCATTTACTGGAAATTCAAAGATACGAAACATTTTTCTAAAGGCCTCTAATTGTTAAATTCACATTATTTAGTTATTCATTTTATTTATTGTGCATGTACAATGTAAGTATATTTTCAGTAAAACAAACAGAAAAGGTAGCTCTCTAATAATTAACAAGTTGATGATGTTTGGTAATACCCTTTTAACTACTAATGCATATATTACTTTGGTCTATATTTTAGTATTAACTTCTTGCATTCAAAGAATTACTTGGATCTAATATTCAGTTGTCGCAACAACAAAAAAATTGTGAAGTTGGTGTCAGCAGTGGGGTAGTCAGTTTTCGCTAAAATATAAATAAAATTGAAGTGTATGCGTATTGTATCAACATTTGAACAAATTTTCGCTCATTTATGCTATCATAAAAGAAAAAACAGTTTTTAAAATGTTTTTCTACCTACGTGAACTCTATTTGTATCCAGTTATTAATGATTTAGTATTTGAACAGCTGATAGGCAGAAATGATCTAAATCACTACTTCCTCCTTAATTTGATTTTGAAATTTTTTCGAAATTCTAAGGTGGTTAATGCTTATGAGTCCTTTCAAGGAACTCACAGGCGTAGGTTGAGCATTCATTCGTAAGAGGATATTCTTTCAAACGAGTACACAATTTCGGGCACACAAGGAGCCTTTCAAGCACTTCGGACTTCGGAATTTCAGAAAACTTTCAAATGACAATAAGTCGTAATCCTGATTTTCTTTATTTGATAATATCGCAGAAGAACTTTTAGTCCAACCTCTATTACATATTAGGTAACTGAGAAAATAAAATTATATCAAATTATACCATTTCACACCAGTCTCTTCTACAGAATTCGTAGCTGTGTGTGTTGGTGTGTGTATAGGGTGTCTCAAGGACATGAATTTTAAATCGCGCGGCATTTCCGTCTGAAATGTGCAGTCAGTTATATTAGCTAGTTGCTATATGGAAACATAGATATTTACGAAAATACCGCGATACACTTAAAAAGAACGTTTACTAATTGTGGAGACCCATTACAAAAAGGGAAAACATATTACAGTGACAATGACATGTTCACAAACCTTTTTTTTGTTGGAATTAGATGGAATAGACGTAAATGACATGTGATTTCAACAGGATGGTGCGACATGCCAGACCTCACGAGAAATAATATTTTTTTTTTTTAAACTTAAAGATGTAGTTCTTGTCAGGACACCCTTTATGATTCGAATTGTTGCTCAAATTCGGCCTGTTTGGGTTTATGTATTATCGGAGAAAAGCATAAAACTACGTAGGCTATCTAAAACCTTTAAAATTTTATTAACTTTTGATGACATACGTGATATGTCCCCTGCGAGTGCACGAGATAAAGTAGCCTGCTGCTACTTGTAACATGACCTAAAAACTAGGAGTTCGAGGGCAATTTTCTATGGAACCAAATGAACCCAACCAATTCCCATCCCATACCGTCCTCCTAAGAAGAGCCAATCTAGCCTATACATGCATTCCCCGTCTAAGTGGAGCAACTTTCAATGGAGCAATAAAGCTCCAGGTGATATAAGCGAATTATTAATGGAACGTCCTTTTTAAGCACTTGTTTACCAAATTCCACATTTCTCTCCGAAAAAGCCGCACCCCAATCACCTGGGGTGCATGTGCCAGCGAACAGTATAGTCAAGTGACTCACTTCGATGCAAAGGGATGTGTGCCGTGCCCAGGTGAAGTACCTTTCAGTGTGTGCTCCAGATGGTCCATCAGGGCATGCATCGCCAACGGGGTACCGGTGCGGTGTGGCCGCAGCTTAAAAGGAACTTGCCCAGATGTATAAAGCGAAAAACAGTGTTTGAGTGTTCACCATCTCCCAGCTACCGCGGGCCCCATGGACATGCATTTGCACATGAAAATTTCATCCATTTTTGCAGAGAGTGTTTGGACACTTTTCCGCTTGTGTACAAGTGCAGCCTTGATGGGGACTTATTGTTGGGGATGCCGTGCCGGCACGGGTTCACAAGGAGCATCCCGAGCAATTTACGAGCGCATATTGTTATGATAAGAGGAACTATTTGTCCTTCTTTGGGGAAAGAATTCAAGTCGGTTTGAAAGCGAATTTGCGCTAATGCTTCTGGGAAAAGCGTTTCGAGCAGGGCGAACACTTTCTTCCAGTGCTTGTCTGAATTTAAAATGCTTTTTAGAAGATTTGAGAGATCGTGCCGTGTTTATGCGGAACTCCATGAATATCTGGAGATACTGCAGCTGAAATAAATTGTATGGAGCTGAATTGGCCCCTTTCACTGCTCGGCGCTCGAGTGTGCAGGAGTCCAACAAAGAGCGTATCTAAGCCGAAACCTCATCCTGAATTTTGCCTTTCACCGGCGATAACCACTCGAATCCAAATCCACTTACCCCCAGCGGGCAGGAGCTCAGCAGACACTTGAAAGTGATTTCACGAGCTAATTAAAGCTCAATAGGACTACTTCGTGGATCCTCATCTTTTCAGTCAATCACGTCTCCACTGATTTATCTATCGGGAATCCCGTTCTACTTCAATTCAATTTTCATAAACTGGACGTGATTTGCTCTTGCCCTCCACTGCTGGTCTGCCGCATTTCGAATTCCTGCTCCACTAGCTCTCCTTGAAGCTCCTCAAGCGAAACATATGTGGGGGCCATTAGATAATCGCAGAACATCAAAGTCAATAACGAGGCTTGAACTCGCTACAGAGGGATTGAATTGAAAAGGAAAGGATTTCGAGATGTAGGTACGGATTACAGCTGAGAAGCAATCGCATTATCGAATTTGCGGAAAAATTCGATCCCAGCTTTCCAAAGCTGCTGGACGGTGCAGCAACAGTTGGTCTGAATTTTTAAAAGAGCAATTTAGGAACCAATCGCGTGTGCCGAGAATAACAAAGCAAACGCTCCAGCTGAGGAATGTGGTCCATTTTAAAACGGAGTTCCATCTTCGTTGTCACCTAAAACTTCTCCTTTTTCCCCAATCTTCAAACAAGTGCTGTTTGCATGACTGCCCGTGTTATTCAGCTATACACTCCGTTTGGCCGAAATATCTTCTCACATGCAAAACATCCGCACCGAAATAAAAACAAAAAGTACCAAACGACCAAAGTAAGGAGTGGGGCTAGATGATGCACGTAAAAAGCCTGCAACAACAAAGCAATGTTACCCAGCCTGGAAAAACAACAGTAGCGGAATAGTCTGTCTCCGGCGAGAGAGAGAAATGTTAAGCTCGAAAGGGAATTCTATTAAATTTCCACGACAATGCAATTTGTGCAGCATCACAAAGAAGTCCCGCCCCGTCCCGGCATGAGCGCCTGGTAAGACAGCAGCGCGATTTTATCCATCTGCCAATTTGTTTGCCATCGCCAAGGGCCCCGGTGTCCTTCAAGTGAAAGAAATACGAAATTTCTGCATCGAAAAGGATTAATGTCCTGAGATTGCGAGAGAAATGAGTTTTCATGATAAATTGCCAGGAAGCACTCGATTTTGAAGGATGAAGTACTTGTTGAGGATGCGAATCCGTCCAAGGTACCTGTTCTGCTGGGAAGATGTATTGCATTTGATGATATTCCATTCCGTGTCCGAAATGTTTTATCCCACCAAGTCTTTACTTTATGAAGCACTGCATAAATCAATTCGAAGGATTAATCAGTTTTATTTATACGTTCAATAAGTCCCTGCCAAACCATTTTGGATTTATATGTTTATCTAAACCTAGCAGAATCCTCCCCGGCTTTGCCTGGGCATTCTTGAGAATTAAAAGAAACCGATCACAAATATAATCCATGCTCTGAGTAAGTGCCCTCTCTAAAGTGCTTTTAATGGATTATTCGAAGGAATTATAAATGCGAAAGTTTGTATGTGTGGATGTTTCTTACTCAATCACGCCTAAACGGTTACTTGGATAGGCTTAATTTGTTCACACAAGGTTGTATATATTCCAACTAAACATATAAGCTACTGGTTATTTTGATAAAGTGTATGGTTTTAAAATGACGTTTCTAAGATGGCTATCAAAAAATTTAAACTTCAAGGGATTGCCATTAAAATCAGCACTAAAGGCACTAAAGGGTTTTCGGGGTCGCTGATTTCGATGATCTGTCGGATGGTGACCGAACATTTTTGGCATCGCTGATTTTAAATCTGGTATCAAAATTTTCAAACTTCTAGATGGCGGCCAAAAGTTAGCGACATAAATGAATTTTCATGAAATTTAGTGCTTTAGGGTCTGTGGTTCCGAAATAACTCCCTTCGTCTGAGCTCCTCTGATTATTATTAGTCCAGGTTAATCTCGGGAGGACCTAACCGATTTCGGTGGAATTTTCACTGGAAGATTTTGTCGAGCACGATTTACGGCTTTGCGGGAGAATTGAAAAAAAATTTCTCCGCACATGAAACAAATTCATTCATTGTGTAACATTTTTAATTTATAAGTACAGGAAACACCGGAAAAGGGAGGCTAACGCAGTTCAATTTCTTCGCAATAATTTGGCAACCAATTTGTTATTCGTATTTAGCACACATATAGGGAAACTTTAGCTAAAAAAGACGTTTTTCTGGATTTACGTACTTTTGGTGTGTTCCTCTGTCTGGTGTTCTACAAGGATCTATTCTTGGCCCGCTATTAATCTTGTTATTTATCAGTGACTTTGCCATGACTTTTACTTCTGACTGTCTGTTATATGCTGACAACCTCAAGATCTTTGGACCTATAATAATATCTCGCCATATTTGAGACTGGAGTGCTTCTAATTGTCTGTCTGTAAATGTCAGGAAGTGTTTCAAAATGACACGTACGCTACAAATGTGTGGGGCCTATAATATGTGATTCATACGTATTTCTGGTCACTTCCAAAATCTATTCGCATCTGTCCTACTATTCCTGACCATTGTGGGCATCATTTTCGAGTACTGTTCGACAGATAGCCTTTTTTCCCACGGGTTAAATTTGTCCAGGTTATTTTTCTCTTTCTAAGATTCTGTTTAATAGACTGAAATGTGCCTTTTACAAAATACTCTATAGACTGTAATACAACAGGGGAAAGATACCGGGGGAAATTTGATAGCCAGGGGAAAAATGACCGGTGGAAAATCGGCAAGGGAAACTTGACCCCCAATCATACCCTATAGCTCTTGAAAAATTATGGCGGCTATTTAAAAGTACATATATAGTTTCGAGAGCAGCACTCTTGAAGTTATACAAATCTGTCTGTTGTTTACCCAATTCAATTTACTCTAACCTTTATAACTTTCATGTTTTCCAAAATATCTTAATATCGCCTTGAAGATATATTAACACTTCCAATATTGAAAATACAATCTGACATTTAAAAATTTATAGACCAGAGATATTTTATTGTCAAGATTTACAATATGTAATGGAAGTAATTGATTGGTGTAAAAACGTCTAGAGCTGATTGTATGAATACCAGCAGTGAAGCTATTCAACCTTGAACAGTGTTTGAATAGTGAGTGTTGCAAGGGTAAGTAAATATTGCACGGTCTCATTGTTAAAACCTCAACCTGTCTCTGGAATTATTTACGGGCAGAATCAACTAAAGCAGCTCGTTATTCTCCTGGTGGCCTGGTGCAATTACCAGCGCACAAAATAGGCATACACAAATAGCCGAATCAAATTGGAATTACTCGTTAAAGCAATAAAGGTAGCACACATATGTACCTCCATGACATTCATGGGTTTCTTGCTAAAACATCACCTAACCAACCGACGACGTCCATTGCAATTAATTCCGCAAAATTGCTCAGGGCGATATGCTCTGACCTTTAAGGCAAATGGCGTGCTCCTTTCACACAGCCGTTTCCAATTAGCCGTGTCCGACTCGATAGCGCCGAATGCGTCTTAACTATTAGGGGAACTGTTCTTTTGCACAATTAATCGAGCCAATGACCTGAGATAGATAAATCTTTGATCTATCGGCGAAATGAAATCCCAGCTCCTCTATAACTACCGTCAGCCACGGGACTGGTTTGGCAATCAATTGCATCAATGCCATCACAGCCATTACAGCCATTGCAGCCATTATCCAACTGTGTGCGACGATAGTTCGGCAGTCGTCTTCGCAGACCCGGTCCCCCAGACTGTTATGTTATACAAACGGAGTCACCGACGAACAGGATTATGCCTATTGAGATCGGTGACTAACAGAACCTATGGTGGAGTGGAACCTGGCCAGCAAATCTACCTCTACGTTCGCTCGGTCGCATATAGGCACCTGCAACTAGCCTTTGGTGGCATGTCGCGAAACGAGTCTAGCGAGGTGGCTTTGGACGACTTCGAAACGACTGTAAACACCTTGCTCCACTGGTGATGCCTCAGATGGATCCTAACGGCACTAGTGATAAGAAATGAGGGCTTCTTGTGCTGTTTGCCTGCGGAATTAGAGCAATGCACCGTGTCTTGGCAACCTTCACCCATCTACGAGTATTCATCTATGTATGTGACTGCCACCGCCTATAAGTAGATCTCCCGGTCCTCCACGTGAAGAAGATGCCGCACCGGCAAAAAAGGTGAGACTTCTTCAGCTCGACTCGAAGACGTCTTCCACCAGAGTCAGTGAAATGGGTTAATCACCCTCGAGTTCAATTTCCTGATTTATGTCGCACTTCAGGATGTACAAATCGGTGCTTTGCCGGCAGCAACCTGACGTACTGCTGCAGGAAAAGGGAAGATTACAACGTAACTCGATTGCTTGGAAGGTCTTTTGGGTGCTCCTCATCCGTGCTCAAGTGGCGCCTCCATGAATTTATTTAATTTATGAAAACTCATATTTATGAGTCGGATGGGGAGGGGGCACTTTTTTATACCAAGAGAGAAATCCGGAGGAAGCTGTCAGCTAAGTGGATATACAGTTGGCCAATTAAGGGATGTGAAAGGTTAAGGGCCGTGTGAAGGAGGAAAGGAGTGCAGGATGTTGTTAGCTTCAAGTCAATTTACTTTCAATTTCGTGCAAAAATAAATAAAATAAAACTTAGGTAGGCACTGTAAATAATGGAAATTAAATAGTGTACAAATTTTAATATTTTAAATTAAAAGTTGAGTACTGACAATTAACCCCTTCCTTACACAAAAAAGGTTTGTAACAGCATGTCAGAGGTCACATAACTTTCGCAACATTTTCTCTTATCATCTCATTCGGAAGTCAATCTGTTTCCTTTTTTCGAACGGAAAAACAATGTTTATGCCTTCTGATATGAATGTTGATAATTGTTATTGATATAATACTTTTGCAATTTTGATTCAAGATCTCTCATTTATTCACTTATAAGATATAATTTTTGCACGTATCATTTTACTTTTTTGTTCTTGTTTTTTTAAATAAATTGTCAACCAAACGAGAAAGAGTGAAAAGGAAGCTACAGAGAGAGATTACGAAAAGAAAATTTAATTTATATTCTTAATCAGCGATCTCAAAAACCCTCAAGTACCGCTTTTCTGGTAAATTTATCAAGACTTTGATTCCCTATTTTGAATTTACAATTTCGAACCCATTCGTAATCACAAACTTAAAAACTTCTGTACCTAGTTTTAACTGAGTAAATTTGAAAACCCGGCGATATAAATCTTTTCTAAAGAGGAGGTATTTTTCATATTTTTTTTATTTTTAATACTTTTGAAATTTACAATAAGTGCATATGTTGTACTTTAAATTTAAAGAATCTGTAACTATCTAAAACTTTAGAATAAATATCTCATTTCAATCTTTTTATCCGACTACGCAAAAAAAAAGAAGGTGATGTGAATAGGTGGTATGTACGACTGTTTGTTCGTTCTTCCGTAGCCCTTAAAAGCCTATACTGATTTTAGTTTCAGCAAATGTCTGAAATTAGTTGTCTTGAATGTGGGGGAATGAACGAGGGCGTAAAATTAATGATAATGGCATGCAATACCTAGACCAATTTTAGGAAATGAGGTGTGATATAACTTGTCTTGAATCTGGGAAAGACAACGCGGCATAGCATTAATAATAAATTAATTGCAAACATTTAAACGCCATTTTGGAAAATTTCAGCACCTAGTTCTTGACGGGGAAAAAATTTCTTAGTCAAATAAAAAATCGTTACACTTTTAATGAACGCAACATAGTCGGATCAATATAAAACATAACTATTTTAAAAACAAGCTTTTATATAAGTCAAGTGTACTAAAAAGCCAAAAATAAAATAATATTACCTATTCAATTGCGTACCTGCTTATGGCACATTTAGAAATTTTGAAATGTGCACAAAACTCTATAACCAATTTTACTACATTGAATTTTTGTATCAATTGTGATTACTTTATATAAAAGCTGGCTGCGATTTAGTTTGAGTTTTCGTCCCACATTGACCAAATACATGGGAGCTTATGAACCTACTCCGTTTACGTTTTTTTCAAATCTACGTTGGTTTTTTTATTGTCGTTTAAAGTAGTTTTTTACACTTTTTTTTTAAACAAATTATATCACGATAAGTTTATAAAATAAATATAAAAATTTATAACACAAGTTGATGGCAAAAATATATATTGGATCAAAACAATTACTCCAAAAATGTTTCAATTTCTTTTAAGTTACGATTTTATCAAGCAGCACGTAGGTACTATAGTTTCAGTCCTCTACATCAAACGAATTTTTTTTCACAGTGGTATGAGATAAAAAAACTTTATCGGACAAAATTGTTGATGCTTAATTTGATAATTCAAGAATGATGTACAACATCTAATTACCAATTGATAAGTTACGTTACTGTAACTAAGAATTACCGACGTCAAAACGATTCGTCAAGAAAATTTCGATGTTACTGTTTCTCTCCCGTAACAAATTTGGCCAGCTCGAAAATGGTCAAACACTGATTGGGACTTTCGTGGAGAGCAACTCAAAGAAATTAGGTCAAATAGAAGGCATGGACCATAATTCGCCTGCGTGGCGTATAATTTTTTGAACTTTGAACATTTCTAAAGTTACAAAGGTTACAACTTTGTAAATCGCTGTATCTCCTTAAAGGTTACTCCTATGAAATAAGTTCAGTAAACCATTCTTATAGCAAATTTCATTACCTACAAGTTTTTCAGTAGACTTTTTTCCCGTAAAATGTTCCGTTAAACAGATATTTTCGAAAAACTGTTTTTTGCTCTTCTTACACCTTATAAAATACGAAACCCAACGGAGCTCGCAAGTCAGACTGTGAAATAAATGATTGAGACTGGTTTTGATGTCGCTAGCTCCCAGTTTACTAGTAGGTAACTGTTACATCATTGTAATAACTGTCCATCCGTGCAGGATTATTTTTGTATGTTTTTATGTTAATCTTTAATTTTTTTTACTATTCATCTTGCATGTGATGTGCTAACTAAAGAGCCATATGATGCGTAGACACGCTGAATAGTCCAAACTGCATCACATCTCTCTTGAATTAATTTCTATGGAAACGCTTCCCTGTATCTGTTAAAGCAGCCTTAAACCAGCATTCCTGTATAAATAACGCTTTTCCTGCAGTTTCCTATATTTGTTGGCGACATTTTCAGTTAAAAAAATTATGTCACAGCAACTTCCCTAATCAGACGCATGTGAAGCTGTACGCACTGTTCGCCACAAGCACGGCTTGAATAACCTCGGGCTTCGCCAATTATGTGAGCTCAGGCGAAAGAAAGGTGTCCGCCGACGATTATGTTTTTTATGTTCTGCTGCACCAGCTAACGTTGGATTATGGGGGTTGAGTGATAAGTGGATTTGAGATTTTTATATTTCTTATTTATATTTTCAAAGCGAAAAAAAAAAATTGAAAAACTACACGAGTAGCGAACCAGGTGCTGTAGTAATCGACTTGAGTTACAGCGCACCAAAGAATTTAGTTGCAACACACAAAGTGGGTACGGCACCTCAGGAGCAGTCAAGAATTCGACATTTCTGCGGCAAATCTGAAATATCTAAGGCCAGTCGAAAACTACATCCAATTAAGGCAAGTCCGCGTGTGGCCTTTCCAATTGGTTCACATGAAGATTTGATGAAATATAAAAGTAAAGCAGCCGACAGCTTCTTGCAGCTAGTCTGCATGAACGTTTGCTTTCATTGCAAATCGATTATGGAAATCTCGCTGCAACGGTGCCGTGTGGAAAATGCATTTCTGGCGCATAATGGACCAGATATCTTCGCTCCTCATCGGACCATAGCTGATACCAATTGGTACCCACTCGCTTTTGAAAGCCGCCGCTATGGGGAAAATTATTTTATTAAGAAAAAGCTTTCTCTCAAGAAGGTTGAGTTCATTGCAATCGCCGTCACTACTATTGGATTTCATGCTGCAATCTGCAGCTTCAATCACTTGACCTTTATCTACCATATAGCGCTGCGATACCTCCTGGGACTTACAGTTCGAGTGGCTCTTTGAAGCTCAAAAAATGGGTGGGCGAATTAAAAAAGTTTGCTGAATTAAAGAAAAGTTTCAAATAACTCCTCTAAAGTAGTGGCATTCCCTGACCACCTGCAGGAACAGAGCTTGCTCCTTCAAGCAGAATAATTTCTTTCTGAATTTTCTTCCGAAGGTAGATACGAAGAAATGGCTAAACGCTTAGCTGACTCGCTCACTTTCTTTCAAACTTAGAGACTTCTTATAAGATGATTTCCACTGAGTCTTGCATCTTTGTGCTTTCCCGTGAAATACGATGTAACTGCCTTAAAGACAATCGCGGGATAAAAATTCAAATTGTGGGGATCATGCGAAAGTGTGATTACTCATTGGAGGGTATAATTCTCGCTTTTATGGTGGCGTTTATGGATTTGCAATTGAAGCGATTGCTTCTGTGGATGCGCGCCACGACACGTCAAGAGTATGGGCGCTTCAAACGTTTTTCGCGCTCATTTACCGCTTTTTAGACATGCCCCAGTTGTCGCATAGCTTTCGTGTCAAGGGAATCCAGTCGTTCACCTAGACATTGGAAAATGATTGCATCTTTTCAACGATTATGGCACGCATCAAAAGACATAAGTGTGTCCCCCCCTCATTATGGGACAGGGGGATTGCGGTTACGTGGTAGATCTTGGCAAAATTCAGCGTGACACCGCTCTATGCGGAACAACTTTTGCGGAATATTTTGAAGAATGGCGTGAATTCCAAGAGTACCGTATTGCAGCCCAGCTATTCAACCTTGAACAGTGTTTGAATTGAATAGTGAGTCTTGCAAGGTTATCTAACATTGCGCGTTTGCATTATTTTACATTATTAGGGGGAGGTTCGATTTCTAAGCATTAAAATTTTTTTTTCATTTTTCACGTTTTCTTATTTTTTTTCAAGAATATTTTAAAACAATGTGTTACAGAAAATATTTCTAAATAATAAATAGAGGAAGAAGCAATACAACACACAAAAAGCTTGACTAAGTCGAGCTTTCAAAAAGCTCCTGTTCTGCTTTTCCTGCAAGTTGGTTGTTGTTCTGATTCTGCCGAAACTTTCTGCTTTTAATATGTCACGCCCTAATGTGGAAACGATTAAGCCAATTTGTTATGTGTACTTTTCTTTTAATAATATTGAAATGAAAACTGTAATAGTGTTGTACCAAAGAAAATAATTTGGTATAGATATCCAAAAAGATAAGGTTCGAAATGTTTCACGGTGAATTTGCAGTAACAAAATCAAAATTCACGATGCTCTGCTTCCGTTTCATGAATCCTTCATGTTTGCTATGTTGGGTGAGTAGCCCGCAGTAGCTATCCTAATTCATGGGACTTCCATCTGTCGCTTTATTAAAAAAGGCGCATCCTGGGATCGGAAACGTGATCCGAGTTAGATTCGAACCTGGGACTTTTAGATTGGAAGTTTAGCACGCTTAGCATTAAACTATTCGGGTCCCTATAAGTATGTTAAGGTGGGAGACAATATATCAAAACTATGATATGGAATTCCTCAGATTGTTCTTTTTTTTTGCTCCATTACGGATTTGATTATACAGCCTTGGTCAAAAGTATTAAGCCATTTATTTCCTTTCCGTGAAAACTAAGGCCAAAAATTCCTCGTTATCACTTTTATTGTTTTCGTCGCAGGCATAAAAGGGTGATTAAGTAATTAACAGCAAAACAGTAGCAAAAGGTTGCAAAATAACCTCAACCAAATACCTCATATGGCTAATTAATGATTTTGTAAAAAAAATTTGAAACCGAAGTTAGTTGTGAGTAAAGTGTTGAGCTGAGTAGTTTAAAAGTAAAATTGCGGAAAACTAGTGAATTGACAGATAAAGCAGGATCCCTTTTTTACACGAGGAAGGAAAAACGCAGAGAGTTCGTATATGTGAGGGTCGCATGAATAGTCAATGGTATATAAATGTACTAGTACCCTGTCTTCAGCCATCATTTCGGAGGATTTTTGGAGTTATGGATTACAACGATATCACATTTCAACAGGACAATGCTCTCTACCACACATTTTGAACAACAAGACAATGGATAGAGGAAAACCACATTCGGCTTTTAGATTGGCCTGTTCAATCACCGGATCTAAATCCGATTCAGCATTTGTGGTCTACGTTAAAGATTTGTACACAGGGCGGTACGAACTGATTACCTGTAATACAGGAAACAGCCTCCTTATGCGATGAACATGCAAGTAAATTGTAAAAGTGAATTTTCATTTACAATTTTTGCACTTTTTATGGGTAAAAGTCTGATAATGAAAAGTTGAAACCACTAGCAAAATCACCCACAGTTCAAATTGTGCTGTTAATTAATTTTCTCCAATAATAAAGCGAAAATAATGAATGTGTTGGAAAACTCCCATCCACCAAAGATAAGGGGTTTGTTTTTAATGATTTTTATTCGTAAATGAGGAAACATTTTCATTCCAATTTATAGCCAGCGTAGACATCCTGGGGCTGACAGAACAAATCAATATCTGTAAACCGAAACTGGCAGCCAACAGCTCCACGCTCTTAACCAACCGTAGCGAAACCAACCCATTCAGTTTCATCGAATTAATTGGACATTTTCATCGTACTGCCCCCAATCAGGGGATGGTATCCCAGTAGGCCGATGAAATGAACTAAAATTAATTCAGTAATAACGAACCAATCTCTGCCCCATCAATCCTCCCTTATCAGAAGTGCTGATATACCCCCCAACCGTCTCGTAATTCTTGCCCAGTTGAAGTGCAAATCACCAGACTCTCCCGCCTTCCCTCCACCTCCTGGCTTTCAAGCCGCCACAACCCTAACTGACTATTCACAATTCTATCTCAAGCCGAAAATCCATTTCACCTGGGAACAGAAATCAAATTTTCTGGAGACGGCGCTAAGCCATTGAGAAATTATGCAAAAAAAAATTTATTTATTCCAGGAGCACTGTCCAGGCTTTTGACTAGCAACAATGCAAAAACTGGCGGGCGGGTCGGGTATGCATCCGGTTGCTTGTTTTATTATAAAATCTCCTACCGTGAAAAATGGTGAAGTGAGTGTGTAAGGGGAACATAAAATATTTTGCTCCAGCACGAATCTGTTTGGGAGAAAATCCAATTTTACTGAGGGGGTGACGGAATATGCATGCACGTCATTTCTAGTTGGGTGTCAAATTTGCACAAATTTTGAGGACAGGTGATGTTACCTACCGTTGCGGCAATGGGGCCAATATGTTTTTGGTGGAACCACAGATAAAAAGGAAAAGTCTATTCTGTTACAGGATTAGCATATGCCCCATTTTTCCCGTTCGTTTGTCATATTTTAGAGACGAGAAGGTTTGCTTTCGCTTCCAATTTGTAACAGATAATAGTTTTGGAAATTCGGGGACAATTTACATGGCTTCAGAATTGAACGTGTACACGAGAAATAAGGGAATGGTAAGAATAATAATATTAATTACAGTCTAGTAGTTCTGCCTCCTTGATTCATTACCTTTTGATGGTTTTTCATCTCCTGTTACCAATCCCGCCCCGTGCTTAATTCTTGCTTCAAGTTTCTGTTGACGATGTCCTTGATATTTTTGTGGTCTCAAGTCCAATGCCACTGGAGTGGACGAGATTAATCCATAATTTAAATTCAAATGTAAATGCCAATCTCTCAATATTTGCGTCGCAACAAAGTTTTTAATGCTCATCAGTCAGACTTTAGATTTCTGCCAATCCCTTGATAATGACAACTTTATTATTCTAGTGATGTTGAACTTATCAAAGGCCGTCGATTCCCGCTAGCCACGGCATTTTATGTAGAAAGCTTATTACTGAATTTAATTTACTGTTCAAACCACTAAATTAATCATCAATAACTGTCTTTTCTAATGGCAGATCCCTATCTACATTGGTCTCCCCAAGGTTCTATTTTGGGCCCCTTACTTTTCTGAATATTTGTAAATGACTTATTTGACTAAATTTCACATAGTGAGTTACATCTTTATGCTGATGACGCCAACATTTTCTTCCACGTCTGTTAGGCCTTGTGGAAGATGAACTTACAATAGGCTTATTCTCAACCCCCGAAAGTCATCTTGCTTAAAGATTTATAATTTCACTGCCGACATATATGTATGTATATGGTTTCTCGCCTGCTATGCTTGATGGGTCTGTTATTAAACAAAATGCCTCAAAATATGCGATTTTTTTTTCGTCCTTCCAGTCTTCTAATTTCTTGACTTTGGACTTTAGTAACGAACCTTAGGGTACCCAATTAAATGATGGGAAAGATCGTGCACTTGTTTTGTGCGCTAAGAAAGCTACAAATACATAATTAAGTAAACTTATGGTAAATAAATCCTTGAAAATGTCCAAAGTTCCCACGAAGTATCCCTAACGACCAGGAAAGCATTAAATTCAAGTCGTGAAAAATTCAAACATCCTGACAGGGACGTCTCGAGCATTTCCCCCTACTAAAACGTTTATTGCGCGCGAAGGATGCAGGCAGATTAGAGCGAGTACTTCCCCAAACGTCCCGGCGTAATTTATGTCTTATTTTTGTTTAAATTTTTTAGTTAAGCACGAAAGCGATTATTTGGGAAGGTTCATTATGAACGTGACCAGAAACCCAAAGTGTCCACTGACCCCTAAACTGTTTCTCCTCAATTTCCGTGACACCGAAGGAATATCAATCACCGGGGAAGGTAAGGTGGCTGGCCGCCAATGTGGCTTCGTCACTTCAATGGCATGGCCGGATCATTTTTTAAGACTCACTGGCATCGGGTCTGTTCGCCTCAAGCAGAAACGTCTTGCCGCCATGAAATTAATCACCTGCAAAGAAACGTGCTGCGGAAGAAGTTGCACGCTATGTAATACTGGCTGTGACTGGCCTGCAGCATCCGTGGAATGCAATGAGCAAATCAACATCCGTTCTGGCATTTTCATACTTCGACAGCGTGGCTCCCCACCTTGGAGGTGACACCAAAAATTTATAAGTGATGTTTAATCAGCTAGCAGAGCGTTTAGTAACGGATGCCTTTCTGCACCTTTTGATTATGTCAATTGCAGTGCGGCGACAAAACGGCGAAACAAAGTGCAATTTTCAAGAAAACCTACCTTCGAGGTGATCTCTCGGGCTCCATCATTGAACTAACATCCGAGCGGTTTTACAGTTAGATACCGCGCGATATCTGGTTTCCTAAGTGCAGGTATAAGTACGTGACACAGCCGGAGTGAGGCTCTTGCAGCTCACCACAGAATGTTTTCTTGATGATTGCACATCGCGTCGTACTGCCATTGTGCGCGGGTAATCAAGCGACAGAAATCGCTAGTTATCTTCCGACCGTTTAATCTGATTATACTCGTAAAATCCGCTGATTATTTGACGGACAAGATATACTGTGAGATACACACACTGCCCGCCAATTTATTTACTATAGAATTTTGCCGACTTGGATTGCATTTAACTTTTGAATGCGGTTGGGGATTTAGAGGATTACGGTTATTTTGATTTTAAAGTCATCAGTTCTTGCAGATCTTTCTCACCAATTGAGGCTTGTAGTCGTTTGGGTTCATGCAAACAAATGCCAGCAATTGGCAATTTTGTTTTTCCCAAAATAACATAAATCTTTTGTGACATCCATTTTAGAAACACGAACTTTAGGTTGTGTGTGATTTTACAAAATTTTGGTACTTTGTCCCGAAAGTGATGGGCAAATAAAATTAGAGCCAGTAATATTCGGCCCTGACGAAGTTATAGTGCTCCAAGGAGGAGTAGGTAGAACGGTCAACATAGCAGTTATTGAAACTTTAATCGTCTTATCCACGAAATGACACATTTTGAAATGGTGGATGCGAATACTGGGACACTAATTGTTGTATTCGTTAGGAGTGGCTTTTTTTTAAAATTTACAATTTTTCTTGCACTGCTTCCAACCATTTATTTTGCCACATTGCCTTTGATAGGATAAATCATATAATAATATTCTTATCTAAAAATTGAGAGCTGTGGGCTTCCTTTCCTGTTTAGTGTTCTTTCTGAACTACTAAGAAATACATTTGGTGTATCACAAGGCAGTAATCTAGGTCCACTTTTATTTATTATTTGTTATCAATGATGTTTCCCTTATTTCTAGCCATTTGGATATCCTTTGTTACGTGGACGACGCGAAACTTTTTCGGACAATTTCAAGTAGCATAAAACCTAAATGTTTTCAATTTCACTATTGATGGACAGTATCTTAAGAGAGTTGACAAAGTGAGATGTTTGGGTGTTGCACTTAATTTGCGTTTTTCATTTGAGGATCACATTGATTCTATTGTGAGTAAAAGTAAGGCCACTTTGGCTTTTATAAAAATATGGGCTAAGGAGTTTGATGATCCATACATCTCTCCTTGAATATGCTAGCCCGGTTTGGTATTCCCTTCATGAATTCCAAATCAAGCGCATTGAAGCTGTTCACCGAATATTTCACTCAAATTCAACTCAAACCTCGACGGGAATCGGAAAATTGTTTTGAGTTTTGATTGCTTGCAAGCTGTTGTTAACTCGCCTGAATTGCTGGACTCTTTTAAAATCTCAATCTCAATTCGCTTTTTGAGATTCTACACCTAGATCAACAGTGGACTAATTATGGCTTTAACCATACGCTTAACGATAGCGACAGCTCTCTAATTTAAAAAATATCTACGCAATATTTGAATATTTCTTGTCGCTCGCTATATAAATTTACGATAGAGTAGTTCAGATATACATATATTCATGGAACATGCAAAAGCCCAACAGTAGTTTTTAAAAAATTTGTTAGATTGGGATTTTTTTGTATGCTGATTTCACATTTAGTGTCCGTAGGCTCAAAATATTAAACTTCTTTAAATTATCATGGTTTGGCACATTGGGGTTTTTGGAGTCATTGATTTGAAATATGGTACTCAATTTACAAATCAAGATAACGGTTTTAATATGGCGCAGGAAAAATAAATTTATTTAGATCTTCATAAAACCGGTACATGGGAGTTTTTGAAGTGAAACTTCTTATTGCCCTCTGCAATTTCACGGAAGAATATTTTAGATATGTTTCATGCAACGACTGCAAATTTCCCCCACCGTCTGCCCAAGGTCAAGTACCATAAACGGATATGCTGTTGAGGACTTGAGTAGTCTGAAGTTGTGATGCTCTCTAGTTCTATTGGCCCCCCGACATAAAGTCCTTTCAAGTAGTAATCAGGGTATAAAGTATCTTCAGCACGCGGGTTTATGTATATACATACATTCCCTACACATGCCGCATATAATGTACTCGAATATATACTCCCACCCGAAGCACCTCCAGCAGGCAAACGACTTAAAGCTGTTGTTGACCCGGATAACTTTCTCAATCATTGAGATATCGCCGAAATTATGGGCAAACTATTTCGCAAAATCACCCAGATACTGCGGTTCTGAAGCACATCTGCCCGCTTCCAAGGAATTTGCGAAAGAAACAAAAGTTCCGCGCTAGAAAGCATTCGGCTGATTGCAGAAGTTTTCTTCTCTCACTTTATTTGAAAATTTGCTCATTATCCTAAGCCAGTCAAAACACACCCCTAAAGCGAGTTTTCCGCTCAATTTCTCATATATTAGGGGGGTTTTGCCCCAGAATGGGTAATTCTGTGCCCGAGCAGCGTTGCATCGCAGAGAGTGCGCTAGTCAGTTGCAATGGAACTAATGGTTCGTTCTGCCTGCACCACTGCCACTGCTGTCTACGAAAGCACCTGAAGAAATAGGTCACTCATGCTTACGACTGAGTAACAGTTTACGAACGCTGGAACTGAGTCTGCCATAACCAGTGTGCTCTGGCTAACGTGGTGCGCTTGTTAGGTCTTCTCCCAATTGCCCAGGTGGGTTTTTTTTTCGCCTGCATTCGAGCGATGCAACGGCAGCATCAGCAGAACTTAAGTGGGAGACGAAGCAACTCTAGAAATCGCCCGAATGTACTTACACACATCACCAAGTAACGCTTAACAAGTAGAACGTGAAAATATGAGGAAAAATGTTTTCCTACTAACGGGAGCAAGCCAAGAGAAACGCCAAAAGGTGGAGAGTCCGCCTCTAATGATGGACACGTCGGATGATACGATACACCCGGGAACCACTTAGTTCTCCAAGGAGATCTGCTTAGTTTGCGTCTTTACGTCATCATACGCCCGCAACGGGATGGGGCTGCTTGTATGTATTACTGAATTAGATTTAGCATTAGGAAATCGGAGACGGAGATGGTTTCTGGGATGAATTACCAATTAACAGCCCCCGCAGACAGGTAAAACTAATTTCAGTTTGCCTTTGTAGCCACCTGCCATCGCCAGAACAGGGGTGAATTGAGTTACTCATCATTAAGTCTCCAGAGGAATTATCTCAACCAAACTATGCCCTGAAGGTTGATGTCTGGAGATTGCGTAGGTCTGAGATATTAAGAAAACGAGAAGACTTCCCTCGGACGACGTGCACGCTGCTGCGACCAAACCAAACGACCACGAGGACTGCAGGAATATTCTTGAGATGCTTCTTATCAAAACACCGTCTTGCCCGTCGTAATACTAACCTACCTGTCTGATGGGATGGAGGTGAAGTGCATACTCGTTGCGGCGATAATGAAAGATTGAGATAATTATCACGTGAGCGAGTCAGTAACCTTAAAAAGTTTATTGTTGTGGATCCGTTGCAGTCGTTCGGAACACCACGGGAAGCAGATTGATTTATGGGCTACGCGGACCATCTTTGTTAATTACTCGAAGGTCCACAAAAAACGCTAAAAGGCGAACTCGTTTCGTAACGTTACGGTCGACTCCTCCTAGGAGCTGACCTTTTCCTTCCATTCCCAATCTATTCCTTTCTGCCCGCATTGAGGTGCTATGGTGGTGGTTCTCTGAACAAGGGAAGTAATGCCTCTATTTATTTCGACAGGGCAGAAATCCCATTAAGGTGCATCTTCTTCACTTTATCTATCTAATCGACATCCGATTTTTGTCTTGATGGGGTAACAAGTTGTCTAGATTTTTATTTATTGCACAAGATCGTAAACTTTTTCGTTTTTACCATTGTACAGTACTGGAAAGGGAAAAGCTAGGGGCTGTACAGTGCAAACGGAGTGAAAAATTTTATTGTCGGAAAATAATATCGTTCAAATAGCCACCACGGCTTCGCTCAATGGCGCGTGTTCGAGAGGTCGAATTTTCCATTACATTTTGCGAGAAATGAGGCTCCGCAGCAATAATTTCGCGTCATATGTTGGCTTATTAGCATAGCCAAATATCTTGACATGATACACACGAAATAATCTGAAGATGTTAAGTCACACGATGTTGGCGGCCAATTAACATAACCGTTTCATGAAATTACGCATCCATGCAATGTAGCGTTTTTTTTCGCCACCTGTGTGGCACGAAGCGCCGTCTTGTTAAAAAAATCCTTATATTGGATAAATAACGTCACAAAAAATATTTAATCATCGCTCTATACCTCTCCCTATTCATGGTTAATCCTACCCCATCAGTATTCTTGAAGATTCCGGTAATGGCATCAAACAGTAAAAATTCCGGGCGCAATGGCCATTCCAAGTTATTTTATGGATTGTTTTCACCTCGTCGAGAAGTTGCGATATGAGCTATTTCGAGTTTCCCTTTTGGGTTTTAGAAAAGTAAAGTTTATGTGAATCACCCTAAGACGATTCAATAACTCTTAGAAGAAGTCGAATGCCAAATTTGTGCAATTTAGCCATCTTTACTACAAAACGTCTTCCAAAATTTCGGCAAAGGGCTACACACCTGCCAACGGACCCGCGGGGGCCATTTGATTGCAATATTATTTCATGTGTAATGTCAACTGTTTACATTTCACAAATCAATAAAAATTCCGAAAGATATCGCAGTCATCATGAGATCGTCAGCATATAAGAGACAATTAGAGGCAATATTTTCAGTCAATTCGTTTATAAACAACAAAAATAATAGCAGACCAAGAATGGATCCTTGTGGGACACCAGACACGGCAAGAAATTTGAAAAATCTAGGTATAACCTGAAAACACAACATGCAGTTTACAGTTAGATAAATGAGGTGACAGCCACGACAATAAGGGCCCCTGTAAACCATATCCTTCCAGTTTGCTTAGAAGAACAGCATGGCATGCATGATCAAAAGTTTTTGAAAAGTCTGTATAAATTGTGCTCACTTGTCGCTTCTCCAAAAATATCTAATTCTATTCTTCAATTTAAACCATTTAAATATTTTTCTGTGTGACTTACTTCGGAGGCATAAAATGTTAAATTAGTTGACATCTAGTTTTTATAGTGTTAAAAAATTGTTTATTTCTGCCCGTATAATAACGAAATGTTTAAAAAAGCGTCCGATTACATAAAACGCCCACCCAAGTATACACTTATGTATCTGTGAGAAACAATGACATTCCAGTTCACATTGCGAACAAAGCCCGCGTGACGATTTAAATTCATAACCCTAAAATTCCATCATGTCTGCTTATCCCACAAATGTTTGTCGAATCAATAAAACCCGAGTCGCCGGCATAATTGCATAACAAACAGTGAGCAAATCCATTTCATTTCGGCTTACTAGCTCCACCTGAATGGCATTGTCAAAATTTTCTTATTACATCTCCCAGTCCCGAGACCAACTCCCAAAGAAGTTTGCCCAGCGTTAAGTTGCGAACGCATAATGGTCGATTCCGCCCCCAACATGCCGCGGCCGTCAAGTGAACGAAATGATATCTTTCATAATTTTGTGTGCGAATCCATTTCTGGACTGTTACGAAATGGTCCAATTCATCAATCAGGGTGACAGTTTAATGATAAAATTGCACCCGACCACGGATGCCGAGCGATCGAAAGAGATAATCCCTAGCCCTGCTGAAGATGGACCTCACACCAAAGTGGCAAGTGCGCCCAAGTAGGAAGCTCTTCAAGTGTGCTCGCCGCATAGCACTCACGACTTGGAAACTCCATTGAATGCAAATGGGGCGACAGGTGATAATTTTCACTTTTTAGACGTGGAGAACTCTCAAAAACTACTGACCCCGTGCAGCTAAGTTTTTACGCGTGCGCGGATGTGCGGCAAAAAACCCTATGCATGGCGTGGATTGCGCAACCGTGCGCCAGGCATGTCAGCGTGCACCTCGGCTGGGAGAATCTGAAGAACGGATGGGTTGGATAATGCGCTTCCCATGCCATTTAGGGCTAATTAACGGAGCTTTTCCGTGGGGCCTGGCGCGCTCTTTTTGCGCGGGAAATTGTTACGCTGCGCTACTTTTGTAAAGCCGAACTGCTTTTTACGTTCTACGAGTGTGCTTCACGGGTAATTTGGGGTTTTACTATTGAGCCCATTTTGTAACAGCGCAAATAGTGAAAGAATTGTAACATTCGCGTTATAAAACGGATTTTTGCGGTATACGCAGCAGTGGGATTACCTACTTTTCCCAGTTTGAGACAATACAATGAAACAGGAGTGAAAGGCTTACTTTTGGGAAGTTGTATAAATCCTGACTAGGCATAAAGTTGACGTAGCACCATACGAAGAACAAAAAGGCAAAACCATGTTTGTAGTTGAAAATTAACTTTTTCACAATTTTTACGCATTAGTACAATTCCAATGCCTGCGCAGAAAACTAAACTAGGCTGAATAATATCAGCTGTTGTTTCTGACAATGTCCAAGACTTATATCATGGCCAGAAACCGAGACTGAATGCTTATTGTCGTACCTTAGTGCAACAATAAGATCTATGAAGATGTTTTAAGAACTCAAAACCGAAATTTACAGATGAGAAATATTGTGAAATTCCTTTGGGACATGTGTGTACATAAATGATCGGTAGGTATGTTGTGCACTTGCCAACCCTGTTGACTTCATCGGTAGAACTTCCTGAGTCCTGAAATATAATTATTTCTCAACTTAAGAAAATGGACTGTCGGTTAACATCTGATCCCAGATTGAAGATGGTCCCGTCATCGTTTCCTTACTAAAATAAAATAAAAGCGTTTACCATAATAGTCAAAACGACTGCTATATTTTCGGCTTCGTTGAAAAGTTTGATTCAACTAGCTTGTAATCGATCAACCGACCGACGCATATCCATCCTCGCAGCGCCCGGTCAAACGAGAATATTGCCACCGTCCGTTATAGCGTGTGTGTATGATAGTCCAAACCTCTCGATTCCTCGTCGTGCACACGAAATTGGTCTTTCACACTCTTCTTTAGAACATTTCGAAGTTGACCCGAATTTCGGCCAAAAAACTTTTGGTCTCCAAAAAGAGAGGTGACACGACCTCGGAGCTGGGTTTTGCGTTAATGTGATTGTTTCACGTCTGGTGTGGCAGGTCGCGCCATCCTGTTCAAACCAGAAAAGAACATCGTCCGTGATGGAGAATTATGCATGCCAAAAAGAACGCGTTACTTGCGAATTGCCATTGTAAAATGTACTCCATATACGTAATGGGTCTTCACAATTAACCCTTCGAAGGCGTACCTCTCAATAGGACTTTACTAGGCACTTTTCCACTTTTTGTTTTTGTAATTTTAAAACTAAGCACAACATTAAAAATGGGTTCTCTTTTAATTTGTATGGAATATCCATTTTGAATAAATTTTCCGCAACTACCAGAACTTGATTCATTCAAAGGCACTTATTTCAAATAAAAAAAGTAAAAGGACCTCCAGGACTCGAATTTATCTTCAGCCTTTCGCCTCAGTAAATGAAGTCGATTACCATATTTCTTCTGGAATTGGCAAAAAAGCTTAAAACTCCTTAGTGAAGCAAGTGAGAGCTGTAAATCTGACATTAATCAATAGATCCGCCCGAGGCCGATGAGGTACAAGAAGAATCTTGCTCGACTGTAGGGAGCAGCAAGGGAAACAAAATCACCCGCTAAATTTAAATTGCACTTTGCGAAAGTCAACAAGGTCGTTAAGTGATCAGAACTCGATTATTTCTGCTTCGAAATAGCGGGGCCCAGTGTATAATGGGTCCCCGGCAAGCGGAACAACGGAATAGGGATGAGGACATCCTCCTGTAGTATCCCGCAATCCCACAGCTGTAAGAAGGAAATAAATTTCCGCATTAATTTCTGACCAAGCCACCACAGAAAGGGGCGACTCCGGGCGAATTATAAATTCAGCCCTTCACGCTACCTACCATATCTGTCTACCAGCCTGTCTGTCTGTCTATCTGTCTGCCGACATCATTAGACAACTCATGCAGATGGAAATGTTTGAACATCTCATTACACCGGCAAGGATCGTTCGGCCCAGTTTTCTTCGTGGGACTTTTTATTCAAAGAAAAATTTCCATAGGGAAGGAATCACAGTAATCCTGCACAGTCCGGTAAGCAATCAGTTCAAAGAGTAAAGAACCTAAGCGAAATGGGTGCAGTCGTAGAAGAAGAAAGAAGCGGAAAAACATTTTCAAATGGGAATTGCGACAGTACACGCGTCCGCCTCTAGTGGGTACACCAGCCGCTGCCGCCTGCGGGAACAAAGGCAGCCACTTCTTAGAGACTGAATTGGCGCACGCTGCCGCCTGGCTGCCATCGGATTCCTGCACGACCGATCAATATATGCTCACGACAATTATTCATAATTCGTGATTGAGGCGAATGTACTCGACGTAAACAGGCACAGATAACAGAACCGCAGACGTGTCTTGAAATCTTGAAAACTCATTGAACGTCTGAGGAGCGGAAAGGTAGGCACTTGTCGGTGGATACCAATACACTTCCGACGCAGTGCTAATTTGGAGAGGCACTATGGCAAAGAAAAAAAATGGGGGCTTTAGATAAGGCTACCTTGGCAAGCTGCATTAGGTAAGGGCCTCTTCCTGTCGCAATTAGTGCGCCCGAAGGAAAATAGACTTCCGCAAATTTATTATCTGAGTCATTGCTGGATTTCATTGTGTCTGTCTAAATTGGATGAAATTTAAATTGTTCAATCTGCCGAATTCTAAGTTTAAACGAGTTGGGTGTATTGGGGTGATAAAATTGTCGAACCTACAGTCGACATTTATAAGGTTTTAATATGTCTTTAGTAAGAAAATCAATAAACAGCTTTCGTGACCACTATGAGATCTGGCAAAGGTTCATGCAAATGCCGCATGACAATACAAAGCCACATACGGCTTTCTGATGATTGAAATGAGTCCAAATCGAGAAAAAAAAATGTGTCGACACTATTGTTGAGGTTTCAAACATTTTTTTTTAACTTTACCTCGTCAGTACATATTTTTGTTGCAGAACTTCAACAATGTTCGATAGTTAAACACCTTTCCTCCGTCATGTACAAAAGCCCCTTGAAATTAAAAATAGCACCTGAACCCGCAGTCCATTAAAGCTCGACAACACATTGCATGCGCGATGAAAGTACAAAAACCACATCCCATTTCTCGACAAAACTCAATTTGTCTGCATGCTGAGTGCAAAATTGAGGCAGGGACAAAGAAGCATTTAACAGGTGCAAAACTATTTGAGTCTCCACCGAGTCCTTTGAGAAAACCCCTCTCATGTAAATTGCTCGTCGTTCGACAGAGCTGACGTTAAGTCGAGCGAAAAACAAAATGAAACGATCGTTCGTTGAGAGGATGCCGCCCAGTCGAGCAATTAGCGATGATTGGAAACAGATAGATATATTGATACAGACTGATTATTGCGAGGGGAATCAGTTGTAAGGAAGCGCTCGTCTTTAAGACAGTGGATGACCCATTTCCGAATCGCTCATAAGATGTCCCTCAACTGATGCTTATCGTCCGTCGAAGTAATATTCCCTGGAGCTCGCGCCATTTTAAAGCCATCGTAAAACTAACTCTCATCTGAGGGCAATACACCGGCGAAATGGAAACTGCTTTACGACCCCATTGTCCTGGCTGTTATTAATGGCGAACACCCTCGTAAAGGTTCACACGCGAAACATAGTTGAAAGTTTGAGTGCTTCTTGGCACGGTTACCATACAGCGCCTTTTATTGCTAATAACGTTGACGTGTTAAGTGTGCATCGAGAACAAAAAAAAAATTAGCTGCTTGATGCCGCTCTGGATGATTCTAGTTAATAGGCTTAGAGGACAATAAAAGAAAAGACGATTTCCCATCGATTTATTGCGGAATACAAACAGTTTCATCACGTAAAGTACTTTTGAAGTTTCTCAAAGGTTCGTTTTATCTAATACTGCTGGGTACGGCAAACAAGAAACCCTTCTGCGCAATAAAACTTACCCAACTGCTGGAAGACTGGGAATCCTTCCACCGACCGACGGCATTCTCGAAACTCCATTTTATGTTGCTCCTCGAGGAGCTCCCACAAGAGCTGAACGTTGTTCAATTAAAAGTGAACTCATACTAAAACTTTTCCTATTTCCTGATTGAGCTCGTTTGACGTCAGGCTGCAGGTCTATTTTTAACCAGTTAGGCTTCATCCGGCACGAGCGCACTTACCTTCTAATTGTTTTTGTCTCCTGGTAGCTAACCTCCATCCTCTCTATATTAAATTCCAATCTTCCTTACAATTAAGTGTGTTGACCTTCCCGCGAATTTTGCCCCTTTTGAAGTGATTTATTCCTGAGGTCGTTGTAAAAGTAGAATCGTGCAACTACTTGGAGGAGCAAATTTATTTCCTTTTTGATTTAAAGGATATTATTTATGACATCCCTCCTTTATGTAACGTGTGTGCAAACAGGTTTTTTAAGCTCCTATGGGAAGATATCTCAAAATATCCATACACTTGCCGACTAATCCACCTATCGACGGTGACCAGATCTGTTGGGTCGACAAATAATCGACCTATTTATGGCTCCATTGGCGTGTCTCTATATGGTCTGGTGATACGTCCGCCGACGTTGACGTTAAACAGTGTACCTGCCAGGCCAGGCCGTTAGATCTCTGTAGGTATGAGGTAGGATTTTTTCTATGTTATGATGTATCGACTTATCGACTTATTTGAGTTTACCATTTTGCTGATGATGTTTGATTTTTTTATATCAAACTCTGATGTATTGAGTTCTCTTGCTAAAAGTTTCGTGATGAATAAACAGGAAATTATTGGCTTTGTTGAAATCTGAAGTCGAAGTCAAAACTCTGGCTTATTTTCGTCTATACAGTAAAAACGATTTGAAGTTGTCCACGAAGTTTGAACCGTTCACTTGGCCAAGGGGGTGGATTATTTAAAAGATTTTTTGAATATTATTTTTTATTTTAAATCGGAAAATGTGATTATCTAATAAATTTCTTCTCTTTATTTCCAGGTAAGAATTGATTCACTCCAGTTCACTACTCAAAAATATTATAAGCGAATAGAGATGTGAACTGTATTTCCAGCAGTAAGTAGCTAATTGAATTAGACTAAATGAGGCGTTCCATACCAAAACTCGTCTTGTCCACTAGAAACCGCGCGAAATTTTTACGCTCACGGGTGCACTCTCTACTCTTTGCTCGAGAACTTTATTAAATTCAAATTTTGAAAATAGTAATAATAAAAAGATGCACAAATGATTTCTTAATAGAAAGTAAGACAGTTTAGAAAAAATTACAACATGTATCATTTTCGGATGCATTTGACTCCGTAAGATATCTAAATGACATTCTTTACATTTTTTTTGTATTTCGATAAGAAGAGTTTTGGAATGGGACGCCTCAGATATTATATAATTTGTTTGCCATGTACCTAACTTGTAACTTGTGAAATATGGTATGTGGTAGCTATCATATGGAAACATACCCATTATCAAAAATTTCGCGTTACACTTCGGAAGAACGTTTGTTATTTCTGAAGACCCATCACAAAAATAAAGAAATTTGTACAGTGACTATTCGCAAGTTACTTGTTCGTTTTGGTGTGCATAAAGGGTCATCGGTGCCCCACTATGTAATAATATGATAAAGAGAAGCCTTACGCGTTATCGTTTTCAAAGATGCGGGCAAAGGAATTATTGCACCGTACTTTTTTGAAAATAATGGAGTTATCTCCGTGACTGTCCATAGTGATCGCTGGCGTGGTTTGTTGAAAAAATTGTTTTAGTCAGAATTGGAAGAAATGGACGTAAATGATACGTAATTTCAACAGGATGGCGCGACCTGCCACATCGCACACGAAACTATGTATGACGTTAACGCAAACGAAGGCCCAAGGTTGAGTCTTCTTTCATTTTGGAGGCCAAATTTGGGTACTGAGAAGTTGCGATTTGAGCTATTTTGACTCTGGAGTTTCTTTCGAAAATTATGATCTATGTGAACCACCCTGAGACAAATCAAGAAAGAATTCCAACGCCAATACGTGCAATCCAGTCGGATCTGCTGACATTTTTTTTAATGTCAATGGTTTGCAACGAAAGTATTTGGGGGTTTTCAATGCCACTGATTGATTACGAATCTGTTAACTAAATTTGGGACAAAATAGTGGAGCAAAAAACAAAAAACCGCTATATTGGATGCGCCATTTTGTTTTCGTAAATTTAGACAAAAGATTCGCAATCAGAAACCTCAGGAACTTAGTTCCCATTACAAAGTTTACGATTTTCGGCCAAATACTATTTGTTCTACGAAAACAAGTTATACGCAATAGATGTGAGGAATTTGGTTCTCTACAAAATTGGTAATAATCATTTTTAATTAAATATTTAGTAGAACCAAAATATCCCTCAAAAAATCTGTTCAATCCTCTAAAACCAAAATGACGACTTTTCCCAACGTCTTTTTAATAGCAACATGAGTGCTATAATTTTCAGGTGTACTACATAATTTATTTGGGAATGCACCGTTGACGTTTTCATAAAATATTATATTATCAAAAATGTATTCTTGAAAAATTAAAGTCTACAGAACGAATTGTTAGGAAATGTGGTACATTTATTTGAATGTATTTTATTACATGTAATGCAGTGTATGAATTTTCGGTAGAAGGATCGATCTATGGTGTACCTAATTAGGGCATTGGATGGACATAAAAAGATTTACAAAAGTTACAGTTTTACTAGCAATGCCAAAACTATTGTCTGTTCCCGGAATAATAGTGCGTTTCAAATTGCAAAATACAAATAGTATTCTCACCTGAGCTTACCGTCATGCAAAGTTCCAAGGGGTCATTTATCCAGGCGGAAGAGCGACGAACTGGAAAGAAAGACAAAGGTTCGTTGAAAAAGTTGTCTAACTGAAAAAAATCTATTAGACTAAAACTGTAATCAAGGCGTATTGTTTGGACGAAGAAAAAATTCTATCAATAGTCCATTGACCAAAAAGCAATTCAAAATAGGTCGCCCCGTCAGTCATTGACACATGTCTTCTTGAGCGGCTCATCAGCATTCAACAAAAAGCCTCACAGTTCCTTTTGAGCAGAGCCACTGATGCCGTCTTTGGCATCACTCCTTGCCTTAGCGGTGATCTTATTAGTTCAAGAATTATTGGGGCGGTCTCGCCGGGCACCTGGCTCCCTAGGAGAAACCCGGCCACAATGCAAAGCCAAAAGATTCAAGTTTACATAACTGTTTGCGGATATCTCATTATTGCGCTTACACTAAACTCATTTGAACAGGTTTCCATAGGCAGTGGACTGTGCGACCACCGCGGTGGCAAGCACAACTTTTCGTCTTGGCGATTACGTGTCGATTGCTGGGCGCGAGGTGAAAGTTCTTGAAGAAAAGATTCGTTTTAAGCTCAGACGGGGCATTGGCTGTAGGGTCGGGGCAATCATTTGAATTTCGCAATTTTCGCACATAATTGAGGTACCGAATAATTTCCAGAAGGCCATGCGATTGGAGACATAGAGGCGGCTCAAATGATGCAAGATATCTTAATACTGTGGACCTTGCCTTAATGCGCCTAATTGCTGGAAAGTAGTCTTCCTTCAAATAAACGCTTCCACTGATGCCCCAGAAAAATGAAATTTATTCATTTGATGTAATCCAACGGCAGGAAATAATTGTTAATGACATCCCGGCTGTGTACAGTACTTTCGTCGGCAATTGTGCGCCAATATAACTTCGAATGAATTTTACTCGCTTGCTAGTAAAAAAAATTATATAATGGGATTAGCCTCCATCATCAGATTTCCTACCAACTAGGGAAACAGCTAGACAGCACAGGGGTACTGTGCCCATGGGAAATAGCAGGTGAAATTTTAATTTACGTGCACCTTCCCCATCTGGTGGTTGAATGTATTTTCGCAAAACAATAGGAACCCGCTGATATAATATCCGTGCCTCGTGCGGCAATTAAGTTGTTGAATATCCGCGCACATCTTACAAATTAAAAGATTGAGAAGGTCGATCAGATCTTGCTGCTGCGGCCATTGGCTTTGGCAGTTTAGCTAATTATGTTCAAATTAGCAAACGAATATTACTCAACTTCAGTGTGCGCTCTTTCGCGCTGCATCGGGCATCGTGAATGAGCCGCAGTCATTCATTTCACCTTAAATAATTTTTTTATTGCGTTTTTGTTTAGATTGGCTTCGGCCCTGACACGCTTCAGGTGGGAATTCGCAGTCAATGGGTCACGAGAGCTTTAAGACTGTTAATAATGCTGTGGTAGGTCTTAATGCGTGCGTCCTAAGTATGCTTGTTAAGAAAAAATATTAATGATGTATTGCTTCCCTTTGTATTTTATTTAGGCGCTAGTAAAGACTCAGATTACAGCTGATATTGTCTCGTGTAGCCTTGCTTAGAGGTGAGACTGTAGGGAAATACTTTATTCAAATTTCTTCAAAAATTGAATTTTAATCGAAGACTGTTTAAGAGATTTTGTCGCGTGCCATTCCGAAGATTAATGCCTTTTTTCTCCATGGTATATTTTTATGCAAAACAAAAATTTACCTACAGATTACATTCAGGGGCTACATCCGTTTGGGCGCTTTCTTTTTAAACAGCAATTTGACAAGAAAAAAAATGTCATAAGACATGGGCAAATAGTATTAGCAGGCTAAACTTACACGATGGGTTCCTAGTAAAATTATATATTAATCAAGATAGACACTGTCACGGGGAGAAAAAAACAACAACTTTTAAATCATGTTGTCAAGGAGTTAGTTATATGTGCATAACCAAATAAACAACCAATAACAACAATCCATCCTGTTATATCGCAGAAACAACTTGACTTTATAAAAGGGAAATCAACAACTAATAACCTTCTCAAATTTTATCACTTTGTTTCGCAGGCCCTTCACACCATCAACCTGCACAGTATTGATCATGCTATTCATGATATTCTTTTAATTAAATTAATCATGGTCTACAGGGGATTTTTTTTATTTTATCCGATTGTAAAATGCATATAGTGTAAGGAGTTCATCCTTCGAGTTTGCTCTATTATCTGGAGTTCCGCAAGGATCTATTCTCAGTCCGCTTTTATATTTGTTCTTTATTAATGACTTGAACTTGATAACTAATTCTGTTCTAAACTTAGTTTCTCTTGAAGACAGGTGCAGTCATACATACGTTACCAGCACATACTGCTCTTTTTTCTTGTAAAGTATCCAACAGCAGCAGGCAAAACAACAAAAATATTTTTCTAGCCCCCCAAATACCCATCAAATGTTTCACACGTGTATCCGTTTGCCAGCCTATATGTTTGTTTATATCCTTCATTTCACCCTATGCTCAAGCGTGGCAGTGCGGCAATCGTACGAACCCTCAGTTCGCTTGTTCGTTTTTGCTCTCCTTTCTCGAAATTTTCCCTGCACAGCATACGAAAAGCAGCTCGCGCTGAACAACTTGACTTCTCCTGCGTCGAGCACAGTTTCTTTTTTTTTTGTCCTTTCTAAAGGCTCGAACCAGTTTCCATTCAGAAATTCTTGGCTCTTTGTGTCCTAATTTTACCACATAACCTGAAGTAACTTTGGCACAAATAATTACTTAGATTTAAGTTGAAAGAAAAAAATTATTTTTCTCTATATTCAACTAATACTTCATTTTGTTCCAATATTTAAACCAGATACAGTTCTCGTACGTTACCAGCACATACTGTGTCTACCATTTTGGGGATTAGTGGTCAGGCGGGTTACTGAAGACTCTCTTAAAGCGAAGACCCAATATATTTTTCTGCGAGTTACAATTTTGTCAATTGACTTTGCACAGCCCACCGATGACAAGCTCTCACCACTATTCGTATCTTCACAACATCAGTCCTAAAGTTGAGCCCTAGTTGTCTTATTTTTTAGAAACATAACCAAACCAACTAATAAATTTAATACGCAAATGGTAGTTGAGTGGGATTAAAACCATGGACTGTCCCAAAGTGACAGACTTACAAAATTGCCACCGAATGACAACCACCCCAGTCCTGGAAACTCAGGTTTACAAACATATCCGAACCTGCTACCCTGAAACCCACTCCGAATAGGGGGTGCTGACTTCCCAAACTGATTATAAACATTTAAAAATTTCAGCCCTTTAGGAGCAGAACTAAAATTAATGAACTTGATAGAACAAGTGGGGTTAGATGCAAGTAAGTTTGAAATAGTCATATTCATTAAAGCTGAAACCGGTAGTGACCCCTTTAACCCTACCCTACACTCGAATCTTCTACCTGACCATTTTCACGTTCTTAAGCACGTCTGTATCCGACCAATGCCATGATCGGATCCCTGTGCGCTAATGTCAAATTATCCTGTCGAAATGCACGAAATCCCATTTTTCATTAGATATAATTCGAGCAAAAATTACGAGCTAGAACCCCGGGGAATCGTCAGAATTACCTAATAATTAAATAGCCACCGACCACCCCTTGCAAGCCATTCGCCTCCGAATCGATTACCGTGTCAAAGCACCCATCATGTCCAATAAAATTCTGGAGGTATTAAGAAAAATTAAGTGGGGAACGCCTTCGGTTCTGGAAAATGTGCGAAGGTAGGAAAGTACGTGGGTTCACCTGTTTCACGTGTGAATGCCCCAGCGGTTATGTCTCCTTGAGGTTTTCGTGAAGAACGTTACAGTCAGCGAGCGGATAAACATCCAACTGCCATGTACATTATTTTTTCAAGCCGGGCTAATACCGATTTTATTTTTTTTGAAGGGACCTATTTTGAGGGGTTCATTCAAGAGCAGCCGGGATTGCATTGGGCGGTGTCCTAATGCGAAATTCAGTTACGAGCTGAACGCCCTGCTAAAGATCCTTTCGGAGTCATCCATTACAGGGACGGAGTTTAATTTTCCATTTACAAGAGGAGAAAAAGAAGATCCTAAAAGGGGGCCAGGTTGATTTACTATGAGGCACTGGATCTAAGCTCCCTGTCTCCCCAGGTGATGAATAGCAAAAGGACGAGGAGATGACTCTTATACGTTCCCCTGGGAGCGGCCGCAATTGACTCACAGCCTTACCTGGCGTCATGCTTGACATTTTTATTTGTGACACGTCTTGCTGTGCCTGTTTGGGCCCCATGGAGCCTCCTTAAACCCGGAATCCCCGTGCAATAATTTTGTAATGGCAGTCTGTCAGGAGTATGTAAATAGTCTCACCCTGCAGACCTCGCCCGCTCTCCCCCTCACATTGGGGCACAGTCGGAGAGTCTGAGGAAGCCTCATAATCACGTAAGTTGCTGGGCGATAAGCTTTTATGAATTGCAAACATCCGCCGTAATGTGAGACTTGTGTCGCGCTCACTGTCGCCCATTTGGGGCTGCTGCCAGTGCCAGTGCCAGTGCCAGTGCAGCCCCCAGCTCCATTGTCAGAAACAAACTTGAAGCGGTGCTGAGTGTGCTCGGAGTTCCTTGAACTATCAATCTTGTCCTCCCAACTAAGTTTCAAGTGTTTCGGTACTCTGCGACAGCATCCTTGCATTCAGTCATTTTGTTTACTTCTAACCCTTTTCAACCCCTTTTTCCCCCGCCCAATGCAATTCCACTACGCAATTATATTGATGGAGATCTAGGGTTGGTCGCAAGTTCATCCGTGGGAAGAAAACTATAATGAAGACAGCCCTTGTCGTCGACTGACCTACTTTTTACTGCTTTTCTTAATTTTCCTGACATTTTTTTTTTAAGGCGATATCAGTAGAAGCCGGTCTCGATGACTTTCAAGTTCCCACCATGCTTTCTGGATATGTAACTGGAATCAACTTAAAAAGTTTTTATTTAACTGTACTTTCCAACTTCCGTCCAATAAAAACACGAAACTCGGCGGAAATATAGTCAAGTCCTATGGGGAACCTGAATTTAATTTTTACACGGAATGCCCACAAATGCCGGCATTTATGCGAAAGATAAGTTTTTTGTGGAATTGTCTCACTTTTTAATTACTGTTTGAGACATTTTGCAATCGATAAACAAACCATCACTGCAGTTGGTCGTCTGACTGGAGTGGGAGATGAATTTTTCTTTTAAAGTTCGCAGACTATTAATTTACTGGTTGTTTCAGTTGCTTATTTTTTTCTGTCTTTCTCTCCTGGTCTGGAAATATCATCTTTGATGCGATTCATTAACTGTTTGTTCTAAAAGTCGGTCTTATATTTAACTTTAATAATTTTAATAAAAGAATTGAAAAGATGTTGAAGTTTTTGCAGATAACTACTGTCCTCTTGATGATAACCAAATACGCATGGAAAGAATAATTTTGCTTAATTAAGAATACATTGATACCTCGTTAAAATGATTGATTTCAACACTTACACATTATAGCCGTGTTTGAAACAAGTGAAATTACCTAAAACAACATAACAATCCCCAGCTATTAATTTCTTTGAAAACTCCAACAAATTTAAAAGTTAAAAACTCACTATCGTGAATTTAGCGTTGATAACTTATTTCAAATCATCTATTTACTTATTTTCATAAAAATTGCATTTCTTTTTGTTCGCCATATTGCATCAGTCATCTTGACTTTTCAAATTTCGATAGCATATTCAAAATCAGTGACCCCAAAAACCCATGTATCATGTCATTCGCCATATTGGATGCACCATTCCATCATCAGCAATCGCGAAGGCCAATAAGTACCCATTTTCCGCGTGAAATAATCATAATTGCCGAATAAAAAAATCCACTCGATCTAACTTACTGTGTCTTAAACTGATGTTGATAAGTTCACTTCAAAAATTAACGCACAAATTGAACGCACTTAAGATATTCGTAATCTTCTAAATTATTCGATAAATTCAAATAATTCGATTTATGGAATAATCGAATAGATATTCAATTTAAAAAAAATTAATCACTTGGACAAAAAAATATTTTTCTTCGTAAAATCGTCGTAAACTCAGATTTTCGGATGGTCATACGAAATTTTGTAAAATTGTCCATACATTTTCCATTTCGTGAATGGGTAGCATCGTATTTGAATTTTTTAGACATATGTAGTTTCGGAGTTTAACAGCTCTAAAATATTCATTGCATCTGATTTGCCTGAAATTTAATTTTATAGTGGAGACAGTCCTTTCATTGAACATCCACGATCCCGGCATCCGCAAGTTATACTATAGTCTGGCATATTTACTAAAATATCCTTCACCCTATCATCAAAACGGGCAAATAACTTGCAGCGCCGTCGGTAGTTCGTAATCGAAATTTGTTCAAAATTAGTAAAATTAACAGTTTTGTCCGACCAGTTAGACCAGGGCCCAATTTTACGAAGCAACAAGTCTTGTCCGACCAGTAAAAATGCTCCCAAATTGACTAATCTCTTGGTCATTTTTATTCCTCTTTTACTGGTCACTGGTCACACTTGTCGCTTCGTAAATAGTCCGGGTCCGGTCAAAATAGACATTTAACTTTTAACTGCGGAAAAAATCGGATACAGCTGAAAATTGGTAGATATCTTAAATATACTATTAGAAATGAAATATCAAAACTCCCACCGATCTTACTTGAGCTAAAAATGTAATTCAAGGTTTTTCACTTATATCTCGTAAACGGTAAGTGTCATCGTAAAAATATTCCATACAAAAGTTGCAGATCTTGCAATTGACAGAAGTTATTATAAGTATTATTGTAGTACTCGGAACGCCCTATACACTGGTATCATTATTTTTGACGTAGCTTTAATAGAAGTCGAGAAAATTGAAAAACAATTTGGTCATACCCGGTCTGGATCTGGAAATATCGCAGAGAGGGAAAAACAAGAACGGGTGCATCTCGTCACACCGATATTTCCATGATAGAAAAAAATTTTAATGCTCAAATAAACATTTAAAAAAAAATATTATGGGCCATCCAGTATTAGATTTGAATTTTCACAAAACAGACATTCCCGACTTTATATGGTATACTAGCTCTGACAGTTGTGTGACATATTCCCCAATAATATTATGTGATTATGTATTTTCTTAAGAAGGCTTTCCTCCCAAACTTTGATCAGGATGCTCCATAGCATTCAGTCCTACCTACATAACATATAACATATGTGGTGCCGACTGTGACTGAATTTCTCTATTTAAAATCAGCTTTTTTTGCTATGTCGCCACATAAATACATCTGGACACAAGTCTAATAAAATCGTTTAATGTTTTATTTTGATGTACGTTCAGGTCTAACGAAAACAAGTTAAGACATAACTCGCTTTACTGTCCTGTAAAACTGTTCACAGCCAATAAACGAAATCTTTTGATTTGCGGATGCCCTTGCCGCACACATCAAAGAAGCGGCGACATCCATTCCTTTTCATTAAAATCTAATTTATCCCCTCAAGTGCTTTTCATCAACTGTTCGATGTCGCCAACTGCGGAATCAACAGAATCCACAAAACTGAGGGCAGTCTCTGTAACTACATCCGCAGTAAATTAGATTTGGGCGCAACCGATCTGAGAGCTTATCTGGGTGTCATGGCACAGTAGCGCCCAACCACCCAGCTCTGTATCCTGTAAGGCGACCTTTGCTATAGGCGATTCGAACCTATATGAGCCCGCTAGACGTGAGATTGCCTGCTGGTGATTGCGAATTAACTGTCGGTGGCCAGACGGATTGCGGACTTGCAAAATGCAATTGGTCCTGTGATTGATTGTGTTTGGCTGGTTATTGAATTTTGGGCATTGCAATCGCATTTCTCTTGGCATCAATAGTTCGCAGCTTCATAGACGAATTCGCGGCAAATTGTGTAGACAAAAAACTCAAATACGTTTTAACGTTGGCGCGAATTTTGCCACCCACAATGTTAGTTTGCATTGCAGGTGTGACATTAGCGATGCGCTGCGGAGCACCCACGTGGGCCCCATTAGGCGAAGCGAAACTCAAACGCCAAAATGTTCGCCAAGGCTAGGTTTAGACATAGCCCGTACTGCGGAGGAGTTGTTGACTGAAGATGATTTGTGTGTTTCGCTGGAAGCAGTAAGGCCGCGCAAATTGCAATCATTCCAAATTGGGCATGTCACACCTGCTTCTGCGGAGAGTCGAATACCCTAAACCGTTCTGGCATTTAACCGCCAAACGCTTGTATGCAAATAGGAGTTTCCACCTCAGCGCTGACTTGTTCCGACTGATTCAGAACTCCTCCGGTTGCAAGTGTTATTGAATCGAACAAGTCCAAGATCGGCGACGCCGCACAGTGGGCCAAAATGAATTTTAGGTGACCAAAAATCGATTTTCGTCATGTCATAGATTTTAAAAATTTTAATGCCATTCGATAGCAAACTAAATGTATCACCTTATGGCAAAATTTTTTTTTAATATTCACCCCCCCTCTATGTGTTTGGAATGGCTAAAGTCAGAGAAAAATCTGAACAGCTCATTTTCCTTATAAAATGTTCGAGTTTTCTATGATTTCAAAGTTATATTGTGAAAATGTTTGTATGGGGAGGTTGAATTGTTGTTAATGAAATCACTTACTACATAGGAGGAAGTCTTATTAGGCCAATAACTTATGATAAAAGTCAAACAGTTTTTTTTACAATAGCTTTTTAGTTGAAAAGGGCGATTTTTCGTTGAAATTTTTATTTCTTTTTGACTTTAAAAGAAATGGCCACAGATGGCCACGCTCTCCTTAATACCGACGAAACTATAAACCCTCCTTTATCATTTAAAACAAAAATTGGCTGCGTCTACCTGCGAACTTGGGAGAAAATTGCATTTGAAGTAAAGTCTACCTTGCTTTCACGTGCATATTTCCACACAATGTTCCCATTTATGCAGGCATTTTATGACTTTTAAGGCTGCATAATGTTTGTTTGGGAAATAAATTACAGTTTTCCTAATGCACGTTTAGGATTAACGACATCATTTGTATTTAAAGAAGTTATATTATTACGTTTTATGACATTTTTAACTGACTTTGACTTACTCTGCATATGCGCCCTATTCAGTATGTGCTTAGTACTTTATAACAACCAGGTAAATACGTACGATGATTATTGACTTTGATTTTTATGACACCTAATTTGTTTTATTATAATTGCCTGACATAAGGGAGAATTGTAATTGTGTGTGTGTTTAAAAACATGAGTTGCAGGTAGGTGAAAGTAACGGAAATCTTAGCTACTTAAGAGGTTATTACCAGCTTAATTTTGGGTTTTCAATTTTTTTTTCTATTGGCTTAAATAATGCTAAACATCCCTCGAATCAAAAGAAACTTTGTAGAAAGGTGTACTTAAATGTTGTAATGTCTCTAAACTAATTTGTCTGAAGCTACTCTTTCAATATTTTTTTTTAACGCGTTTTTCTCGGAACCACTTTTAAAAATCTGCCAGCAGTAGAACTCGAACAGTTTTCATCCGATTGACTTCAAATTTTAACTGAACCTTTATTATTAAATTATCTATAGAAGTACACACGGTTGTATATCAGGAAAAAAAGTTATAAGCCATTATAAAAAAGGATATTAGGAATAAATGAAAGAATGATGCATTAGAAACTTGTGTGAGACTATTCGAATTTTTGTAAGATATACATATGTATGGTGCAGTGGGGAGAGGTTATAAAATGGTACGTACAATAGCATAAACAAAAAGCCATTGAAATTAGAAAAACGAATGTGGGAAAAGAAATTCGAAGAAAAGAGTGAATAAAGGTGACATGTTGCTCCATGACACGGAAAATGAAGAAATAATTTATTTATTGTGGGAAAAGTGTTAGGAATTGGTGAAAGATATTTTGGGGTTGGGTTTATAAATGGATGCCTGATTATATGAGACTACCCGCACCCCGGTGGGGAATATGGTGGAGGGGATTTATAGGAGAGGGGGTGTGAAATAATTTTTTATTTTTTTCCAAATACACAGAATAATATTGTTAAAAATAATGAAAACGAAAATGGGAAAAGATTTGCGAAAATTGAAAAAAAAATTTTTCGTCGAAAATACCAATATAAAATTTTTATTGTTTTGCATAAATTTGTAATTTCTTTTTTTTTTTTATTAAATATTGATCATGCAGATGACAAAATAATTAAAGAATAAATTAAAAATGTGGTGAAAACTTTTTAAATAACATTAATAATTCATTTATGGAGTACTTCAAATTTCTTTGATTTAGTTAGCGGCACCCTGTAAACCAATTAAATATTTTTTGTAGGCAGTTAAGGGAAAATAATGTCAAAATTAATTAGCCTAAATTTCATTATGATATCTTTAACACAACAAAAGTTACAGATTTTTGATAGCGACCAAGTCGTTTTGGCCCACTGTGCGCCGCCGCGGAGTGGCTTTTTGCACGTCTTGTGCACGGGTGCATGGGCTTAGAGGTACGCTGCATAAAGCTGTCGTGCGCATAGCTAATGAGGCCCAAAATGCGCTTTGTGTAGCTGCAAGGTTCGCGAGGTGATGAATATGCCTCTGAGGAATGCTGGTGGTTTTGAGAACAGCAGCTGAACCAGTCCTCGGCGGCGGCGGCACCGGCCTGAAAACTTACGCAAGGAGATTAGCTTGGCGAGCGGACAGCGGTTTTCTTGAAACAGAATTACGCGGCTCCTTGCAATGTGAAGAATGCGGGGAGTATTTTATGCATGTCGATTTGAATTTTATGATACTCGCCGGATTTTAAAGTGCCCCATGCAGCTTGCCATTGTATTTATTGGGCTCTGTAAATTGTTGCATTTTTGCAAGCGAAATGTGGATATCTACATACATATGTCCTGTCTTTGTATTATTGCTAAAAAAGGGTTTATCTCCGACATTTAGAAATCTCATATTGTGTCTACTTCTAAAAGTAGTTGTAATGGTTTATATTTATATTTAAATAACTTTTGCGGTTAAACGGTGAAGTGCAATTCAATTCATTAGGTAGTGGTGCCATCTATTGGCAATAAATAAAAAAAAACTTGCTTTACTACATTTCAGCGATTTCCATCCAAACCAAAGTGCTTAGTTGAACAAGAATAATTTTCATCGAAAGTTATTGCGATCACCTATAAAGTACATTTAGTTAGAAGTTAGGAGCTGACTGCTGGAGGGTGGAGTTGTAACCAATCTTTGCATGTGTTTCCGACAAAGCATGGTCGCCGTAAGTCTCCACAAGAATTCTTCGCTTCAGCTGCAGATTTGTTTTTGAAAAAAAAATAGTGCAGTAAAATTCCCCGCACAAACTTACTCTTTTTTTGGCACAAAATTCGACATGTTTAATACTATGAAAAAATATGCCGTTTACATTTTTGCGGAATGACATATGCTGTCACTTTGAGCCTAATCGTGGAGCTTCATGATCAAGTTGGCTGTAGTATTCCCCGATCTGAAGAGGCTAAGATAATGCCATTTGTCCGAAAACAGCGAGAAAAGTTGAACGGAGATTTTAATAAAATTTAGACTTTTGGGGTCACTGATATCAAATATGATGTCAAATTTACATTGTGTCAATGAAAGTAGAAACTTTGATGTACATAGTTATTTATTTATGTTTACAACGCTGGCAGGTTGGTACTCTTGCTCTCTGCTAGAAACCCAAATAGGTTAAAACACAACTACTTGGTGGTTACTTTTGGTATCCAAAACGTGAGATAACAATACCTGGAGAAATGGTTTACAATAACGTACTTGTTTTGGGTGCGCTGTGGCACGGCGCGACATCCTGTTGAAACTACATGTCATTTACGTCCATTCAATATAAAGAAAACATACGCAATGGACAATTGTGGCACACCAAAATGAGCACATAAATTGTAATAATATTTGTTAAATGTTTCCCATGTTTATAATGCGCCTTCCGTAATGTATCGCGGCATTTTCGTATATTTCTCTGATCATAGGGCAGCTAAAAAACATAAATGCGAAACGAGACATTTCCTAAACTTCCCACGCACAGATCGCAGCAGCCAAGGCCTAATGCAAGACTGTTACTTTAGTAGGTCAATTAAGTGATGGGCTTCTTTTAGTTTAAAGGTAAAAGATTAAAAAACAGATTGCTAAACGACATTTACCAGAAACTAAAACAAAAAACAAATATTTACTGAGCAACTGCTATCAAGAAGGTCATCAGTGGACTCCTGCTGAGTTCGTTGATTGCTACTGTTCGCTAGCACGAATTTCGCGATACCCATTTCCCATTCCATTGCAAAACATAATTAGAGCTATTGCAGAATCTCCGCCGGGTCTCCTCCGGCAGTCTGCAACAATTAAGAGATGAAAAATAAACGCGATTGCAGCAGAACGATAAATCAAATAGGCGACTGGACGACTACCTTTACCCATGCGTGCAGATGCAGGTCTCGAGTTTGATAATAATCGTCCGCTCGAAAGATGCGAAACGTACCTACCATCGTTCATTGCAAGAGTACCGGGCACTTAGCTTGTCTATTTTGGCCTCTTGATTTTTTTTTATTTTAAACAGGATAATGCCCCACTGTTCGCTGCTCCGAAAAGTCTTGAGCGGATGGACTGCAGAAAGTGCAGTCAAATGCTCGTCCTCGAGGTGGAAGTGCTTTCCGAGAAGAAATGCGAAAATCAGCCAAGTGACAAGTCACGGTGGCTAATGCAGACCATTAGTGGCCCTTGATAAATTCACTTTCCTCGCAGTCACTGCAGGCTGTCGGGGATTTTCTCCATTTGCTGCAGCTGGGGAGATTTTCGCTTCTTATTAAACCGAAGAGAACATCTCAAGGTTATGGCATGGGATCCGGAGATGAAAATCTTTCAATTTTCTAGACTTGATAGCGTCACTGAATTTTTTTTCCCCTACAACCGGGTGATGGTGCGAGTTTGCCACTTAGGCGAAATTGCTTCCCTATCCTGTCCGCCTTCGCTCCAGCAAATAAGGAAACTTTCAGATTTTTCGAACGTTCTTCGCTTGGGAACGAATTTCTTAAGGGAGGAGTGCACAATACTCGTATCAGAGAAGTTCACAAGTTTTCCAGAAGTAGCACCGATTCAATGGAACCGGTTGGAGATAGCACCGGCACTTCCGAGTTACTGGTGTCCGTTTTCGCAATTCATTAGAATTTTAAATGGGGAAACAGCTCCAAAACGAGCGGTAGTTCATGGACAGACCCATTAATTTGTGATAGGCTATCACAAGGAGCACCAGCCCCTCCGGAATGATTTGCCGGGCAGTTCGTCTTATCCGCAGCAAATACCGGCAAACGAGGAAGCGCATCGAATTAATCAAACATGCCGAGCTTCCTCCAACTGGGTTCAACGACTCAAACTATTGCGCGAGCCAAGAACAATTTGCCAGCACTGTCTGGCGGCGGCATTTGAGGTTCTGATGGAGTTGTGGAGCTCCCAGGTGCCCGGCGATTGTTCCCGAGGCGCCCACGGTGCAGTGACCATTGACCGTTGGGTGGCGATCGGTGTTGTGTGTTTTTCACTACTCACCCAACCGAAAGTGTCGAGGCTAATAGACTGCCGGCAGCGGTGTGTGGAGCCGCGGATTATATGCAAATTTCCCCGTGGAGCATAGCATTTGCCTTTTTAATTACCCTGCATGCTCGGAATGCCCGTGCGCACCTTTGCATCCTTCGCCTCTGATATATGGGTTAATGAGGAGCGGCCCGCTAAAATGTCCATTAGAGTTCGCACAGAGCGATGGGGCCGTGATTTATTCGCATATCGCGCTCCTGGCCTTAACTGCGTTTTAATTGACTTTTTCGCAAAATATGTTCGTTTTCTCTCTTTACGGCCTGCTGCTGGACGTTAGACCAGACGAACAAAACGCAAATCATTTCCATTTGTGCAATACAACAGCCCACCCACCCTCTTCCCCTGTAGGGGGGATCTGATGCACCCGCGATATTTTGTGTTTATATTTATTTGTGAGTTTCACTCATTTGCTTCATCCATTTGCACACCGAATGCAGGCGACCATTTGGCTGCTAACGCAATTTGATTTTATGGCGTGATTTTCAACGTAAAAAAATATACTAATAATCTGCACGGCATGCACACGGTAAATTGGCCTACTTTTGAAATATATGAGCAGATGCGAACGCGGCACCACCTCTAACGAAATGAATTGCGATCAAATAAAAGTGGACTAAGTTTGGTTCAATCACTGGAAAAACATGGAGTGGCTGCTACCATCCGCAGGCAAGGCAGCCGACGCCGACGGCCGGATGAATGCAATTTCAAATTCCACGCTGTTTTACTGCAACTTTTAATGGAAACAGAGATGAATTTTCCAACAAATATTTATTTAGTAGCTCGACTATAATTGATACGGCACCTATTGCAATGTTTGGGAAATTGTACCAAGGCTGCTTTTTATGCATTTAAGTGCACAATGGGGAATTTTAAAAACCGGTTTAATTTCATTATTTTGTTCTAAAATTTTTAGGCCAATGCAATTCAGGTAACTGAACAACTGCCCGTTATACAAATGTATTGTTGTGTACCCTCAACTAATTTTTTCAAATGATCAAAAGGACATTTTTATCAAGTCTTAGTGCTCCAAATTTCATGTCGGTAGCTCAAGTTTCAAGCTCGTTTAGACTGAGCAGGTATTTGCGACACCCTGTATTTTTTTCAACGAACCAATTTCTAAAAAATTGAAATCAATTAAAAAATTCAATTACATTTTAATAAATCGACTCATTGCCAAGTGCTGCCATTTGCGACGGAACCAGTTTATCCTAAGATTACGTTACCTGCCCAATGCGCAAACTCATAAACTATGACGCCTTAACATTTTCGAATACAAATTTAAAGGAAAGCAAATTCCGAGAGAGACAGTAGAAGAAACTATTAATGGTTAGATTAGATTATTCTATCAGCTTCACAGATAAAATAGAAGTGTACTACTTTGTCAATGCGTTACCGTTCTGGTCAGCAGCAGTTGCCCCAATAGACCATCTAGCTGACGGAAGCTAATCAGCCATGAATTGTTTAAGCCTGCCAAACAAATAAAGTTGTCTTTGGGTGTTGTTTTACCACAAGAAAAATTAATAAAAAAAAAATCACATCACAAATCGTTTCACTGTATCTAAAACATTTTATTTTTTTCCCGCGTTAATGCAGGCCACACTTTCCTTTGAAATACTCGACAAGGAGGTACTTCGCGTTTTTTTTTCGACAATTATACTGGTCAACAGTTTTTATGTTCTTGTCTATTGCACAAAAAGCTTAGGTGACTTAAGTTTTTGTGTGTATGTTACGCGATGTCTTCTCCGATTGTGAACCGATTTTAATGATTCTTTTTTTATTGAATAGGCCATATCTCAAAGGTGGTGTCATTTAAATTAGAAAAAAATTCCAGCTGTAAAGGTGGAAAATTTGGGAATGGATCCATTTTATTGGATTTTACACACTTCTCGTTAACCGATTTTAAATAAAACTTGGCACGTAAGTGTAGTTCCAATGAACATAAAATATTATGGTGACCTGCACTTAAAAGTTAAAAATAAAATCTAAAAATATAAACCAAAAGCACTAAAGAGTTGAAAATAATAATTTTTTGGTCGGTGCTAAGCTAAGCCGTACGATACACGTCTGCGCATTGCTGTGTCGGGTAGCTTGCGCGACGCGGGGGAAGAGCGTGTGGAGTGTGCAACCCGAACGCAAGCGATGGTAAAAATAAGGTACTTTTTTTCATTTTATTTTAACATTTCTCGAACGGACCTACACTGCCCGTTATTTTATTTTTTAACAATTTTCATTCAATACCTACTCGTGCAAGCTAAAATTTTTGATTTTCACTTTTTGACAATACAATATCTGAAGTTCCCCATATTTTTTTTATGTTCAAATTAAACCAGCAATACAATAAACAAGACGAAAATGGTAAGAGCTCACTTTCTCCATTCCATTTTTTTCATTATACAAAATGTCTGGAACAAAAAAGAATTAATGAATTAATGAAAAAAATTTCCATGGAAAAAATGGATTGGAAAAAACGCTCTACAATCGACGAAAATACATTTCATTTTTAGATTTGGACAATGTACCGTCTATTCTCCGCCAATTTGTTTTTGTTTTTCATATTTATTTTTAACTAAAGACATTTCGTGGGTTGAGACGAATCTACTAAATTCCTACAAACGATTTCGAAACAATAAGGTTACATGCAAACACACTACAGGGGCACACTGTCGAAAACTGATCAACTTAAAATTTTCGAATTATTATTTCCAACTATGGTGTAAGTTCGTAAATGGTTTCGTTCGAATCTATTTTCCCTTCGATCCTCCGTAACCGAAAGTTTATTTTCATAGAAACACTAGAGAACATGCACGCGCTTGTTGGATGGCGAAACGAAGTGCATAATTTCAATTTAATTCAATTTCCCTTTGTAAAAGCCTTTCCGTCAAGTTGGTAATTCTCTTAGTTACATAATTACCAATGGTGTGCTCTTTTAACCCTCAATGGAGTGCTCATTAGGAGCTTGCAAATTTGATAATTGAAATGAATTGAAAATTTTGGAATAATTTCATCGCATTCAAATGAAATCCCTTCAGGCTTTAAGAAATGCGAGGCATGTGTCGAATTGACTTTATTAACACGAGGCACACCTCAACGCCTCCGCCTGCTCCTTCCAGCCACTGTTGCAACAAATCGCATAATTAAAACTGAACTTCTCCCCTTGAGCGAAATTTTCTTAAAAGTGAAACTTCCACTTCGTCCAAATATTCTGGCGAAAATTCGGAGTTCTATTCGTCACATAATTAAATGAATGGCGCCCGGTAATTAAGTGAGCAGTGACGGCGGGCGACGACGGGTGACGAAACATTCGCTCAATCCCATCGCGCTGCAGTAATACTCCTTATCGGAAAACTTTTCTTAATTAATCCATCCGACCTGCGCCGAGCTCGAAATTAATTTTATTTATGGAGTTTCTATGACTCATTAGTGCAACAGCCCCGTCGCTCGTTGCGCGATCCCCCTATACGCCAGCAGATAGGGCCCGGAGGGGCTTATTAATCGCAGCCCCAGAGATGCATGTCTTCGGGCGCATTGGGCGCACCAACCTGACAGCGTCAGCTGTGTTTCTTCCCCATCATCAGAGGATCCCTGTCCCATTTGCATTCGGGGTATGTTGGCTAATTAATTCACGGGGCTTCGTCGTCGTCATGATGAATTCACTTTAAATCTGTTCTTTGTGAGACTTCTCTTGGGGAAGGAGCCCGTCCTGAATTTGATTCATCCTTAAAGCGAACGGCGGAGGTGCGCGGCGAGGTACCAGGAAGTTCTTGAGCAAAGTAAGTATTATCCTCGCCCCGGGGATTATATTTTACACTGGAAACAAATCGTCTAAATAAACTGCGATTGTTCTGCGGCTGCTCGCGGCTCCCCGATCTAAAGCCCATTTGGCCGCTAACAAGGCGGACTCAGGTGGTTAGGAGGCAATTACTCGCGGGAAATTTCCCATTTTTGCATGAAATTTGTCTTGTTACAATACGATTGTCGTATCGCCTGGTTCGCCTGGCCTTTCGCCCAGACTTAGAACGTGGCACCCAACGCTCAGAGTGAATCTGATTTTATCATGTCTGCGACACCTGGGATGGTGCCTTTTTTCGTTGCGTTTTTATCGCTTCTCTGTCGCTTTCTTGTCGCTGCAGGTGATTTTCCCCCCGTTAGGGCAAGAATAAACGAGTGAAAAAGCAGAATGAGATGAATCATAAGATGGCACAATGGTGCAGTTAATTTGAGTGGTGCAAAGAGGCTTGTTCACCACTCGCTTTGAGGGGGAGTAGTTTTTTGTTTTCTACTCTTTTTTTTTTCCTTTTTTCCTTCTTTTTGTCTTCTGCGGCTGCACGTAATTACTTTGTTATGGTTCTATTGTCACCTTGTCGCGAACGTGCGAATGCGGCACGGATTTTTAACTAGTTTAATGGTTAGAAAACGAAAGCCTCTTCTTTGCATTTTCTCTGCATGTGTAATGAGGCCGTCCCAGATGCAGATGAACTAGGAAACCCACTATGAGCGCTGTGATGCTCAAGTGCAAAATGGCCCATTATCGTGGACCAGAATTTTTCTCTTTTTCTAATTCTTTGATGGCCTCGTTACACAGAATGGCGTCTCGCGGCCTCTTCTAAATGCCCAATGATCGAGGAGATGAGATCTTGTCTCATTTTTATGACAGAATCATGTTGAGTATTCTACAAATTCATCTTTCGTTATGGTTAGGGAATTAGCCTTAACTATAATAGCCTTACGGGACCTTAAAATAGCTTAAGAATTTGTACGATTATACGAAGTGCCATACCGACAACCATAATAGTCTTATCCAATCTTTCGTTAACTTTCGAAATTGTACGACAAGTCTTAAAGGTCCGGAAGCGTACAAATCTTAAGGGAACTTAGATAGGCCTATTCTCATGGATTGCGTATAGAACGTTTTTCTAAATAGATAAAGGGTTTTCGTCTGTTAAATGTTTCGTCAGTCATATTTGGTAGTTATCATATGAATGGAAAACTGGAGACATATTTACAGTGATAATTAGCAAGTTAGATCTTAATTTTGCAAGGCACATATATGTGAACCACAGAACGATTGAAGAACTCAAAAAAAAACATACATATGTATCTCTTTATTCAAAGTACTGCCTATCAGAAGCTAGAAGTCTCTCTAATCTTTCAGGCAAAATACGAATTCCGTGTGGAGACAACTTTTCATTTTTAGAAGCAATCCAGTCTAGTGTCCAGCCAGTTTTCGCTTTCTTCAAAATTGCTTCATCGATTGCAACAAGCGAATACGGCGGGTTTAGTAGAATTTCCCAGTTTTGTCGTTCTAAATAGTTTTTAACAATTACAGCAATATGTGGTCTTGCATTATCATATTAAAGGATAGTTTTGTCATGTCAATTTTCCCATTCAACGTATCAATGGAAGTTGGTAGCGATCACCATTCACAGTTTCATTTGGTTTCAGCAGATTTCTTTTAATAAATTGGATCTTCAGGGTGTCCAAGAGGATTGCTTTTTTTAAATTATTTATAAACTGACTGTAAGTGAATTAGCAACAAAATATTCTGTTAATAAGTACATAGTTCGAGATTAATAAAGAAGTATAAATCTGAATGTACTTGAAAGGACGACAATCATCTAATTCAATGGTGTATACAAAAGGACCCTACGATCTCTACTTCAATCCAGGACATTACTATCACCATACCTAGTGGTGTGCACACAAGACATATATTCGGTCCAACGGCTTTCCTTTTGGTTGACGAATATTAATTCATCAGAACTTTTTAAATAAATAAAATTTATTCTCATCAGAGAGTAACACAGTTTGCCATTTCTTTATAGTCCAGTCATATATATACATATGTTCAGTTTGTCTATGATACTCCTCAAAACATGTGAAATATATGCTTCTTTGTTCCATAATTTCCAATTATCGATGGCAGATTTCAAGTCAGCGACCCGGAAAACCCTTATATATTAATTTACACAAAAATCCGTTCAAGTCCTATTACAGTTTTACGGTGCAACTTTTAGTTACAGCGATGCAACGTTTCGTTTCACTTTTAGTTGCATAAATCAAATTTGCTTAACTGTAAGTAAAAAATTATCATATCAGAAAGAGAAAGGAAAGCCAATCGGCATCAATCGTCTACACTTCCGTCACTACTGACCATCCATCTGTTTATCAATTTTTTCCGCAGCCAGCGGCATTGAATTGCATCTACGTGGTGCTCATAGCTCATCTTCAAAATGGCTAATATCTACTCTTAAAGTTGTAATTTTTAAAAAAACCAACAGACGGCTCTCCCTATAGTTTTGCTTCAGAGTACGTGTTTATTAGGCCATGCGTTGTTTGCGCTGCAGTACTTGTTACATGCTGATAAATTCCATTTACACCTATTTTTTTTGTGTCACGCACCATTCACCATAACACAAAATCCACAAGTTGCCTGAACCACATTTTTCTAGACAATTTTTCCCTGCTCCGGGCAAATGGACCTTGTATGACAAAAAATAAAGAAAAAACAAATTTCAATAAAAATACCAACGTATGTGTACAAATGGACTTTTAAAAGACTGCATTAGAGAAACATCAGGTGAGCTCTACTTATCTCTTGCAACCGGAAATATAGTCGTTAACGTAAATATGGGGACGCAACAAAACAAAACTGCTTATCTGGAGCAGTTCCTTGGAAAACAGACGAAGAAGAGTACCGCTGTTCTATGGAGTAGATCCAATTACAGGTGTGCAATTTACCTTCTAATCACCGCGAGCTTGGCATTGTGCACTCTGCAGATACCCACTGATAAAGCGCCTTTAATTCCATTTTCATTAAGTTTTTTAATGAACATTTTAAAAACATGCAGTTGCATCCTCGCAAATGGGGCAACGTGAGTGCACACCAGCGATAAGCATCGAGCGCATCTGGTCACATAGCACCGCTTCACATTATGCACCTATTGTGCCCAGAATGGACAGGATATGCACACAGGAAATTTCGGGACATGATTATACGATCACGACAATGTGCTGCACTTTTGTCCTTAATTGTGCACCGCGACCCCGAAATATGGTCCCAGGCATTGTCTTATTCTTCGGGGAAATGTTTCGTGTGCTTCGTGTGTTCAAATTTTATTGGATTTGAAAAGCAATCAGCCTCCAGACGCAATTTAACCAATAAGTTGCTAGAAAAGAGCAGTGCGGGGTAAAACCCGTCTGAACCCGGAATGCCTGATCAGTTCATTTAGTTAATTGCAAATAATTTCTTGTGACATTTAAGAGAGGCTCGTCGCAGACAGTCTTCACGGTCTTCAAACAAAATGCCATCACGACTTAATGAGAGACTGTACGACTGTCTCCCTGGTGGCAAAAAAGCATATAAAGCGAATTAATTAATGTCTTGCCGTGAAGAGCAAATAAATTGCAATTAATTTAACGCGAGATATCTTCGCTGGGACGAGTATTGCGCAAAGTCATCGAGAAATCATCGAACCTCCACCCCGCTGCGACCCTGCCTGCCTAAGAAAATAAAAAAAATTCGCGAAATTCGTTGTGCACCTTCGAAGCGACGACGACGGTAACCTGAAGATGATCCCAAAATAGAGGCACACCTCGCAATTGCATAATGAGCATAAGCAGCAGGATTTACCTGCCAGCCGGTACCATGCCGCCGCCGCGTCGAGTGCCTTGTCGTCGCATATCTGAGCACAATGCCATTTCCCAAAGGCTTTAACCGCCGAGCCTCGCTGTTTGCATGCGAGTCACATGCTTCTTGTCGTCAGGTGTTACGCGGGATTTAAACGTCTCAAACTATTTTCGATAGTTCATAAGCAGACTAAATTCCTCGCAGCTTACCGGCTGAATCGGGGGAGACCGGAGAAGTGGTACATCGGCTGATAAATGTCACACCATCACCTTCAACTGCCGATGGCTTCGCGACTCACCTGGAATGAAAAAGAGGAATTCCTTTGATTATGGGAAAACTGATAAATCAGCCTGTGCCGGCTTGCATAATTTGCATTTACATTAAACTGGTTTTTGCGCATATTTACGGTGTAATTTATGATCGCCGTATGATTTTATGCTCGGTGAACGTAAGCAAATGGATTTGTGATTTTTCCAAATATTTTGAACTGAGTGTATGTTGACAAATTTATTTGGTCACCACGCGCGGACAGCATTTATCGTAGGTCCAACTTTGAAAGGGGAGGGGAGGAAGGAAAAGGGTACAGTGGTTAGAATTTTTGTTAATTACAATCTGTGGCGACACTTGTTCTGGTAACACGATGGTTTTGGTCAATTGGTCACGTTTATATATATAAACAAGATAAAGGATCATTCGAATATGATGGCCGCTCTGAAAGACCAAGTGTCGTGACACCACATGAAATTGTTGTAAAGAAGATTCACATAAGACACACAGTTATCCATAACGCCAACTCTACTGCTAGGATAGAACTGGACGTTATCTGCATACATGTGAGTCCTGACATGTCGAACAACCTCGGGCAGGTCATTGATGAACAAGTAGAAAAGGATTGGCCCAAGAATGGATCCTTGGGGTACTCCCTTACAAAGTTCAAGCTCATCAGAAACATGTCACCAACATAAACCTTTTGTCTTCTTAAAGCTAGTATGTTGTTACTCAAAAGCTTGATAGCGTGATGCGAGAAATCAAAATGTCACCTTAATTTGTCCAGTAGTCTGACATACATACATATACGTCTCTTTGGATGAACCTAACGTATTGTCTCTCTTGTACAGTTTACAGAAGTGGTAAACAAGTTAGCACCCGAAACTGGAATGGCAACTACAAGAAGCTTGTAGACTAATATCAGGAAATAGCATTTTGTTGATTGATTAGAATATTAATTTAAAAGAAAACTTGATTAAGAGTTCATTTGTCATAGGCGGCTTATATGTTCTTGTAACAAATGGCATTATTCGTTATTTAAAAAAAAATCAGTTAGTAGTCAATTCACTGTTGAAAAGCCAATTTAGATCTGCTAACAACAACACGCAACAATTTTAATGGGGGTCTTCTGGTTCCTGCCTGGGGTCGAAAATTTGCATTTGTTTCAAACTATATTTTTAGGGTCCTTAATGTTTTAAAAAACAATCCCCTTTTTAAATTTTCAAAAATTCAGAATATTTTTAAAGTTACACGCACTTTCTTGAATCACTTCACGGCGCGGTGCACTTTCGATGGATTCGCGCGGCCTAGGTCACGGGCCGGAATCAACAATTTTAGTGAAATTGCAAGAATTATAAGAAGTGGAGGGGATACTTTACGGGCCTGGAATCGCGACATGTTATAATTTTTTTAAACTTTAAATGCGTATTCTTCGAAACATATTTTTACTGTCAGTCAAGCGTCGTGGAGTTCCAACAGTGTTATTATTTACTACAAATTATTCAAATAAATGTTTAACTCCGTTTCTTTATAGTATTTATTGTTGTCATAATTTGCCAAAAAGTTCAGTTAAAAAGAAGTTACCGTTTCACCGCAAACCGTTAAAGAAATTCGGCTTAATTTGAAATATATGTACCAGAACACCCTCTTAACAAAAAACTTGGGAACTAAAAGGAAAGATGACATAACTGTTGACCGTGTTATTTTAAAGTTCACCCCTCAAGTATCACTCGAAATATTTTTTCTATATGGAGATATAGACCATCAAAATTGGTGCCATTCGGTATTCACAAAACACAATACCCAAAAGGCTATTATCTAACAGCCATCCAACCCATTTGGCTTTGATATTCAAAATTGCATTTGGAGTTAAAAAAACGTCTGAAAACGTCGAAATATATCAAAAGCATTAATAGACAAATAGAAAACAAAACACTCCACGCCTGCGGAACGCTAAATACTCTTGACCTTTTCACGAAAATCAGCCCAAAAAATTTGGAATATTTTATCAGGAGTTACGTAAGTAGGTAAACAAAGAGAGTTCTGGATCAAGTGCACGTGTACTTGATCCAGAACTCTCATAGCATAGGCCTTATGTACTTGATCCAGAACTCTCATAGCATAGGCCTTATGTACTTGATCCAGAACTCTCATAGCATAGGCCTTATGTACTTGATCCAGAACTCTCATAGCATAGGCCTTATGTACTTGATCCAGAACTCTCATAGCATAGGCCTTATGTACTTGATCCAGAACTCTCATAGCATAGGCCTTATGTACTTGATCCAGAACTCTCATAGCATAGGCCTTATGTACTTGATCCAGAACTCTCATAGCATAGGTCTTATGTACTTGATCCAGAACCCCCCTAGCATAGGCCTTATGTACTTGGTCCAGAACTCTCCTAGCATAGGCCTTATGTACTTGATAGTGGGCCCCTCCCATCTCATGCCACCCAATGGCAGGGTATTCCCCGCCCCCGCCCCCGCCCTCCCCCAGCACTTGGTGGGGCCATGGTGCATTTCTGTAAACAAGTGGGCAGACCTCGATCCCCAGCACTTGGAGGGGCCATAGGGCATTTGTGTAAACAAGTTGGCTGGCAAGAATTTTGAAAAACATTTGCGGTGGCGCACACGTGCATCTGCGATTGTTGATAATTATTTAATTATTGATGTGGTAGACATTTTTCATCAGGAAAAGCATGAAAAACAATTTTTATTGGGAAGTTGAGTCAAAGGTGTAATGGGTCATTTGCGTAAACAAGTTGGCCTTCTGAAAATAACAATTTTTATACCCGCGATCCCCAGCACTTGGAGGGGCCATAGGGCATTTGTGTAAACAAGTTGGCTGGGCAAGAATTTTGAAAAACATTTGCGGCGGCGGCGCACACGTGCAGCTGCGATTGTTGATAATTATTTAATTATTGATGTGGTAGACATTTTTCATCAGGAAAAGCATGAAAAACAATTTTTATTGGGAAGTTGATCTCGATCAACGCGTGCAGCTGCGATTTCTGAAAATAGCAATTTTTGGGGGACGAAAAACATGTACTTGGTCCAGAACTCCCCTAGCATAGGCCTTATATGCTTGATCCAGAACCCCCCTAGCATAGACCTTATGTACTTGATGTGAGTGGTGAGTCATTGATCTCCCACATCATGCCACCCAATGGCAGGGTATTCCCCACCACCACCCCCCCTAACACTTATGCCGATTCTGGACCATTTTTCCCATAAGAAATGTACAGGGCCAAAAAAATTCTCATCTTTGCTTCAAAATCTTTCGTGGAGCATGTTATTTTATTATTTTAAACAAGTTGATTGATCTTGTTCAAAGGGAAAAAAAAATTTCATTCTTATCAACGAAATTTGTTTTCCCGCGCCTTATCACAAACAAATGTAATTGACACGAGCCCAGCATAATTCATTGCCAGAAGAAACAAAGTTTTTTTCAACTTCCCATGATATGCTCTTGTTTAGTTCGTGTGACCCCAAACATTTTTTGTTGATAATTATTTAATTATTGATGTGGTAGACATTTTTCATCAGGAAAAGCATGAAAAACAATTTTTATTGGGAAGTTGAGTCAAAGGTGTAATGGGTCATTTGCGTAAACTAGTTGGCCTTCTGAAAATAACAATTTTTTTATTTGCGGTTACGCATATGTGCAGCTGCGATTTCTGAAAATAGCAATTTTTGGGGGACGAAAAACATGTACTTGGTCCAGAACTCCCCTAGCATAGGCCTTATATGCTTGATCCAGAACCCCCCTAGCATAGACCTTATGTACTTGATGTGAGTGGTGAGTCATTGATCTCCCACATCATGCCACCCAATGGCAGGGTATTCCCCACCACCACCCCCCCTAACACTTATGCCGATTCTGGACCATTTTTCCCATAAGAAATGTACAGGGCCAAAAAAATTCTCATCTTTGCTTCAAAATCTTTCGTGGAGCATGTTATTTTATTATTTTAAACAAGTTGATTGATCTTGTTCAAAGGGAAAAAAAAATTTCATTCTTATCAACGAAATTTGTTTTCCCGCGCCTTATCACAAACAAATGTAATTGACACGAGCCCAGCATACTTCATTGCCAGAAGAAACAAAGCTTTTACAACTTCCCATGATATGCTCTTGTTTAGTTCGTGTGCCCCCAAACAATTTTTTCTGCGTCAAGTTCATGAACACTGCCGCTGATATGATTTTATGGTGTATACTTCATTCTGGCAAATGTATTTTATGTTAAAAATTCATGGATAGATATAAATAAAACATATTTTTATTTTTAAATACAACTTAGTTTTTATTGATATATATATATATTTAAACAATGTCCATATTAAAGGTCTGCTTCATTTTCTTTAAATCCACAAAAGAGATATTTGACATCTGTGTGGGATCATTCTCTACGAAGCTGCCAAACATATTGAATATTTTCATCATTTTTATAATATGCCACCCAATGAGTACCGGTCCTGAAGATATGTCCAAATTGATGATGCCGCATTCTCGATGTTTGGACTTTTTTGGAAGTTTGTCATGCATAAATACTCCTCTACCGGTGGAGGAGCAATATCTTTAGGAAAGTTTGCTACAAAGCCACTGTCGCCGAACCCTTCACCGCTCGGTGTGATTGCTCCATGCCAGTAAAAATTTGATCTTCACCGAAAATATTTTCTTTTAAATGGATAAAGTTTCGCAAAACACTTCCATACACCATAAGAACGGATGACCCTATTTCCAGTTTAAAAGAAAATATTTTCGGTGAAGATCAAATTTTTACTGTCATGGAGCAATCGAATGCAAAAATGAAAAATCCAAAAGCACCGAGCGGTGAAGGGTTCGGCGACAGTGGCTTTGTAGCAAACTTTCCTAAAGATATTGCTCCCCCCAAATCATGTCACCTTTAACACAGTTATCGATTGAATGAATAAAGGTGTATGTGCATTGTTTTATATATATTCTTGTGGAGGACATTAAAAAAAAAGAAACATGAATATAGTTCTTTTGTTATTTATTTTATTTAAAACATGACTTTTTATTTATATTATAATATTTCACTTTTATTAATCCATGAATTATGCTTATCGGGAAAGCCTAACCATTTTACAAAGTATTTGTTTCCCTTCTTCTTTAAAACCTTTTCAATGAGATAATCCCGAGGATATTTTGTCTTCAATAACTCCTTGCCATAAAAACCGCCCTTTATTGGATTTCCCTCAAAATCTTCGAGAAGGTATGTCACAGGATTCGTGTTCTGCACAAATTTAATTCGAAATATTTCCGTTGTCCAGTTTGGAGTATATCCTTTCTCAAAAATATGCTTATATTTGCTAATGCGAACATTATCCCCAATTTTATATTTTGGAATATTACTTATTTTTATGTGGTTATATACTGTTTTTAGTAAAACATTTTTGTTTGAATAATTAACATCTGCTGGTCGCATTTGAATTGTAGTGTGTTTTTTGTTGTTGTAGGCATTTACTAGTTTTTTAACCATACTTATCCATCGATAAGAACCGCTTTTACTAAATTCTTTCCACATCATCCCCTTTAATGTTCTGTTAAACCGTTCAACTATGGAAGCCTTCATTATGCTATAAGTAGAATAATGGTTTATCTGATGGTCTTGCATTAATTTTTGAAATATTTTGTTGTAAAATTCTTTGCCATCATCAGTTTGTAAGTTCTTAGGAATGCGACCGCTTTTCAAGATTCTCTCCATCGCAACCTTTACCTCCATACCAGTTTTATTTTTAATAGGTTCTGCCCAAGCGTATTTGGAAAATGAGTCAATTACAGTTAATAAAAAACGGAATCCATTATTTTCACGAGAGTAGGACCCCATTTCAACCAAATCCGCTTGCCATAGATCATCTAAATCTTTGATAATTACACGTCGTCTAGCGAAATTACGTCGAGCTGCTTTGTGCAGCTCATCGACAACAGCTTCTTTACTCATTGCAGGAATATGAATGAAAATATATTTTTAGTATATAATGTTATATTTCAAAATTTTATTCGTTAGTTTGAATTACAATTGATTCCACATTTATAAGCTTTTCTAAAGCCGAGTTAATCTTACTAATATTTGTATCAATATATTGCACTCTATCGCTAATAGCTTTTTCAATGTGTTTTTCCAATTCTTTCTTTACTAACTCTAATTTAGCATTTAAAGATTGTAATTGAATTTCTATATCTTTATATGTAACCTCAATTTCGGATTTAAGATATCTACTGATAATATCAACATAACTTTTAGTTGCAGCATCTTCTTCTTCTTCAGGATCTGCGAGATATTTAATATTTTTGAACTGCATATCATAATTATTATTTGATGTTAAGACAAATCCCTTTCCAGGTTCTCCTGGAGGACCAGATAGACCTGGTGAACCTTGAGGGCCAGATGGGCCCCGAGGGCCACTAATTGATTTGCCGCCAAATTTGTTTCGTCCGAACTTATCAACAGGCATTATTAATCTGATAGAAAGGTTGAAATGTTGTTTCATATATATGTATTATACTATAATATTAGCTTCTTTCAATTCTTCTATTATGGAGATGATTTCATTATGATGATTGTTATGACCAGCTCGCTCAGATGCTATTAAAAGATGTAATCTTTCTACTAATTCATTTGGATCGTTCCAATATATATAATCAATGCTATCTTTAGGGAGCCTCATTAAACTTGTTCCCGTATGATGAATAAATTTACTTATAATAGATTTATATTTAACACCTTTGTTACCCTTTACTTGACCATCAGAGTTAAAACCACGTCTGAAGGCATTACTTTCTGTTAAAATCTCTTCATAATTCGTCAAATCCTCTTCATTATATAAACTTTTACTAGGATTTTTCATAAAAAGTAATTCACATAAGCCCATTGTAATTTTGTAAGATTTCGCATTAATTATAAAGTTTTGATCATCATCATCATCAAATGTAATTGTAGAATTGCCAATTTTCCAGTCGTTTATTTGCTCATCTTTATAAACACCATAAATATAATCAATTTGTGGTTTATTTTGAACATATAATTGGAAATATTTTTTAATTATACTCGTAGATAAATTTGTGGTAGATTCAGGGATACTAGTAGATAAATTCGAGGTAGATTCAGGGATCCCTGTAAAAGTTCTTGAGTGTGTGGGTGTTTCATATTCATTTTCTGTAACTTCATCATATTTCAGAGGAGTACTTGTTGGGAACATTTTAAAATATTTTGGTTTTAGTTGTTTTGGAGTACTTTCTCTGCTATAATCATCTTCCAATTTCATATACTCCTTAATGTTTCGTTTTGTTTTACTTTCATCCACAAGTTGTTTTAGAGGTTCTGTAATGGGCTTTAATGTTGTCTCAAGTTGAAATTCTGCTTCAGTTCGACCCGATTTTAAGACTTGATACTTTTTTATAATTGCATTTCTCGATTGTATAATGTCTTCTATTAACTTCTTCTTCTTATCCATTTTAAACTTCCGGTTGTTACCCATTTGAACAGCTTTAGCTGATCAACGGGGATCTGTTGATCTGGTTTTATTAACAGCTCAGTTGATCTGTTGATCTGATTTTATTAACAGCTCAGTTGATCTGTTGATCTGATTTTAATAGGTTTTATTAACAGCTCAGTTGATCTGTTGATCTGATTTTATTAACAGCTCAGTTGATCTGTTGATCTGGTTTTATTAACAGCTCATTTGATCTGTTGATCTGATTTTGTTAACAGCTTTAGTAGATGTTTAGTTGTTTAGCTGATCAACGGCGATCTGTTATTTTGTTTAGCAAACCATTATATTTATATCAGTTGATCTGTTGATCTGGGTTGATTAACAGCTCAGTTGATCTGTTGATCTGATTTTATTAACAGCTCAGTTGATCTGTTGATCTGATTTTATTAACAGCTCAGTTGATCTGTTGATCTGGTTTTATTAACAGCTCATTTGATCTGTTGATCTGATTTTGTTAACAGCTTTAGTAGATGTTTAGTTGTTTAGCTGATCAACGGCGATCTGTTATTTTGTTTAGCAAACCATTATATTTATAAGACAATGTGTGCATCAATTCCTTTACGGTATCGCCCCTCACTAAATGGGCTATCTTTATCTATTACTAGAAATCCATATTTATCTTGCCAACATTCAACACATAAATTTCGAAAAATATTATAGCTCATATCGGTGTTTATATGATCACCATAAATATGCTTAAGATTCAGATCATCTTGTTTAAATAATATGAGAAAGTTCGCATTGTCTCGTATCAAATGTTTCGGTATGCGCGTATAAGTTTGACAGAGATAGAAACTATCAACATTATTGTGACGTCCCATGCAAAAATATGAACGTATGTTGTCTTGCTTTTCGCATGCAACATCATCAAAAATGAATATAGAATTTCGCTTTGCCTCTTCCAAAGGTATCACATCACTGTTGTTGGAAAATGTATAATACCCTAGACCTCGTATTGGCTTCAAAAGTTTGTTCAAATATTCATATTTTGGTTGGGAAAGTGATTTAGAGTAGACATAAACGTTTTCAAAGCTTAACCCATTAGGATGCTCTAATAAACTTATCATTACATTCGTCTTTCCACAGTTAGAAGGTCCAACAACAACAGCACGTATACTGTTAGGTAATAGGGCACTATGTCTTTTAAGTTCTTTTGTATTACTCTTGAAATCATTATTTTGAATTGGTAAAGATAGATTTTGTTTGATTAACTTCATTTTGACTACTGGGCTGGAACTATAAATACTCATGTAATTTATACACCTCTTAGTTTAAATATGAAAGTTGAGCATTACAGTCGCTAAATTAATGTTGGAATATAATCAAAACAAACAACGTAAACAAAAAGGAATAGCCGGTGGAGGAGTAATTAACACATTAATTAATAAATTACCGTTTGAGTTGCATTTACCAGGCTATCAATATTGTGGGCCAGGTACTCGGCTAGCTAAAAGATTAGCTCGTGGAGATCCTGGAGTAAATTCTTTAGACAAGGCTTGTAAAGAGCATGACATAGTGTATTCAAAATTTAAAAATACACAAGATCGTAATATAGCAGATAGAATTTTGGCTAATAAAGCTTGGGATAGGGTTAAGGCCAGTGACGCAAATCTTGGTGAGCGTGCAAACGCATTACTAGTAACAAACATTATGAACGCTAAGTCAAAACTTGGAATGGGTGTGAGGGGGTTAAGAAAAAAAGGAAAAAAGCTTAAAAATGTTGTTACACTTTCGAAAGCTATGTTAAGGGCTCGAAAAGTAATTGAAAAAGAAAAACCTGATTCCATAAAAGCAGCTGTTGCACTGGCGCAAAAAGAAATCAAAAGTACTATTAAACATAGGAAAAAAAACCTGAAAATTCCACGAGTTGTACCAGTGCCCAAAACTGGTGGAATTTTACCGTTCCTGATTCCATTATTTGCAGGACTTTCTGCTGTTGGCGCTTTAGCTGGAGGAGCAACCAACATTGTGAAAGCTGTTAATGCAGCGAAGAAAGCAAATGAACAACTTAAAGAAAGCGAGAGGCACAATCAAACAATGGAAGCTATTGCTTTGGGAAAAGGGCTTTTCCTTAAACCCTATAAAAAGGGTCTTGGATTATTTTTAAATCCTCCATCAAAAAACTAATGAAAACGCTACCTAACAGGCCCCTGACTGATGTAGATATACGGAAGTATGCACAAAATGTGGCAAATTTTAGAGGAGTATTTATGCGTGACAAACTTCCAAAAAAGCCCAAACATCGAGAATGCGGCATCATCAATTTGGACATATCTTCAGGACCTGGTACTCATTGGGTAGCATATTATAAAAATGGTGCAAATATTCAATATTTTGACAGCTTCGGCAATTTACAACCTCCATTAGAAGTTATAAACTATTTAGGACATAATTTAAAGTATAATTATCTTCCACATCAAACTTATAACACAGTAATTTGTGGACATTTATGTTTAGAATTTTTATACAAATGTAAATAAATAACAAAATAACTATATTCTTGTTTTAATAATGTCCTCCACAAGATATATATATATATATATATATATATATATATATATAACAATGCACGTGTGCCTTTATTCGTTCAAACGATAGCGGTGTAAAAGGTGAAATGTTTTGGGCGGATACTATTTGGGATGAAAATCATTTTTGCACGTGCTTGACTGGTTGGATGTACATGAAAATTGTGCATGCTGTTGTTAGATGTGATATATTGAAAGTATATATGACTGCAGAGCATGGCAAAAGATGTAAGGTATTGACAATAACTAAGGCTGAAAAAATTCCTTCACTTTTGCATGAGATGCGGATTAAACCTTTTGAGCATGTAAAGATTGAAGTCAAAGGAGGGGAAATAACTGTACTGGGTTGGCTAGAAGATGGTGTCCGCGGACATCCATGCACGAATTTCTTTCACAGGGCTTGTCCGTTTGCAGGTGAGGAAGAGTGGAATCGAAAACCAATAAAATTAGAAAACGAAAACCCAAGCTTAGCAGCAACAGTAATGCTGAAAGCTGAAGAAAAAGATGAAAATCGTGGTTCTCACACAAATTTTGAAATGAAAATTGTATAACTTTTAAAGTAAATAAACACACACACACACACACACACACACACACACACACACACACACACACACACACACACACACACACACACACACACACACACACAATAAGGAATAAAAATAATATAAATATTTAAAACTCAAACTAAATATATGTAGTTCAAATATAATCTTTGAACAAGGCACATCTTAATCTTTAGAGAATGAAAATGAGGTCAACAAATTGTGTGTTAGTTGTACTCGGTTTTTTATATTCATATTGTTTATCAGCTCCAATTGATGTGCACTTGAATGATCAATCAAAAAACGATGAAATTGATTTTAATTTATTATTACCCAATAATGATACTGTTAAAGTTTCTCTGTCATTTCGTTTATTTGTGAAAAGTATAGCTACTGCTAATTCATTAACAACAACAACAACAACTTCTAATCCACATCATCCTGATATCTCTTCAGAAAGCATCACTGAGCCGCCAAAAGAAAGTGATGTAGAATTTGTACCACTAGAAACGAATGTAGTAACCCTAGAAGAAGCCCTTGAGGGATTTAGGCAAGATTTGATTAATAAAGAGCGAGACATTGGTGGAATCATAGAAAGTGATCGTGTATTTTACAGACATTTCAAATTAGACTTTGATGATGATAAATCGATAAAAGTTCGCTGCACATATGATAGCAATTACCAACATAAAAGCTTGAGAATATCTTGTTATGAATTCCACGAATTACTGGGGGAAAGAATTTTAAGTAATGGTGAAATTGAAAAGTATGTAGAGAATGATCCCACACAGATGTCAAATATCTCTTTTGTGGATTTAAAGAAAATGAAGCAGACCTTTAATATGGACATTGTTTAAATATATATCAATAAAAAACTAAATTGTATTTAAAAATAAAAATATGTTTTATTTATATCTATCCAGGAATTTTTTACATAAAAATACATTTTGTTTTGCACATTTGCCAGAATGGAGTATACAACGCGGTACATCAATAAACATTTTTCTTAATTGCTCAATGTTTGGGCATCCAAAATCTTCCAAATCATAAATCGTACTGTTGTTGTTATTTAGTGTAAACAATTGATTAAGCCATTTAATTTTTTCATCTCCTTTAACATAAATGATTTTATTTTGGAAAATGTGAACAAACAGTTTTGTAATATCCTCCATTGAAGTGTACCCATCATCCCACGAAAATCCATGATGATACTTGCACAACCATAATGCTTGTTTTTGCAATTCTGGTGGTAGATTATTGAACATGTATGGTGGTTTTAAAATGAAGTGCTGTAACATGTTTTCTTCGGTAATAACAGCAATTTCTTTCAAAATGAACGTTTGTCCAGGCCCCATGAATCCTTGAATATCAATGATGCAACTCATGGTTTCATAATTTTTGAACTTCACTGGTTAGCGGATTATACTGAACTATTCTGTCGTGTAAAAGTAAACAGTATGCAGCGGTTTTCCCAGGAATATTTTCAGACGTTTGAAATTCTATTCTTATATCCACAGGACCACTTTTAAGGTACTCGTTCTGTTGCGAACAGTCTATGACAACTAATGGGGCTAAAGTCTTAAACTGGTCTCGCGATAGCAATGGTTCAGCTCGACGGTTGTAATATGATTGTTGAAATTTGCAATACATCTCATATAATAAAGCATATTGGTTTGTGCTGTATTTCACATTGAGATCATTATAGGGGTATTTTTCAGCGTTTAAGTATACTTTTAAATCTGTGAGGTTGCAATGATCAAATTTAGATGCGTCTTTCTCCTTGGAATCTTTACGGTCAGTTTGAAAAGCTATTATAACAAATCTTGGCTTTTCCAGCTGATTAACTGTTTTCACAGCCCATGTATGTCGAGAAGATTGGGGTAAGGATGGATATTCATAGAGGTCCCAACTTCGAAATGCCATTGCAATTGGTTGATTGTTCTCAGTAATTTTTAACAATGACAATTTTTCTCTATCAGCCGCAGTGACATGTGGCATATGCCATTGCAATTTCAAAATATTTACAGTAGCTTCAATATCTTTAACATATAGTGCATTGAGATCTGTTCGGGAGCGAATTAGAACGAGTTCATGCTTCGCATTTATTATTATTTTCTTATAATCTTCAGCAAAACCAAGAAGTAATTTTAATGGCACGCAAAAGTTAAATTCACCATCAGAGTTAACACTTATATTGGTTAGAGACCATCCTGAATTTAGAAGCATTTTACCTGCCCATTCATTTAGAGAAAGCTTATTCTTTATTGTTGATGTAAGACCAACATTTTTATTGCGGTCTATTTCTACTCCATTGATTTCATATCGAATTTCCTCAAACAAAAAGGCTATTGCGTTATTGGTAAACTTCACATTTTCTGGCTTATCAGGAGTGCATTCTAATTTTCCTTCTATATAAAGAAAACTTTGACTTGGAAGTACATAGATATCTTGGTATTGAATAGCTATACGTATTTCATCATTATTTTTAAATGAATTGATGAATGGCGAGTAAGAGTGATATTCAAATTTTGCAATGCTGTTGTCATAGTGGACAGCTTCTCCCACATTTAATATTTCATTCATTTTTATTTTTTACCGCAAAACCTAACGACTTCAAAATTTTTTTATTTTCACTTGATAGTTTCAACTTTTTCCCTCCTCCTCCTCCTCGTTTAAGCTCTTTAAGCGGTAAAGAAGAACTATTATTAATATGAAATTTCCTCTTATTATATACTATCATGCTTGTGGCTTCAAATGTAATCTTGTTGTAATGATTTCACCCCTAAAATTTATTAAATCACCGTCCTGATCAAGGAGCTTTAAGGTGATTGAGCTAATTCTTCGAGTGTTTACTGGCAAATAAATCACATTTGTTGGTACCTCAACTATTTTATACCCAGGCCCAACCTTTGGAGAGAATTCATGTAAAGTATGAACTCTCATTCCATTTATGAAAGCACCATATATTAAATTGCATTCTATCCTGACCACGTTTACCTTAATTATATTTACAGGTAAGTCTGATACATGTAATTTATTTGCTTCCAAGACGGCTTTACTAAATCCTAGCAGCGAACCTATTGAATTTTCTCTATTGAAATTAATTGTGTCACTAGATTCTATTTCACATTTTAATGTGTTATTGTTTGCTCTTAACAAGATCGTGGGCCTATTTTTAAATTTATTTAATAGTTTATCGAGATAATCGGCTATATCATCTATCTCATATGATCCTAGTGGCAGTTCCACAATACGATTTCCAACGTGGAACAAATTATTAGTGTGGTCAACATTAGGTATAGAATTATAAGTATGAAAATCTATTAACCCACACACATAATCTGAAGGCAGGTCTAGCGGTGGAAAATATTCAGTTGTTAATACAGATGTGTTCCCACTTAATGTAAGTGTCAGGGACATTATGTGAATGATGTTATTTGAAGGTGCAGCTCTCATATATATATATATATATATATATATCAATTTTCCCAATATGAAATGTATGTCACCACAAATCATCTGTTTGATCTTGTTGTTGCATAACATAAAATCATATCGGTACCAGCATGTTCATGAACTTGACGCATGTTTAATCTTGTTGTTGTGTAACATAAAATCATATCAGCGTCAGTGTTCATGAACTTGATGCATGTTTAATCTTGTTGTTGTGTAACATAAAATCATATCAACGTCAGTGTTCATGAACTTGACGCAGAAAAAAAATTTTTTGGGGGCACACGAACTAAACAAGAGCATATCATGGGAAGTTGTAAAAGCTTTGTTTCTTCTGGCAATGAAGTATGCTGGGCTCGTGTCAATTACATTTGTTTGTGATAAGGCGCGGGAAAACAAATTTCGTTGATAAGAATGAAATTTTTTTTTCCCTTTGAACAAGATCAATCAACTTGTTTAAAATAATAAAATAACATGCTCCACGAAAGATTTTGAAGCAAAGATGAGAATTTTTTTGGCCCTGTACATTTCTTATGGGAAAAATGGTCCAGAATCGGCATAAGTGTTAGGGGGGGTGGTGGTGGGGAATACCCTGCCATTGGGTGGCATGATGTGGGAGATCAATGACTCACCACTCACATCAAGTACATAAGGTCTATGCTAGGGGGGTTCTGGATCAAGCATATAAGGCCTATGCTAGGGGAGTTCTGGACCAAGTACATGTTTTTCGTCCCCCAAAAATTGCTATTTTCAGAAATCGCAGCTGCACGCGTTGATCGAGATCAACTTCCCAATAAAAATTGTTTTTCATGCTTTTCCTGATGAAAAATGTCTACCACATCACTAATTAAATAATTATCAACAATCGCAGCTGCACGTGTGCGCCGCCGCCGCAAATGTTTTTCAAAATTCTTGCCCAGCCAACTTGTTTACACAAATGCCCTATGGCCCCTCCAAGTGCTGGGGATCGCGGGTATAAAAATTGTTATTTTCAGAAGGCCAACTTGTTTACGCAAATGACCCATTACACCTTTGACTCAACTTCCCAATAAAAATTGTTTTTCATGCTTTTCCTGATGAAAAATGTCTACCACATCAATAATTAAATAATTATCAACAATCGCAGATGCACGTGTGCGCCACCGCAAATGTTTTTCAAAATTCTTGCCAGCCAACTTGTTTACACAAATGCCCTATGGCCCCTCCAAGTGCTGGGGATCGAGGTCTGCCCACTTGTTTACAGAAATGCACCATGGCCCCACCAAGTGCTGGGGGAGGGCGGGGGCGGGGGCGGGGAATACCCTGCCATTGGGTGGCATGAGATGGGAGGGGCCCACTATCAAGTACATAAGGCCTATGCTAGGAGAGTTCTGGACCAAGTACATAAGGCCTATGCTAGGGGGGTTCTGGATCAAGTACATAAGACCTATGCTATGAGAGTTCTGGATCAAGTACATAAGGCCTATGCTATGAGAGTTCTGGATCAAGTACATAAGGCCTATGCTATGAGAGTTCTGGATCAAGTACATAAGGCCTATGCTATGAGAGTTCTGGATCAAGTACATAAGGCCTATGCTATGAGAGTTCTGGATCAAGTACATAAGGCCTATGCTATGAGAGTTCTGGATCAAGTACATAAGGCCTATGCTATGAGAGTTCTGGATCAAGTACATAAGGCCTATGCTATGAGAGTTCTGGATCAAGTACACGTGCACTTGATCCAGAACTCTCTTTGTTTACCTACTTACGTAATTGAGTTGAGGTGAGCGAATTCGGCTAACTTGAAATGCTACCAATGTCGCCGTGAACGTGCGTAGTGAATTAATGGTGAATTAAAATGCTTAAAATATTTTTTATCGAGCTGGTTATAAAATATTATAATTCCTGATTAACCAAATAAACCACGAAAACGAGACCGACCGCGGAGTTCGATTGAGTAAAAAAAAATTGAGTTGAATCGGGAGAAAGCGAGTTTTTAATGGAATTTGAAATATTCATGGGTATGATTATTGTTATTGTTTTCATGTGGTTTAGTAAATTCGGGTAAAAAAGTGGAAACAAACTGGATATAGAGTTATTTATATTTGTAGCTGTTTCTGAGCTTTTACATGCTCTAAGATTCTGAGCGATTAAATACCGGACTGGGGCAAGATATTTTTTGGAAACTTCTAATTAAAAAAAAATGCATATCTGTATGATGATACATTCTTTGAATAAGAACGAACTACAAAGTAAAATTATGAAGAGATTGATATAGTTGTAGCAAGCCTTGAGGCTTTCAATAGGCGCCTTCAGAATTTATGCATAGTTTGGATCTTGGAACATTTTTCTCAGAACTTCCGGCGAAGTGTTTTCTGGCTTCATGGCGAATGTTGTGGTGTAGGGTCACAAGAGTTTGTGGCTTGTTCACTTAAACCAATGACTTTAAACAGCCCAAAAGAGATAAGTCTGGAACTCTCATATAGGGTGACAGGTCAAGAAAAGTTTCTTCCAATAAGTTCATTGTCTCACGCGCTATGTGTGAAGTGGCACCGTCTTGCTGAAACCGCATGTTTTTCAAGCCGAATTACAAGTGATCAAGACGATAACTTGTCTAATACTACCGGTGAAGAGGCTACAGGCGGAAAAAACGAGAAAATACGTGGAGGTGCTTCCACACATATCTTACACCAGAAAGGCGTTATGGCTTGAAGTGTTTCATTACATAGTCACAAGATTAATATTCGTTGGTCTTGATGCTAAAATTAACACGACGAACTACTAGAAAATATTTTGCAGTATTTTATAGAAGAATCACACCGCTTCTACTCAGATGGAGATGTAACTTTTCAACAAGACACAGCTTCCAGCCACACTGCTAAAACAATCATTAATTACATGAAAATCGTTCAGCTGTTCAACTCGAAGTAATTATCTGTTTTATTACATTAGGGCACGAATTCTTTTAATTTTCTAGACCAGGCACCTCCGTTAATGTTAAGTAATTACAAGGAACCCAGAATTGAAAAAGAAACGAATTAAAAACTCCAGGCTCTTATCACAGTACCAGATATGACTCACTTCTCGAGTTTTGAGTGCAAACAACCCTTTTGTGCGAACTTTTTTATGGAAATTTGGTAAAACCAACATGGCGCACCTGGGAAAACTAAAAAAAAAAGCCCTTCCATCGGTAAGAGCAGCGCAGGTAAGAACACATCCCGCAGGCAGGTGTAAAACTGTGCTCCTAAGCCAAATAATCATTTTCAATTAACTAAAAACGTTCGGGTTCGCTTTCCGGCTGCCGGGAATTAACATTTAACTTTCAATTCCACTAAGCTGCAGTGAGGCGACGATATCATTCCCATTTTTGCACTTTGTTCCATTCAGGACATTATGCGGAAGTTACGAATGGGTTCATATCCCTCTTGGGATGTGGTAGACGGGGTAGGGATGGATAAAGACCCGGTATCCGGCTCGACAGCCGCAATTTCCACCAGGCCGGTTAGCAAATGGAGAGACCTAGCAAAAATGCAGTTCAAAGGTGAACTGTTCGTTTAAATAAGTTCTCTCCCGCCGGGTAGCCGGTGCGCCGATGATCTTTTCCACAAAGGAGTGCAACAAAGGCGGGGACCGTGCTCTCGTATTCATTACCTCCCAGGGAGCAGAACGGAAAAAGCCGCCGCGATATATTATGGGCGTAAAATGGACATCTGGAAAAACAGGATGATTTGTGGTTGGAAAATGGGTGCTCGGCGAAAAAGTTAATTGAATTATGCTTTCGCTTAAGAACGAAAAACCGAAAAAATCATACGGAGGATCTGCATTGCTACCATACGCCCACATAGCCGTATTGCGCAGAGGAACCCTTAATAGAAAAATATAATTTTAAAACAAAAGATATGAGTGCCATCGGTGGTGTATGAATGTCACATAAATCTTTACATTAAAATTAAATTTTTACATTACAGTAAATATTTGCGCCTGACCGCCATTACCCACAATGTGGGTGCAGCTCTTGAAATCGCATAGTTCTTCGTACCTAGCTTCAGGCACGGAGGCATACAAACACTTTCATAGCAGTTTTTTAATTATCTTGCAAGTTTCTCATAATATGCGAGTACCTCCAATGTCTTCCTGGATGGTGCCCTTGAGATGTCCAAATAGACCTCAAATATTCTGAAGCAATTAATTTGGTTGAAATTGGTGGCCGGTCAATGTCTTTGCAATGCAACGAGCGATTAAAAAAAAACAATCACTTTAGAGTTATGGTCACGGCCCATGCTGTGTGGGACTAAGCACTGTCTTATTGTATTCTGTTTTATATGAATTCTTCTGTGAGTGATATGTAGCGACAGGATATTTGCCAAGATGTTTTCTTCCTTTAAACAATTTATTAAAGCTTAAGTTTGTGGGAGTGTTTTTATATTTTATTTTATTGTTTTTTTACAACTTTGCTAACTTTTCAACAGATGTGATTGCAGAAAGGTATTGCATTTAAGAAAGAACAACTATTTTTCGCCTTTCGGTCTTAATTTGACACAAAATTAAATGTTACTAGAGATAACAATATCCAAACAAGGGAAAACCTGTCTTTTATCTGAGAGGTGAATCTGATAGACTTTTGGGTGCTGCCAACAAAAATAAATAAATAAAAAATTCAATCACGCGCAGTTTATTTAGGAAATAGTTAGTTTTTTCGCTTTTCCTTAATTGAATCGTGTTAACCAAAAATTAAGTTCTATTCAAAATCAGTGCCCCAAAAAACCAAAAAAACATATAAAACAACTGTTGCAGTTTCAACAGGCCCTATAATTTTTGGTGTAGATAAGAGTTAAAGTACTGGCGATTTCATTCATTTCATGTGAGACAAATTCAAAACACGCCCACGTCACGATTTTTTCTGAATCAGTGATGCTTTAATAATGAATCTCAGTTAAGGGTTTTTGGGGCACTGATTTCAAATTTGAACTTATTTTTTGTGCAAATTTATTAGTGGCAAATTGTTTTGCACATATGTACAGTGGCAACAAAATAAGTAGCACAACTAAAGACATCTTAACTATAAGAAGCTGTTGCCCTGTTCTGAAATGTAGTCCATGGAGAGTCTCAATTCTAACTGTACTTCCTGCTGCTTTAACCAACGTGTCATCACCGCACAATTAAAAATTGTTGGGGCTCATTGCGAGAAGGAAGCCCACTACTGTCGGAACGCGACGTCTGCAATTCGACAAGGAACATGTCCCTAAAGATATTTCTTGGTCGAAAAATCATTTATGGAGTGACGAATCCAAATATAATCCCTTTGGATCAGACGATAAAATGTATGTACATACGTCATGGAATTGGTCAAGAATATGATTCTAGCTACACCATCAAAACCGTGAAACGTGGTGGTGGTAGTATTACTGTGTATTCAAGGACCAGAATGGACTAGAATTTGTACAGAGGAATGCTGACAAATATCATGCTTCTGTATGCAGAGTGGTAAATGCAACTGAAATGAAAATTTCAACACGATAACGACCCCAAGCAAGTCAGTACAGCATACCCCGATCTCATTCCAATTGATAACTTGTAGAATAAAGTCTACCACGGGGTACCTACTTAAATGAAATTCTTCGAAATTATTTATAAAGTAATTGTTCACATTAGATATGACATAAAATACCAATCAAATGACCATTGGGGCTCTGTTGGCAGGTGTGTACCCTTTTCGTGAAATTTCGTAAGACTTTTTGGATTAAAATCGACAAGATTGCACGAATGTGGCGTTCTATTTCTTCCTTGAGTTCTTGAATTGTCTCAGGGTGGTTGACATAATATACCTTTTCAAAAAACCCAGAGGAAGAAGTAGAAATAATATTAAATCGAAATGGCTGATTTTGGCTTACAATAACGTCATTTCTTCGTGTGTGGTATCGTCAGTGGCATGTGGCGCCATCCTGTTGAATCCACATGCCATATGTTTTGTTTCCACAAGTGAGGCTGAATATTCGAAACATCATCTTTAACAATATCCTGACTCACTTGCGGAATTACAAACCAGTATATTATTTTCACTATTAAATAATAATAACCATAACAGGCATTACAAAACCGAAGTAAATTGAAGGAGGTCGCTAACTCTTTCCCTTTTCATATAACACCCTCCAAAAACTTTAAAAGTAATCCCAGCCTATGCCCAGAAAACATCTAAAACACCGGAAAAACTATTTGTTCCCAGCATTCCCTAGTCCCTACACCGAGTATTCACACGGAAATGCAATAACTCGAAATTGAATGGAGCAAACAAACTTATGAAGTCATGAGCCGCAAAGTGTTAAACCAATCATTGATATTACCACTTATGCCCTCTATTTGCCACTTGAACCGGCCTTTTCGGCGGTCCTCGGGTCGCAATGGTTCCCCTGTGAAAACAGCCATTTAGCCGAAACCCTATTACATGAAGCGCGTCGCTTTCGAAATTTATCGCTTTCCTCGCTTCCGCCAGCACCTTTGCTGCGACTGCCGAGAGCCCATCAGCCCCGAAGATCGGAATCTAATATTATCCCGACCGACTGGTACTACATCAAACTCGCATATTTTTACATCATCCGGAGCAAATTGGCGAGACATTGAGGGGCACATCAAAGCCAAGTGAGCCCCCCTCCGGGCACAGCAAGAAGCTGGAGCAGTTTTGTCGCTGCTGACAGTATTCAGAAGATTTGCTTCATTCATAAGGAATGCTGTTTTTTCGGGAAAATTACCCTCACCTGTTAGGTGGAAGGCCGAGGGGGTGATAGGGCGATGGGGATGCGATGTCGATTGGCCCCATTTCAGACGTCTGCTCCCAAGTTCAAGAACGGAGGAAATGGTAGCGTCTTTGATGGCGTCCTGAAATAGATAAAGTGAATAATGTGGTCTCACGTCGATCCGACTGAGACTGCCACTTTGCAGCTTTGCAAATTTCTTCTACTGATGCGAAAGTTGAGCGCTGTTGCCTGGCGGGTAGGTTGCCCTTTGGCACGATGGGCACCCCACTGGTGGGGCAATCGAAAAATTTATGGAGGGCTCTTCAAATTTAACTGCAGACCGCCTGATAGTAACTGCACGATAATGAAGCCAGCGGCCCTGCCAATTAGTCCATTGATTTTTAATGGCATCGAAATATCGCGAGAGAAGCACCCTTCGGCCCTGCAAAAATGGGGGTGTTCATTGAGTCATTTCAATTCAATTCGATGTGCGGCCATCTGGCGGTATTATTGGGGGGTTTCCCGGCAGGACATTGGCTTGACCTAATTTCAATTTTGTTTGGTTTGATAGCGCAACTAATGGCTTCGCTGATTGGGTGTACTCGATTGCAATCAGTTTTACGTAATGGTGGGTACAGGACGAAGGGTGTATTACAGGCACTCCCATTTTCGTTCAACTATCAGCGCACACTTCTCGATTTTTCTCATTTCTCTATGCAGTTTATGTTTTCATTAAAGTTAACGAGTATATGTTCATTGGCTTAGCAAATCCTTGTCAGTTATTATATGGTATGTATCAGTTGTCCCTCGAAAGTCGTTATACCTCCCTCCGTTATCAAATTTGCAATCAGTTTTCTATCTTGAAATAAGAGAAGACTACTTTGGGGAAAAAAGATGCTCTACTAAACCTTAAAATCACACAAAACAAATTGATCTATCTTTTTATTATGAATCCTAGAGACAAAGGTTTATTTTGTATTATATATTTATTTACTATTATTTTCCTGCAATGTCACTGCAATAATTTACGAAACTACTCGGCCGATTGAGGTGAATTTTTCTCAGCAAACATAATATAAATAAAAATGCATAAAAATGCGACGGACGTGCGCAAAATACCGTGTAAGAGAGCACTTACTTCAGCACACCCCCCAGAAACACTGATAAGGCTTCAGATAAGGACCCACAAAGTATTCAACTTCACTTGAGTATACTGCCGCGCAATCTATATTTCTCCTGTACCTTGTTAAAATAATTCAAAGTTTAATGACAGGAAGATCCTTTAGTGCCTATGTAGGCCACGGAGTGTCTTCATCTCATTAAATACCATTAGGTGTTCCACAAGGATCTGTGCTTGGACCGCTATTATAAATACAACATTTACCAAAGTTCCTTCCAAATTTTGCTATGTACGCAGACGTTACAAGAATGCTCACCTCAGACTGTAATGCGTCAACAAATGTTAAATGACCTTCAAAACACCCTTTAGATACTTTTATAAATGGAAAATCAAAATTAACTCTAGTAAAACCATGAAATTGTCTACACCTGCCAAAGGACGGGAATTAAGCTAGTAAGCGACGAAGACAATTTACTTATTTTCAAGCTCATATTTAGATCTGTTTTAACTTAATTTTACCTATTTGGGCTGACTGTGCGAAATCCCACATAATCAAACAAAGGACTCAAAAAAAATACTATAAATGATGTTTAACCTGCCTTGGTTCTTCTCTACATGTGAGTCGCATAACATATAACACGTCATATACGTATTGTGGAGCACTCCCGAAACTCGGAACATGCATCTTCTTTAAATTTATTTTTCACCCATTTCCCGGTTATCTAGGGCTCTATTTCACCCCTAGGGTGTATCACATTACATGTAACGTGACCGTGTTTTGGAGTTTTCCCGAGAATCATTTTCTGATGTAACCGTTACGTTTTGACTACTTGAACTATCCGAATTAGATCAAAGCACTCAAGAAATCCGAATACTTCAAATAGTCAAATAATAAATTCATGAAATGTAAATCGCATCAGTGGTTCTCGAGTTATGAGGCTAACAGATGGAACTCCCGTACAAACTTTCATCCCTTATTTCTTCCCCTTAGTGGTTGAATTTAAAAAAATCCCCTCTAAATCATGGAATACACCCATACTTTCTAAATTTAAAGTTTGTAGCCTTTACAGTTCCGGAGATCACTAATCTCTTCCTCACGCAAGTCACGTGCAGCAGTGCATTTAATAATCTCAGTATTTTAATTGTGGAATCAATTAAAAATTAATTAATTGTGATTTTAAGAACTCACAATTACAATTAATTATTTCTAATTGCATAAGATATAATTAAAATTAAATAATTTTAATTCTTAATCACAATTAAATTTTGCTCAACACTGAGACTCGGCTTCCTCTAATTACCACCTTTTCAGATAGATGCAATCATACAACAAGCTATTGTGCTCTGAAACTCCTCAGTGAAATATCCTTTCAAGAAAGGCTCCCAAGTGTATTTTGCGGAGTAGATTATGTTTAATTTCAGCAGCGCAATATTGCTAAAGCCACAAATGCAAACGTTTATTCTAACTACAATAGATTAAGAGGGTAAAAGCTACAATTGCCAATAAATTATTTATTACCTTTTTCAAAATGGATTACAACCTTATTCCCAACACAAAGAGATCCCAACTAGTGAGGCAAACTCGCTTTCCCTGGAGAACGTTCTCTTTGAAAGTAAGCGCATTCATAATTGAAAGAACTCAAACGAACAGTATTCCAAAATAATTTTACCGAACTACAATAAAATTACACGTGGGAGTATAATCAACTGTATGCGGGAAGGGTGCATTGTGATATCGATGGGTTGCACAAAAGTTCCTGTGGGTTGGAAAGCAGCTCAAGAGGGCTGCAGTTATGCCTTTGTAATATCATTCTCTCAAAGGTATTCGCAGAACACCCACTTGAATGCAAGTAACCTTTTACGCCCACGGCCACGAGTTGATGTTGAAGGGATATATGCACCAGTAAACTTTTAGAGTTTGGTCAAATCAAAGAGCACAGTTTCCCTAATTACGTGCAATACTTCTGTGCTTGGTGGGTTCTCAGAAAATGAAAAGTGAAGAGTCTCCGCAACTTGCAAATTTGAGTACCTGCTGCCTCCACCGGGGAAACCAATTCAGAGTTTTCGTCGAAGGTGGAATCCATCCACCAGCCCTCGTGGTTCCCGGTAAAAGTGCTTTCAGCAGCACTGAAGGGAAAAGTATTGAATAGAACGACAAACTTGAGATCGCAAAACAGCAACCGACAACATTAGCATCTTCCCACATCGCCTCCGTTGGGTTTCGCGCAATTTACGCCATGCTGCGCGTATCTGGCTCTGGAGCCGAGGGGGTAGCTGCCGGCGTCAATTATTCATCCCCCCAAGTGTTTTACTGGGCTTTTATATGCAAAATGCAGCAATCTTTGGTAATCAACTGTCGGCGGAGCCCCGAGTGTGCATGCGGAGCCGCTGTTCCTTTGAAGGGCGAGGCCGGTGCCCGATAAAAAGCCGTTCGGGTATCATTACAGTCCCGCACAGAAAAAATTCCTTACACAGCCAGGAGAGACAAGACAATGGATGTACACGGGCAGGCAAAATTGCAGAACATCTCGGGCTGTTGCTGCTCTTGTCGCTGGAGCCCCTTCCCGCAGGCCCCAAGTCATTTGACATGAAATACTCGAAATAGGTTCACTTTGTAGCTACGACATAATTGCGCGCTCGCTACAAAATAGAAAACTCCCGGCAGGCACGGCAGAAACTAAAGCGCTCGCCAGGAATTTTCCATTTTGAGCCAATGGGATGGAAAGGAATCGGCCAGAAGGACAAGAAGGAGCACGGCAACGCCACGACATACAGCGCGGGGCATTTAACCATATCTCAGAGGATGCCGAACATGTTGTACAACTCCGCTGCTGCTGCTGCTGCCACTGCCACTGCTGCTCCACTTATTTTTCCGCTTAGGCAGCTAATTACCCGAGCTTGAATACTAGATTCACTCCAGAACCTATCTGCGGTGCACCTGATTGCACCGGAGTTCCTGGCCGGGTCGGCAACATCAAACAGGCGACGGAGGCCGACCCCAGGGGCGAATATTTCGCTGATTGCAAATGGTGCGCCTCCGCCCGCCACCGTCGCGTCGCCTTCGCCACCAGTTGCAATTTACTGTTCAATTAAATTTTATTAATTGCATTGAAAATGGAAGTTCGCTCGGGAAACTGCCGTTGTCTAGTCTAGGCAATCTAACTTTTTTGCGGGGCCTCCACCGAACCACGCTGCGGGTCGGAATTAGGATCTATCACCCGCTCTGATGAGTGAGAGTGCGCCTACTGGAATCGTGATGTGGTGCAATTCATTTTTCTAGCACCTCACAATCAGAGGTGTAACTACAAATTTATCTTCTTTGCGTAAAAAAAGTCAAATACGACTGAGGGAAAAAGTTGGTTTTTATTGTGCCAAACAAAATAGTAGCTGAACGTAACTGAAATGGATGTTTGTCTTGCCATGGGCTCCATTAAATCTAATGCTGTTGGATTGGATGGTATGGACGGACTTTTGAAATCCTTGAAAAACTACTACATCCCCAAGCACTGCCATATTTAGACAGTAACTACATTTTTTCTCCATTTCAATCAGGATTTAGGTCCAAGCACAGTTCCACAACAGTACTGCTTAAAACCGCTGATGATATACGTGGGGCAATGGATGTACACCAACTTAAGCTCCTTGTTCTCTTTGAATAAATAGACCACCAACTGCTACTCCGTAAGATGTGCCTAAGTTTTAATTTTTCTAATACTATCTGTATACTAATAAGGTGCTACCCTACAAAACGACAGATTGCTGTGATGGTGACTTGCCTACATTTCTAAATTTTCCCTGTGGAGTTCCTCAGGGTTCAATCCTTCGCCCGTTTTTCTTTGCGATTTTCATTAACGATCCATTGCTAGTGATCAAAAATTGTAGCTTTCACATGTATGCCGACGACATCCAGTTTTACCTGTCCATGCCCCTGGGATGAATGGAACACACCGTTTGGACACCGTTCGGAACCTGGATGTGGCCTTTGACACTAGATTGAGGTAGGCTGATCGTATCGATGGTGGAATCGGTTTACGGAGGCTATCCGTTTCAGCAAATTGTTGTAAGGTCGCTAATTAACATATGATTGCCAGGTGTCCAGGCTCGATTCACGTTCTTCACGTAAGCTAAACATTGCGTTCAACTTCGCTTTTCGTAACATTTAATGCCATGGAATTTTATTTATGATCTACTTTCTGATTATTTGTTCAATAGGCAGGCCTCTACGCACAAAATACAGAAGGCATAACACACCTGAAAACCGCGGAGCCTACACAACTCTTAGGAATTAAGTTGTTAATAAAGTTATTTTACTTCACTTCTGATATTCGGATAGCCTTGGATAATCGGGATGTTCTTTGTTTGACACAGTGTGTCAATATTGCTAGGAAAACTAACATAATTATATTTTTCTAAGTCGGTTATGCGCTTAGAGGCTGACTGGATCTTAAACCCACTCTCAATTTCAAGTGAAGTTCCTCAGGGATCAATTCTTGCTCCACTACTTTTTAGCTTGTACTTCAACGACATCCACCAAGTGACAAGGGACGTGTTATTATCGTATTATAATTTTTTTTCTTCCCCTTTTATTTATTTACGTATATATATACAATTTTTCTCTACGAGATATTTTTCTGATTTGCGAGATATTTGCAAAAAACGAAAAATCCCTACGTGCTCTACCTGGGAACAGATAAACAAGTGGGAGTACAATCTAACTGCATTTCTTACATATCCACGTATTCGAGTAAAAATGTACCTCACGAGACCAACTTGCAGACCCTCACGCAAGAGATTCGAAATTGCAGAAGCTTAGGAGAGTATAGATAATGATAATGAGATGTGCCCAAACTTAATCGTTTTTGTAATCTGCCTCTAAGCACTTTTTCTAAACTCGAAATTTCGGTTAGCCTCTGCGTTTACCTACTCCTCAGAGTTCTATTCATAAACTTCGAGTTTACGCAAGGAAAATCGATTTAAAATTGGAAGATGACGGCAATTAAATCCATTCAATTCCCCCTAAAATTTACGGGGCTCATTTATCTCCCGGGACGGTCGGAATTGTTCCGAAAATCTACTTCGTCACAAAAATGTGCTCTCGCTGAACCTCTGATTGGGCAAAAACAAAAAAGGAGAAAAGCGCTCCGTCTAAGGTGAAACAAATTACTCAAGCGAACCCTTTCGATGACACCTGGCCTGAATCAGCCGTACAAGGATCAAAAGGTCCTGCGAGGGTGCTGGGGGCTTCTGGAGTGCTTCTCGCTTCATAAATTAGGCGCATTATAAATCACCCGCGCTAAGTGGAGATGATGTTGATGTAAAATTCCACAAGTCCGAGAGAGCCATTTATTCGCCCTAATTGTGTTTTATTTCCTGTTCCTCTGTTTTCGTGTTTTGCCAGACTATTCCGTAATTTTCCTCGCAGGACTCGGCTGCTGTACGATGGCAGCGAGTACGGGGGCAGAAGCGCCTGCAAACTCCGGCAAGAAATTGAGTCGTTTCATTATGTTTTTTCTGCTTACACCCACATTTGCGGTGAACTCTTTCGCCGGGAAGGTTAGCCCAGAGGAGGGCCGGAAAAAAAAAGGCTTGGACTTGGCGTAACGTGCACGAACCACGTATCCACCACTTGGCAGAATTATTTATATATACTCAACCGACATCCACCGGGTGCGGTGCACTGCAAAAACAGGGCGAGTGCACTCTGGCTGTGTCAAAGCACTATTCATGCATTTCATTTTAAATATTTTATTAACCAGCGCTTAAAGGGCCTTCGATGGCGTCACTTAACGAGATTCTTGCAGGGAGACGCCCCCGTAAAGTGGTTTTTAGGGCCTCCTGCAGCACATACCTCTTTAAGTTCATTAAATCAGCTACCAGCCAAGGCGATGCGATGTATCGGGGCACTGCCTAGCCCAACCCTTTACATATTGGGGGCGTGAAAAGCTAACCCACAAGGGGCATTGAAATTACAAGACCTCCCGTGGGAGCAGCTCTCACCGGCGCATATGTATGTATGCATGTTTGAGGAGTGAATAATTTTATGGACTACAATAAATCTGATGCTGTTCAAACAAACGCTCCGCCGCTGTTTCGCTTTGATAATGTTGCAGATACGGCAGAGCTCGGAAAATATTCACTCCATGAGCATGACGAGCGAAATGGTCCTTGGTGGTAACTCTAAGCACGGATGAACTTGTGTTTTTTCCGCCAGTAACTCGGATGAGATGGCGTTATAAAAACGGGTAAAATAAAATCCACGAGAGGGCTTTTCTTATGGACTGTGAGGTTTTTACATACAGTGGCTTTGGGAGAACATGAGTATCGATCGGTTTTTATCTCAAGGAGTCTTGTTAATTGCCATAAAATCCTTTTCGCCCCGAAGTATAGGGTCCTCTTTGGACTTTCATATTCGCACGTAATGCATTTTTAGATGAAAACGATTTAAGTGCTTTTATATTTTTTTACGTAAAGCAAAGCTTCAAATTTACAAAATGTCGTCTCAGAACAAAAGTAAGAATACACTAATATATACCTACGTACCTACCTCTTTGGAAAAAAATGCGATGTTTTATTTTTCGAAACAGTGATTATCGTTTTTCTGTATATTTAACAATTTCAATGAGCTCTGAACCGGCTCCTTCGTAAGCCAAACTTAGGAAATTTTCACCGTGCTCATTAACCATCTAACGGATCACCACTGCCACGTCCCAAGTTTGAATATAATTTTTTTATTGCTTCATTTTAGAACCTCCCCCACTCTCCCCCAAGCTCTAAATAGCCTGAAAATGGGTGAAAAATAAATTGTAAACGTAGCGATTAATTTTTCATCAATTTCTAGCCCTTGTGGGGTTCTGTACAGCTTTTTAAAAAAAAAACCATATGTCATGTCATGTGTCATTTTACATGTCATATCACATGTTTCATAACATATCACGTGACCATATAGTGTAGTATCATTTTGTTCATATCCGTTACGGTCCCTGGTTTTTTCCCACCAAATTCGTTTCCCCATTATAAAATAAAAAGTCAAGTTTGCGTTTTATTTTTGCCAGAAAAAAGTGTAACATCTTTGAATTAAAAAAAAATTAAGCAGGTTTCCAATACAGCGTGGAGATTCGGATTATTTGCTATCTCCCCACTCTATACGACATAGTTGTATTTTTTGTCTCTTTAAAAATCTCGCTCTTGTGCTGGGAGCCGGCACAGAAGTGGGTTCTAGTCTTAGTATAGTGCTGCGAAAGTCGAAAGTTTTCAAACTTGATTTTATACGAGATGGCGCTCCTGTAGAGTTTATATCTTGGAACGGAAAATATGTCTTCTTATGCATAGAACACGTTTGCAGAATTGCTAATTTTTTTAACAATAATTAGTTCTTGAAATTTGTATTTTCGAAAGAGTTGCACTAAGTCATCAACAGATGGCTCCAAATTTTGGAGCTTGTAATATTTGCATAATGGGGAACTGCAACCATAGCTGCAAATTGTCTTTCCATTAATGAAAACAAAATACCAGTGAAATGTCCGCTTGGGTTAGATTTGGTGGGATAGAAACAACAAAGGGTTTTAAAATGCATACTGAGATAAAAGAAAAAAAATAAATAAAAAGTTGCGATGTGGGCTAAAAATTTTAATATCGGTCATTCCATAAACAACTAATAACTGTGTTTGACGAACTGTTTTTGGCAAACCGTAATATCGAAAAAGCTATGAGGTACCCCAGCGTCAACTTCAAGGTCTTTCTACAGTAAGTGCTCAGATGGATTTTCTATAATAAGAATCAAATTATTTTTTGATTGGGTGTCAAACAATCTGCAAATTCGAATGACGCAAATCACAACCGGGAGACTCAGCGATTCAAAGGGAAATCTGCCGAGCCTCTAGTCTCTATACACGTTTTCTCAAATGACACATTAGCTCAAATCGAATCTCGTCGAATTCAAGGAAAGTACTCGACTTATTCCACGTGTTCTAAATAAGATTGTTCCAAAATCAAACTACCGTTAAATGTTCCAGTAATTAAAAAACGAATTTGGCATATGTACCTGCCGGTCAGCTCAGCGAGCATAAAGTGTGTCTGTAGTACCATAGAAAATTCTCTCGCTGACCAAATGACTGAGCGGCTTTTGCCACCCATCGCACTTCTCATTCTTAAGTGGGCCTATTATGGTTTTCTCGTAACTGTAATATTTCAGAGTTATTCTACTTTTTACGGTCCAGTCCAGCCAGAAGGGGAAGGCAGTGAAATCTGAAATTTAGAAGTTCACACAACCGAACCCACTAGGCGAAAACATTAAAACTCGACGGTGCTCTGCAGAGAAAAAGAAGAAATGAAATTCAAAGCCCCCAGCAATGTCGAGACATTGAAATTCTAAAAAAGCGCGTTAGAAACTCTGCTGCCGGTGGAGTTGATCACCTCCGTCCACAGCCGTGGGTGCGTGGCTTTAATTCAATTTCACGTCGAGCCGCGGAAAAAAAGCGACTCAGTGATAGTTGAGGCGGGTTCCGTTAGTTGATAACTGCGAAGGTAAATTTATGAGAAATTCTTGTAACTCGCGGGAAGCGCTTCAGACACGGTAGATAACAAGGGGCACACAACAGGTTCATTTGCGGGTAGACACCTTTGGCACAGTGCACATTTTTCTTTTTGGTTTTCAGCCTGCTTGCCTACTATCTGCGCCGTTGTGTTATTTCTATCCTCAACCTGTGGCTTTCCAGTGTTTGATTTAATGGCTGCCTAAATGCTATTTCCGGATTTATTTTTTATCCCACTTTTACGAATCGAATTCATTTTAAGGTGTTCTTCGTATACCTATGATAATCCGCGAGAACTGCTACCAGCATTATATTGTGCTAAATACCAGGCGATGAAAAGGGTTTCGTCACCTTTTTAACCGACTTCTCTGTTCGCCCTGTATCACTGTATTTTTTTTATGGTTCTCGTCAAAACTTCGTAACGCATGAATTTTGATAATTCTCTTTTACTAGTTGCTCAGAGCAGGTACATATCTCACTGGGGAGTATAAATACAAATACTAAATTTCATTCGATTATAATATTACAGTTCACATATGAAGGTTTTGAAGTAGGTACGCTGACTCTAAATATGATACCCACTTTAGGAAATTCAATATGGATGCTCCAATATGACGGACCCTAAATTTCCCTACAGACGATTGCCGAATGATAATTAGTGGTGTATGAGCTGATAAAGGCGCTTTGTCACAGCACTGTGACAGCACCATTTCGTACGACATCCGTGGATATCCACTGAACGCACGGTTTTTACACGGCGACGGCAGACACAGTGGTGCATTTCTTAGCATCTTTGTGTTCACACGACCGACCCGTAAACACACCACGGTCTAATTATTCTCAGAGCAGTCAGAGTTCAGTTAAATTGTATTTTCTGCCTGCAAACCATACACAACACAGTTGGTGATAGGGATATGTGGAGGGGCGTTAGAAAAGCTTAAGTTTGGGATTTTGAAGTCCTTGACCTTGAGCCTTCGCTGCCATGTTAATCATAGTAGAAAAATCGTAATCGTAAAATTTCACCATCTGGCCATGTTACATAAAGAATTTAAAAACAATTTTTTATATTTTAAAAATCTCTACAAATTTTAAATATAGATAAAACTTGACCTATAACTGTTATTGTAGGTTTTCGGGTTTTGAGGGTCGGGGGTCTCAATTCCGTGACCAGTTTTCAAAAGTCAAGGTCTTAAATAAAATATTTTCCTACATTGTCATGATAGTTGTACATGCCGACTTTAGGGGCTGCTTATTTTTGTATTTTGTTTTGTCGCTTCTTCTGTAAATAAAATCGAACAAAATGTTTACCAATCAATGGACTTGCCTCACTCTCGAAGTAAATGGCTCATATGTTGGTATATCGATTTTATTGTAGACGAACATAATTAAACAATTATATAGAAAGAGTACGCCAACAAATTTACTGAGTCTGTGGAGATATTGGTTTAAGTTACATAGTTACATACATACCTATGTATATCAGTTTACTGGAATTCATCCATTTTAGTTTTTGTCCTAAATAGTTGCAAAAGTAAAAGGGCAGATAGGTAGACGGATGGAAAACCAAATTGACAAATAGACAGAGAGACATCGTGCAGGTCCCATTTTGTATAAAGATCTAACAAAACAGTTACAAATTCGAATATACCAAAATGTTCAAATCCAATAAATATACAGGAAAATCCTTGTGGGAAATTTTTCAGTGGGATTCCCATGAGTGGGATGGATAAAACTTTGAAATTGTCATAAAGGAATTCCGACCATTTTTCCTGAAAGGATTTCGCGCCAAGAGTCCCTAGACTTGTAGAAAGACATTTTCTTATTCTAATCTCGCCGCAATGACATGTCGGCGTCATAAACTAGGTCTGAGCCGGGGAGCAGTTGGAGCGCCACAGGTCCCCTCGACAGAGATGTGACATAAAACCGAAGTGCACTTAGAAATCTTCTCAGATTCTAGCTCTCACCTGGACCACACCGCGCGCACCATACTCCGACCTCCGGGGACTTCTATCACTCGAAAAACTTGGAGGTGGGCGAAATCCCACTTGCATTTTCATACAATTTATTTCGCTGACATTTATCTGGCTCAGAGCTTGGAGCAGTAAGCAAGGGTTGCGGTTCCTCGATTTTTCTCATCCTTCCGCGGACTGCTGGCGCTGCACTACTCCTTGGGAATTTAATCTGAAAATAATTCGGAACTGTGAAGGGGCCTCCCCGGTTGGCGCCTTTGTTTACGCCTTATAATGAGAATTGGGGCGCTTTATGCTTTCCGGGCGCGGGGCCGTGCATTCGAGAGGATCTGGCATAGAAAGAATTTTTCAATAAGGGCGGGCCTGTTATGACGATGCCATTCATATTGCTCACTCAAAAATCCTTGCCCTTTCTAACCCTGTTTCGGGCGGTTTAAATTTGCTATATAAAATAGAGTCGGCCACAAAGCCGAGGAAAACGTTTGAAAAATGAGAAAAAAATGGCCTGTAAAGGCGCCGGCTCAACTGCGCCATTCATCTCCGGCACAAAGGGTACAAAATTTGCAAAGGCGAACGAAATAGTTATTTTTCGGCTCTGCACTGAATGCGGTCCTAATTACTTAACCCTAAATGAAAATGAGCACAACTGCAAGGGTAAGGAGTAATTGAAAACCCCCGCGGATCATTATGGGGAATTGAGCTGGTTTGAAAAACTCATTTTTGCGGCGCAGCGCATCAGATGCATCCCGACCCGACGCTCTGCTCTGAAAGTCGTTTTGCGCTTTTGTTGGCGACTTTAACCGTGCCTCTCCCTGGAGTTATCACAATTTTTCCCATTTTCGGCGACGAAAACATTTAATTTCGCGTATTGACTAACAGTCATCCCCCGCAACTCGTCCCGAAGTGGAAGTACCCACTCACGGCGAGCCCCGGTGAATCAGACATTTAATGAACTCGCTTAATTGCTTGTTTGTTCCCAGCAGTGGCCCGGTAAACAATAATAAGTAGCGACTCCCTTTTGCCACAGCGCTTTACAAATTCATAATTTTTTGGAAACAAATCAAAATATTAAATGCGGCGGGACTCGCGGAATTTTAAATCATTTTTTTATTTCACCGCTCCAGCCATTTTTGCCCCGTGAGCCGTGAGGGAATTAAATGGCTGAGCTGGCTCAACTCCAGACCCCGGGCAAATTATGCGTTTTTGTTAATACGCTCGCATAAAAGGTGTATTCAAACTGCACCGCAATAGTTTTTGCACTCAGAAAAATCAGTCCCATAATTCTAACAATTCATGTATTTTTGTTTTAATAGGACTAGAAATAATTAGAAATCTGTTTAATATAATAAGAATTTATCTTTTTTAAAAGTATTTGTCACATTGCTTTTATTAGATCGAAAACATTACTTTTTAATTATTTAAACGATTGCATTAATGGGACATCCCATACAATTTCACATGCACATTAACATTTTGTAGCAGCGCTCTTACTTTAAAACTAATAAGACCATCTTGTTGAATATTAACAGTTTTTAATCCTACAGAAACAATATGAAAAAGTGTAACTTCAATAGGACATACCATAACATTGCAGATTTAATGGGGTATCTTATTAATTTCATGAGATTCAACGAATAGCTTTCATAGGATCACATTATGCCTATAGCTGTTCTTGCAAGCTCGGGTGCAATTTCGTTTCAGTTGGTTTGGTTTCAGTCAATCGGCAGGTTTCGGTCAAAGCGCTTTGGCAGTGAATAATTTGAGTTGAAATAACAATAAATAAAATGGCTCTAGCCATAAGTGAAGTTATTACAGTTAGTGACAGTGAACTCCAAATTCTATTGTCGCAAATCGATAATGTAAATATTGTTTGCGAAAATGATGAAGTGAACGAACAAGATCAGGAGATGAAGGATTTAATTTGTAATAAGCTTGGCTTTGAACTGGAAATCTTCAACACTTTAAAATGTAAGTAAAAATAAATATTGGTTTTACTAAAATTTAATGCTAATTATTTGTATTTGCGTATCGCGGCGTTATTGTGAGTTCCGGGGGAATAACATTCCACTCGAAAAATTGGAAATCTGAAATGGAGCAAAAATAAAGTATAATTTTATTCACCCGGAACTCACGATAAAGCCGATTTATATTAAGAATTAAGGTTTTTAGTTTTATCAGTGATATTTGTGTTAGGTGTTAAAATATTAGACAATATACACGATCCTTAATTAACACCTGTGTTATCAATGTTTTAGCCTATAAAATGGATGTGGAAAGCTTGCGAGTGATACAGGAGTCCGATATTAATGAAATATTCCCAGTGAGCGACTTGGGAACACGCGTAAAATTCAAGCACCGGCTTTATACTTGGAGAAAGGCAAATGTATGTCGATAATCTTTGGCATAATCCCTATTTTCCTAATTTGTAATGTTGTAGGCTGACACAATTTCAACTAGTAGTAGTTATTGCAAAAGCTGGGTGGAATCGCATTCTTCTCCATCTCCATCGACCAGTTCTCAAAGCTCTGCAAACTCATTAACAGAAATTTTAAAAAGTTCTACGGACGGTCAAATTATTTCAACTTATTATGAAGCAAATGGATTTCTCCAAAATGAGCATCGAGAGATTATTGTCAGGAAAATAGTAGATTACTTTACCGACAAATCAAAACGATGAATATGAGAGAAATTCGTGCTTACAGTGAGGCCATAGTAAAAGAGTTTCCTACTGAGAATATAGTAAGTATCATAATATTTCCAATGTAAAGAAAAAGATAACCTTCGCATAATGCAATAGTATTGAACGTATTAACACATTTGCCAAGATATCTTTGTATATCGCATCTAATTATATTTTGGGATTAAGAATTTAACGATGGTTATAACCGTGCTTATACTTAAATTTACTCCATTTTTTGTTTAACTATTCTTTCTTGTATACGTATTGTTTGTTTTATTGTCGTTTATCTGCAGGAGTATTACTGTTTAAGTAGAGGTCATGGCAAAAATCCTGTTGGGAAGTTGCATGACAAAGCTGTTAATGCCAGACTAAAAGTTAAAAAATATTCAGCTACTAACAAAGAATTCATATTTAAAAAACCATTCCAAACTGCAGAAAATAGTACCGAAAAGGAAGAAGTTAAGAATGAGTTGGGTCAGTTTGTTTTGATGTATTTTTATTGCTTTTGCACCAATGTCAGCGAGCAGTGTGGAATGAGTGGACACAACTAATTTCATTTTACTTTCTCTGGAATTTTAGTTTTTTTTTTAAATGAAACTAACTTTTATGTGAACCACATGTGCTCAGCTGATTTGGTTTCTTTCGACTGTATGTTGGCTTTTTTGAATATTATTATTTTTTAGCTGAAGAAGAATCCAAAATTGTAAATTGGTTAAAATATAATAGCGAACCTTGGGATCAGGTTGAACAAAAATGGATTTCTGTCTGGTCAATTAGATACCTAGATATCTGTAAAAATAGAGATGTTTTAAAGAATTGGCCACTCTTCCAGCATAGCTCAGGCTATTTATTAGTAAGACCATTTGTTAATTAATTATATTTTTACAATTTTTAAATATTTTAAAAGTCTTATATAATTCGTCAAGTCTCACTTAATCAACTGTATTTTACAAAGCTGTTACCTTTTCAGATTGAAAGCGACTATAAACTATTGCAAAAATCAAATGACTGTTTATTTGAAAAATGGGATGCATTTATTGAAAACATTATTCCGTATTTTCACAAGTATATCAAAGATGTCCAATCTCTTAAACTGTTAAAGAAACTCAATGAGAATATCAATTCTTGTAAGTATTTTACTTTAAATCCTTTACAATTAAACATCTTTGTTTCTCCACAGGTTTCCGTGATTACATAATTGTTATGCTTCTTCATTCCATTATAAAGCCATCTGTAATAAGCACAAAAGAGGAACATAACAATAAGAAAAGAAAGTGGAAACCGTCCATTTATGACAGCCAGGAATCGATGACAATACTTGCAACAACTATTAGCGACTACGAAAGAGTCATTTCGTCTTTAGAAACAAAGTACTTGCTGAAAGGACTGCCGGTTCAACCTGTAATCGTAGCCGTAGGAGATTCGCAAGTATTATGAGAATTTTAGTTACTTAAGTAAGGAATTTTTACTCAAAAAGGGCTTTCGTAAGCTCTTTTCGTCGCAGAAATGACTATATTCGTAATAGGGCTTTAAATAAGAAAATAATTACGTTATATGTATATATATATATGGCAATTATGAAAACAAAACCTATATTGATTTATATTCAACAGTATGTAAATATGTATGTAATGTATGTAATTAATAAAAACCGAAAAGTCTATGTATGCCTCTTTTAATTTTGTTTACCTAATAATCTTAATTAATTTATGAAAGATGTGTTCTCAAAATATTTCTCTATATTCTTCTAAAACTCTAAACTTTTTCAGGTGAAACTGTATCACTGCCTATTGAGCTTGCAGGAAATAACTGGACCGTAGCGACTATTAGCCCTTATTCCGGTAATTGTTTTAACAAGACACGGCTATCTAAGGCATGTTTATGTTAGCTGTGTTGTGTTCAGAATTTCATACGAATCAGGTTTAGTAGTAAATTGTCTATTGAATTGAATTTTTAAACCCTTAGTATGTATCTACAACAAGAATTTTAGAATTTGCAAAAGTGCATTAAATTCTTCAAACTTCAAATCTTGAACTAAATAAGTCAAAGTTATACGATGTTTTTTCCGCAGAATAAAAAAAAAATTTGCCTTTCAAGTTCATTCAAATGAATTTCAAGTCAATTCAAAATTTACTACTACACCTGATCCGGATTACAGAACAGAACAAGCTCATGTATGGATGGTTGTGTCGTGTCGAAACGACTACCAGAATAAGGCCTATTGTCTTAATGATATTGTACCATTAAATCCTAAATATCCCAATAAGCGTTCTGATTAAATCAAAAATTTGGCCGCTATTAATTTAATAAGAAATCCTCTTAAATTAATGTGATAAATCATAAAACTTACGTGAGGCTTCACATCAAAATAGTAAGAATGTCCTATTAAATTGAAAACTTCTTCGCATTCATTTGATAAGATGTCTTATTAAATATATTAGTTCTCACATAATTGGTAATACTAGATCTACCACGTAAAGAAAATAGGACATCCCATTAATTATTTATGTGAGGTACTGTTAACTTAAACAGACATAGAATACATTTTATGGGAAAAATTTCCCGCTGATTTTATAGTTTCCGAATTATAAAAATTATAATATTGATCACATTGACCAAAAACAATAGGAAAAACTATTAATTTCCTATTGATTTTATCATTTATTTTTCTGAGTGTGCCTTTTAATGAAAACCTAATTTCTCAATAGCTTTCGAGCGCATGAATAGAGCTCTTGAAGAGTATCGCAGTCGGTGAATGGGGCACTCGTGCAACTAGAAAGTGCGGGGATCACCTACCAGCGGGTATGTTGCAAATGTTAGCACTTACAATTAATAACGCGGAAAAAAACACTCGCTAGCTTTGTCTTAATGTATGCTTGCAACAAAACTATTGAGCAAATTTAGTTGCTTCCTGCAAATTATTTTACTGGTATTTTTAATGAATTTCATAACACAAGTTTTATGTTGTTTAATGGGAGATAGTGTTAATTGCTCTCAATTTTATGGGCTTTCAGGAATTTCCGAGTTGTTTTTGTAACTAATTATGAGAGTGACTTCCGAATTGTTGACCCAGTTTGCAAACAAAGTTTCACATATTCATACGAAAAGCAAATTCAAGACAATTCGAAAAGTATGAAGGTGACAAATCATAAATGAGCCTATTTAGACCATGAGCAATCTCCCACACGTCCCATACCAGTGCCAATAATACTCTATACAAAATTTTTACCATTATCCTTTGAAGCATGTATTTTTCTAGCCATCGAATTTTTAAGAAAATTGGTATACCAAGGTTTTTGAGGTCGCTGATTACGAACTTACTATAAATGTTTAAAATTCCAAAAGGCGGTACCAGTACCTATGGCGGACAAAAATGTTGAATAATTTTTAGCGATTACAGCGCTATCTGTCATGAATCGAATCGTGTAAAATTAGAATTTGCAGTAAAGAAAAGGAATTCCCTTTGAAGAACCGGAGGACCAGGTTTTATAAAATCGTTTTTCTCCTGGGAAATAATGAGAGTCATCTCAAGATAAAAACTCACCCTGTATAAATTATTATGTGTTTATTATGGTCTTCGTAAACTAAACAATAAAAACACGCGGTCATATATTGCTTATAAATAATAAAAAAAAAACGGGATGTTTATGGGTCTCTTGGTGACCCGCTGTGCTACGAATGGTTAAAGTGTGCCCGCATTTAAAAAGCTAAGAGTTCAATTTTGCACTTTTTTTTGGAGTCTGTATAATGAATTTTCCTGAAACTTTTATCCGTACCCGACCTGCCCCGGAGTTATCCAATTTCGAAAGTAATATTTGCTGACTAACTAATTGTATCCGCTATCTTGAATCACAAATTTCAAATTGTAAAGGCGAATGAAGGTCACGCGAAATTTCCAACCCTGAAAATCTCTAAGTACTCATTTCCATATATCAATCCCTCGAAGTTGGTAATCTCATCATTTTGATCATTTTTAAATCAAAGTTAGCATTTCACGGGATGTATGGCACGTAGCGCCATCTTGTTGGAATTTTATACTTGTCAAGTATAATCAGTCATATAACATGAGTGCGTTCAATGAAATATCTATGCACAAAAGGCGCATAGTTTTGAATACTCAATTTAAAAGACTCTTCTGAATATTTATACAAAATATCAAGTACACGTATATCGAATCCAAATAATAATTTTCTCTATACAAATATTTATACCCCCATAGGGGTTGATTTTCGAAAAATCCCCTCTTAGTGCACATCTAAACCCTCCAAGGAGCATTTCTTCCAAATTTCATGTTTATAAGTCAGTCATCCAGTAACGGACAGTTTTAGAGAATAATAGGATAAAATTCCTTTGGATCAGATCATACAAAAGTTTTAGACTCAATGGCACCTCGCTGTGGCGTGTTAAAAAAAGCTGATAGATATGCTTGGATATTATTGAATTATTTAATGACAAAAAAGATCTTCTCTACTACTACCACTTGTGGTCGTTAGATTCTTTTTTTATTTCTAGTAGCTACGTTTCAATACTGTAATCAAACTACAATTTGCTTATGTGTACAAATCAAGTACCCTCCAATAAAAATTAGTCTTGAATTAAGCAATAAAGTCAAATTATATCTTTACCGCTTGAGTGCTAATGTATGTATTTGCCTGGAAATTGCCTCTTATTCGGATTTCACATAACACATAACCTTCTACTTTTCCCTCATAAAAAATTGAGGAAGAGTGAAAGACCTTAATGACATTACACTGCTTGTTAGGCGAAATTACAGAGGCCAATTGGGCATGCCCATCCTCAAAGCGATAACTCCAGGAAGTCGAGCATTTTGGAGAAGAAAGTAAACCGACTAAAGGCCTCTAGACTAGAAACTAGACCTTATTGAAGTGAATCGCTGATTGCTAGCGGAAAGTGCTTTCAGCTCCTGGCAACTCCGCTAGAACCATTCCATTGGCAAAGAACCCGCCCGGGTGAGACAGAATTCTTTTTGATTTCACACGCAATTTTGATGTGCTCCGTATTTTTGTTTTCTTCGCTTTTTTTAGCTTCCGGCACGTATCTGGCGTGTCTTTTTTTGCTTTACACCTCTGGAAATTCCTTGATCCAACTTTAACAATGGCCGGTGTGCTTCTTTAGAACAAATTCCGTCGCGAGAAAGTAAAAGAGGTTAGAGCAGCGATTCGGCGAAATTGCCCGTTGAAGCGAATCCATTGCGATTTTGATGAATGCGTTGCGGGCAGGCGACGATGTCGTACAGCACGCACTCTGCACATCTTCTGAACGTCGTCGCGTAATGCTGTAACGTCCCACTCGTGGGGGGGGAATAATAGCGAAAGCATTTTGTGCGAGTGCTCAACAAGTACCTAATCGCCGTATGGGGCTCTTTGTGGCCAACCAGTTCTTGACATGGAAATCGGCCAGGTAACCCACAAAGTAAGACTGCAAATACCTCGCAAGCACTCGTTCGTACTGCTCTGGGCCGAGGAGGTCGCCTCTAGCCGTGGCGGTCTCGTGCAAGAACTGTGTTGGCATGACCTAAAACCATCAGATCGGGATTGGGACGAATGCTCACGTTCGTTGTCAAAAGGCCCCCTAATAGGGCCGGGACTCGTTTTTGCTCTGCATAATCCCAGATCAAAGAAGTCGTTAGGGACCAGTCCCCCAGATAATTCATTGGCATTTGCTTACATTTTTCAAATGGGTCGGCTATTTGCATGCAAGCCCAAGAAGACTTGGCAACCACATACGGGCTCTTCCGTCGGTTTCTCCAGGTCCGTACATCCAGCGCTAATTAGCATGAGATTCCTGTGGCAGAGGCACCACATCATCTGTGCGGTGTGTGGGCTTTTTTGGTGTGTCACTTTGGGAGAATCTGGAGGCATCGACTCGACAGTAAACATGATCGACCTACTTTGCGGACCAGTTCCCGAGGAGCATCTCGTTATCTGGCTTCTTGGTTTGGCCCAATACAGAAAACGGTGCTTTATCGTGTGCCCCAAAACATGGACAGTGTGGCGAACGAGTTTAGCAATCGCATTGGTCCAGCTCCGAGAAGCTGAGAAGTAGGAAGACGTAGTCGAGAACCGCAAAGAGACAAGAAGAAAAGCGTTCGACCTGGAGATGTTAACGACTTAATGACAATAATCTGCTGGACTGGACAAGGCCTGCTTTTGACACTGTCTTGATTGATTTCGTGTGCTCAACGCTACTTGCTACCGGCTTTCCGTTACGACGAGTCAACGTGTCGACTGATGCAGTGACGTCAATACAGACGATCCGCAGAGGTAGCTGCTGCAGGTACGAATGGCCGCGGACCATAATACGACAATGATGGTCTTGATTAAGGGAGATAAGAGGAAACCCGTCTCGGATGGTTTATCGCAGGTCGTGTATATGCAAATGATCGCTGAAGTAGGATTCGGGGCTGCGTCTGGGGCAATCTTTTTTTTTTTTTTTTTGTGTACAATAAATCGTATCTGAGGCGTTGGGTTACCTTAATGCATTTCTCACCTTTGGCACGACACGGAAAAAATTAAGATACCTGCATTCCAAGAGCGTTCTGCTTGGCAGTGGGCCACGCTTTTGATATTGTAATTACCAGTCACTTTTATGCAGTTTTCCTGTTCCTTGATCTGATTGTCTTAAATCAATTTGGAAGTGGACTTATGTACCTACTTCACAATTAAATGAATATTCGCTTTTTGGACAAGGGAATAATGGGCTCAAAAATTTCCCATTCATGGAAAGTGAGGATGACAACATTTTTTTCGAGCATTCAGAGATGTATATATAGTATGTGCGTCCGATGCTGAGTGGGAACTCTACTTTGTGCGCTCGTTTGCCACGGCCCAGCTTTAGATATACAGTCTGAAGCAACTGGTTGGATATTCCTTCAAATTCATCAAACGTTACATTATATGTTGCAAATACTGACCCATATGTATAATTCCTTCCTTACAACTTCCGTATTTCCTCTCGCTTGGAAGTACCTATGCTATCGTACTGCCGTACCAAATGCGCCTCTGCAAGTACACCATCAGACTTCAGGCCAATTAGCATATTATGTTATCTTGTCAAGGCACTGGACAAAAATTATGTGTGGGCAATTGCAATCTTATTTAGAAAACCGTACCATAAAAAACACAGTTGTGAAACTGCTCTTTTGAAAGTCATAACTAACTGTCCCTAGATAAATGTAACGTTACATTGCCTGGTTAAAATTTACAAAGGCGTTTGATAGTCTCAATCAATGGTAAAAAAAAAGTTTACCAGAAGCACCATCAAGCTCGTTTTTAGCTTCCTATTTGAACGCATCATAGCCGATAAAGATTGACAACTGCTTTTCTTCATTCTCATGTATCAAGTCTGGGGTTCATACTGGAGCCTCTGATTTCAGCATATATGTATTATCAATGATCTACTCTATATGGTGAATGAGTCCCACATACCTGTCTAAACCTTTTGGTTCAGTGAAGTTGAAGACTGTGCTTGTAACGGGTCTTTCAATAAGGACGCTCGACTTTTAAATGTAAATAAAACATGTTGTGTGTGAGATATCCACTCCATTATTATTTTATTTAAAAATGTGTTTTATGGCATTAAGTACTGAATATAACATTGTTCAAATGTCCCCCGCGACTTCGCTTGGTACCACGTATTCGGAAGTTGACCCAAATTTTGTCAAAAAGCAACTTCTTGTGGCTTAAACTGGATGATATGCATAGATGCCGACGACATGTGGTTCCAACAGGACGGCGCTACGTGCTACGCAGCGCATGCCACGATGAACATTCCACACGAGCGATTTGAGACTGGCCACCAAGTTCGTGCGATTTAACGCCTTTAGACTTCTTCCTTTGGGGCTATCTTCAACCACAGGTGTGGTATGCGAATAAACCGCAAAATCTCACTAAAGAATAATTAAAATAACTTCACATTGTAGTGATACCATATGCACTATAATGACAAGTGTGCGTTCCATTTCACGTATTATAATCGAAATCAAAATACGAACAGGGAATTACAGAAAAATATGGACACACACATTAGGAAATGTTTCGTTGATAAATTGGGTATATTTTAATTGAGGCAATGCCGAGTCGAAATCAGATTATAAGTGTAGCAGATATGAAGTCCACACTAGAAGGAAGGCGTCCAGAGTTCAAATCTCATCAGAAACCACACAAATGCGTTACATTTGAAGACAATTTAAGCAAAACCTACTGAAATTCCTTTCCCATGTAACCTGTTCCTCAAATTCAATATAAAATATATTTAAAATATACACGTACACTCTCGTGTTTGGACGTCCAAAGTATACTTTTAAACCAAATACATTATTAAAAATATACGCTTTTAAATTAAGTATTTTCAACTTAACTGACTGTCATATTTGAAATGTTTGATTTTAACATGTTTTTCTTTCAGTGCAAAGAGACATGGCAGGGGCCACTTTTTAGTGGCAAATTAACGAAAGCATAAACATATTTTCTTGACTAAAATTTATAGATCTATTACTACTGCATATAATGAATTACCGGTACTCCGAATTATCTTATCTAGGATGCGGAGATCGGCCTGATTCCATTTTCAAATCCTCTCAGGCCTCCCCCATAAGAGATATTGCATTTCAGATAAATTTTATTTTGTTGTTGTATTTATTTATAATCTCACTATAGAATGGATTTACATGTGTACTATACATACATGAATTCCTCTAAAACTTAACATTTGACTACAGCACACATATGTAAGTATTTTGACAAGCTTACGTTTATGCTTTTTAAAATTCCCATACTTCCTATTTTGAGAATCAAGTGAGGGTTATATTTCTGGTTTGATATATGTACATACATATATTTACTTTTCCACATATTTTTTTAAACTTTATGCCTTTCGTGTTTTTGAGTATTAACGTAAAGAACTCTTAACGTCAATAACGTCTTCCAACAACGAAACGTTTGAAAAAAAATGTGAAGTGCCTCCTACTACTTCTTCTGTTAAACATATTTTTCCATTGGTTTAAATATTTTTATTTGCCAATAATACGAGAAAAATAAACATCTAACGTATAAACAACCATTGAAAATTGATTACACTATCGCCAAGTTAAAGTGAAGGGATTAAAGAAATAACAAAACAAACAACAAATAAAACAAACAAAATCTTCATTATCTTTCCTTTACTCTTCTTCTCCAACATTTCATATGTTTTAAAACTGTGAATTTGTGTAATATTTTCTGGTGTTCGATAAGCTATTGTCATTACAAAAAAAAAGAGTTTTTCGCTATTCTACTAAAGATATACCTGCACATATGTACTAGTAAATTTTGTTTCGACAACTGGTATTCCGTTGGATCAAACTAGCTAACCTTCATCTATTTTTAAGGATATTTCGTCGAGTATTTTTCGAGATAAGAAAAAAAAATAGATAAGACTAACTAGTATGAGGAATATATATATGTAGCAGGGGTTTGTTTTTAAGGGCGCGAGTAGTCTAGTGGTAACAATTCTAGCTGCCGATCCATAAGTCCCAGTTTCGAATTCCACTCGGACCCTGCGCTTGCACTCTCAGAGTGCGCTTTTTCTAATAAGCGACAGATGGAAGCCTCATCAATTAAGATAGCTACTGCGGACTAATCACTCACCAAAGCGACCATAAACGATTCAAGAAACGGAAGCAAAGCCTAGAAGTGGAGAGGCTTTCTTGTGGCCCTCTGCTCCTAACGGGAGTGATGTAGGAAATATTTTTTTTTTATTCTAGAACCAAAAAGTTTAATCTCAGAGTACAATTCAATAATTGGTCGATCGTGATGAGCCAGCAAATCTTTTAAAGGATTTTCTCGTACTCTACTGTTTTATGTTGGGCTACTCTACAAATAATGTTTAGCCTCGGTCCTAAACCCACCGACTGCTCAATTAGACCTTTTAGGGATTAATACAATTTGTGACATTATGTGCAATGAACTGGTTTATTTCTAAAAAAAATTATCGCAATCTCTAAGTTGAACCACTTCTCCCTAAAAACATTGCTGCAGAATTACATCCAAAGTGCATTAGCAACGGCCTTGCATTAGTTAAACGAAGAAGACCAGCAGCAGACACAATAAGACGATTATGATGCATTTTTTGGAAACATGAAAAAAAACAACGAATCACCGTATCCCCTAATATTATTATTTCTTTGTTTTGTATTATTGAAAAGCGCCGTAGATGGTTTTTTTCTTCTAAAGAGTAAATTATGATTTTCATTTGGATCACAATAATCGCTTTGAACACATTATTAAAGCTCCACTGCACATTCCTGAAAAAAAAGGAGTTAACCAACATCCACCGTTAATGATGTTTACACGAATCCAATGAAACGCGTGTATGAAAGGATTTTCAGCTCATAACTCTTTCCGTTTGAACCGAGCTCATGTGCAACCCCCGAGCCATTCGTTAGCCCACGAAAGCCGCAGCACAGTTCTGTCATAAATCGCTGAGGAGCGCTCCTGCTGCTGGAGTCCGAGCGTCGAGCCACTGAGGCTACTGCCTTTGAACTCCGATAAATTCCGAAAACCAATTTAAAAATTTCGATTCGAGTGCACGAGGAACGAGACAAAAATTCAAATGCAAACACGTGAAATTATTGCGGTTTCACATCAAAGGAGTTTTCCCATTTAATCCCGCTCGTGGACGAGGGCAGTCGGGCGACATAAATAACCCGAGGGCTGGGACCCGTGCAAACAAAGAGCACATAAATTCCCCGAGTCCTGCGGCCAGGTCCAGCTGTAGTGCCCTCCGCTCGTTTTTATTTTCAGCCACCGCCTGCCGCGAAAAGAAAAAGCGGTACCTGTGCTGCGCCAATCCACCACCGCGCTATTTGAAACTCCTTTAATGACTACACACCTGTTAGGACTGCGAGAGTAATCTCCGGCAAATATCCTTTCTTGCTTTTTTTTCCAATTAGAAACACCTGCGTTTGTCCTCTGCTCCTTTAATAGCCACGGATTTATGCACGTGCCAGGGGCGGGTGGATCACTTCTTGAGGGCACTTCTCTTGTTTATCTGCCCAGCGGCACACAATAAATAAAAAAGGGCACACTATCTACCACTCGGGGCGGAGGTGAGTGGACAACCTTTGTGAACACGATCCTGACAATGGAGATGGGTCGCACCGGAGCACCGATAAGTCGTGCTCCCGCAAGGGTTAATCGAACTCGGGCACAATTTAATTAACTCGGAACTCCATTCGACTATAAGCACTAGAACCGCGTGGCCTCGATAGCTCCCGTGATGGAATCTCATAAAGTACGTCCGAACTAGCACGGAACTCGCTGGCTTAATTCTGGGTGAATAAACGGAAAATAAAAACGCAAGCCCAGGCGCTAGGAAATCTTCTTAGCAAAATTCGCGGTCCAGACTTGAAGATAGTCAGGTCAGGGGGAACTGGGAGCGAGCGATGTTGCACGGCCGAGACTTCACAGGTGACTAACGTGAAGGAAAAATTCAGAGCACCAACGTCTAAATGAAGCCGCGGAGGAATCTACCATCATCGTCAGTTAGCTTACTGCTGCACGATTATGTTCATAGCCCAGCATAGTCGTGCCGCGATATGCCACCATGGCCAGCTGCTCCGGCTCCACTCTGGGAAGCAACAAGCCGTGGGCACAGCGCTTGGAAGACGGCACCATCTACCACCCTGGACATGGATCATTGCTTCGGGCACTGTTGGGCTGGAAACCGGTTAACCCGTGTGCCCGCTTGGGACCCCAAGGCGGAAGCCAAGAAGTCAACATAACCTCAAACAATAGCACCATTCGCCTCCGTGCAATTCCATTGACTTCTTTCAATTTTGTTTACATGCTCCGTGGAAGGAATTTAAGAGAACCCGATCCAGCCGGGAATGATGGCATGCTCTTTCGTTGGCTGGAAACGAAAGCAGAGGAACTGCCAGTCTTCAGGTCGAATGTTTGGCAGCGTAGAGTGGATAAAATGTTTCTATATAATTAAAAAACCGATTCCCTTTTGTTTGCGGTGATATTTGGTGTCGTATGTAGCAAACTGTCGCAACAATTGCTTACTCACTATCACATCGTCGCCATTTTAAATCCTGCTTCTTCAATGTCCAAATTTTCATATCAGAATTAAAATTAGCAACACCGAAAACCCCACTTATAGAACTCAATTGAACTTTCGATCGTCATATTCGATCCGATATTTAAATTCAAAATTTCGATGACAGATTCGAAATCAGCAACCTTTAAACCTACGTCCTACATATGAGGAGTCCATAAGCAAAACTTAACTTAAGTAATTTTTTATTTTGGTTCCGCCATATTAGAGTTTTAAAATTTCAGCACAACATTTAAAAACGGAGACCCCAAAACCCCCATGTGCCAACTTTTTTTGAAATCGGACGAAATTTGATAATTTATGTGCCTAAATGTGAAATCAATGGCCCCAAAAACCTCCGTGCGTTAATTTTTATTGAAAATCTAAAGGTATTTAGTATTTATATGGAATATTGAAGCCGCCATCTTACATTCTCTACGTACGTCTAAATTGCCTGCTGGGGCAAAAATAAAAATAAAAATTGCGTGATAGTTCACAGAATCCAAACATCTGCAATGAAATTTCCCACATGTGGCACTCTTATTTAGATATAACGAAATTCAGAATTTGTTCGTCTGCAATATTGAAGCCGCCTTTATGAACTTTTAAAATTCAGCACCATATGTATGTGAAATCAGCGATTCAGAAACCCCAGTGTGCCAAATTTTGTGACAATTATCGTTCGAATTTTACGTTTCTTTTTGTGCTTTGTTAAACGTTTGTTATGAACTTGTTCTAATTTTGTTACCCACTGTTGTACATTTCCCAATTTCCAGGAGAAAGCTCTGAAATTTTCCTGTATGAATCCATTCAAAGCGGTGCTCAGCATCTCTGGAAAGTGAATTACACACGTGATAAACTCTATGTGACGACAATTGCCACAATTCGCTCTTCCTACGAAGTCTGCCAAACACGTGCTATGACTATGATGAAGCTTGGGAAAATTCCTAAAGTTCGTTATTCGTGCCATGGGATACGGACTGGGTTAGAAATCTCCATGATGGATACTCAATGAAAAACGCGTTGTGGGTGGCTATCAAATCCTTGTGCATCTGAAGGCTCCTAAGGAGGTTTACTACTTACGTACATATGCACGCTGAATATTTACGGAATTGCAATTGAGGTAGAATTTTATTTTTCGAGTTTTCACTTCTTTTATAAACACTCTGCGGGGGCACCTTCACATTCATTTTATTTTTGGAAGCTAGTGAGGCATGGCATTTCGAATGACTTTCAAGGGTGAGTGGGTTCAGCATCGCTACAGCTTAACCGAATTTTTGTCTTTTGAATTGAAGTCTCCTCTTTTAATTTAACAAACAGCATCGGTATAGCAAAAATATTTGGGCCCTTTTCTAAAGCGTTCAGTCTTACGCCAAAATGTTGCAAATAATGAATGGAATGTCCTTCCCTCTCACTTCAAACTTTATAGACTTAAGGGGACTACACACGGGTCACGATGGCTGAAAAGAATGCTTGGTTTTGGAAATTTGTTAGTTTAACTGTATAAAGTGGAATGGGTTAGACATTGTATACATGTAATAACTAATATTTTGAAATTGTTTTATTGAAAAACTCCGCACAGAACTTGGGAGCACACTCGCGGTCAAACAGACCCCACACTATGCTTTTTTTCAGAATTTGTATTATAATATTTTCTTAGATTATTTTCCTACAAAATCCCAACTGACTCAGAAATCGAAACAAAATGACCGAACAATTAGGAGTTCCTCAAACAGCAATTACAAATTGAAAAAAAAATAGAAAAATGGGTTCCTTCATGACAACGTCCGCCCCCATGCAGTTAGAACTATACTCAGAGCAAAATGTCTCGATGACTATTTTGCTTCGGACCCACCAAATATTTACCGTGTAGGTAAATCCGCAACCTATCCGATAAATGGCAAAAGATATAGTAAAGGCGAATACTTCGTTTCTTAGACTTAAACAAAAAATCGCCGAGATCTTGTTTATGCACTTAATAAAATAATATCTAAAAATAGAAAACATTCACAATTAGAGGTATCAAAATAAGCAGACTCTTCTCGAACTGAAAACTGTATTCAAGTATGATGGGGCCTCTCACGGAATTATTAACCCAGGCAATATTCCACGAAGCAATTACCACCAAAACGTTCAAAAATTTGTTCAGCACTTTGTTATTCGATGTGAAATACAACCAGCGACTTTTTGTTTGTTTCTTTCCGTTTACACTTGCATTCCGTCACGTAACACGAATCAAACTAAAGACAAGATGTAAAACTTCCTTTTTTTGGCTCTTTTAAATTATCTTGATTTGCCTTTACCCCTCGTACAGATAGGCGCACTATTTCACAGAATTAGGGTTGCTACCTGTAGAGGCCATATAACTTCTTGAATGTGCCCGATTAATTGAGGTGACTTACTGCATTCTGTGGCGTGGCACGTTACTTCTGGTTGTTCCCTTCTATTCTACTCTATTTCTTTTTTAGATTCAATAGAGCTTTTGATGAAGGATTTTTTCAATGCTGTTTAGGTGAATAAAGATTTATGGAAAAACGAGTGCATGTCTGGACGATTTCGAGCATTCAACTACGTTTCGTTTGAAGCTGCACAAAATGCAACACGTCGTTCAATACCTTCTTATGAAATACGTGCCCAGAATTTACGATTATTATAGGTATGGATGGATATAAAATTCTGAGCATCCTGAAATACGCCCGAATAGGTATTTGTAAAGGAAGTAAAGGCTTAACATGTGAGTGAAGTTAAATTCAGTTGAAATAACCTAGGGAAAAAATGTACCACTAAAATTGCTTCGACTGCTTTCCCGAAATTCAAAGTATGTAATGTAAATTTATCAAATATAATTTTAGAATCACTCCGTACACTTGAGAGCAAAAAATCGGCCCACCTCACACTGTTCACATTTCTGAGGCATAACTCAAACAGAAAAGTTTCGGGTTAAAAACAATTAACTGTAATAAGAAGAATAAACGCCACCAGTATTAAAATACAGTTGAAACTTTCATCGCGTTTTGCTCAGAATACCTTTTTCGAACTGGTTGACGCGATAACTTGGCCAATAATTATCCTACCCACAACATTTGTTACGAAGGCATTCGTAAACGCTGTGACTATATTATTGAGTGAAGCCGTGTTTTTCGGGTTCAAAACCTAAGAGGTACATAGAACTAAAGTACTCGGGTACTCGGCTACCTGCTTACTACCCAACATTTTCGGGTTTCCACCCGGGTACTCGGGTAAAAAAAAGCTGGCACCCGGGAAGTTAATTGTTATACATGGGTACCTGAATCGTCGCTGGTGTTGTAAAATTGGAGAAATTCAAAGTTCACCGCAAATTTTTGTTTTGTTTTTGTATTTGATTTTAAAATATGTATCATAGGTACTATGAGTACGTCTCAGTGTTGAACATTATTCAACTAATTTTGGCAACAACTAATCAATTGATTATAAAATTGATTGCAATTAAATCTATTGGAATTAATTTAATGAAAACTACAAATTCAATTGTTAATTTGCAATTCATTTGTTCTATTCTTAGCAGTTACGTATTTATGATTAAATTATTCCCTTGGAGGTCGTTCAAAAGCGTAGACATGTGTGCACTTATCAGAGATGTAAATGAGCGAACTCAAAATCTGAGCGAACTCATTTCTTCAATTGCTCTGGCTGAAACGGGTACTATTTTCAGTGCAAGTTTTCATGATGCCTCAGTGGGTACACCAATTGAAGCACGGCGGCCGTTTCATATCAACCAGAAACCATGTTACGTGGTATTTTATATGACATGTGACATGACACGTGACATCTTTTTATATCGCACCATGTTGCAGAGCATATTCGGAAACCCCCATAAAAACACCGGAGGGGTGAACAGAACCCCAAGAAAGCCTGGAAATGATTGAAAAATCAATTTAAAATTACTCACCACTTCTTAAAAGCTCTCCGGAGCTCTCCTCAATATATGGACAAAATTTGTTGACACATTTGTATATATTTTGGTATAGTGTAAATAAACAAATGAGCTTAGCAAAAGGTAGTTATTTCAAAACCGGAGACCCAAAGAATCAAATTTCATGAAAATAAATTTACGTTAAGAACGTTTGGCGCCATATTGCAGTTCAAAATTCCTATAGCAGATCTTAAATCAGCGTCTCAAAAAACACCTTTCAACTGTCAAATACAGATTCAAGATCAGCGACCCCGCAAACCCCTATTTATATTCATTAACATGGACATCCATTCATTAGCCGCTCGGCGTTTTTGAAGGTGGTTTTTAAATATGCTCCACAGCATGATGCAATAAAAATATAGATGTCACGTGTTATGACACGTTTCATGGCACGTGTCACATAGCATGTAACGTGACCATATCTACTACGTAGTGCCATGGTCATGACACGTTTCATATCAGAACATGACGACCTCTACAGATGTTGTCATGTCGTAAAATCTGCAAAATTAATTATTTATTAATTAATTATTAATTTAATAATTTAATTTAATTTAATTTTCTTGCACGGTTGCATACACTATGACTCTGACGTTTTAATTAAGGAAACGTTTTTCAAAGCGTGTACCCGGATACAGAATTACCCGATTCTCATTATTAGCTACAAAGAACCCTTATGATTAAAATATTCCACCCTTTGCTTCTCCCTTTTGTACCTACTGATTTCCACACTAGATTTTGAGTAGTTACTTTTCTTTTCTTTTCTTTCACCGCAAGAAATATTTAAATTTGAGTTTAATACTGTATCCCAATTGACCAGTTTTTAAAAGTTCACAACGCTTTATGAACTAATTCCATTACATAAATTATCTGGGGCAATAATTTCCTAATATTGCTAATACCCACAGGGAAACTGCAATTTGGTCTTAGTGGATACGTAAAACGAAGATAGGTACTCAGTCAGATCCCTGGCGTCAACGCAAACATCATCCATTTGTGAAAACCCAAACAAAAAACATTTTACAAAAGATTTCCGCATCGTTCTAGTGATCAAAGCGTTTATCATCAAACTCATGTGAAAAAGTAATTTCCCATCTGCAATTTATTTGCCCGTCAAAATGTATCTCGGGTGAATTCGGCTGGCAATAAATCAGGAGGAGAAGAGGGAAATAACCTTTTTTTGCAAAATTCAATAAACAAAAATCCCGACAAGTTGCATCGATTTAAATCCATCGTCCTGGCCGACTCCCGATCGACGGCTGCAGTTCACCCGAAACAAAAAAAAAAAATATCTGAGCAATCTGGAAAAGTGCAACTTTTCAAGCGGGTCACAGTCCGGTGCCATGAAGCGAGAAACAGGGCCACGCTGTCGCTGGTGATGGGTAGGCAATTAATCGCTGCCCAGTAAAAAGTTGCGATTAATTAAATTCAATTGCTTAGAATTTATGGGCCCGGCCGGGCGGCTATAAATCTCTCGAGTAAATGATTCGAGTGGCCAGAAAGGGGGTGGGCGCGCGAAAGTTTTAATGAGCCGAATAGTGCACGGGTTGATGGCGGATATAAAACGCTCCAGTGTTATTCGCATAAAACAGGAAACATCCCAATGAGTGCGCGCCTGTTAAAGGCATCATGGCGGTTTTGATTGAATTTTTAAATTATGTGTGGGCGGCGCGGCGTCCGGCGGTCACATAAAAGGTTCGCTTATATAAAAGAAAATCCTCTTTAAATTAAAGCGCAAGGACCTTTGCGCGGTTTTAATAGGCGTACATAGTATCTCTGCCTCCAGCTGTGGACTAATCTCGCATCATCGCGGCTGCGCTACCAACTCCACCGACCACCACGGCCGGGATACTTGCTCTCTACGTCATTAAACTATCGAACAGGGCAATCATGAGCAAATTTCAGTCGTGTTACGGGTTATGGAGGTTTATTGCCGTGCAGTGCCACTCGTAAACTTTTTATTACTTTGTGGTGTCGTGGTGCATTGGATTGGACGTTGCACTGCACTGCAACGACTATTAAGTTGTGGATGGTGTCTGTATTCGCCGCTGCTGACGAATTTCAAAATTACCTGCCTTCGTCTTCCCGTGCTCGCAAGAAACTCCGAGCCGACAAAAGGAAAGCGAATTTTCGTAAGAATAAGAACTTTGGCGGGTTTTCTATTCTATGTAGTTCTGATCGCTGAAACTTTTCCAATATTGCGGTCAGTCGAGTCGATGGTGGAAGAAATCTCTCCCGGGTAACCTTCAACTTCCATCCAATGAGTCGATATAATTTTTGCCAGTTGCACACGAACTCGACTTGCGGCAGCCAGTTCGTTGACCCACAAATTCTTCTTTGCATGCAGTTTAACTTTAATCGGCAGAAATGTGCGAAGAGGTGTTTGTTTGGTGCTGATGCACCAAAGGTTCAGTCAAGGAGAAGGAGGCACACAAGAGTGGAAGTGGACGGACAGAAACGATAGCTTAAAGCGGAGCTACGGTGATGGAGCACGATGGACGGATAGATAGATAGATAGATTCTTGGGCCGCGTTACAACTTCTTTCGTGCTCAGGCCTTGAGTAATTGTGTTAGGTGAACAGTTTTGCTTTTATTCTACGACTGATTACGCATCAGCCCCAACTCTCCGGTCGACTTGGTCATAGGCTTTGTGCCAGTTTATTTCGCGGTTTTTCTTCGCTCCACAGTATCTCGTTGTTGGTCTTTTTTCGAAGTCCCTAATAATAAAATAATTGGAAATGTAGAAAACTTGCAAAATTATGATACGTGATACAAAGGGAAATATATGTGCATATTTGCGTATGTGTAAAATATTTTTCAGGAGGATTTCTGTACGTGCATGTATACTTTAGCCACTTTAAAGAAAAACCTAACTACCTTGAAAGAGTTTGCGAATTAATGTGCTGTGTATCTTTGGATTATGTCGAATATATGGCAGCTGGACGGGAATATTAATCCTAAAAAGAGAAAATCTGCGTAAAGTTGCTGCATGTGCAAACGATTTATTTATTGCGCTCTCTCTCTCTTTCTCTCTCTCTTTCTCTCTTTCTTTCTATCTTTCTCTCACTCTGTCTGATGGGGTAACTTAGTAAATTCATCAGATGACGCATAAGCATTGCATTAAAAATATTCATTATAGAATTCGAAAATGCATCGTGAGGGCATCAGATGGCTAGGAGGCTCCCATTATCCGGAAGGTAAACAACTCGGATTAACAAACATAACACAACAAACATTGATATAATCTCTATCCTAATACCTTCAACCAGAAACACATGACATAAGGTATATTATAGAATAAAAATCAAACTCGACTAAATGGAAACAGTTCGGCCAGTCACTTAAGGGGGCAGATACCTTTAGAACGGGTGAAATCAGTCAATTTTAATGAATTTTTTTCAAGGTGATACAATAATTGGATCATTTATTACTTTTGACATATTGTTAATACATTATTAAAGTGTACAAAAACATGAGATTTGTTATTATCATACAAAATGGCGGCTCTGCAGAATATTTCCTCAAGCGTCTCCCGCGGGTCATCGAAAACTGCTGATGCTGTCAAAATGTTTCTATTTATCGGAAATAAAAAAGTTTTTTTTTGTCGATTACTAACATATTAAAGGGAAGGATAAACCTATAAAATAATAAAAAAGTTAAAAATTAAAATTTATATCGACTGTTTAATCAAAGGTCCAGATTTTTGGCTATTTTTCAAGAGTTTTGACCCCAAAAAAAATTATTTATTAACCCGATATCTTTAAACTTTTAGGTACATCCTTCCGATAGCACTATAAAGAGAAACCTCTGAATGTTTTAGCCTAATCGGTCAATAACTTTTTGAGTTACAGAGCTAGCAGTTTTTGAAAACACAGTTTCGAGATAATCGCGTTCAAAGTTTGCATTGAAACTTTCGTTGGCATTCTGGGTATGGCAAATCTTCGTAAATTGGTAGAAGATGTTGTTTTATATCGTCGCCAAGTAAGAGAGTAAATTATGAGACAAAAGAATACACAAACGTACTGTGAAAAGGCATTGCTCCGACCCAAGCTCTCCGACTACCTGGTTAATGACGGTATGCGGGCTCTGACGTTTTTCCCAATAACTCCATTAATATTCAATATTTCGATTTGTCCTTTTCACAGTATATTGTTAACATATTATATATTCGAATTATGTAAAAAAAAAATCGATTTTCTGAAAATTCTAAAGGTATCTGCCCCCTTAAATCCTGAAAAATAATATTTTTTATATCAATTGTTCACAACGTCAACATCTGTACGTTGCCGCCCCATTCATGCGTACTATCATAACAATCACAAAACCGAAGATTGCCGAAGTCTTTTGGGTTATCTCGGAGCTGGTCGAACGTTTGGGTGTACTTATATTGTACAACCTCCCATTAACCCGCTCTCCCCTACATATCACTAAGGAAACTACGAGAGTTTTCTTACCGAACATGTAATAAATCATCTCTATGGGAATTTTTCCACATATTACGAATCTGAAGACGAAAATGCTCAATTAGCTAGATAGAGATTCTTAGTAACAAAAATTAGTATGTTAAAGTAAGCAAACCAATATTTTAACAATTTTTTAATTTTTTTAAAAATATGTCATTAATGATAGTTTTAATCCTAAAGTATAATCATAAAATAAAACTGACCTGTGAACCTTTCTATATTTCTTGTGGAACAAGTGTGTCATACTCGTACATTCACTTGAGGGTCAACATTTTTAATATTCTTTTTGTTACTAAACAAGTAATAGGTCTAGAAAATAAGACCCTTATTTTTGACATTTTTAGAGGAGTAAAATACATTGAAGCGTTTTTTAAAGACAGTAGGTGGATTATATTAAAGCGTGAACTTTAAGCAAGGGTTCCTACGATGTTTCATTATATTTTTTATAAATGTTGAATCGAGCCTCACCCTCGTACGAGCTAGAGCAACATTTTTTTTGAAGCAAAAATTTAGCGTAAGTTCTCATGTCACGAAAAAGTGAAATGCGTCCCCAAGCAAACCCGAAAACAGTTTTTCGTGAAAGTTAGCATATGGGTGTTTTTGGAGTCACTGATTTCGAATATGCTGCGCAATTTTACAAATTCAAGGTGACGGTTTCGATATGGGGGACTTAATCAGCATTTATCATTATGTTGTAAAATTGGAGTTTTCCTTTGAACGCGCGTGGCTGCGACGCACCCTTTTTTTCAATCGGAACTTTTTTAAAAGTTTGCAATAATTTTTAGAAAAATAAATGATAGTTTCAAAATATTGTCGTATATACATATGTGTCAACAACTGCATACATTTAATATTCTATTTTAAATAATTCCTTTCAGAGTTGCTCCTGGATTCCCGGATTCGAGAACCTGCTTGTTGCATCAAAAGTTGCAAATGTTGAACATCTGCATGGAAAGGAGGCGAATAAGAGAGGGAGGATTGCCATTTTCAATGACTGAGCATGGTAAAGCTGAAAAAGAGGATTCTGATGATGAGTTCTATGACTGTACGGATGACGAAGAAGAGGAGTACAATTATCCATTATGGAACAAGCCCGAGGGAAGGCTCTCTAAGCTTGGTAATCTAACACTAATTGACTCCACTGAGCCCCTCTACGTTCCGGTAACCCAAGAACCGGTTCCAAAAACGGAAGATCAACTCGAAGATGATGCAGAAGTAATGCTGAAATTAGGACCGGGATCAGGTAGCAGATACTGTTTCAATTCAGGTTTTCATTCATAAACTTTTTTTTTAATTTATTTTCATTCTGAAGAACTCTGCACACAAATGATGAGTGCTTCCCTTCTGTCCGATATGGAGAGTTTCAAGGCAGCCAATCCGAATGCCAAGCTAGAAGACTTCATTAGATGGTATAGTCCCAGGGACTGGATCGAAGAACCGGATGGTAAACCACTCAAACTAAATAGTTTCAAAAAGTGTCACATACTCAAAGGTACGAATTACAGAAGAGGGAGATGTAAAAGGTCATTTGAGCCAACGTATGCTTATACCTGGAAACACCTGGCAAACTGTATGGTCGCAGTCAAAACCTGTGTCGGCTAGGCGACAGGTGATAAAAACATTCAAATTTTGAATGAGCATACCTTTTACTTTTTTTGATTTTCTAGAGGCGTTTATTTGACGACACTAAAGAAGCCGAAAAGGTTTTGCATTATTTTGAAACAAGAACGATTGGACAAATTTGTCAACTGACGTTGCCAGCTTTATATCATTCCGCTGTACTGAAAATAAAGGTAATTGTAATTGTGTATGATGTTTTAATTTTGAGACATTTCTAACACAATTGGATATTCAAAATGTTGCAAATGTTCTGAAGGAAATATTTGTATGATATTCTTAGTAGGTAGGAGCCACACAAAAAACTTTTTCTTTCAAACGAATCGCAACGTAATAGTTAGAGAGAGGAGCACAATCATGGGTCACGTGTTGACCATCGACGACATATTTTTTTTTTGTGTAGATCATGCCCCCCTCTACAAATAATCCTTACAAATGCAGCGTCCTTATCTATCCTGGCGGCGGCCAACCCTGGTGGGTTTACCAGCACTTCCAAAAATCAAACCAGCCAGAATTGGCTGAAATTGACAAAATTTGAACAAATATAGACTTTGTTGCTTTCCTAAACGTTTAACAATTATTTGGTATTGGAAGAGATATGCCCACCTTAGAAGAGTTTCTAAAAAATTCCCCTGTAAAGTTTAGCATGAAATAATAGTTGGATTTCTTCGATTTTTCAATTACTTATTCAATTTCAGAGTGAATTACACAATTCGACATTCTTGGAATCGTTTAACGACACCTTCGAAAAAATAACCACTAGTCTGTGCAAATTGTCCCGCGAGAGTTGGAGCATCAAGGACCCGAATCTACCACACATCTTGCCATCATACAAGAAATGGGAGAATCTCCTGTACGAAATTTCAAATTTGGAGCAATTGACCATGCAGACAAACAGCATTGCTCTAAAACTGTTTGGAACAGAAGGGCAAACTCTCAGCGATGAACAAAAGAAAATGATACTGAGCATGCTGCAGGGAGTCGAACTCGAATTACAAGGTGGCGCACAAAACCCCATATCGGACAGGATTTTAGGAATGTTCAGCGATGCAAGGCAGTTGAAGTCTGGTTTGAATACCAACTGGGACACCCCCAGCCAAATGGTATTAAGCTCTGTAGACTTTTTAAAATTCTGCAAATGTAAATGTGCCTGCTTTTTATTTCAGTTTCTTCCAGACCCTATTAGGAAGGAATATGTTCTTCGAGTTCATGGAAAAACGACTGGCAAAATCGCTGGCGGCCCACAATTTTTACGCGCCATTTTGGATAAGCATATGCGGTTGTGTGGAGCATTTTCAACTAATACAACATTTGTCTAAGCAGCTAACATAATTATCAATTTTTATGGTTACTTTTCTACAGTTATTATAACTTTTAATTGGTGGCGGAGAAATATCAAAATATGTATGAGCTTAACAATAAACATTTAAACAAAATTTGAAGGTATTGTTCTTGCCAAAGACGTCTCGTCTGTCTTCGATGAATGGATTAAGGAAGAGTTGTTGCAGACAAATAACTACCATAAGCAAACTTGAAGTTTTTTCAGTTATTAATTTTAATGCCAAATTTGAAATTCGTTCGTGCCTTCGACGATTCCAAAATTGTTCCGACATAAATAAAATACGAGCCTTTTGCATTGCACTAGACTAAATGGATGAAAGCCCGAAACGATTATCTCGCTAAAACTCAAAAACGGCTTGACCGATTTCGATAATTTTGTTTTTGTTTTGTTCGCTATAATACAGGGAAGGTTTAAAAAAAAGAAAATTCGGGAAACCCCAAAGGAAATTCGGGAAACCCCAAAGGAAATTCGGGAAACCCCAAAGGAAAAGCCGGAAAATCGAAGAAATCGAAATTTCCGTTTTGTATAGGAAGCGAATTTTCCAACTTCAAGGAATCTTTATGAAAAAGGCAATTGGAGGTTTTCGGGGTCGCAGATCTCGAGCTAGTATTCAAAATTTTGGAATTCAAGATGTCGGATCCAATATGGCGACCGAAAAAGTTAAACTTCAAGGGATTTCCCTGAAAATCCGCACTAGGGAATTTTCGGGATCACTGATTTTGAATCTGCTATTCAAATTTCCAAATATGAGACCACCCCCACCCCGCTGGGTGATATAGGAGAGGGGGTGCAACAAGGAGGTGGTGTAAAATGAAGAAAACTAAATTTAATAATATTGTTGGAAAATATTTAAAACATGTGCAAAACGCAAATAGGAAAACGCTGGGTCACATAGGAGAGGCGGTGGTGCAGTAGGGAGGCGTTGTAAAATTAAGGAATACAAATTTATTAGGATCCCGGGAAACGCCGGGTCCGGGCAAGCTAGTTTGATAATAAAAAGTATGTGTTTTATTTCAGGAAATAAATTCTTTTTAAATTTCGTTCAAATGTAGGCGTGAACTTGTTTGGATAAAAGTGGCAGTTACAAAAAAAAATTTGATTTCTTGTTCGACACGAGTGCGAGAATCTGTCGCCCGAAGTTCTCGCCGAAGTGATGAAAAATGCCATAAAACGAGTCCGTATGGCAATCAATTGTGACGGCGCCCATTTGGCCGATAATATCTTCTCGACTTGACCAATAAAATTCTAAAGGTTCAAATAAACTTAATCAAAAAACAGAATCGAAGTTTTTCATTTAGAAAAAAAAATTAGAGCCAAACAACATCGGATGACTTCTTTTGGCCCACCTTGTATTACACATTAAATGAATCTGGTCTGAATATAAATCCTGATTTCTCCGAGTCAAATTAAGTCGAGCCGAGCCGAGTTTCGAGTGAGATTTTGACCGTACCCCATAATACATACTTGGTTTGCCCTTGCACAATAAATAGCGGTCATAAGATGGGTAACAAAGTAAACCCAGGTACTATGTTAGTCGCGGTGTTAGGTTTCAAAACAAAACCGTATACAGATGGATAAATGTCCAAAAGATTCTTTTTGCCGTTAGGCGGGAAATTCAAATATTAACGGCCCAATGTGAATGGCATCCAAACTGAAAGCAAAAATGCTTCTTTCCGGCATATGATCGATTCCACTTCAAATGAAAGTTCGAAAGCGTCAAACAAACTGCCGCAGCTACTAATGGCCCGATTACTATTTTCGCCGCGTACAAGATTACCAAAATGCGACCCACCCTGTGGATGATTATTGACTTAATATGGAACAAAATGGAGATGAAATGGCATTACATACACACACTCAACAAAACGAATAATCTTCGAACGTGGAGTGTGTTGGTTTATTTTTATACATCGAGAAGAGTTGATTTCTGGCTCAAGGGTTGATCGGTTTCGGCAAAATCTCAAGTTCTCGGATCAAATATGCCGCTAAAGTTGATTTTGTTGCGAACAGTGATCTATTTGGCAGCAATTAATTGAATCATAGCGCCCGGAGCATCGGCGTACGGCTATGAAAAGTCACACCAACTGACAGCGGGGACGGTTGTGTTTTTTCAGTGAAACTGCGAATCTTGTGAATTAATTGAATTAAATGTGTGAACCGAAGGCTGCTAACGGACAATTTGGGTCGGTTTGAGAGGAAAGTGTTGCTTTTCGGTGAGTTTTTTTCCAGATAATTGCCATTTGGACTTTTGAGTCTACGCAGTGTTGACACATGTCATACGTGGGTGATGTGCCGTCTTATGGCACGGCCCGTCGGCAAGAGATTCCGCCATTGCGATTGAGACAGCACCAAATCAGGGACTCGTAGCCTGGGAAAAACAATTCGCAGATAAGAATAAAGAGGTTTTGCAAATTATTGCTCATCGGGCCATTTCTGTACATTTTGCCAGGCCCCCTGTTCGTGTTGGTGCAGCAAGCAAATTCGTATATTCCTCTGACAAGTAGTTCACTTGAAGCACTCGCGTCTGACTTCACTCTATGAAGGAAGGGATGGGATTGATATCTCGAGAAACACACGGTAGTGCCCTAGCAAGCATGGCCGTATTTTACCTTTTCCCGAAGCAACTCAGGTCACTTTGAAAAAGCCCCCTGTATCTTCTTTACGGATCAGAGTAAATGGCTGAAATTGTTGTCACCGATAGTGCTTAACGCACTAAAGGAAACCAACAAATTACAAGTTTCTAACTATTATAGTTTATAAAATATTCACCATCAAAATTTCATTATTTCGTCACTGTCCGATCATCAAAAAGATGATACTTCTAGCAGACCTACAAACTTTAAATTTACACTAACTATTCCTTATTACCATCTATGCAAATAAATTGTCTTCTTTTTAATAATAATCAGACAGTGGAAAGAATGTTTAACGACTATGGATCTCTATCTCTAAAAAATTTGTGGTATCTCTTGTAGAGCCAAGTCTTTTGTAGAGCCAACAATTTTTTTTTCTTTTTTTTTTGCCCTGGAGGTATACACAAATTCCGCATTACATGCGCTTGTAGACTACTTGACCCAACTTACTTTCATTAAGTGGCGAGTAGTAGCTGGTTGGCACTCCGTGCTTTTATGTTCTGTCCGTCTCTGTCGTCTAGCCATTCGATTGACGATAGGCCAGCACACACGGCGATTTTCATAGAGGTGTGCCTGATACCGAATTTTTAATTTTCGAATTGTTTTGTCTGAATTTAGTTTGAATTCAAACAAAACCAATTCATTTGCCTGGAAGCCAACGATCGAAGAAAATCCACTCCAGCCTGTGCACTTGAAAGAGGTACATATCTTGATATTCCTTTACTGATTTTTACAGCTCAATATGCCTTCGCCGTTCCTGTCTAAGCGAAATCCCAAGAGCAGGCAGTGCATGATAGGATAATCAACCTCGGCGTACATGTATGAAAGGGATACACTTATGTTCCCTTCCTGTTTTTACAGCTGAAAGAAAGGCCTCGCAGGAAAATTTTTTTATCCCATCCTACTCGCACTAGAGGGTTCTTGCCTTTGCATCTTTAGCTTAAAATTCGTTAAAAACGGGGTACCGAACGCAGGCTCAAGTTGCGTAAGAAAGGCAAGATGCGAAGCCCCACAACTCTCGTCTTGTTTCCCTTTTCAGCATTGTCTGCCTGGTAGTCTAATAACCCATAGCATACCGCCGGGTGCTCTTGGTCATACCCGGTCATGATCGGTGTGACGAGATGCACACGTTCTTCTTACCTGCGATCGGGGGGAGATGATATGATAATTAAAACACTCTTACAGGGAACATGATTTTATTTTAAATATTTTCTTTTTCTCAATAAGGTACAAAACTTTCATTCATGATAATTGTATCATTCTAAGCCACCCACCTTATATGATGTTTACCCGTCATTTGTAAAACGAAAGAACAGCTATTTACTTAATTGCAATTTAAAATATTCAAGGGCTTTTGAAATTTTCAAAATTTCTCAATAAAATAACACCGCCCCGTACTGGCTCTCTAGCCGGGCGAGCGTCACACACAAATCTTGTGGGTAAATTGGCCTGGATGCATCGAAAAGTGAAACTTTTCCCCTTCTCCGGTAAGCTTCAAAGGATTGCCGGAGGAAATCCGCACTAGGGGGTTTTCGGGGTCACTGATTTTGAATTTGCCATCAAAATTTCCAAATTCAAAAATAAATAATTTCTTTCTTAGAGTATGAATTCATGGAAATTGGTGAATAAAAGAAATATCTCATTTAATTAAGAGAGATTTTCGTCAATTAAATTCCACATAAACATTCCCTAATCTTGAAATAATAAAATCGTCAACAAATGCAAAGAGAGCAGTTTGCACAAAATTATGTGGTAGTTGTTTTTGTTGTAGTGGTTATGTGGCATCTGATCCAGATCTTGAGTCGGATGGGTGATAGAAATCAGCAGAAACAAGTTAATTTAAGTTAATGTATGCAAATTTGTTGAGAAATGCATAAGATGCGTCGCTCCCAAAAATAAATCCGCGGCGGTAAGCAACTGTTGAGCATTAAAATTCAAGGCTATTAGCAAAACTTCGTTCTCCTGCGAAAATACTCCCATTCAGAATTGTAGCGCTGGTGGTGAAAGAGAAGTCTCATCAATTATGTTAAGACTCGGTTCTTAATTTTTAAAATTATAATTAATCGAAGTCTCCTTACCTCGAATGAAAAGTCGATTTGTTCACCAGTTCGATTTATGTGACAGCCCTAAATTTATGACAGCTCAACAAACACATACACAAGCGTAAGCGTGACGGACTGAGGGAATTTGGGAGAAAAAAATTTTCCTTTTTGTCCAAATTTTTCGCAATGAAATTGTCAAAAAGTCGGAAAACTGGGGGCACCTTTGTTTATTCGCAATTTCAATAAATATAACTGAAAAGGTGACAGGCAGAGAGGAGGCCGCGACTCGCTTTGTTTGACCGATTTGCTCTGTTTATGGTGTGGTGGTCACACAACTATCATCCGTCATCGGGCAAGAAGCTTCTACGGCGATCTCAGCTGTCCCTGCAAGTCCAGGCGATGCTATGAGAGGAGTTCATAAATTTCAGCGGAATTTGCACTGGTAATTCGCTAGGATTTGTGTCCTTATCGCCGCTTAAAGTGCTATTGATTATGTGCAGGAAGGCTCTAATGTTTCGTTTCGATTGCAGGACTGGGAACGCACAGCACCACCGAGGGCAGCTTATGAGACAACTTGGAGGATCATTCAATCCCTGAAGGATTATTTGTTGGAGATATTTTATCGAGTTTAACCCAGAGGTGGAGGAGAATTGCCAGCGATTTATCAATATGAATTTAAGGGGTTCAGCGCCCAAGAAGGAGGGGAAAATGCGGATCCGCGCCTTTCCTGTAAGTTACTTTCTTTTCTTTACTTTTACCTTGACCCCGATGTCAGTAGCTGAACATTTAACAAAACGGGCCGCCTGTTGCCAAGCCGTAGTCGTTGCAAGGATGAGTCCTAGAACTCCCAGTGGCAGTGAGTGGCTTGCTTTGTCGGCATGAGTTTGAACATTGCTGTTTGTTATGAAATCTTATCTATCATGGTCGCTGTCTTTGCTGTCTTTTGAAATTCTTCAAATTTGTTTGGCTTTCAAGCAAAACTCCTGGGTGGTGACTCACATCTTTGAAACAAATAACTCTGCATTCTCTCCGATCATCTTAGGCAGCACCTCTTGTTTTAATTTTAATATTTCTTGGTACACGTTTATTGAGTTGTAATCAGTCCTAATTATTAGAACTTGCCCGTCATTACTAACAAAAATTGGTCTATTGCCCTTTAAAAGCTGAGAGCTTTACTAATTACAATAGAAGAAAAGCCAAAATATCCCAAATCGTATCGTTACGGCTCCCATTGCTGAAATGCGCGCATAAATTTAAATTTATTGCACTTAGGAACTCGACCTTCACTCGGAACCCTCTAAATGAGTTTTCAGAGTCTAAATCATGCTAATTTGCTTTCTCGCAGGTTTAAAGATAAAATTCAACTTTACAATAGTTCGTCGCTTTATAGTGTAGGATAAAAGTAAGGTATGACTGGCTAATGGATCGTTTTCAATTGCCTCTACCGCGTGAGAAGTAGCGTTCGCCTAATGTTACGCTAAACTTAAAATAAGCCATTATATTAACTCATTGTCATTCGGTGCCCGCGCTATAAGGAATTTGCAATAGCGAGTTGTGCTGCAACAATAGAAATAAAGTAATAAAATTTTAACATCAGTCGCAGTTGAATCAACGCACCAAATTGTAGCATAATCGTTTTACTGCCTTAGGCGCTCAACTCATATTGCTTGAGCAGTGCTGCAGGCACCTACTATATAGCGCCAGTCAAGACTAAATGTATATATGTAAACAGTCCACAAAACTAATGGTGTATTTATATTATTAACCTTTATTGCATGTTTCATTTCAGTAGATATACATAACCAAAACCGAAATTATCAGAAATACTTAAGCTTACTTTCGCCCTATCGGTTTAATAGCGCCAATCTATATATCGTGTAATTGTACTTTATTTTTCCTGCCAATAATTTATTAACATGTACAGCTATATTTTCCGTAATACCGTCGAGATGTTCATGGAGCGGTTATACTACCGGTAGTGCATTGCTTTGTCCATTTTCACATTATCTCGTCGTCGTTCTTTATAATGTATGCCACCGACATTCCCGACATATTGAACTGAATGTACTTCTACCGATAGTACTCGAGCAGCTTTTGGCGCAATGTGTGTGAGTTCCAAATAACATGAGCTCGTTTTTACTTAATATTTGGATGAATAAAATATGAATAACTGTATATGCAGTCTGCAAAACACACGTAATACACCCATTGCTATGAGCTCACATATGTGGTGGGGACTAGGAGAAGGGATTTTTTTACTCGATTTTTGGGCCATCTATCGTCATTGCAAGTGCTATGCTCCGGACAAGCATGTGGTCTGACAAAATTGAACCTATTGAACAATTGATATCCCTATTTCGCTAAAGACCCGATCCACACTACACAAATTTTGGTCTGTGCAGCTGCAGCGCCATTGTGCACACTAGTGTATACGCGTTATCCTCAATTTCCATAGATTTGACCACGTTTCAACCTTACGTCGGACATTGCTTGGATGTGAATTTGAAACGTACTAACTTTACAATTCCTCTACATGAAATATATGTTTTAAAGTTTCCTGCTTATCTTCTTGATTTGATAGTGCCGCCTGAGATAAAACTGCACGGATCTCTTTGTTATTCAGCAGCAATCATAACACACTGCTGGATAGGAGATCCTTCTTTGTTCGCAACACGGAACGTACAAGAAACAGCTTGCTCGGCAATTACGAAAGAACGTTCGTTTGCCGTATTCAGGAACTGATTTTCGCTTAATTGAAAATGAGAACTCGTCATGACTAGCTTTTTAGTGAATTGTAACTATTGCTGAAAAATCTGACTGCTCTTCTTGTTTACAATTTCTTTTAAACATATTATTATAATTTTTCTGATGTTTTCCCCTTGAAAGAAGAAATGCAGGATATCTGAAGATTTCTATAATTCACCACCGAATACAGCACAATTTTGAAATTAGGTTTTAGGCATTTGTATAAGAAGAGTATAAATAAAAGTGGGGAACCGTTACGGATAACTTAATGAGAACATATTTAAGTTAGAGATAAATAAAGGTTTGTTCCCTCGAATACGCCACATATGGAATTGCTTTTAGTTAAGCAATCTAATTTTTTTACGTCAATAACTGAGGCAACACTTATCTCCACGATAGAAATCTCAGCTTGCCATTTATTTAAAAATCAAACATAAAAAACGCTTCTTTTATAAATTACCAGTGCTATTGACATTTTAGTGTATTTTACGCGTTTTTTTTTCTTTTGTATTTAACTCGCTTGAATAAAGGACAGATGTTTTTGTTTTCTTTGTTGAAAAATGCAATTGTTCTGTAAGGTTGACGACCTTAAAAATTGTCTACATCGAAAACAATTGCAAAAATGTCAAGCAAAGATCCTCATTCCAAGAACAAGAACAGGCTGACTTCGAATGGGCGTCGGACACCATTGTCAGCACCCCAATCACCCAAGGCACGCCCTGTTTCACCTCATCGTCCCTTGCAGCCTGTTCAACAGCCGACCTCAACAGTTGTAAATAAACGGGATATGCAAGATATTTATGACAAGTTTCCCCTATGGATGTCGGAATATGTTGAAAATCCGGAAGTTATGGTAAAGCGATTTTTAAGTTTAGTGTTTGTCAGTGAATAGGATTGTTCGGTTATTACCGGTATTGAAGCTGTTTTCAAAACATGCAATTACAAACGAAAGTTGGAAAGGTTCTATCCTTCATTTTTTTATTTATCTGTAAATAACGGAACTGTTGTACCAGATGTCTTAATTTCCAAAACGATCTTATTGCTTACAGACATGATCCGCCCTCCGCAGCACATAAACGAATCGGTCCCAAAAATTGAACCGTACAACCCTACCGTACATAATATAAATTACAAGTCTTTATAGTAGTTAAAGAATCAAGGACGGTACTCCTGGGGAGTATTGAGATTGATAAATATATGTAGGGCGTGTATTTTCCCAGTGACTTCAGAGACGTAACAGCTGAATTATCATATCAGAGCTTATATATATTTTTATATTTCAATGGCGTGATGATAGTCCGAATTTTCAAATCCCTATTTCGTTTCGGAGGTGAAGGTGGCTAAGGTAGGCCCTGTTTTGAAGTCCGCGCGCGGTTTGGCCGAATACCACCACGAGTGAACGTTCTGGTAGAATCAACGTTGTCTGTTCATCCTCTATCAGAAACCCATCATCAAGTATTACATCGTCTGGGTCTGGACCTGCTGCTTGAAATCTTGTCAATCACTTAGTTTTAATCAGCTGTATTAATAGGGAATAAACCGTACATAGGTATATAGTATATATATATGCCCAGTATAATTAAGTGTTGAAAGGCCCGTTTCTTTACTTTACATATAATTGAAATTAAAAAGTACTAAAGCCAAAGTGACGCGATATTAATAAAAACTATTCTCTTTCAGACTTCCATGGACGAAAAATATGTAGAGACAATATGGGCAAGCCTAAAAAATGCAATACAGGAGATTCAAAAAAAGAACAACTCAGGTCTCTCATTTGAGGAGCTCTATAGGAATGCATACACAATGGTTCTTCACAAGCACGGCAATAGGCTGTATGCTGGTCTCCGTGAAGTTGTTACAGATCATCTAGTTAACAAAGTGCGGCAAGACGTTCTGGAGAGCCTCCACAACAACTTCCTTCCTAAACTAAATCAAGCATGGAATGATCATCAAACATCGATGGTCATGATACGTGATATACTTATGTACATGGATAGGGTTTACGTACAGCAGCACGAAGTAGAAAATGTTTATAATCTCGGATTAATTATTTTTAAGGAACAAGTAAGATATGAGTTTGTTGATTGTATTGTTTTCTAACTTTGCCAATATTTATTAGATTGTGCGGCATCGTCCAATTCAGGAACATTTGCGAGAAACCCTTTTAGGAATGGTAATGGCCGAACGAAACGGTGAAGTTATCAATCATCTTGCTATCAAAAATGCCTGCCAAATGCTTATGAGTCTGGGTATAAATACCCGACTTGTCTACGAAGAAGACTTCGAGCGACCGTTCTTAGCCCAGTCGGCGTCCTTCTATAAAATCGAATCGCAGAAGTTTTTAGCGGAAAACAATGCCAGTGTCTATATTAAGAAAGTTGAGGTCAGTATGCAAATAACGGAAGTGTTTTAAAAATTTATTAATGCGATATAAAACACTCCTGTTCAATGAAGGCTCGAATAACTGAGGAATCAGCAAGGGCGGCGCTGTATTTAGACAAAGACACCGAGCCAAGAATAGTTAAGGTAGTCGAGGATGAGTTGATAAAGAAACACATGAGATCAATCGTTGAAATGGAAAATTCCGGCGTTGTGTATATGATTAAAAACTCTAAAACAGACGACTTAGCTTGCATGTATAAATTGTTTTCGCGACTAAAGGAGGACGGTTTGAAAACAATTGCAGATGCAGTGTCAGCATATCTGCGAGAGCAAGGACGGTTATTGGTTAAAGAGGAGGAGAACGGTACAAATCCAATAACATTCGTTCAAAATTTACTTGACCTCAAGGATCGGTTTGATCATTTTCTTCATAATTCTTTTAATAATGACAAAATCTTCAAAAACATGATATCGTCGGACTTTGAACATTTCCTCAATTTGAACAGCAAATCACCAGAATATTTGTCGCTGTTCATCGATGATAAACTTAAGAAGGGAGGCAAAGGAGTAAGTGATTAATTTTTTAACGATTTGTAGAGGATGCGTTCCAAATGTATCAGGGAAAATGTTATTGCAAAAATTGATCATTTAAAAACAATTCAGAAAAGCGTTTGGAACGCACACCTTTCATGTCTTTTACAGTTAAGCTCAACCTCATTTTCATTCCTCCTTTCCTTCTCCTTTTCTAACAGTGGTCTTTAGAATTCGATGATTTAAGTGAAACCACATCACGAAATTTGGTATACACTTTTTTGTTGAAGTTCGCCGCTTTTTTGTTTAAAACTTTTCTTGTTAAATTCAATTGCTTCCTCTAGATTAGTTCTTAATTATTGTTGAAAGTATTATACGCTTAAGTTTTCCATTTTTTTCATTTGAAATCACTAAACTAATGGGAAACTATACAAATATCCATTTTCAGATGACAGAACAAGAAATCGAAACAATTTTAGACAAAACGATGGTACTCTTCCGATATTTATTAGAGAAAGACGTTTTCGAGCGCTACTACAAAACTCATTTAGCAAAGCGGTTACTGCTCAACAAGTCAGTCTCTGATGATTTCGAGAAGAATATGATATCTAAGTTAAAGGTAAATCTACTGCCCCTACGCTGAATTTCTGTTCAGCATAATAATTATGCAACAACTAATTTTCAGACTGAGTGCGGATGTCAATTTACCTCAAAATTAGAAGGAATGTTCAAAGATATGTCCGTATCGAATACGATAATGGAAGAATTTAAGAATTATGTAAATACCCATAAAATATCTTTGTCAGGCGTAGAATTAACTGTTAGAATATTAACGACTGGATTTTGGCCGACGCAGGTACGTTTATGTTGATAGATCAAAAATGCGTCGTTGATGCGTTTCTTAATATGTACCTCCTTGCTGTGTACAAGGTTTGTGATTACTAAAGCATATTTTGATTCTTATTATAGTCTGCCACGCCAAATTGTAATATACCTATAGCGCCCCGAACAGCATTTGAAACATTTAAAAAATTTTATTTGGATAAGCATTCAGGTCGACAGCTGACGCTCCAGCCACAAATGGGTAGGTTTGATGTGTTCCTCTTCTAAAATTTTTTTCACATATTTCATTGTCTGAAACCAGGCACTGCATACATTAATGCAAGTTTCTATGGATCAAAGGGTGAAGGAGATAAAGACAATGGAAAAGATGCTCCCAGCTCTAGTTCGGGAACAACAAATGGGCCAACAACCACAAGAAAGCACGTGTTGCAAGTCTCTACTTATCAAGTGAGTATTTTCTGTTGTGTCTCATTTCTTTTAAACTTTAATTGTCTCGTAAATTTGCAGATGTGTGTCCTTATGTTATTTAATAACCGAGAAAGGTTATCGTACGATGAGATTCAACAGGAAACAGATATACCTGAAAAGGAGCTTATAAGGGCCTTACAGTCACTATCAATGGGAAAGCCTGCTCAGCGACTTTTGGTACGAAATCCTAAGACGAAGGATATTGAGCCAACAAATGAGTTTCATGTGAACGATGCTTTTGTGTCGAAGTTTCATAGGTGAGTACACGCAATTGTGTAATAATTGCATTTCTAAAGCAACTTCGGAAAAATCCCATAACCTGAGAAATATCCTTCTCGAATCGGCAGCTTATTGTTGAAAAGCATGCCCTTTGGGATTATTAATGTCAGTTCAATTAAAAGAAGTTGGAGTGGATCAGATTGGATAATGACGAAAATAAGGCAAATTTGTCCGGACAATTTTTAATCAGAAATGAAGATAAAGCTGAATTTTCTAAAACTTTGAATTAAATATTTGTTTACAGGGTTAAAATTCAAACAGTTGCGGCCAAGGGTGAATCAGAGCCTGAACGAAGAGAAACAAGAGGAAAAGTTGATGAGGATAGGAAACACGAGATCGAAGCGGCTATCGTTAGGATAATGAAAGCGCGAAAGCGGCTATCGGTAACTACCAAATTTACTTCTTCCTTTTACACACACATATTATTTCCTTTCATCGTTTCTTCTTCAAAACAGCATAACTTACTTGTCTCGGATGTGACATCGCAACTCAAATCGAGATTTCTACCATCACCCGTTTTCATCAAGAAGCGGATAGAAGGCCTTATCGAAAGAGAGTATTTAGCGCGAACGCCTGAAGATAGAAAAGTTTATGTGTATTTGGCATAAAAAAGAAAGAGAATAAGTGCAAGGTACTACCGCCTGTCAATCATCCGAACTTGTCTAAACATCCGTTTCGATGATCATGCCATCCTTGAGGGACTCCCCGCGTTAATCAAGGAGCATTGAAACCAACAAATGAATGAAACATTAAATTAAATTAAAAAAGAAACAAAAAACAATTCGCTTTTCAAATCGCAAAACATAGGCAAATTACTTTTCTTATGTTCTAATCTTCCGTTCTCACTTCCTTCGCTCCCCCTTTTTGGTTTATTTTTTTTTCACATTTTTTATAAACTTGAAAATTTACTAATATTAGGAAATTGAAAGCAAATAAAATAAAGATGTTATGAACTGATAACAAGGTTGAGCACTTTCAATGAACAAACGAGAAGCGGTAATGTCTCTAGTGTACTTGAAATAAGATTGATTATAATTAATTATACATATAAATATATATTTTAAAAGGTACTCGTGTGTTTCAGTTCCAGCGCCTTTTGCTTAAAGAGCAAGACTAAAAGACGTTCTGGGTACTGTGCAGCAAGTTTATAATCCACAAAGGTGTCATTTGGCGTAGTACATGTCATTAAAGTTCTTGCAGAGCTTTAACTCGATCGACAAATGAATATTTTGTCTGAGACATTCCTTAAATGCATATTTAAAAGCCTTGCCTTATCATGTGTGTATCTGAGTAAACAATTTGAGTGGATTTTATGTTGGAATAACGTGCAGCAGTTCTGAGTAGATTAACTCGTTCCAGACTTCCAGAAGATGATTCGTAAATAGGTAAGCTGATAATTCCGATAATTATTACTGACCCATATCCCTTTTACCTACCATTTCGGAGATCTTTCAAAAACGCATTAAAAACAAAATAACTGCCATGCCTCTTAGATAACATCAAATATTCAATACGGTTTGAAAACAATTGTACGACTACAACGCGACCAATTTTGTCAATTCGGCTCTTAACGAAAATAGTAAAATTATCGGAATATTTCTGTACCTTAAAAAATGGTCGTTGTCTGAAAGAACTCAAGTTGAGACAATGGGCCATTTTGTTTTTATAACTAAGCGTCCAAATATGGCCCTGACTGGTTTGATGAGGAACTCGAAGTTTCCTCGTTGGGTACATTTGCCACAGATTTCGGCATTTCAGAGGTAGTACTCACCTTGTGTGTATTTGAATCGATATAAAACCCGCGAGCACGGGAGTGAATGTCACCCTAGGGGAGATTCCGTTGTGCCCCCGGGAAGGCTATATTTAAATCGAAGGTCGCTACATATCTGGAGTTCGAATACTATCTACTAAGCCCTCAGCGTATGCTGCTCCACCTTAGTTTGGGGAGTGTCTGGTTCGGAACTCCATATTTGGTATTCAGAGCTACCCTGTAAGGCCGAGGGGCGTTCCACTTTCCACCACCTGTGGCCCCGCCAAGTAGCTGACACCCAAAGCCCCAGGGAGGGAGAATAGGTTATAAGCAACAATTATCTTATCGATGCATTCCTAATAAATTTACAGAGATTTTGTGGTTTGTTCAGGAAGCATGTCTTTCTAAAGTATTTTCTGTTGAGTTGGAATAAAACCCAAAAATTTTATATACATATATTTTATTTAAGACAGTTAAGCTGTTCTATTAATTAAAGTTCGAAAATTTTAAAAGTAAATAAAGTAAAAAAATAGTTTATAGACCAGGTATGGCCTAAGTGTGCCCTTGGGCAGCTACGGCAACCTAACATAACCTAGCCCAGGAAGGAAATTAAAGACAGAAAAAAAAATAGCAGTGGCTATTGGCATCGTCCGTGTCCGTCTATTTAGCATGTACACGAACCAATATTCCGTGTACATCCGATTTTGCATTCGCACATCGGCAAAAAACAATTCGTAAAAGGAAAATTTGCCTTACAAAATGTGTACTGACTGAATATTTCTCTTTTACAAAATATCTATGGACTGAAATTTGCCTGTTTGCACAGTGTATTGAGCACGTGTGTTACCCTCTTTTTTATGAATGACGACGAAATCTGTAAAAAAAAAGACATTTGTAAGAGTAAGTGAGATCTAATGGATGCGAGAAAAAATTAGAAACAATTCTTTACTTACTTCTACATCCACTTTCATCATATAACGCATTTTTTTTTTAGGGATGAAGCTAGACTAATAACCACCAATTGCCAATTAGTGCAGCGCTTAAACGGCATAGCCAGTGATATTAGATTCACATGTAGCCAGAACCATTTCTTAATCGCTTTCCAATTATGGGCATAGGTCGTTCAGCCCGGCTTTCAGACATCAACCGTACCCGAAGCGACCGTCGTCTGACCTCCATGCTGTGGCTTGCTCGAAATGAATGTGAGCCTCTCACACGGGCAACATCGAGTGGCGGCATTCGAAGCTCACTGCGCTACACAAAATCGAGTCTCAGTGACGTTTGATTTTCCTATCGAATCGCTCCCATGCTGTTTTGTTTGTGATCAGGGCCCAGAGCTTTCGCGTACAAGTGCTCAGGGAGACTTCTATGCTGGCGGATTGTTGGTCGTCAGAGCCATCGAATTTGCATCTCTCCATTGTTTTATTTATTTTGTGACATTATATTCCTACTTCCGAGAATCAATTAGGATGAGTTGCCAAAGTGCGACTGAAGCTACCTCTTCTGAAGGTGCCTGTACAGCAGCCGCTATGGAATTAATCGAAGCTGAAGAGTTTAACGGAAAGACGACCTGCATCATTGACGAGCTGAATCAAATCTACAAGGAGCGCCTGCAGGATATCGATGAGCAGGCGAAAGGTGATTTCAAGGTGTGTTGTTTTGTCGTAAGTCCTTGTGCACAAGTGTCCACTAAAAACCACACGGTGACTAGTCAGCTGACGACGTAATGAGAAACGTAAATACAAGTTCATTGGCAAAATGCCAAGATGTGCGGTGCTGGTAAGTGACGTCACGGCAGAAATCTTGTTCTTCTTCTAGAGGAAAAGCAGATTTAACCGTTTCACTTTCCTTTACCTCCAAATGTAACGCTTTTCGCAAATCAAATAATAAATTAGTAAAACTAGGTCAACATGAATTCAGAGGCAATTGATTCACAAGACGCTACAATCTTGTTGTTAGTAAGTACACTTGGGCAGCACGGATATGTAAATCGTTTCGTTGGACGTCGATTCGTAGATACAACGCTTTTGTTTTAGGCAAAAAAATCATCCACATAATAATGTCGAAATACTCCAGGAAACACTGTTTTTATTTAACAACAAAAAAGATCGACCGAGTAGTTCCGGAGAAATGGTTTTGGTAACAATACGTTAAAAGTTTTAATTGCTTGGAGAAAGTTGTGCGACTGTTGCGGCGTAATGGTTTTGGCAAAACAATACAACAGTTTACCATCTCTAGATAATTTTTAGGAGACCGTGGAAAAGACACGCCGTCGCACAGTGGGGCAAAATCCCAAAAAGCTGGCCAAAAATCAAATTCTTGAGTTGTGTATATTCGTCTATATACGTTCAGATCTAGTTTAGGGATAGTCCTAGAACATAATTCCGGACCGGGCAGGTAAATACCTGCTCTTGGGTCGCCTCGACATCAGTCGACATTCTGCCTCCGTTGAGTACACACGAAAAAAGTGTGCGCGTGGAAAAATTCTTACCTGTTTGAAGTGCTGCGAAACTGAGGAAACTAGTTCAATTCGAATTCGGCAAAATGGATTCATTTTCTGGAGGTATGTAGAATATATGGTTATGCACAATTATTGCTCATTTTATGTTTGTGATATTTAAATCTCGCGACAAGTATATAGTATATTTTTTTTTATATTTATATAAAATCGATTTTCTAATGGAGTTTTAAAAAAAGTCCCGCGAGGTCCCGTCTTGTTTCGACAAGGAACTGATAGTATACAGTGTTAAATATAACATATTAAAAAACTGGCTGCTTTTGAATGCCCCTTGAGTAGTGAGACTAATTTTTATGGAAAAACGCGTGGTGCGACTTTAAGGGGGTATTCTCATGTGAACGCATAAATTTTATCTCTTTTTAGGGAATCGATAAAAAAATCGAATGGAATGTTGTTCAGGAGGTCTGTCGCTATCGTCCGAACTAGGATTAATCAATTTCATTGAAAAACAAAAAAATGGCGGACTGTTGAAAAAAAAGTTACGAAAATCTTGGTTTTTTTTGGTACAAATCGTTAAAAAAAAATAAGAACATATTTTCGAAAATTAATAATTCTAGTTCGGACGATAACCATTAATGAGTAGAAGAACATATATAAATTTCAAAGCAATCGGTTGAATAGTTTTTTGTTTAGGCTCATGACAGTTTTAGAAAATGATGTTTCGAGAAATATGCGTTTAAAGTTTCAAGAGCAGAATTTTCGTGGAAAGTTTATATTTACACTAATGAATTTATCATATCAATTTTACAATACTTTTACGATGTTTTTGCTCTAATTTAACTCCTGAATCGTAAGCAATAACCTCGAAAACTAAATTACATGAGATTTCACTTCATATTTTCAACGTATGAACCATAGTCCGCCATATTGGAGCCGCCATTTTGAATTTTGAAAATCTGACTTCAGATTCGTAATCAGCGATCCCAAAAACCCCCCGAGTAACCAGTTTGAGTCAAATTAATAGAAATTCGAATTTTTTGTCCGCCATATTGGAGCCGCCATTTTGAATTTTGAAAATCTGACTTCAGATTCGTAATCAGCGACCTCGAAAACCCCCATATAGGTAATTTGGGATTTTTGGCCACAAAATCGGGATTCTGCCCCACTGTGCGTCGTTCCGACTGTATAAGCGACACAAGCATGTACCAGGGTTAAAACCAACATATCTAAGACCTGTATCATCCACATGTTCAAGCAGATGCGTATCTGTACTCTATCCATAGAATGGACAACACATTTTTGTCGATTTATCAACAAATATTAAATTAAGCACATCCTGTTGGTTGGATGGAGAGTTTTATTGATATCATGTGTCATTTTAGATTTTGTCGATATCGACATCGAGATACCAAATACGGTCCCAGATCTTGATCAATATTGAAGCGTAGAGCCTAAATTTAGGGCCTCTTTTCTAACTAGTTAATGATATACGATAATACTACTAGAAAATAAATTAAAAGAGTCGACAAAAGATGTTCGTTTAACGTCGATGATTACTGTGGATTAACATACTACTGGAATTAGCTCACAGAAGTCGATTTCAGCGTGTCGAATGTCGTTTAATTCACAAAATTTCTGTTGTCGACTTGTGTGAACTGCCTGTACTACTAGTCGACGAAAGTCTATAAATTCGATTGATATTCCACTGTTGTAAGGCCAAACCTACTACGTACATCTCGAAATATCGTTGTTCGGAAAAAAATCCAAAATTAATCCCGAAATGCTCGGAAACAAAGTACTGAACTATGGAGGGTCAAACTAACTCACAACTGCTCACTTTGCGTATAACATTTTATAAACAAAAGTCCTAAATTTCTTTTCAGCTAAAATGCATAACATACAAGGAATGGGTGGAAATGTTAATGCAGTCAATGCGCCACATGCTGAAAACTCTTCATATTTTGGAAAACGAAGCTTCGAAACGTATAGGGTTGTTGGAACGTAAGTTGTACATCGAATGCCAAACAGAACACAACACGGACGCGGGTAGTGTTAAAAGTGATTTGGCCAATTTGCTTGAATTGATTAGAAGAGCCATTGAAGACAAGAAGTGGAACACCGATGGTCTTCAGTTCAAGACAATCACCATGAAGGACATATTTGGCGACCCTGAGAAGAAGTGTGGGAGTACTGAAGTTGATGATGTAAGTGCAGAGGCATGATCCATAAAAATATTTTATTTTTGGCTTATTTTCAGCTTCAGAGGCTAAGTTCCCAGGTCATTTGCCAGAATCAGTACGTATTTATAATATTTCTTGAATTGTTGAAAAACTCATTTGTTTTCGTGCTTCCGTTAGGCAGATTAAAAAACTGGAGTCCGAGAAAAATACGCTAAAGACCGAGCTGGACATGAAGGACTTGCAGCTGCGTAAAATGTGCTCGAAAAGTTGTAACAAATGTAAGACAGCGAAACCTGATGATGTTTCTTCCGCCACAGAGGCAGAGGATCAGGTTTTTAAAGCTTGCATTTCAGAACTGAAGGACGTTTTGAGAGATAAGGAGAATGAACTGAAAAAAACTTTAAAGGAAAACGTAAAGGCCGTTGATTATATTGTAACCTGTTTAGTAACATTAATCCCTTGCAGGAATGCCTAAAGAGTGAGCTAACTATCGTTAAGAGCCAAGTTGTACAGAAAGATAAGGTTAGTAGCTAATCGTATAATATGTGTAACATTCCAAAGAACAACTTGTTTTGGTTCTGGTAGACGCATACCAAGCGATAGCATAATTTTTCAAAGGATTTTATCGACTGCTTGTTAATGGTTGTTTCGTCTGAAGTATGTGTGTGTATGAATGAGTTTTATTATCATAGACAGTACCTATAACTAAAAAGAGCAAAACACATGAATTTGGCCTAAAGTTCGTTCCAAATTGTGATGGCAGGTGATCACTAACATAAGAGCGCTCACTATTGAGGTGGCCGACAAACACGACCAAATACAACAAATGCGAACGCAAATGTTCTCTTTGGAAGAAGACCTTAGAAAGGCCGAGAAGAAAATTCAATTTAAGGACAACGTTATTAAAGAGCTCCGGAGAGACTGTAAAAATGCGTCCAAGGTACCTAATTTTTCTTGTCTCTTACAAAACTTCTTTGCTTAGGTGATGGGTGTACCTACTAACTGCACTTACAACATCATAGATTACTAAGTAGTGATAGAGCAGAAATAATATCCATCTCTAATGCCTAATGATAATGGGAAATTTTTCTTAGTTTGAGTAGGTAAAGTGTAAATGTCATTTTAGCTTAGCACTTGCTCAATAAATTGGACTTCGTAGAAGGAGCCGTATTTTTACTCATAAAATATCCGAAAAGAAGTAGCACGAAATAATAAACAGTAAAAAAAATATTAATTTTAATGATCTTTCGCTGGAAAGTGATTTCCAGAAAGACCGAAATCCAGAAACGACAAAATGTATAAAGTGCAGAATTTATTGCTATCTCGGGGAGGCGACCTAAATATTGAAATTTGGCTTTGATGAAAAATAATGTGAATAAATAAAAAAGAAATCTATTAATAATGCATAACAAATTGGAGCGATTTTTGCTGGATTTTAGTCTTTCCAGATTTCGGCGTTTTGTATTTTGTCGTTCTGGATTTCGTGTCCAACCAGTACGTTTTGCCCAGACTTGAATCAAAACCAAATCCTCGTAAGAAACTAGGTTTACAATCCAAAAAAACAGCCTTAATGTGGATTTAGTCCTGATGATAAGGTGACCTTCTCCTAACTGAATTAAAAAAAAAGCAAAAGTTTGGGATTTTTTTACAAGAAAACAAAACAACATATGACCTTGAATCTTTTTTTATTTGGAAGTCTTTAACAAAAACTAGAAATTGTTTTTTTATTTTTTCATTCCTCGCTCACCCGTCGCCGCCAAAAAAAATCGGCCTTTTTCCGTAATTCCGTGATTGCGGCTCGCCAAATCATTTGACACAGAAAAATCAAAAAACCACTTAAATTAGACATTAGGATGTATAAATCTAACTAGGATCTAACGAATCGCTCGACTAAAAAAAAAATAGCAGCCTTTTGAAGTCAAAAATCGAGAATTTTTCGACAAATTTTTTACAAAAAGTGCTGTAAAAAAAAACTACTTGGGTTTTGTCTTATATCCTAGTTAGATTTGTGAACAATTGAATTCTGAACAAAATGAACCAAGGTTTATGGAAATCGGTGGAGCGGTTCAAGAGATATCGTGGAACTACGATTGAAAAAATGAAGTCGAGGAAAATGCGTTTAAAGAAAAAAAGAGTTTTTGAGTGGAATATTTCGCACAATACCGAGGAAATGAGCAGACTTACAGTATTAATTAATAGCACTTTCACTCGAAAACCATATTTTGTTTTTTCGTGAAATTTTAGGACATGATTCTAGTCATATTAACGAACATTTTTCCGTAAAAAAAAATAAAAAAAAAATCGATTCTTTTTGACCCCAGTTAGGAGAAAGTCACCTTAAATAAGTACTTTCTTCTCCTCGAGCCTATCTCCGATGTCTTTTCTTACACCAGAGACAGACAGACGGCTTTATATGATCGTGTGTCATCCTCTCGTGCCGCAAAAGAACGATGCCACACGATCGTATTCAGTGGGTCCAGATGAAATACATACCTCCTCGATTCATTAAGCTGATCTTTCCACATCTATATATAAGGATTTTATACATACTTTTAAGACGGTCTTCACAACATCTTTATTCCCGATTTCTTGGAAAACAGTAAAAAAGAGGACACCAGCTGAGATCTGATTTTCGACTCATCAGTGTACTTTGTTTCGCATCGCGTTGATATGTAGCCCAGTCATATTAGGGTTTCACCTCGGAATGAGAGATAATAAGCTGTAAACTCGTACGCACCTTCATTTTGGTGTTCTAAAAGTTGTCTCAAAAGTCTCATAAAATCTCGTGTCTGCGTCGTGAATTATTCAAGGTTAAAGGTCACAAAAATCAGTTTTTCGCGATTAACTCGGTTTCTATAGCTCCAATGATGTCAACATTTATTATAAAAAGTGTAGAGCATAAAATTTACGACAAATTTCGTTTTATAAAATTTTGCATACGCCTAACCGTTTTTGAGATAGAGGGCAGAGAGCCCGCAGCGCTCAGCCATACTCACTGTATACAGCTTGTTATCTCTCATTCCGAGGTTGACCCCTTTTTTTTGCTAAAATGACTGGGCTAATGTAAATTAAATTTTTTCGGTATTTATAGGTGACATTCATGCGACTTTGGTATTTTGAAAAAAAAAAGGGGGGGGGGGGTTGTGGTTTCGTTACTCAGTGTAATACAACTTTTCAGCTTGGTTTTGCTCGAAGCGGTTGCGTACATTTATGCGATTTATTTACGACCTCCCGCGTTCCTGCCATGTTCTTCATACATATATACATACATATGTACATATGTACTTCGTTGGAAGGGTGCACGCTAAATATATAAAGAAAATGCAGAGCTCTAAGCAGTAACCAGACTACTTAATCGATCAGATATGTATAACTCCTACAATCTCATAGACGGCAAGATTTATTAATTCCTCGATTTAAATAAGGTCGCTATGGAGGACTATTACTTTGTCCTAATAGCTCGTCTTTGGAATCGCCTACACCCATTTCTGTAAAGCGCACGTACCTTGGGCGATTTGCAGAAAATGCTTCAGTCAATTAATTTTTGGATAATTTAATAGAATAATGTTTGTTTCGTCATTTCTTTAATTTATCTATTCTTTTTCTTTTGTATTTTTTTCACACTAATTTGTTTATTACTTCTTTTTCATATTATTAATTGTGGGAATTCATTATTATCACATTATTCTACATGAATAAAGTTCATGTGTTCCTGTTCATCATCATTGACGGCCTACATATCTCCCTTAATTGTAAATTGAAATAAACCAGCCCAACTGTACTCACATGACTCTGAAAATGAAAGAGTTTTCAGTAGGCTGTATTCCTGAAGTCATATCATTTGATGATTTGACATGCATTTTGCGTAGGGGATACTTTATAAAAATATTTCGTTTTGCTACTAACACCTCCCGAATAAAATAATAGTTCTGGCATTGGGGCAACGTTTCTTAAGCGGTATCTTTTCAGAATTGCACTTGCTCAAAGAGGAGTATCAGCCCCGGCGGGAGATCACCATCACCAGATAAAAGTGTCTGTTGGGCTAAAGACCTTCCCACCAATAGAACAGGAACATCTCTAATGTCTTCTCGCTGCTCTGATTATACTCTGGTAAGGCAATTTCAGAACTCCGCGTGAGCCTTTTCGAAATTCACTTACTGATTTACTTTTCTAGGATACTATTGTTGCTTTGGAGGGCGACAGATTGCAGTAAGTTTGCTTTAGGTAGTTAATGTTGAAAGCGTTTTAATGAAACCACGTTTTTTGCCAGCAATTGCCAAATAGAGGAAAGCCAACGTATTCAATTGTTGCATAAAGAACTAGAGGAACTTTTCTGCATCCAAAACACTCATGACGCAACCATTGAGGATCAACGGAGGTCAGTGGCTTGTCAGCAAAAGAGGATATATGAGCTGATTCAGAAACTGGTAACACCGATTCGAATTCTGTTCAGTATTTTGTAAAACGCTTTCAATATTCTTTTTTTTTTTTGTTAAGCTGAGTGACTTGCATAAATATCGGAACAAACTGGCGTATATAAGAAACCAAATGCTTTTATTGACTTCTCCTGGTCAATGCGACGGCTCTGGATTTGATTCTGGGTATACCTCGCAGGAGGACATGGAGCCCGAAAGTTCCATTGTCAACAAAGTAAAAGACAAGGTGCAATGTCTGCGGGAGGAAAATAAGCAAATGCGATGCCAATTGAATCAACTACAAACTGATGTTCAAAGTAATGAGTCATTTCAACTTCAAATTTTAAAAATACATTCACCCTAAAATTGTGCTCCAACAGGTTTCAAATCAACAGTTTCGAACTGTGGAAAAGTTTTCCAAGAAGTCGCCAGCACTATTTCTAGTATGGTAAGTGGAATTCATGCCTAATTACTTCCAGCTGATTGATGCGTCCTCGGCCCAGGGAGCTGAGCCCTGCCCTGGAACTTTAAAATACAATTTGAAATGTTTTGCCTAAAAATAGCGCGAATTGGGCCAATGGAGTATCTTGAATGAAACCGAAAATAAGATGTTTGCTCCCGTCTATTCCCTTACTACATCTTACCTCTTTGAGCCGCAGTGTCTCTTGGCCCAGCGGCAATTAGTTCACTGTCGTCGCTTCGCTCTGATAGGTGTTTTCTATTTTAGCTTCACAGAGATGTTTCGGGTGAGGTGGATGAGAAATGTGAAGTGAATCCCTTCCGTGAGGCTTTGGATTCGCTAAATTGTGAATTATCGGAAAAAGAGTCACACATCGCAGAATTGACGCAAGTCAAAGGGGAGCTGGAAAGGGAATTGCAGTGTGCTAAGTCTAAAAGCTGCGCTTTGCACTACGAATCAAATGCTAAGGAACAGACGGTAGGAAGTTCGAAAGTTATCAGAATTGTTTGTGAGATTTGTTTTCTGGGTTTACAGATCTACGATCTTCAGGAGACGATCGCTTTTCAGAATAACACGATTAAGGTATTGGAGGATATAAAGGCACAACTTGAGTGTGATTTGAATGTTGCACGGGAAGCTGTAAGTAGTGAATATTTTGCGAATAAATTATTCGCTTTGCATGGTTAGTTTAATATTAATTTCACTGTTCAAAGATTGGCGGCGTTTGCGTAAACGAAAATTATTTCCAACAGCAAATCTGCTGGGATCGAATTACTATATTATATTACTTTACTAAAATTAATTCTGTTTGAAACTAAAATTCGAATTTAAAATCCTTTGGAGAGATCAAGGGATCCGTATATATTTTTTTTGTATGAACAGATTCAATTCGTTTAATATGGCTCTCATAAAAGGGGGACCAGACAGGACTCGCATATTCGAGGATAGGTCTAACAAAAGTGCAATAAAGAAGTCTTGAAATGTAAGGTTCGTTGAATTCCTTTGACCAACGCTTTACAAAGCCCAGAGTCGCGCTAGCTCTGTTAGTAATGGAGTCTATATGATCTTCAAAAGAGAACCGTGAGTTGATCATGACACCTAGATCTCTCGCTTTGTCAAGCCTAGTAAGGGAGAAGCCGCCAATAGTGAAATTATAAAGCACCAGAATCTTTTTACGAGTGAAGGACATGCAAGTGCATATACCGATGTTTAAAGGTAAGTGATTAATGGAGCACCATTTATGGAATGCGTCCAAGTCAGAATTTAAAAGATGGCAGTCACGCTCACTAGATATTGTGCGAAATAGTTTCGCGTCGTCCGTATAGCATAGAATTTTCGAATGGACAGGTATAAGAGAAACATCATTGACATAAATGATAAATAACAGTGGACCAAGGTGGCTACCTTGTGGGACACCTGATATATTTCTTAACAAATCGGAAAAAACACCACGACAGCAAACAAACTGAGTACGATCAAATAAGTACGAGGTGACCCAACTAACAAACCATTTGGGGAAACCAAGAACAGATAATTTATGAATAAGAATTTTGTGATTTATCCTGTCAAAGGCCTTGCTAAAATCAGTGAAAATGCAATCGACTTGTTTGCCAGATTCAATAACCGGCGTACAGTGATTAGAAAATTCCAAAAGGTTAGTTGTAGTAGATTTACCTTTCATGAACCCATGTTGAAATGGCATCAAGAAAGGCTTACAGTGGAAATAAAGTACTTCACAAATCATTACCTCGAAGAGCTTAGCAATAGGACATAAATTAGCAATTGGCCTATAAATTGAAATATCCCATCTGTTTCCTTTTTTATGCATAGGAAGAATCACAGAAATTTTCCAGGGCCCCGGAAAGACACAAACAGAGAGAGATAAATTGAACAAATAACGAAGAATAGGGGCCAAGACAAGGTCACACCTCTTCAAAAAACCGGACGGAATTCCGTCAGAGCCACACGAAAAATTGTCAACTAAGTTAGCAATGTGCCGAAGTACAATTTTGTCATCAAAGATAAGATCCTTAGGTTGAAGAGTAGTCGGCGGAAGCCTCGTCAAGTGGTTAAAATCATTACCATATACATATTTATGTAAATGCAAGTTTTCCGGTGGGTGAGGCAAAGGGCGGATCATGGAAATAAATTAAACCAGTGTGTGCTGATTTAAAAAATGACATCCACTATTGAATATTCAAGATGGCGCATCTAATATGGCGGACTTGTATTACCAAATTCTATTAAATTTTATAGACTCTGGTTGGACAATGGTTGGTTGGTTGGTTCCAATTTGAAAAATTCAATTTGAAGGGTCCAATATGGCAGACGTTGAATGTTAAAATTTATTCTTTAATTTTTTATTTAAAAAGTTGGCACGTGAGGTTTTCGGGTACGCTGATTTCAAATATGGTGAACGTAACATTTGTATTTTGTTAGATTTTCATAAAAGTTCGCATAGAGAAGTAGCGGAGCGTAGGGTAGGGTAGCGGATTTAAATTATATTGAGTGCTCTATGACCCTGGTGGTGAAATCAGCGCGACGTACTACCTAGAAAACATTTTGCAGCATGTTAACGCCTTGCACTACGTATATCACTACTACCTTGCGTACCTCTTTGTCATTCGTCGATTATACGCTCGATTTTTTGTATAATTGAAGAGGGCGTATACATTGAAAATTTTGTTGTTGGATTAGCTCAAACCCCTACAAAAAAGTACGTAACATTGCATGTATATAGTATATTTGAAAAACACATAAAATTTTTAATAACACACTAGTCACGCTATAAAGGCAAATGGTGATTCAAATAATTAAAAAAAAATATGCCTAATTTTTTAATTTCTTTTATAACTATATTTTAGGACGTCCACAAAAAACTCACACAGCTCCACAACGATAAGGCCAAGTTAGAAAGTGAAGTGAGTACACACGATTGCTACAATAGAAAACACTACTAATTCCCATACATATTCCACAATTAGTGTCAGAATCAGTTAACAACTATTTCTAATCTCCGCCAAGCGTTAGAATCACACAAACGAGGGAGCGGTCCAGCTGCACCAGCCAGCGGTCCAGCATCAGGCGGAAGTAATAATTCATTGTGGGGATGGTGGCGCAATACTGTGCATGATGTGTAAAATTTATCAGCATGCAGTTGCAGTGACATCTTTGCCTTATGCTCTTTTGTATTAATTTTTTAGCCTGTTGTTGCTGTTATTTTTTTGACTAACTTATTTTGTATAATAATATTTAGTAGTTTAGATTTTAGGCATGTAAGTTTTTGATCATTAAAGTATTTTTTGTAAGGTGAATACGGACTTTTAGTGCGTGAAATATTTCATAATGTAAGTTCCATAAATTATCAATTTGTGTATACCGTAAAATCTTGTAGAACGAGGATATCGTTAGGACTCTAGACGGAATAACACCTTTACACACGATTGTTTGTTCCTGTATTTACAGGAAAATTAATTTTGATTTTTTGTAAAGCATTAACGTTAATTAATTATTCGGAGGAACATCGGCATCGTTAGGTATTCAGTCATATTTTTGTATGTTGACTAAGCAACAAAATAATACAATTTGTATAAAGGTCTATAGTGGCATGATTTAGCAACATTTTTACAATTTGAAAAAAAGCAATATTATTTTTCTGCAGGTAAACTTAATAGGCAAGTAAAATGGAATACGACGTTTTGTGCGAACAACTTGCTGAACACTTCACAGAGGTAAAAATTTTTAAAAAAAAATATCGATGATCCAAATAAAAAACATAATTTCACGAATCATAACTCAAACTTATAAGACTAACCTATTATATTTTGGCCTCAGGCGCGCAAGAGATAAGCCTGAAATAAAACAATTGTGTCGATCATGCAAAACAAAAATAAAATATAATTTTTCCAAATTAGTTCGCCAAACTTGCGGACGATTATCATATCCATAAAAAAATAAATGCGAGTCATTGGCAAACAGGGGGCTTACTCCTGAAAACGAAACGATGGGGAAAACGAATGAAACGGTACCACATTTCTTACTATTGATATTGAAGACGATCCTCAGTTAACTAGCATTTCCACAGGAAGTCAAAATTATCGTCAAGGCAACATTACAGGATATTATCATTTCAGCATTCAAAATTGTTTGCAGCCACAAACGTCTAAACGAAAGACGATCATCGACAATGTAATCATCTCTAGAGGCCTGGGCTGTTATGTTTTCGTTTCGTATTGTCTTCAGGAGTAACGCCTCAGGACAGTGTCCCGACTTTCAGAACTTTTCAAGAGCCATTTGCGATTTCATGAGTCATTACTCCTCAGTGATTAATAAATCAATCGCAGTCACGCCTGACTGCTTATCAGACAGAAAGACCATGAGAATTTGTTTATGCTCATCGGCAAACACGTCACATGCATGCACATAGATGAGCAGAGGCATTGGATAGCAATATTTTCCTCTTTAAGGGTTGAGCGCAAGGCCCAGAATAGCGGACAGTTTAGCGACTGTTGTACTGCTAAAAAGAAAAATAAAAAAACAATTTTTTTTTTAATCATAGGCAATCAGGCAATAGTTCGTGGGTGAACCATAAAAAAAATTATTTAAAAAAAAATCGAGTTCTCCACCAATTTTTTAGACCGTTAGTAAAACATTTTTTGGGAATTAATTGTAAACTTTCATGGTTCACCTACGAGGTAATACAGAATCGAGCATTTATTTTTTTGAGTTATTCTGCCCGCCAACTTTAAAAAATTTGTTTCGAGAAAAACGCGTTTAAAGTTTCAATATAATAAAAAATTCCTATGATTTTATTAACTTACTTAGTCTGCTATTCCTTCAAATCCTTTCCTCGACAAGTTGCTCGGGATGGCTTTTTCGAGTCTCTTTAGTGGATAATGAGTTGCGCCGTTCAATAACAGGTATACTCGGCGTGACGGGTGATTTACTGACGGAGTGATGCTCTGGTGATTTACTGATCATCATAACTTCTAAACTTTGCGGAATTCCGCGATAATATGTATCGTAACCCCTTCAAAAGGAGGGATCAAAAACAAATATCGGTATACTGTTTTGAAATGTGCGAAATGAGCAATCAAACGATGGCAAACTTATTTGCGTAAAAACACATTTTTTTCGACCTCCATAAAATAACATATTTGTTCACTTTGGACTCTCGAACTAGGAGCAGGTAATAATTTCTATAACTGTGCCAAATTGAATGTGAAAAGCTTTAAAAATTGCTTGAATAATCGACGGTGACATGTAGACGTATGGACAGAGAAGTCATACCAATAGGGTTCCGTTTGGTACCTTTGATACATATGGAGACCTAGCCAAAAAATGTTTTTTTTAGGTATTTTTAAAATTATATGGTGAACAGTTTGTTTTCGAATAATACATGGAAAGCATTTTAAAGAAGATACCTTAACTTTAAAAAAACGCCTGGTGGTTTATATTGAACAACAATTTTAATGTTTTTTTTTTTCATTTGCAAATTTAAAAAAAAGAAGCTAAAATACCTTTTTTATCGATTTAACTCTATTTTTGTTGAAGATATGAACTAGTGGAATAGTTTCACTTTCGGAATCGTAATCTCACCTCACATTTAAGTCAACTTCGAGAATATCAATTTCGGCAATACTGAGTAGGCATTCGACTCGGCAACTCGGCAATGAGTTTAAACGCGTAGAAAAATTAAGGTTACCAAAGTTATACCTCTGCTGTGAGTAATTCTATAAATATTGTCAGGTGGCATTGATTCATTCGTTTTCACAAACCCCAAATGAAATAAAAATCGGCATTCAAATGAAGTCGACCGATGAATTATTAACCACAAATCTCATTTCATTTAACGAATTGAAACTTTTGTGGTTCTCCAATTTTTTGGAATTTAAATTTTAGATAATTTATTAGTTTAGGTTTTTTATAGTCACGTTGGGATTATTGGTTTCTAATTTCTTGACTTAAGAACTTGATATCTACTTTTGGCTTTGTTCATCAAAATTGGTCAAAATTTGTCTAAATGTGTGTAGCAAGTAGAAATTACGATAACATTTCAAATGCATAAGGGAGAGTTCCCAAGCGCATAAAAATGTGACGGTTAACTTAAAGGACAGACAGCTTCTATGCGCTTTTGAGCTCGCCTAATATTTTGGTTTATTTATTAACCCCTTTTGTCTTACTCTTTTCCTTCTAGGGGATGCGTATGGAAAGGATAGTTATGAGGCTGCGAGATGAAAATTTGGCTGTAAAAGAACTTCTAGTGGACTATGAGGCGGACTACTGTAACCTTGAACAGAAGTATCTCAGCATATCAGCAATGGTGAGTTTTTAAGTGTTTTCATTAATTAGAATACGACTTCTTAAATGTAACGCCCCCACCAGGGTCTTTCTGGATGTGTTTTAATTTTCTCCCTATTGAAATTCATAACACCATTTTCTGTAATGATTGGCTCAACACTGACCTTATGTTTGACAATTTTGATTGCTGTCAACAGACTTAAAAACAAACTAAACAAACCATCAGAGAATGCACTTGTAGCTTACTAAGTGTTGTATTGAGGGATGAATGATTTCCGCAAGGACAAATTGTCTTGCTCTTGAAATCGTTTTGAATGTGATTGAATTTAGTTTCTAGTTATTTTTAGTCCAAGAACTTTAGAATTTTTAAACGTTTGATTTTCTTTAAACGCTAAAGACATTACTGTGTACATGGATATGATTATATGGAACAATAAAGTGTTTTCAACTGATTTGATTACTATCTATCACTTCTATAATACAAGGGAAGCATATGGTATTATAATTATCGTGAATGTTCGTGGAGTTAAGGAAACGTTGGTGATTGCTTCTATTTCTAGTTGGCACGAAATCTAATTTTTCAATCATAATCACATCAATTTTTCATAACACGAAAATTTTCGATCGATTTTAAGTCTTTTTATTGTCCGTCTTGCAGTCTCCATTTTTTTACTTTTAACCTCACGAGCAGTACTTCTGCATAATTTCCTTTAAACGAGGGTGTCTTGGTTTAGATATACAATTGCAAACAAGCCCTGTAGGGAAAAGTAATTTTAAAGCAACTAGTCTAAATTTAAATAGTTGATAAAATCAAGAAGTGTGAAGTAGTGAAGAAGTTGTCCAACTGAGGATATGACTGTTGTTCATAATGGCTTGGCAAATTCTAAAGAGCTGTGTCGTTGCTCATGAATCAACATTTGGATATGTTACTCCAAAATTATCGGTACATGTTAATAGTCCATATATTACCAACGTTACCAAATGAAACGAACACTTACTCGTGTCGACATTCTTGGAAAAACATCGTCGAAATTGGTACTATTTTTCAGGAGTTGTCTATGATTTATAGAACTCCTTGAGGCCAAAAACCAGCTCACCTCCACCAAGGTAAAATGGATAAACAGCCTCGAATATGCCTCACTACCATATCCGTTCGCAGCTACTGCAAATAAAGTGTGCCAAAAGTGGCATTGTTAGTGCTCACTACTATAACGGCCTGCCTTACGCTCCAATTCAATATCTTTCTATTTTTGCTCGATTTGGACGCCCTATGTATGTGGCAGAAGGAAGCACCTTGTCACGTTTATGACTATCGACAGATAGTGTGGTGCTCGATTCCTAGCCGCCAGTTGGGGCTCCTTCGATTCGCTATCTCAGTGCAGGGTAAGCGGGCGTCGTTGTTCGTATAGAAATTGTACAATTGAATGGATACCGAGGTGTTCGTGGCTGTTATTTTGATTACCTCACATACAGCGTCTTCTGTGATAGAAAAACTTCCCTTATAAGTTAGAATCGTTTTGCTTTCTTACACTGCAGGAGTCTCAGTTGGAGGTCGGTTGTCGGTTTGTGCACGGCTTGATAGAGCGACGTTCTGATCCTTGGTCTTGTCTTCAGAACAGTCAAGAAGTCGCGTGAAGGAGGGACTGTAAAAAAAAAAATAATTCAGTACATTGTGCTATTCGTTGTTTTGTTGGTGTAACAAGTGTCTTAGGTTTGGCAAAGGTCTTACGTGCATCCACCTTCCCCCCGTACTTATTGCTGTAATTGAGTTAAAGAAAAGTTTCACTTCTGTGCTTATCGCTGAGTTATGACAATTTGCTGAAAGGGAGAGTTCCGGAGTGAGTGAAAGGACTATACGGACTTGCAGACGAGTTTTATGTACTGCAAGTTGTCCGGAAACAAATTTTATGAACACAATTTTTAGTGCTCCCCAGGCTTTGTTCGGTAGGCAGCGCGGTGGCTTAGACAATAGACCCCCCATACAAAGGTTGTATCCCTCCGAGCGTGCGAAAAGGGATTACACTAACAAAAGGGGCGTTTTGTTGCTCTTTTGCTAATTAAATTACTTGTAGTGCGGAAGGGTTAAATGGATAATTTCCTCTAGTTTGCACTACTTTGAACTATTCTGTTAAACAAGGAAACTGCTAATTACCACTCTCATTTTCAAGTTGCTTCTGCGGAAACTAAAGTATAAATAGAACTGCTATTGAGTGGTAGACTACATACAATCGAAGTAGGATTTAAACTTAATTAATTGATAAAATCTCTCTTCTAGTTTAAAAACTTTTCGCTGTGATTTTATTTTGCATCGTTTGAAAGAATCAGGAAAGCTGAACTTACCATTTTTTGTATCCCCTGGTTAAAAAAAAAGAATGAAGTATTAGTATTGCAGAATTTTTTAAACAGAAGGGAATGATTTAATATTGTTCCATGGTGTTTCCATTCCAAATGAAACTGATATGTAGAAGATAAAAAACTTAGTGGAATATTCAGTAAATGAAATTATGAAATTACATATTTACTCGGTACCTTTATCAAAATCCTCTGAAAATGTAAAAAAAAAACATCTTTCAGAGCAGCAACCTTACATTCTCGGACTATTACTGTTACTATCGGCTTACAAGTACTCGTATAAGAATATTCCTAATATATGGAAACTTCTCTTTTAACGTGTTGGATATCAACAACTTGGAAAGTTTTAAAAAGGACACAACTTATTTGATATTGCTTTCAGCTTTTCTGTTTGATGATCCTATTTTTAATGGTGAACAAAAGTTACAAAATATCCTGAAAAATTCATAACAATATATTAGAGAAAATTCAGGGGGCAAGAAAACCCTGTCTAGATAAATATTCTTATTAGAAAAATACATGTGCATGTTTCCCATTCTTGGGTGCAATAGCTTTGTTAAAACTACAAAGAAGCATTCAAAATTTTGAGCCTGATTTTTGTTACTATTGTTACAAAGATTGCAGTGATCCATATGCCACTGCGACCTGAAGATCGTTTGCGGCAAAGTCCCATTAATTCAAAAGACGCTCTACTGCCCTAAGGAATGCCAAAAAGTCTTCCACAGAAAATGATGGAACATTAGGCGAGCTCAAAAGCTCCCGACTGTAGATCCTTCTTCTATTTATCTATTTTATTCCTTTATTTTGTTAACAATGTTTGATACCTTCAATATGAAGATCCTTTGCTTAGCATGTTTTCTTGCAACCTTTCGGCCAGGACTGAAATGCCCGATTAATCATTTCCAGGGGACGTTTTTTAATTCCTCTAGTATAACATTTTTGAGACCTCGTATGGTCCACATTTTCATCTTTTTTATTTCGATTTATACATAATATCCCCATAAGAAATAATCGCATGGCGCAACATTCAGATTTGATGACATCCACTTATGAGGGGAAATAAATTGTATCATACTTTTCTAAGGCTGCTTTTAGCTGTATGACTAGAGGCGGAATCTTGATGAAAAATAAAATATTCATTCGGGTATAATTTCTTTGCCTGTTTTTTTTTTCATTTTTGTAAGCCCTTTGCTTGATTCCTATCCAAACCCGCAAAAAGCAACACCCGCTCTATCCTATCGGTGAGTTTCCTCGGCGGTGGTGGTGAACATCGGGAAGTGTTCATTTTCGTTGATTCCAATTGCCCCTTACCATCGGAGTATGCACCACTGTGGTGCTTTATTTTGATTTCACATTAAATACTCACAATTGTGACTTCCCACTTGGATCTTGGAAGAATCCTACACAACTCAAAAGTGTGTCTGATCCAATTTGAGCACAACTATTCCTGATTCGCTCCGCATGAGTCCTCATAAGTTGTTGGTATTCCTTGATAAACGTTATCCTTTAAATAGCTCCACAAAAAAGATCTACTAACGACACGGTGTTGGCGATCTGTCAGTCCAATTAACCTTCTGCAGGGACCATTGAACTGGGTAACTTCTGCTTTTCCCTATATATCCGGATTCCGTGTGAAATTCGTGTGTAACGGATTCGAACCAATGCCTATTTGCCTATTTGCACCCCACGTATGTCTGTGCACACATCGGTGCAAAAAGGCAAATTTCAGTCCATAGATATTTTGTAAAAGGAAAATATTCAGTCAGTAGAGCGTCAATCAGTCAAGTTAGAAATACATATAAAAAAAAAATATGTATATAAACAGTAGAATGCCAAGCCAAATATAGAAATTACATATGTGGTTTTGTGATAGTAAAAAAATCATTTGTCACCAGAACGCGCCTAACATACATATGTATGTACATGCACAGACACTTCAGGAATTTCCCGGAGGTAGCAACTGCATCGCTGGCATTACACTATTATTTCACCCTTGCCATTTTGTCGCCATATACCTTATACATACTCGTATATGTAACTTTGTAGACCTTTAAATATGCTATGCAAAACCTTAATTTGCATATACCAAGCGAATAGAACGATTCGTTTTTTTATTAGTTCTTTCACTCCATCCACGAAGCTTCCCAGCAAACCTTACTCAATTAGCTTAATAGTAAGAACCGCCGATCTCTTCAAAAATCACGTTAACCCCATTCCTCCACACGACGACACCGAAGGCCAACATTGCAATAAATCTTCCAAAAATATCAAACTGGCTAAATAGCTCCAGAAAATAAAAAAAAAAAACACTGGTACGCACCTTGTCCTATATTGTGCTAAGGAGTATTATTAGAGTCGCTTTCGGCTCGCACGTACCCTCCCAGCTCTTGTTACGACACCCGTTTATTGCACCACACAAGACCTCACCTCCCAGAGCACACCTTGAGGAAGGATAAGTGTTATGTTTAAGAGGTTCCGTCACGTCACAAATTAGGAAGCTCATCTAAAGCAGGGAGATTCGTGTGCGTGACACCAAAGTATGGCAAAGTTATATGAGATATATGCGAGCGAAGACAAGGCCCCGGGCAGACGAGTTAACTGCCTCAGATGAGGCCCGTAGTGCGACCCGTAGTGCTCCTCGGGGTGTTTCGCTCGGCACATTCCTTATTAATGCCGCTCTGGTTCGATAAACGATAAATAAATACATAAATTAAGATGAAATCAGGTGCAATACGTTCGTTGTTATGAGCCTAATACAAAATTTATGCACTTCCGTGACTGGCGGCAATGCTGGTAGCGCATGTTTGCTAAAGGGAACAGACATTTGAGCAGCACGAACGTTCGGAAGAAGTGCCTCTACCACGTGGTGGGTACTGCCTGTCCTAGGTAAACAAATAATAAATCTTCGCGAGTGAAAGAAAGGACTATTAAAAAATCAAAACGTCCAAGTTGGTATGCAAGACATTTCAATTAAAACTTCTTCCTGTTTGCAAAGTTGGAAGTAATCCATTCCTCTTAAATGTGCATTATACGAATTTTCATTTCTTTTTTGGTTGGCTACATACAAAGCATATACGAGTATGTATGTTGTATATACCTATTATCCCCTCTCCTAGAAAATATTTGGAAAATGCTGGTGCTTTGCACTTTTGGTTGTTCTCATTTCCATATCAAACAATGGCATTCAGAATAAGGCGACCCTCCAAGGGCTAAAACAGCTTGCAGGAATTGTGACGATCAGATCCTAATTGTTTTTTGGACAAGGGATGATTGATTGGTTGGTTTCAGTATCGACTAGGATAATCTGGCTGAAGTCCAATTGACGCTAGTCCAGTCCGGCCGCTTTGATATCACAAAATGATCTGTAGTCGATTCGTCGTCGTCATGAAGGATTAAAGCAAGCCAGTGTAATATTACCACAAATCAAAAGATACTGAGAACTCCTTAAAATCGCTCCATTGCATTGGCGATTTTAAGGGGCGTCCATTAATTACGTGACCCGATTTTTAGATCAACCCCCCCCCCCCTGGTGAGATGTCGTGAGATTTGGCTCGACCCCCTCCCATACTTCCCATCTCACGTGAAATTTTTCAAAATGCGTATTTTAAGCCACAGCGTTCGTCGAGTCGCGCGTTTGGCTGACCAGTGGTGGCTAAACAATCGAGGGGCTAGTGTGCTACTTGCGTTCGCATAACTGCGATAAATATTATTGTGTATTTTAACTCCACTAATAGTGGAGAAACATACTTTACTTAATTTAACCCAGTTTATCGCAATATTTTACACTGTTTCTTGCTGAAAAGAAAATTAGGTGACCCCCCCTAAACGCCTCATATAATTAATGGACGCCCCGCTAAGAGCCCTTTAGTTCCATGGGGTATGATATTGGTCGATCGCTCTGGCGACAACATGTCTGGAGTGGCTTACTCTTGAATTTTTGTCCCGATTGGTTAGCATCTATTTACACATCCCCCCCAAATGTGTCCAAGTCAAATCGGGACGAGTTGGGTGGACAATCAACTGAGTACGCATGATGCTATGCTTTTTCTAAAACGCGTTGTTTTGAGGTGGCATATTCTCCATAATGAATGAATAGGCAACGTCCAAACTATTTACATGGCAGGAAAATAAGAATTGGCGCCAAACCAACGAACCAATCTCACATAACTCACCCGTACGGTTATATTTTTCAGCTGACTAACTATTGGGAATGTGATTATATGTTTTTACCCTCTTTATTTTCCACCGTTACTCATTTTGCCCGTGATAACACCTTCTCATGCTAGTAAGAGGAAATCTTGCTATAAAACGAATCTAGCTCGCCCTCAACGTTATCAAAAACTCGCAATTATGGTAAGACCCTATGGAAAGGTGTTGCGAACCGTTAAGCTAAAATATTCTATAGGACAGGATACAGCTGCAGCAGTACCAAAACCAGGAGCAAAAGTACCTCGACATAATAACCGATCTAACTAACGAACTAGCGACCCTCTCCAGTCAGGTATCGATGGCCCAGGAGGAGTTCAGCTCAGACGATATGTCGGCACCGTTTGAATCATCATTTCGTGAACTAGAGTCACAAAATGACTTGCTGCAAAAAACAATCGAATCCTTAGAGCTTAAGATAGCAACGCACGAATCCAGGCTTAAGGCTTACGAAAAAGAAGTTAGACTTCCTGGACTTTGCACGTTCCCTACTTAGTAATGATCGTTTCATTTCAGGTTGACCAGCAGAAGCAGGAAAATGCGTGCCTTCAAGCAGATCTCAAGGAGAAGGAGATTAGGTGCGAAGAACTCCAGTCGAAGCATCAAGGCACTGTACAGGTACTGTGTCAGGTTAAGGCGCGATGCCGCTGCGGTGCTGCACAAAATGTTAAGTTGGATGGTAAGGACGTATTAACGCAGCATGCGAAAAGACCTCAGGACCTTCAGCATATTTTTGAGATGATCGACAGGAAAAATGAGGAGCTGGCTGCAATCAAGGAGTATTCGTGTGAAGAGAAGAACCGGCTGACGAAGTCCATCTTGGATCTTGAGGAGCAAGTATGCTGAAGCTATTGCAGTACCAAATGTTTAACTCCTAACCAGAGTATCTTTTTTCCAGCTAAAACAAACGCAGATCAAAACCGCTGTGCTGGAGAAGTCGCTCTGTAAGCGGGAAGAGGAGCTGCGGGTGACAAATGCAAAATTGTGTGCATTTGCAGATCAAGACGGTGAGAGCCTTGTTCCTTATTTAGCTACTAATCCGAACCCCGTATCATTCCGTAGAAGAAAACCGTTTGAAAGAAGTCATAGACAATCTATCCAAGGAGCTAGCGGAGGTAAATGCTGTTCGCAGAGATCGAGAAGGGTGCCTGGTGGCTGATATTACGGCGCTTAGAAAGAACCTGGATGAGCAGTCGAAGGCCTTGGCCAGAGCCAACGATATGATCGTCAATTTGGAGAAGCAGACGCACGGATACCGAAAGCAAGGTGGCGCCGTCAACAAGGAGGTACGAGGTATATGATCCGCATACCGTGAGAGATGCAATTTTTCAACGACTTCTTCTCGGGTTTACAGAACGCGTTGCTGCGGGCTGAACTATTCACGTTGAAGGAGGGCTTAGCTAGCCAAGAGGGTGTGGAACGAAGTCTTCGGGAACAATTGTGCAAAACACAGGAGGAACTCTGTAATGCTAGACAAGACCAGGAAAGATTACCTGTGAGTTTGGATATGAGGGCTTGCGGGAAAATAGTTGGTAATATGGTATTTGGTGTTGCAGACGCTCCATGAAGATATGGAGAACTTTAAGCGGAACTGCAACAGACTGAAAGACTCGAATTATGAGCTCGTTCGGAAGTACAATGATTTGGTGGAGGATTATAACAAATTGGAAGATGAGTATAGGTAACTAAATTTAAAAAAATTAACAAAAACGCATGTACGCAGATATTCACTTTAGGTTACGCTTCCATTTCATACACGTTAGTGACCAGATACGTCATAGGACTTCTTTTTATACTTAACATATATATATTGCTGATTGTTGATAAAAATCCCACGGTCAACAATATGCTAACACGGGAAATTTGGGTGGTGATGCCTAATCTCCATAAGAAACCAAACTACGGCCGAACCAACCAACCAACCAACAGAGGAAAAGGCTACCGCATGTTAACCAAAAATGCGAGATAGATGACAAAAACTTCAATGCAAATGAAAGAGCTCGCCCAATGTTGGTTCGTTCGGTTGTGGTTTGGTTTCTAATTGAGCTTAGGTCTATATCTCAATCGTTTTCGAGTTACAGACATAGTCGATACCACTGCACTTCCGAAATCTTCTAAAATTTACTATAATAAAATTCGCAAGTTTCCCAAATTTTCTTCGGAATTCATGTAGTTAGTATACCTCAATTTTGTTTTTTATTAAATTTTCCTTTGTACCTTTCCAAAAACATGCCCAGGTAGAAAAAGTATATACAAATTTATACGTAGAAAACCTTTTGTGGAATATTAAGAAATCTGTGGTAGAGGTAAAACGATTTCATTTGTCAAAGGGCGTTGTGAAGAAAAAGGTAACCCGCCATCTTGGGGCGTCCGCCATATTAATATTGAATATAACATACTATACTATATTGGGTGTGTAAAATTTCAAAGCTCTAGCTTAATAAGATAGAACAACTAATCAAAATTTTGGTTGCAAGACTTGACTCAAATATACTAACAAAGCAAGTTTTGGTAACGCAGATCTATATATTCGTTAAGAGGAGTGGCATGTGATTTATGGTATTCTTGTACTCGATTGAAGTGACTTCTGAAAAAAAAAGTTATTCTTGAAGTAGATTTGTCTGACTAATGACGATAAAAGGGATAATTGAATTCATTTGATTTGGAGTGCACGACTAAGGATTACCATCGACTAATATAGGCATTGGCATTTATTTGTCGAGTCGTGTCACACGGCTACAAGAATACCAATCAATCTGAATCAATTAAATTCTCTTTGTGTATTTTCGTATTTGGTATTCGCCACACTGAAATTCGATCATTACAGCAGAAAATATTAAATTTACTCTTATCGGAGTCCAGGAGTCCTTTTTTTTATCTACATGTTTTTTTGGCAAAGTCAACTATCTTGCGTTGGTTAACTGTCCTAATATAACTCTCTCTTTATGTTTTTGGCAACACTTTAATAGTTGAATAGCATTTAAAAATCGTATAGAAATCCTATACATGATATTCAGAAATATCACAACGTTATATAAATTTTAGAAAGCTCCTTGACATCAATGAGCAAATGTCGAAAGAATTAGAGGCTGGACGAAACTGGCAACGGGAGCAATGCAAGCAAGACAAGTTAATTGAAACGAAAATATGTAAACTTGAGGAACATATTAGGTAGATACCAAGGGAACACTAATTTGATTTGCAATAAAAAAAAAATTATATTGCAGCACCCTCCTAGATGACCGACAGGTGTTAGTTGACAAAATCAACGAGTTGTACCGCGACACTCTGTTGATTGGAGGAGAACTGGAGCATTACAAGGACGTCTTCGCGGACTCTCTGAGGTAAAAATGTTCTATACGAGTAAATCCATCCACAAAATCAAATAACCTATCCTTACTTCCCATGTCACATCAAAATCCAGTTCATTTATTCCTTCTTGTCGAAATCAGAAAGACACATGATACATATCTCCCTACTCTTTAACTTAGCGAGACGCGGGCACGGACTAGTTTGTCGTTGGATGTGGATTCTCGCGCTGATACTGTAAGAATTTTTTTAATCCAACGAATCATGAAATTTGCTGCTAAAAAGTGATTTTATATTTTCCAGATGGATCTTGTTATTCGGAAAATTCGACGAACCTCTAAAAAACTGTCTCAAACTCGCTCGATATGGCAGGATGGTATACGTCGGTATTCTGATTGATAGTGAATCTATTTCGGAGAAAATATTTCATATAAGTTGTTTGCCGTTTTGTACATATTATAACGTTATATTTCCCATTTGTACTTTGCATTTATTTTTATACTGTAAATAACACCGTTATACGAATCAATAAAATGTTTAATTAATACTTGTGGAAAACATAACTGTGTCTAAAAATTACAATTAAGAAAAACAATACCGGTCCTGGGACTGATCTCTGTGGCACTTGATGCCAATTTAAACATTTTGTAAAGAAAAGCAATAAAGGACCCAAGACTTACGCCTGTGGAACTCTGCTGGGAATAACTCTTAATCCGTTGCAAATTGCAGTCAGATTTAAGAAGCCGATTTAAGTAATTTGTTTATTTTATGATAATACTCATTACACCGTAACTATTCCCAACTTTGTTTCCTCAATTTTCTCCTATTTTTGCCATCTTGTTAGCACCTTACGGTAGCGGTCCAGCATTCTATCCAAGTGATTACAGAACATAAAGCGAGCAGCCAGTAATTAGCGAAAATCCGATCTTCCTGTTTGTTTTCTGGAGCATTTCTTTGAACCCGCTCAAGTACCAAAGAAGATTACATTGCTGCCCGAAGTTACCCGTTGGATGAAGGCAATAGGGAGCAAAGAACGTAAGAAAATTACCTCTAAATTAACGAGTTGTCTAGCAGCTAGCTCTCTATTTGGATTTTACCGTTTTCGACGGGAATTAAGAATGCTACGGTCGCCAAAGAACCTTTTGTGGTACCCTCCGGGAATTGACCGGGTAGACGGCTGAGCTGTGGCACCCATCAAAACAAACAGAAAAGCACCGCAGTTATTGATGCAGAGCCAATTTCAATTTTAATTGGTGCTCGCCTGGCTCAGCCACCTTCTTGTGGTGCCGCTGGGGCTACCGGCAGACTAGGTACAGAACCTGAGGAATTCCAATTTCCTCCCAAGAAAGCAATCTCAGTCAGTCAGCGAAGCATTTCATTTGCCGGATTTTACGCAAATCGACCGTTTTTGCATCTCACCTTCGTCTGTTTACAGTTTTTTGTACGATTAGCGTACCGAGCATGCGATCCGAGGTAGATCTTAATTTGCGGGCAATTCACCTTAATAGAGTGCTTCGATCACGAAGGGGTCTATTGCGAATAATGAAGATGTGCTCCTCGGCGTGCGACAGGGGGTATATTAGGCCGAAGTGAAAGTTTTCACGAGGCGCATTTGGACATTGTATGGCCCCCTCGGGGCGTCGTTGCCGATCGCAGGGAATCACGAGAAGTTTCATTCTGGATCAGTCCAGCTGCACGATCTTGACGAGCTGCAATTCCCAGCTCCTGGGCATTTAATTATATTCATCCAAATTGCCAGTGAGAGAGAAGCCAGAAAGGTTTGATGGTGCTGCGAACCAAACCTTTGGTCGACTCCCATCTCTCCCAGGAGTGGTCGATCGGCAGCTCGTGACCAAGATCCGCGTGATAAATAGATTAAATGATCGACCAGGTCGGGCTGTGCACTTTTTGCTGCAATTTGTTTTCTTAAAAAATTCACGACATTTGCATGACGGGCCAATTAGCTCGTTTAATCTGGTGGGTCTCCTTTGAGGTGCAGTGTCCACTTTTGGGAGCGCAATGACCTCCTTACCGGCGAATATCTGATGCGACCCACTTCCCTCAAAGGCGGAAGCCTGGCGAATCGATCTTCAATTATGCTTTGATTTCTGACAAAAAAATGTCCCCGGCCATGTGCGATCACTGATTAGCTTGCGCCTGTAGAACACAGATCCAGCCAAGAGCACTGCGCCAAAAACCTAAAAACCGATCGCTGCAATGCAGTTTCTGGGTCATTTTACAGGGAACAGGTTCCTTCCCCGATGCGTTAAAATTCGCATATTGGCTAGCCTTGTTTGCACTCGCGGTGGTTTTCACTTGTTTTCCGCCGTTGCGTTCTCTTTTGTCACACGCCTCTGGTTTGATCAAGTGCAACCGCGGCTACCTGAAGATCTACCAAAGATCACACGGTGCCCGGAGCTTGCCATGTTTTGACCGCAGAAGGCGCTCAATGAGAATTTGATGCGAATAAGTTGATTTTGGGGACTTATAAGGCAACCGGAGAAATCCAGCATATCCCACGTGGGAGGATAGCGCGATTTTGGTTTTATTCAATTGGAAAATTGTTTTGCTTTTGTGTGTGCATTCGGAGAAAATACGAAAGAGCCGATGATCGCGTGGTTAGCAGGAAATTTATGGCATATCGCTTCGTAGGAAAGTTTAGCGACTAATGACTGCTGCCGGCTTTCTTCTGGCGCTTTATGGGCATGCTTGGCGGTATTGGCGATTTTATGAATTTGGTCTTGATGGTTCCTTAGGTGCCGATAAGATTTAGTGCGGTGCTTATTTGTGGTCCGCAGCCGTTGAATAAAGTTTACTGCTTCCCGTAAACTATCAATCAGACTGCGATTGGAGACCCGATTAGAATTCAATGGGTTGCGTAACTGAATAACGATTTTCCCTCAAGACGTTGTTATTTCAAACTTAATGGCTTTATTTATATTGGATTAGTTGGCAGGTGAATTGGAGTTTTTTCGCTGGCTGGATCTAAAATCGCTTCTAAATTTTTTTTATAACAATTATAAATCGAAACCAGAATAGTCGTTAAGTACATTTTACAGATCACTGATGTACGTACGTTTGGCGTTACGTAATTTGAGATAATAGAAAGATCTATCCCGACTTTCAACACATATATTTCTGAACACGCTGCTTTTACACGAAAGTTAGTAAGAACGAAAATTGTACAGCTGCATTTATATAATATGTTTGAGAGATCCAATAGATCTCAAGATCTCCGTAGTGCTGTATGATGCGTTTTAGCTTCAGAATCATTCTTGGCAGTCATAGAGCCGCAAGAAACTATATATGTATAGTATGGCATCAAATTGCTAATGATTTTAGTTTTTGTCCTTCTGCAATCTCCTTAATAAGAAGTTTTTGTCCGGCCGATATAAGCGTATATGTGTGGATGATAAATTTATCAATGCGTCGAGTGTTTCTTGCGATGTTCCTCAGGGGTCTGTTTTGAGTCCATTACTCTTCAAACTAATGGAGACCTCCCTACAGTTGTTACCAATGCGTTAGCCGGTAGTACATATGTATCCTAATGATGTCCAGATTTATTTGAGTAGTGTCGTTGGATTTATTATATGGAAAATAGCCTCGTGCATCTCAATGATGATATGGAACGTATCTTCCAATCGTCGAAATCAAATGCCTTGAGTCTGAACCCTGGAAAGTTCCATTGCATTTCATTTTATGGCAGAAAACTTTATGCACTCAATATTCGATCTATGTATGTGTCTATGGAGAATTGAGATGGCATTTAATGACTGTACTCTATTTGTTTTCTTGACTGCGTAGATTTGATCATATTTCACCGTACAAAACTGCTATTCTTGGATGAAGTCTTTCTTCTTTTGGAAATATCGTCTGCTTGATGAAACTTTCAGTATATTTAAAAAACAGCCAACCAGACTACCTAAAACAATTTTTCCTCAGCGTATGTACAAGATCAATATTCCTCACTATGAAATTTTTGGTTCCTTCTTTAGGAATTTCTTTTGTCTTACTTCTTTGCCTATCCTACTTTATTTTAATTTTAATATTTATTTTTTTAGTCTTCTCCCTAGTTGTAGTTCTTCATTACGATATTACTAATATGTTTGGGATTGCATTTTAATTGTTTTTTTTTTCCATCTTTGAGTTATTGGTTAAAGTCTTATGACTTTGTACTCTATAAGATTTATCTTTTTCGTGGCATTCTTTCGGAACTACTGAGAAATACATCTGGTGTCCCGCAAGAGAACTATTTTGGGCCACTTTTATTTATAATTTATGTAACGATATTTCCCTTATTCCTAACCATTCGGAAATCCTCCGTTACGATGTTGCATCGCTTGCGGACGGGGATGTATGTGTGCGTACGTGTGTACATGCTTCTATTAGCGATGGAAGATGGAAATCTTCAAACCTCTTTTACCCACTAAATATATATATGTATGTATGTGTGCGCATGTATTGTATCTGTTATAATACCTAATTAAGCGCTGTATCTTTTTTCCAGGTAGTTTCCTCGGCTTATATGCATTGCTCAGAATAACCTTTCTGATAAATTTATGTGTTTCAATTTTATTGAAATCACATATCTATATATTAAAGCCTTTCTTAACAGTTTCACTTAAGAAAAAAAAATCGAAAATCATAATACATATTTGCAATTACCTTTCTCAAAGTGCACTCACTTTTGGTAAAGGAATAGTACCAGGGTCTAGATTTACAATCACTGCGAAGCAAATGGAACGGCAATTTGAATGTGGTCTTGGGCTCCTTGCTTGTCCATTAGCCACCATTCGTGAATCATCTTTTTTACAATTTACCGATTTCACGGCAGCGGCCGAAGCTATGCGGGCACCCAAAGTGGTTAATGGCGCTGACAGTAAACATGCACTATCTGCCATTTATCATGTTTTCAGCAAGAAAATTTATCGCTGGCAGCAAACGAGAAAAACAAATGACAAATGCCTGAATATGAGTTTTCGCATCATAAAATCCGATACGGCGGCGGCGGAGAAAATATTTTTAATATTCGATTGGTGGCTGAGACTGCCTCGACTTCTCCCGCAAAAACTAGACCCGTCTGAGGCGGCGAGGCGCCAAACTCTTTCGCATTAGTAAATTAATTGAGATATTTAGCTCCGCGCGCAGACATATTTTACAATTACGGTGCGCGGACTGCTGGAGTTTACAGGTCTGTGCCGCCATTAATTTATCGGATCCGTCCAGGCACAGCAGGGTAAAAGCCGTGCACGGGACCCATGTTCCGGCACTCGATTGGACTTTCGAATGTTATCATCCGCCGGTCAATATGAAAATCTGTTTTTATCGACCTTTTTGGCAAGGCGCAAAACTTTCAATTTCACCGAATGCCTGGTGAGCACTTAATGACAAATTGAGATCTGTTTAAGGTTTTTGCGCCAATCCAGCAATCTGGAACCGACGCGCCGACTGCAAGTGAAATCTTTCTGAAAATGATATATTGGGCTATTTTGCGGATCCGCTGTTTAACGCTTAAGAGATGGATGGACACAAGACTGGGCAGCGGTAATGAATGAGGTTTATGGGCATGCAATAATTTGCATATCTGAGTCTCTGGGGACCGTTCTATCAGTTATAGCTATGGGTGAATATGTTGTGAACGAGTCCAACAGCATAAGTTGTAAAATCCAAATCATCACAAAACCATGTAGCTTGTGAAAAGGACATGGCAACGTGGAAAAGTAAGAGAAGAAAGTCTTGTTTGAAAAAAATCTAATGCTCTAATAGTTTGTAAATGAAATTTTTTTTACCACTGCAGTGAGACGTACAGAATTGTAAAAAGTCTACTGCTTTGGCAACATGGGAGAAAGGTGTATTTTTATGAAGCATGAAATGGTGTAGTAAAATTGATTTTATGGCATCACCGGGCAATCAATTATTTATTTTCTTATTTGTAAAGTCAATGCGATAAGATAACAAACAGTACAATAACTTGCAACGGCTGAGGTTTAAACGATAGTAGTAGAAAAGTTCAACAATAACTCATCCTGACTGTTGGGACTACCATCTTAGGGGGCATCCATTACGTGATTTTTCAACCCCCCCGGTGAGATGTCGGGAGATTTGGCTGGGCTGGACCCCCTACTCCCCCCATCACACGTCAAATTTTTCAAAATTCGTATTTTTAGCGTAACGTTAATCTGTGCCTGAATGCGTTGGATTATTTAAAAAAACATAATTTGCTTCATTATTTTTATTTAAGACTAGTTAAGACTAGTACTTAAGACTACTAAGAACGTAGTCTAGAATCAGAGTGACGAATAGGAAATACAAAAATTTGCTAAAAGAATATTCATTCTACCGGGACTCATTTGTGGTCTCAAGAGTGACTAATGGAACCAACATGTCCAGGTAATTTTCAGTAAAACTTTATAGCATTATTTTACACTGTTTCCTGCGGAAAAAAACATTACGTGATATTTTCCGAGATGGACGCCCCTTAACGCTACCAAGAAAAGCACACCTCAATTATGGTACGAGCCAAGCTCGAATCGGGGACTAAATCAAGTGGCACAACAATGCAGACTAACTATTTCATAGAATAGCCGAAACATCACTCTATCAAACGCTACATATATAGTTTTTAAAAGGACCAATTTGAACATGCTGCTGAAATGGTTTACAAATAAATTTTTCTAGTGGTTATACTGAACGGACCACCTATTGTAGGTATATCAGGTTGGCCAATATTACTCTGGTCAGGCCATATTACAAAATTATTATATACGAATGAATAATAAATTTTAGTATTAAGTTTATTAATTGTATTGGGTACAGTTATATCTTTTTAAAGACAGGCAATCGTCAGCTTAAAGACGGCAACCCAATGTGAGGTGATTGGGGAGATCATTTCATTTATTTATTTATTCATACGACAACAGGTATAAACTATCTGACATCACAAATAATCAATAGTAAAACAGTAAATAAGTATGTATATAAATGAATAATCCAAGCTAAAAAATAACACATGCCTGCAAATAATGGGGTCATGTGAGTTGTTGATAAGCTGAGGAGTAAATTTTTGCGTAGAATCCAAATCCGGTGTCAGAATCACGTCAGGATTTTGAGATATTTGAGGTTATGTACCCAAAAAATGACGTTTTTGGCTAACTTTGAGGTTATGTACAAAGAGCGCAAATTTTTTCTGGTCTCTATCTCCAGTTATTTAGTACTACTGTTACTCTTCAATTTAATAGTTTGAAAGATCGATTTGCTTTTTTTTTTCTAAAAGTTACTGCTATTTAAAATTACAAAGTATTTCCCTTTAACGTGATGAGTTTTTCAATGTACCCTCTTACACAGAACTTTTTTACTGGTTTATTTTCCTTGAACATTTTTGTTCGGGGGTTTCGAGGACACTGAGTACAAATATTATGTACGAAAAATAAAATTCCCATTCTCAATATGGCGGATCATAATTTGCAAAAAAAACTAATCGAAACTAAACAATTATTTATTATTTACTGCACGTCTAATAAATTCTTTTGATAAGTTAAAATCAATAAGAGAGAAAACGTTGTTGTAACTCCTGGCAAGATTCGAAAGTGGTCCATACAGCGTTTTATGGTTGTCGACATAAATGAAGCAGTGAACCCTTGTTAACCGAGGACGAGTATTAATATTGATAAAACTCAATAATAAAGGAGAGTCTATATTGTCACATACAATATCATGAAAGAATAGAACATCCAATACCTCCCTACTGGCTACCACACGTGAAATGTTAAGCGAATGGGACGAACAAAAGCACAAAACAAGGTCTTTAACACATATGGATCATGAAGTTCCTTATACCATCGCTTAATGAATCCATCGATCATATAGTCACGTGGAACATTTTTCTGCTAAATGTGATAATCGAACATTTATTTAAGTTTAATATATGATTTTTTGAAGGCCACTGCAAGAATATGTTAAGATCCGATTGAAGAGACAGTAAATCATGCTCGCTGACAATCGATTTAAAATTTTTTTACATCATCCGCTTAAGCCAGGATATTAGAGTCTTTCATTAGTCATTAATAAATAAATTAATAAATAGGGTAAAGAGTAGGGGGCCAAGGTGGCTAACTTGGGGCACGCCAGAACAAACATTAACAGTTTTAGAGAAATGCGAAGAAAATTTCAGCTTAAATGAATGGCCAGAGAGGTAGGATTCAATCCAACGAACTAAATGAGAATGAAACATGTTTAAAAATAAGCACTCATCAATTCCACTGTTCCTTTTCTAAACAAAGTTAAAAAAGTTGTTAAAAAGCGTCAAACAAGACGGAACCCCTAAGCTAAATATGACCACATTCTTACTGCAGATCTCAGTGAAAACACCGGTTTAGTGAAAAATGCGAATCGTCCAAATATCTGTCAGCTTGATAAATTCCCTCAAAAAAGAAAGAAATCATATCGTATGAGTGGTGCTCCACCTAAAAAGGGGCCACATCAGACTCACGCAAAAGCGAAAAGATCCACCCAGTGCTTCGGCCACCGAGCGATCAGACCTTGCGTACAAAAGAGCAGATCTTAATCGGAAGATGAATGGCATCCGTACGAAATTGTATGCGATCTGCGGAAGGTTTGCCGGATCCAGATCACTAAATTCGTCAACATTTCTGCAGGGCATTATTCTTTTGCAAAATTCGAGCGACTAAGGAAATTTATGTCGGCCATCACCGGATGAGTTATTTTTTCATAAATGCAAAGATCTACAGACAGAAGAAGAAGCTCCCGTCTGGAACAGACGCAATTGCACCACATCCGCGCTCAGCAAGCCGGAGAGGAGCGGCGTGAGGTCCAAAGGCTGTACACGCTAATTAAAATCTGTAATTGAAGAACTTTTATGCAAATGAGACCGTTGCTCAAGCAACATTCGCGGGGAATCCGGTGCGCACCTGCAATTAGGAATTGTTGGTCAATGCTGCCGCGGCCACCGGCCTTACATAACTTAGTCGCGAATCGCGAGATATTTAATTAAAAGCGCGAAATATTGTTCTACCCTCAACCGGCGGCCCCTGTCTGCTTCAATCGACGCAGCGGCGTCGTAAAATTCATTGAAATTAAATAGGAGATATTTATGCTAGCCGAATGAAAACGAAAACACACCGGCGCGGCGCGGCGGCGTGGCGGCACCGAAAGACACCTTACGATAGATCGCCCATTCAATCGGGTCCTGACTCCTGAGGCTGTGGAACGCAGTTCTAGTTTACGACCACCTCCGGTCTATTCCTCTCCGCAGCAATGGCCCAGCCGTCCCGAAATGGTCTGAAAGGTCCCATTGTGGTGTCTGATGGGACCCCAATAGTCATAAAATTGATGCGTCATCCGAGTCAATCGCAGAGGTATGGCAGAGAGGATGGTACCGGGCGCAATTGTCTTGCGTCGATTGTGAACTTTTGTGGCACCTACAGACGGCTTCATATTGCGACGGGATCGGCTCTTGAGCGATCTCAAATAGATCCATTCACCTCTGGTTCTTGGGGTTTCCGCTGATCGCTAGGTCCGCTTTGATCCACTTTGATCCACCGATCTATGGATGCATAGACTGAAATGCGGATCGATATGTTGAGTTATGCAAATCGGCGCCTGCCGCCTGGCCATCGAGTCGGGCACTTTTGTGCTTTTGCTTTTGCAATGGAACTCTGCTATCGCATGCAGCATGCGATTGAGTTGCATTGGCCGGGTGAATAACTGGCAGAATTTCTGAATTTATACCTTCAAATGCTGGCGGCAAGTGCAGAGGAACCTTGTAAATTTCGTTAACTTCACCGAAGGAGTGTATAAAGTGTTCAGGAATGCTTGCGTAATTTTCGCACTGTAAAATTAATTTGAGAAGCCTCCACCAATTTCAATTAGAATCATTACCTCATCTTTAATTGGTATGCATGTAATTAATTGAAAGCTTTCTACAATCACTTTGAAGATTTACTAGCTGGCACGTTCCCAAGAAAAGGGTAAATATTGGATTTAAGTCAATTGTCTGTCTTATAGAGGTTTGCTAAATTTTAAAACAACTCATCAAAAGTATTTCTGAAATTCTTTCACCGGGAATAAATAAGGGCAAGTGATTTCAACAACTGTTCATCAAAGTTGTGGTGCCTCAGCATAGAATAGACAACATACAAATTCAGTAATTTTTTTATTTGTCTCCAAAGGCTGCCTGTTCGGATTTTCCTATATAGTGCATATAAGCTTAACTTACCATGGCCCTTCCTCTACCATCCTGTAAAAGCCTTAAAAGTAATAGTAATTGAAGAAAACCAAGTAAAATTAATTGTAAGAAAATGCTCTGCAAAACAGCTCTAATGTATTTTTTGTAAGATTAAAAATAAAAAAGTTATGGCGTTTGAAAGATTTTTTTATTAACAATTTTTGCATTTTTCGGCTTCTAATTTGTTTATTATTAATTTTACGTAAAAAAACTTATTAATAAAAATTCTAGAGATTTCGGTTCTCTACAAAAAGTCTATCTTGAAAATTTTTATACGACTAACGGTTACCGAGATATACATAGCTAAAACCAGTTCGCACCTCAGCGTACTTTTAAAGATTGCAGACAAATGGGGAGGGTTGTAATCCCGGAAACTGAGTTTTAAGGTCGCTGCATACTTACCGTCACGGGACGGAACAACACGACACAGTAAAATATTTTCCTTTGAAAACAAATGTAAGTAATCATTCACACACACCGGCATCGGTAGGCAACGGCACGAATTGACACCGGCGGGTATCGTTGTGAAGAATTTTGACCGCCATTTGCTGTTTGCCGGTCGAAGTTGGAGGGAGCAAATATGATTTAAGAGAAATTGATTGTATTTGGTCGGTGTATATTTTCCGACTAAACTGAAGTTCCGTCGCCGCCCAAAATGTTCCGCACACAACTTCTTTTCAACCGTTTGACTGGACTAATAGGATAAAGTTAGAGGGCTGCAGTTTTTTGTTAAATATCTCGTTAACGGCTAATAATACGTTGATAACAACTATTGTCAATCTTGTAGAACGTAAAATTTTCTACAAATTCTATATGAAACATTTTATGTATAGTTGCTAGTTTGTTTTCTACAATGCGATAAACGTTAGAAGTGAATTAATTTCCTCGTCGACCAAGAGATGGGATATTTTTTGTCGTGTAGTTTTCGCATTAGATTTATAATACATTCCGTAATAACCCGACTAGACCTAACCTATCGAAAAGCCATTGCTATGATTTAATGTTTTGGGGTCCAACTGTTATCTGCCCTGCCGACTATCCTATAACACTTATAATAGTTTTTTTGCCGCCTGGAAGTTAAAAGCGGACATTATTGAATTTTGCGTAGCAGTTTAACTTCTCTAGTGTGTAGTACAATATAATATTAGAACTCACGGTAATTTGTTTTCTTGTATGCCTAAAAAACCGCGGATCCGTCGACTTAAAGGTATGAAACAAAATGGGTTCCCCTCTCACTATCCCTAAAAACAAAGTCCAGCCAAGCCAGGCCTAAAATGGGAATGCTTAAAAAAAACATGTGTGCTTTCACAGAAAGTAGAAAATTAGGGTATGTCTATTGTCTAGAGGAAATTTTAATAAATGTATGTGCTCGGCAGGCATTTATGGGCTCCACCCTACTTTTTGTACCTAAATAGTAAAAATCACGTGTAAGGAGGAATTTGAATAAAATAGACATAAAACTTGTTCTGATCACTTCGGGGCGAGGAAGGTACACAACTTTAATCGACCGATTGACTCCGTGACGATAAAAGCGCGGAAATGCGCATCCGGTGCAGCACAGCACAGTGCGCCACGGATGAATGAGATCCCACATAATTTCACTTTTTTCTAAAATCCGAGGAAACAAAGGCCTCGAACGAAAAGTAGGTGGACCCAGCTCGGCTGGTGTAGGCACCGTAGACAAGGGGAACAATTTCTTTTTAATTAATTCGCTGCCGGTCTGGTGTCGGCAGATACTAACTAATGCCAACGGAATATGAGTAAGGAAGGGAGCATCTGATTCGAAAAATTAGACAATGCTGGGAAAGTTCCAACTAAGCCGAGCATTAATTATCTAAGAAAGGAACAAAGCCAGATAGGCCCCAGGCGTTCTTGGGAGTGAGAATTTTTAGAAAAGGGCGAGGGCGACGGCGAGGAAACACTCAAACAGCTCCCGGGGTTCATTTTTCAGGGTCGGTGGGCACGAACAATGCCAAGGTCGAAATCTCGCACTGTCAGGATTTTACTTTTTTTTTTGCTCTTCGCATTTTTTTTTTAGTTGCACAATCCCACACCCGGCTGTGCATGAATTGGTCAAACAAGTCACGTTCAGTTCATCGCACCTCCTTGTATACCTGACGAGGTGGAATGCTGCAAATTCGCACACACCCCTCCGTGGGAACTGCTTGCAATCAGTGACGTAATTATCACAGCATTTATCCAGCTGATTTGCAATATTTCACGATCCATAAATTTTTGCAAGAATAAAATGCCTATGCTGCCGCCGCTGCACACGGTGGTGCAGACAGCAATGCAATTCTGTAAACGATGGCAGTCGCAATCTGCAGGAATTCAGTGGAACAATGCATGCGCGACTCTCGTTATTTTGAAAATTGCCAGAAAATTGCGAGCTCGTAATTAAGACGATTGGGCTGGGGCTGCTTAAGGCAATGCAAATGAGTACTTGCCCGGACCTATACGGAATGTACTCTCGACACACAGTGCGGCTTTCACTTATGAAAATTAGCTCTTCGCGCACAAGTAATTAGGCGCCAGGTGTGAGGAATTGTTTTCAGCGCACACAGGTGTGAAGTTTGTTTTTTTGTTGAAAGTGCTGTTGTCATTAAGTGATCAATTAAGAGGTTATAAATTAGCCAACGTATTGTAATTTTTTACGACAGGTATGCAAAGAGGCAACAATTTACGCTTTAGGACCAGACTGGACTGACTATATCTAGATAGATGAGTTTTTGTGGCGTACACTGTGCGATTCACATAGAACTGTTCCCACGTTCCGACAGCACAGCGAAAGTTACTTTTCACAAACAGTGATTTACAATTCTGCGAAAGCTGTAAGTCTTTTTGGAGATCACTTTGTTAGCAAAAGCGAATAAAATTGTACACCCGGAGAGAGCACCCGCCTAGATATTAGTGACAACCCTAATTTGTCTGCCTCTTAGTCCTCTTATGCCTGCTGACTATACTAATATCTAATGTGTGTCGTAGTTTAAATGTTATTGATCAAAATGTTCGTGGTCTGAGGACCAAACAGATAATCCTGCCTTATAGTCCAGCGGAAAAATTCGCATAGAGCTGAAATTTGGTACAGGTATTAAATATACTATTAGAAATGAAATATTAAAAGTCCCCACCAATCCGCCTTGTGCTAAAAAATTTTATTCAAGGCCAAAGGTAAACGATATCGGTTTTTCGCAAATTTCTTGTAAACGGTAAGTCTTATCGTAAAAATAGTCTGTACAAAAGTTGTAGATCTTGCAATTGTCTACAAAATTGGTTCATATATTTTTTTTCTACGAACCACAATTTTTGAGATATTGCGATTTACAAATCGAAAATACTAATATGCACTCATACGCCCCCGCGGTTAACCTTTGCAGTCACGAAAAAAGTCATAATAAACAAACTTGTAGTGCTTGAAGCGTCCTCTACGCTGGTACCATCACTTTCGTCATAGCTGCAAAAACAGCCGAGAAAATAGAAAAATAATGTTTGCACTTATTACATACATGTACACCCCCTGTCACAATCCCACTCTTCTTGTTGCCAAGTGATCGACAAGGAAATCAAATATGAAGTGTTTGGTCCTAAAATTTCTGACAGAACTGTACATAATTGCATTATTGAAAAATTCTAATCGATGGAGTTGGTATCTTATTTTCAAAGTTCTGGCTCAGTCCGTGACCTTTTCTTTCTATGTCCAAACCTCCAAAAGTTGCCTCCTCTACCTTGCCCAGAGTCCCAGTGTTGAGATACCAAAATATCTTCAAAACGCAGGCACAACACTACTTATCGCTGACTTTGCGGAAATCCCATTTCCTGTAATATTTGATTTTCTGTTAAAATTCCCTAAACCAAGTGGACCATAGCTTACAAGTTCAAAATGGAATCGCCCAAGGGTCCCATCAGCATTGGGAATCTAGGCCGCAGAACAAAGCCGATAATGGAGTCGTAATGGGGCTTAGACCAAACAAAAACCTGCGCCGAATGGCCGCTCTAAAATGGATCAATCGATCATTCTGTTCGATTATTTGCACAAACCAAAAGGTAATACTTGCGGCCGAACAAAGGCCCCCTGAGCATGCCTCCAAAATCCCATTCCCGCGAGATTCGCTGACGGCCGGACGAGCTTTGTGCTGCAATAGACGAACAGGCTAATTGTCCGAAGTTGGCTAGAACCACTCCACCTAGCCGCGGAGACAAGCTGGTGCCGCCTGGAGGCCTTACAATCCGTTCGTAAGATTTACGACCGCCGCACCGCACCGATTTGATCAATGAACGGATCACTTAGGCACAGCCGCGTGTATGGGCGCGTTTCCAGCCGATTCAGACCTCAACTTACGTAACCGGGTGTTATTGAACTTGGGCTGCGCGCTGGGAATTGTTTTTCGCCAAACAACAGCCCAAAGCACTTTGGGATCATCTCGCGCAGACCGTTACAGGTAATAATTGAGGATGAGAAATTGTAGCTGTTCTTGGGTTATCGCGGCGACGACAATCTAACAAAAACGACCAACGCGCCCGTTTGATTGCATTTATGAGAGTGAGATAATGGCAAAAAACGGGAGCGGCACGAATCGCTGTCGAATTACCAAAACCTTATTGATCAACATGAGTGGCTTCTTTAATTACCTCGAGATGACTTCAGCGGAATGGTCTCGTTTTTTTCCACGTTTTTTCCGCGGGTATGTTGGGCTGTGTCTATTGCCAGCCATAGTTTATGTAATGTGGTCCACAGATGCTAGTGCGTTCCGGTGATGGCCACGGATGTCAAGCAAATCATATTGCACCCAACGAAACCCGGTCACTGACATCACCACAGTTCCGCACTGTAGGTAGGGAAGAGTGTGTTTCTGAGAGGTGCTACTGCTAACCTATGATGGTGGAAAAGCTTCCTACTATCCGGTTACATTTGCACAGAATTTGTCACGCAACGAGGTGCCAGACGAAGTGCATTCAATTATCGAGGCGGAAGATGGAGTAGACAAGTTCTTACTTTTTTTTGTCTAGTTCTGTACGAAGCACTAGCACAAAATACAGTTGTGGAATCTGTCGACATTCATATCTATTTCTTATATGTAGCCTGTGCTTATCTCCGTCATTTAAATTTTCTTGGATTAATAATTTTCAACAAACCATAATTTTTTGATAGCGTTATATGTTACTCGTTTCTTGGATAAAGCTTAGACAATTTTTTTACCTGTCACAGTGGCGTTATTTATTTATTAATTCCGGTTAATACAAGCTATACACTGGGGTGGTCATTAACCCCAAGAAAAAAATTTTTTTTCTTTAATTTCGCGGGACACCACGTAATTTGATTATATACCATAAGAAAATATTTCAATCTTTTTATTGAATTTTTTAAATGACATTTAGGGGTCGCTACCAAGGTTGGAATTTTAAATAAAAATCAAAATCCGTATTTTTTTTTTGATAATAATTGACCGACCATTGAGCCAAACCTTACTTTGATTTCATGAATGGTTATGTCCGGTACCAGAATTAGATTTTTTTATCCACTCACTTTTTTTTATCTCGATTTTAAACCGAAAAACACAATCGATTTTTGAAATTTTTTTTTTACAAGGCCGCCATTTTGTTATTTTTCACTCAAATCTTTTAAATCTGCTACGGAACAGAATGACAACCCTACTGAATAATAATCTTTTTGGAATATTGATTTCAGATGATTACGAAAGGAGCAATCAGGGGCCAACCGCCTACTTTTTTTTGACTTTGCCAGCTGGTAGCGACCTCTAAATCTTAACTAAACAAAAAAAAAAAACACGTATTTCATATTTAGATGCATATAATCAAATGAAAAAGTGTCCCGGGGATAATTCAAAAGTCGAAAAATAAGGACCACCCTACTATACACGACACGACTTACATACTCACAAGCACAAGAACTTAAGGGGAGAGGATCCGGAAAAAAATGTAATTTTTGTGCAATTTTTCTAGGAAAGCTATTTGAAATTTCGGATTGGGAGTTCAACTATCTAAAAGTATACACATTCAGAAATATTTTTAATTTGTTTTATTTAAAAACATCAAAAATATACAGGGATATTGTATGATCCTTGGAGCGTCGTAAAAAAATATGTTTAAACGGTATCCTCTGGCGTTTCTTCAAAACTCATCTCAAAAAAAAAAATCAAAAAGATTATTAAATTAGATACTATAATCTAGTACTTGTCATAGCCGATTTTGAAAATATCGATTTATGACAAAATGGCGGACGTTTGAACATAAATAGTGATTTTTGCACCAAGAATTAGTTATTATTTTTCCTATAAAACAAAAACTAAGTAACAACCAAAAATGCTATGACAAGTACTAGATATCTAATGGTGTATAGAATAACCACAAAAAAATTGAAGGTAATCGGTTCATTGGTTTTCGAGAAATTTTGGGGACCGATTCGAAAAACATGGTTTGAAATAAACGAAATAAATCATAAAATATGTCAACTTGCATGGGATCATCAATACCAGGCCCATAGTGTAAGTGTTTTACCAGATATTCTTAAGACCTCAACTGTCAAGGAAATGCAGAATAAAAAGTCGGTTTTTTCTACCATGCTAGGTGTACTCGTATATCTCCCCTCAAAGACTAGAACCACCTGGAACTAAACTAGACCTTATTCACTAACCCCTTCATATGTTTTACGAAAAAGAATATAACCCTATAACTCATTTTAACTCGATCCGTTTGCTTGATTGATTTTATGTGTATTTTTTTAAAAACCCCTTACACATCAAGACCCTTGAAGTAGGCTATAGTGTTCTGGGGAGCGGCAATTTACACACCCATCGGCGCCAAGACACACCCAATTACACAAGACAATTTACACACCCATCGGCGTTTGACGACCTAAGGCTGAAGAATTGCTTTACCTCTTGCATGGCCTGCACTGAAGATCTCCTCAGGGAGGACACTCTGCTCCGCCTGGGGGTCGCGTTGAGCACCTCGTTTTTAGTTACAGGAGTATGAAAACACATTTGGACAAGCTACATACATCCAAATCAATTTTGCTTTTCTATTGTTATAATTTGGAATTGGCAATTAGTAAAAAAACAGAACATGGCAAAATAGAAAATGGTCGCTCAATATAATTTCCTGTTTTATTTCAAATAATTCTAGAGATACATAATTACCGCAATTACCGCTTGACATCGTCGGTTCATTCAAGCAGTTAAAGTTTTGAAGATCGATGACAGTACCGACTGATGCTGGACAATGCTTTATAACCTTAAGCTTCAGTAAACCCCAAATGTTTTCAATTGGGTTCAAGTCTCAGGTCAGTCAGTTCCCTGTTTTCTTGCACCTGTAAAATAAATAAATGGTGCTTTGATTAATTTATTGAAAATGTAATTATGCGGAAAGAAGGGGATGCAGCCTCCACTTAGAAAGAACATAAAAAATTATTCTTACTTTCTTAGCCATATGGCATAGATAATTATCCTGTTGAAAAATGAAATTGCAGGTGTCTGCGAAGAGATTTAGAATGTCAATGTAGACATCTGCTGCTACTTTGGAGCTTACGAAGCGCAGCCTTCCTTTTTCTGATCCCCAAAAGCATTCCCACATCATTACTGCAGATTTTAATAGTAGCGAGTCTCCGTCAACCTATCAGTCTCCCACCACCAACATATGCAATTTGAGCTTCAATTCATCTTAGAATATGACCTGGGCCGGGACCTATTCCACAAAACAACTTTGCAATTCCTGTTCCACAACGCATCAAATCGCAAAGAGAAATTTTCAAAGAGACAATTTGTTATAATCTCATGAGTTTTATAAGCTGGTTTAAAAAAAATAGAAGAAGAAATTAAAGAGAATGGCGGCAACGGGATGTCATGCTATACCGGAGTTTTATTTTATTTTAAAAACTACCCGTGATCGGTATCAAATTAAAACTGATTGCGTGACGATTTAAAATAATACTGTGTTTACCATTCATATTAACTAAGAAAGATCAAATTTGCATTAAAGCAACAGATGTATATGCGAGCTCTCCCTGAGAGAGAGAGAGAGGAGTCCCAATAGATAGGATATTTGTACGAGAGCTTTTCACCTCATTTGAGTTCTCTATAAGTTGTGTGCTCAGAGATTCTACGTACCAGTAAAATAATCACAGGTGAAAAGAGGGACGGTGGTATCAACAAAATATACAACTAGGCAAAGGCTTCATATTTTTTAGTGTTCACTTTCTTATTATTTGGGAACGGCTCCCAAGACAATTTAATTGGAATTGTCTATTTAAAAACCACGTATAAAATTTTGAATAGGTACATATGTATATTATATTTTAAGTTGGATATCTAACCAGTTTCTTTTATTTACCGAAAAACATTCAAGCCCGGGAAGCGCCGGTTATGGGAAATGTTGTGTACGTATGTACATAACATATATCCAAAAGCTGAGTTTACTAGCTAAACCTGCTGATTGGTCTAAACTGCCAATGAATCACTACAAAAGAGAGATTTATCCATTTGGAAAAAAATTATGCCACATGGTTAGTCACATTTGGGAACACATGGGTCAAAATCTCTGAAAACAAAAAGTAGGTATTTTTATTAAGATTTTACAACCCCTTTAAAGTATACTATCATATAAAATCGTTTTGTCCGCATTTAATACAAATGTAATCGAGCAACTTGAAATGTCGAATCTTCAATGCTTCACTATAATTCGTATCATTTCTAAAAAGTAGAAGACACTTGCGAAAGCGAATGGAAATTAAAACGTACATATTAAAAAACCACAACAAATAATGTTTGCAAAAGAAGGTATGCTTTCAAGTTATAAAATGTTCTTGCTTCATCACGTAAAGAAGATCTCTTCATACTCCATAGCAGAAATAAGTCAATATCTAGGAAATGCGTACGGTATGCGTTTAGTAGACACTTCTGGGAAGGCCTTCAATCAAAGCCACTCTCTTCCAGGAAGCTCTTTGGGGCAATAAATCGCATTAACGAGCATTTAATTGATAAGAATCATCGTGAAACAGTGAAATTCCTCTCTAATCTAAACGTAATAAATTTTATTGCGACAATTGCGAGAGAAAGAGGCTTTCTCCGTCGTCACGACACAAATCTACAGCTGGCGGCAGCCCGGCAACCCCAGACCCCCAACCCGGCCAAGGCTCTTTCATTTCCCAATTATCGCGAGAAAGATCTCCGCCAATAGATTAGCCGAAGATGCTGACAAGTAAGTGCAATCTGCACACATATCGCCTACAAAAGCGGTCCCACGAAAATAGCCGGAAGAGCTGATCGCGTTGGCTAGAAATTAGCAACGCTGCAGGTCAGCTAACATTTGCGATTTTTCCCGGATCGTCTTCATCCTCTTCAATTGAAACTCTCGCGCCGCATTTGTTGGCCCTGTCACTGTCGGTTTTTGTGAATGGCCGGCTCATCGCCGTCGTCATTGCGATCGCACGGCAAACGAGCCAAGTTCGCACGATCAATTACCTGCCCGCTCCATTGTTGCTGATCTCGTCTAGTCGGGCGGGCATTGCCGGAGCTTGCTTGCACCAAGCAAGGCTCGAACGTGACCAAAATAAGTAAGGTACCCGCCGATCGCGATCCACCGATCTGGCGGCCCGCCGCGTCGCGGAGGATCTAGGTTTGCCGGGTGCACTTGGGCAGACAGTGCGCGCCGATGATGACTTCGATTATTAATAATTACGTCGATCGCATGGGTACCCCCGGCCACTTGGTATGCTGCGCGGACATCGTTTACAATTTACAATCGCTAATGCGATCGAGTGGCCGGCCATGCGGTCGCGTAAGTACCACGGGGCGCATGGAAAGTAGCATTCCAAGGCGTTGTCGAGTTCGTGGAAAATAAAGGAGACAATAACTGTAATCAATTGCGCCGCAGGGTGTATCCGCCATGGCTGGTAGCGCCTTCAATCGCGCAATTTCCTGCGATAACAATAATTCGGAACCCCTCCCCGACTGGAGCCCTCGGTCAACAACGGAATGGCGACTCGCTAATATTTTCAATTGTCGATTACGACTGGGGTGCGTCCGGGCGGCGCCCTTTCCAGTCAATTCTATTCGACTTTCCTCGCCAGCGACATTTTCCAAGATCAAGTCGCGGCAAGATCAAGTGCATCATCTTTCTTGTCGCGAATTGCCCTATTTGGGATCGGAACCCTGGCGCCCGCCGGCGGCGTCTCCGGGCGTCATTTAATACTTGAAAGAAAGCGATCTCCGGTAGCGCACCGGCGACAGTGCTATTGCGCTGTTTTGGTTGCCGACCGACCGGTGGTCATTGCACAATGTCACCCCCACACTGGCCGGGCGTGACGATTTCTGCAAGAGTGGTCAATGTCAAGGCCAGCCCCTGAACACCGTGCGAATGTTGCGCGTATTGCGGGAAACTTGCGGTTGCGTTTTCGCGTTTTCAGCATTAATTCATGGCATCGTTTCGCTGCTGCGCTATTGTACTTTCGCACGAGGCGCAGGCCTGGCGGGGTAAGAGGTGGAGGCAATTTTGTTTACCGCACGCAGTGTAGGGGCGTGCGAGTACAGCACGCTGGGATATTGCGAAATATTTCGGGCCAGGACAGGTGGAGCTCCTCGACCTCTTTGGCGAGTCCGCCAGCGTGATGTTCGCTTTTTATTGTTCGTGCGAAACGTTCTTGATTTATGGGAAATGGACTCCGCATTGCACTGTAATGCGAAATTAATAACCACTCCTGCGAGGGACAGATTGCAAGTTAATTTTTAGTTTATGATTTTTTTGATTGCAGCAGACATAACGGAAATGAGCAGGAGAAATTCAGTCGAATACCTTGGCTGATTATTCTCGCAAAAAGGTTAAACGCATCGATAAAACAGTTCGTGCAATTCCAAAAATATTGTAAATGCCTGAAAATTGTCTTGCAGAGACAGTCGATTAAAATGGTTTATGGTGGGCCTTAATAGCAAGCAAAGAGGGTTCCCAATACAAAGTAATTCCACAGCATTTTAAAAATGTTCCCACAGTTACTTATTCCGAATCATGGTTCAGACAAGATGTGGCAAAATTGTGTCGCATTACACCTACTAGTCCAAGAGTCGACCGCAAAAAGTGGAGTGATGAAATTTTCACGAAAGGTTCCTTGTGCTCGGATAAACCTAATTAAAGTAGTTTTGAAATTTTTATTAGCTTGTAAAGTGTAATTGCTGACACTACACATGAAATAAAATTCCAGTCAAATGGCCACCGCAGTTCCGCTGGCAGGTAGGGTAGGTACACGCGAAATTTCGGAACACTTTTTGAAGTAAAAACGGTTGGAGTGCATGAATGCGGCGTTTAATTTCTTCCTTGAGTTTTTGAATCGTCATCAAACAGAAAATCTCAGAGGAAAAAGTCTAAACAGGTGAAAATGCAACTTCTCGGCGGCCAGTTTTGGTCCCCCATGAGAGATGTCAAGTGACACGATCTGGGAACTTGGTTTTATAACATGTTTCGCGGGCAGTGTGGCAGGTCGCCCCATCATGTTGAAACCACATGTCATTTGAGTTTATTACATCCAATTATAACGGACACATAATACACAACAATAAACACAATTTAATAAAGTTCTTTCAAAGTGTAACGTTGTATTTTCGCAAATGGCTATATTTCCACATACAGCTACTAAACTATTACACCCACCCACTTCAAGTGTCGTAGAAATTCATATCATACCTCAAATACATCGTTAAGCTATTTAAAAAAAAAATGACGAGTTTTTCGCCATATCACTTCCAATACTCATGCGAACTATGTACATGTCGAAACTCTTGCCGACATCTCTTGAAGCAAAGTACCTTTTATTGAATGAAGTTTCTATTTTGAGGTGTATATCGACAGTTTTTCTCGTGGTCTTGATGGTGTGCCGTCGTGTTTCTTCCTCTTCACAGAAAGGCCTAAGTGAATTTACAATATGTACTATGTTGTATTCCTAAGCTTTTAGAGGCTTTGATTTGTGACACATGTATTTTCACTGCTAATCGTTTTTAGGCGTTTTTCAACATGGCTTTATAAAGGGTAGATCAAATACAACCACCCTTACAATATTTTCCAACCATTGTATATACGTACTAGGGTTGCCAAACGTCCTCGTCTGACGAGGATTGTCCTCGTTTTATGAGCTTTGTCCTCTGTCCTCGTCGTGGTTTGAAAATCCTCGTGACTGAAGGAATTTGATAACATTTGCGAAATTACAAACCTGTTTAACAAAATTAAATTGCAATGTTCTTGATCTCTGAAATAAGAAGAAGCTGCACTGAAAGTCATGTCAAGTGAACTGAAGAAGTTGCGCAGGATTGAATCGCAGGAGCATTTGTAGATCTTTTAGAAACTCTATCACAACCATAATTAGTTAATATACAAGAATTACATTTAACCGAAGACCCCTGTTCGTAGTGAGCGCAAGTGTTTGCGAATTTGATACTTAAGGAGCAGGTAATGTTCAAATGAAATGAAATGATAAATTTCAAAACAGTTCTATTTTAAATTTGTAGCAATCTTTAAAGAAAATGGAGGACACACCACCAAAGAAACCTAAGAGAGCTACAAATTTTAATAAGAATTGGCTGGACACAAATAAATGGCTTAAAAGGATTTCAGACGGAAAAGCATTTTGCGTTTTATGCAAAATTGAGTTTTCAGTAGCAAATAAAGGCTTTCGCGCTGTTGTTGATCATGAATCATCCGCTCAACATCGAAAGAATGAGACTGCCGCTTCTGTGTCAAAAGCAATTACGATGTATTTTACTAAACCTAATACCCAAGATGCAGATCTTGTAATTGCAAGCGAAATAACTCATATTTATCATTGCATTAAGCATAATCAATCTTATAATTCTATGGATTGCATTCTAAAATTAACAAAACAAACTCACTCCGATTCTGCTATAGGTAAAAAGATATCTTGTGGTCGAACTAAAGCTGAGGCTATAGTAAGGGGACTACTAGCTCCCAAAATTATTGACGATGTACTGCAAAGGGTAAAAATAAATGATGTTTATTTTTCTGTACAAATAGATGCGTCTAATCATAAAAACCGTAAGTTCATCCCTTTAGTTGTGCAATACTTTTCTTTAGAAAAAGGAATTCAAAATAAACTTGTAGATTTTTATGAAGTAACAGAAGAGACTGCAGATAGTTTGTTTTTATATTTAAAGAAGTCGTTACAGTCTTTGGGATTGTCTTTTGAAAATGTCACTAGTTTAAGTGCCGACAACACGAATTACAATTTCGGGTGTAAAAATTCAATATATACAAGAATGAATAGTGAAAATCCTAGAATAATAAAAGCTAATTGCTATGCTCACATTATGCATAACTGCTTGAAGCATTGCATTGAGCAACTATCAGTTGATATTGAAAATATTTTGAACAAGTTTTTCCACTATTTCGCTAAATCTGCAAAACGCCGCGAATGCTTAAAAAATGTCCATGACTTTTTTAACATGGAGTTTAAGGAATTGCTCAAATACTGTCCAACGCGATGGCTCTCACTCTTACCAGCAGTGGAAAGAACCTTGCTATCTTGGCCAGCTTTAAAAGAATACTTTGAGGAACTCTCAAGAAATAATGAGTTATCAGCAGTTTATACAAGAGCTCTTTATATAAGCGATCATAAAATTGATGATAGTATTGAAATATACTTTCTTTTTATTCACCACTTTTCGAGTATTTTTCAAAATACCGTAAAGATAATAGAAGCAAGCAATACTACTATAGTCGACTTATTTAATATATTAACACAGTTTTTAAATGAATTAGAATCACGAAAGACCCATGGATTTTATGGAAATGAAGTTAGAATAAAACTTTAACATTCAATCTGAAGTTGTAAAAGGAAGGATGCTGAAAGAATTTGACTCTTTTATTAAGACTGGTATATCTTACTTGAAAACTAATATAGAGAAAAACAACGGATTAGAATTTCTAAAACAGGTTAATTCTTTCAGCTTAAAAACTTCATTTCCATCATTTGAACAGTTTGTCGCGGTTACGGATTCGCTGAAGCTAAAAGTAAATTTAAATAACTTGTTTAATGAGTTTATTGCTGCTGAAACAATTTTTAATAACATTAAAGATTTTCCTAAATTTCAATTGGCACATTGTAGCGAAAAGTGGAGGAACATTTTGAATTCCGGGGATTTTCCTAACTTGTTTAACTTTGTATAATTTTTTTTAAGTGTTCCTAGTTCTTCAGCATATGTAGAACGTATATTCAGTGTTATGAATAATAAGTGGAGAGATGAGAGAAATAAGTGTCTTCCCGAACTTATTAAAGCAGAGTTAATAATTTACTTTAATTATGAATTCTCATGTCTTGAATTTTTTAATCATATAAAAAATGAAAGAACTTTACTAAAAGAAGCAAAAAAAAGCAATAAGTATTCCTTTTATAATTAAATATAGGGCCCTATTGCGAATATCGTCATTTCTGCGACTAAAAGAGTTTACGAAATCTCTTTTTGACTAAAAATACCTTAATAGAGTTCCTAAAATTCTCATAATTTACCTTCAGCAATCTTTGACTTAAAATAATTTTTTTGTCAAAGCGGTTAAAATAATCCGAAGGAAAAAATCCAATCGAATCTTAGGAACTTTATTAAGGAATTTTACATGAAAAGGACTTTCGTAAGTACTACAATTTAGTCACAGAAATGACGATATTCGTATAAGAGGTCACCTTTACACCTTAAGCATACGACTGAGCCTTAGATTGTCTATTAATCGTTATTTTACTCTGTTTTTTTTTTGTTGTAAAGTACTTAGTACTTATAATTGAAAACAATGTGTTAATGCTGAAGTATTATATATTAACGAACATTTATAATGTTATATTTTTTGTTACGTTTTATATATATTGAATAAAATTATGTTGTTCTTTTCTTTAAAGATTTTTTTTTGTTCGTTCCTCGGATGTCCTCGTCGCTCGTTTCAGAAAATTGGCAACCCTAATACGTACATAAGACTTAAGGAGTCATCTTTCGACTTTCGAGGAGCAATTTCCCGATAGATACATAATGGATCCGGAGTTCCACAGGGCAGCCAAGTTGGGCCTCTTTTATTTCTCATATACCTCAATGACATATCCTTAGTCCCATTCAATGATTTAATGCTATGCTGACGATGCAAAGATTTTTCTTACTATTTCAAATGACCACAACTGCTTTCTGGTTCAATCTGATCTGATTGTCTTTATAAACGACGTTCTGCTAAATACTCACCTTTAAATATTGGTAAGTGTACGACTACATATGTCATTCATATGCAGAAAGATTCCTCTGCAACTGCATTATAATATTACACTCTCGATAAAATTTGTTCTTTATCTAGGACTACGGTTTACTACTCGTTTGTCAGGCCCATCTTGGGGTATGCTTGCTCGTCCTAGGCCTGAGAGCAACAGTTTCAGTTAACTTCAATGTTATCTTCCATAGAAACAAATTTATACTTCATAGGCAGCACCGTCTAATTTTAGGTGAACACCGCACTTAAATAAAAATCCATTTCCCTCTACGCGTGTCCATAGTAAAGCAATAGACTTGCGAACGATGACTCGAATTATTTTACTTTTATTTATTATACTGATCTCAGATAATGTGCCTAACTTTACACATTTAGGAAAGCGGTTCCAGTATGGCAGGTTCACAATATAGAATTTTTTTAGATTTTCAAAAGATTAAGCAAATGGGGATTTTTGGGGTCACTGATTTCAATTTTTGCACACTTAAAATGGTGGAATAAAAATGATAAAATTTTTCAAGAGAGGCGCAAAGTGCTGTTTAGGGCTTATTTCAGATTATGTAGGGCCGGGAAAAGGCATGCTAATGAAATGAAATATTATTTGTGAGAACCTGAGTCTTTTATGCAAGCCAACGACAAAACTCAATTAAATAAAATGTTGCAAATGTGTTGAGTTCGATAAAAGTCACGAAGCAGAGTCAATTGTTTGCGCTGCTTGGTACCTGCTCTGCTCCTTTGGAAAGCACTTACATTTTTTCCTACTGGGTAGATATGGTCACCTACCTGGCCGCCACTGGCTACTTCGGCTGCAATAAATTCGAGTTCGGCCATGCAATCAAAACCCTACAAACCCCATAAACAGAAACCTTCCGTCCGTTCCTCAGACTCTGAGACTGAGAGGGAGCAACAACAATCAGTTGAATCGTATCGCATTGAAAGCGAATCGACTCAATTGAATAACCGAACCGCTCAGAGTTGAATCACCACTGCGAACTCATACAAGTCGTGCGCCTTATCAGCTGTTCTTTTCCGCGACAAATCTGCTTACAGCCGCACGAAGCACCCACGTCGATAACGGGTCTTTTGTTTCCTTATCTCTTCCTGCAATTTGGACCTGCGCGGACCGACCCTGCTCCTTCAGGATGAGTCAGCTGAGGAGCTCCCGAACAGGTATGATGTTGTGTTTGGTTATGAGCACACCGTTCCGATGGTTCATTCAATCCACACTCGGCGTATTTTGAGCGTGGCTCGTGGTCTGGGAGCGGCGGAGCCACCGGGAGCAACGGAGCGCCTTTGGGGCCAGACCAGACCAGAACAGCTGAGTGAACTGGAGATTGGCTTGGCTTGGCAGCGAGCCGCGGCAGCGGCACCAGACCAGACCAGGCAGTTGCGATAAAGCCGCGAACGAAGTTAAACGTGCTTGGAGTTCTCGTGCAGCAGCGACGTGAATTTGTGCGCATAGATCCATTTCCGACTGAGACTCGAAGGTTTCCTTTCCTTGGTGCAAATGCAAAGGCAAGTGGTGCGCCCTCAGTAGTTCCATCACCGCGCAGAGCACCCACCGTACGAGTGACGTCCCAAGGTTACGGGGGCCGGGACCATTCAGCGGATTTGGGCCGATTGACGGATCGCGGGATGTGTTGTGGTCCGCTAGGTGTGATTGCCCAGCGAGTTCTCGTCTAATTTCCGCGCTGCCGTTAGACGCGGAGGATCAATGCAAGGTGTCAGCCTGCAGTTTGCAAGCACTCAGTGGGCGGATCATTGATTTTTCCATTTTTCCCCCCCGAGAACAGTGCGACAGTGGAGCAGGCTGTTGAATAGGCCGCAGTGTGTCACGGCGTTTGTTTGCATCTTTTTTTTTTGACGACGAAATTTTCCGTTATATTTTCTAATTTATATTCGCGTAGCCCCGGGCTAACTGTTTATTCCTATTATTGTTCAGTTTTCTGCGAGTGTCAAGTGGCGTTGGGACCACGTTTCCCTCCCTCGTGCAGGGGACTGCGTAGTTCGCGAGTGAAATGTTCGCACTCACAAGGATCCGCGGTCTGGAAATTCGCAGTGTCGTTTGTGTCACGTTCAGGTAACTCAGTGTGTGACAGTGAGTGTAATAAGCAGACGCTGCCTGGAACCCCATAGTGCGTGACTGTTACCAACAAAATATTGCCAAAATGTCAGGGGACAAGTGGGCCGACCAGGGACAGTTAAATGGCACCGGCAACAGTGGCCGTGAAGACAGGAGCCACACAGAGGCTGTGAAGGCGAAGACCTGCAGTGGGTACGGCGGGGGCGGCAAGCAGCCGTCGCGGCTCAAGCAGCAGATTCTCGAAGAGGATGCGGAAGTGACCCGATTCCTCTGCCGATGCAACTCCCCCGACGGGTGTGTTACCCTCAAAGACATCCTGAAGACATTTAACGCCCCCATATCAGAGGAGCAGGCATGGGCTTTTATCTTCCAGACGATTCGACTCTACCGGGATGCGTACGACATGCCCGGGTTCAGGGTACGCGATCTCCGGCTTCCAGTCGACACCGACAACCTCAACTTCCACAATGACGGGAGTGTTCACATCAACTGCAGTGCCAAAGGTAAGTCAGATTTTTATAAACCAACACGCCCCCCTGGATCCCCTTCTGGTCAGGCCTGACCTAGTCGGCACTCTGTCTCCGGAGGAGGTGATGGGTTTGTTGTGAGCAACTCCAAAACATGCGCTCTGAGTGGTTGCCCTTTCTGCGGGGTTGTGCCATTTCCGAGCAGTCGGGTCGGGGGACTTCTTAAGAATTTATGGGAGTTGTGTGACGTCTTTCATAACTCCACGGCATACCAACTGAAAGGGACTCCGAGACGAGGTTTCGGTTCGGCCTCTTTTTTCTTAATGTTTGGAGGATTACGGGTGCTGAGTAAGCGAATGCTACTGCGTGTATCCAATCCGGTCTACGGGAACTTTGCTGACTTTGGCCAGCTCGGAGATGCTTTTGTTCAGTTTGTAAAGGTGGATTGCAGGATTAGGGGAGGTTTCATTTAATTGAGCCTGCAATCCACTCTTGCTAAGTGCACCTATCACTCCTGGCAGTGATGCTACAGTCCGTGTAGAGAAGCCAATCTCTAAGTCCTTCTTGGGAGGATTACATGACGGAGCAGAGTTTGTTCCTTCTTCGAATCCTATAGAAGTCTCCTAATTTCTTAATTGCATTAATGGGATGGTGTGGTAACGCAGGAAATGGTGGTAAAGTACGGGAAGGATAAAAGAGTACTCAGAAAAGCACTCATTGCATTGCCAGTTTGATAGGTCAAAGATCGTATGCATCAAAAGAGGTCTAGAAAAAGGTCTTTTTTAGTTATTTAAAAAAAATCGATTTCACTCTGCTGAAATAAGTGATTTGCCACTGCAATGGACTCAATTCAATGGATCAAAATTTGTTGCAGTCAACAGGTTGATAACTCCATAGAGTCCTATTTTTTCGAATTTTTATAACTTTTATACTCCCTTCGGTCGAGGTCCCTGTGGAATATTCATCACTTGCTACCTGATAATTTTAAAAATAATGAACCGATTTTGAGGTGTGAAAATACTTCAGAACAGGTGGTTGGTTCTTTGCCATGCATTATCAACGTAACGAGCCAGGGAAAGGATTCCACAAATTTTATTCACACAAAAACAAATAGTACCTATTAAAAAGTGTAAACAAATTAAAAATAAGGTGTGAGTATCGGAACTTACATTACTTACATCTATTGCGAGGATAGAACAATTTTTGAAATATTTTTTTAGGTTTTAGCATCGTGTAGATTAACATCTGAGCTCAGAAAACGGCAGTTATTTTGATACCACAAACTAAGATTTCATGAACGTTGGTAATTTTTGGCTGCCATTTTGAAGTTTTCAATTTCGATAGCAGATTTAAAATCAGTGACTCCAAAAACCCCTTCACATTCATTTACACTGAAATCCGTTTAAGTTGAAAAATATCGGCCGCTATATTGGATCTATCATTTTTAATTTTAAAATTTTGTTGGCAGATTTAAAATCAGCATCTCCAAAAACCCCCTAGTATTGTATTTCATGTGAATTTCTTTAAGTTAAATCCACGCAAATCCTGTAGTGATTGTATAATTTAATATTAACATAAAGCAATTCAGTATTCATTCACATATTCGTTACACGTATCGTTCCTCACTCTCGAGGATCACTCTCACTGTTACCAAATCGCTATTCACTTCAACCCCCGAAAATCCTGGGGGTTCTGGTACAGATGTTTACGCATCAAAAGTAATTATAAATTCCCAAATAATTCTTCAAATTAGTCTAACAAATTATCTTTTAGAAGTCTTAAACCTTTAATTGAACAATGGAACCGCAACAAATTTTTGTGTATGCAATTTTAGGGTTCTAGTGAAAAAATGTTAAAAAATGCCCTTCAGTCGAGTTTGCATAAAGCTGGTTACCAGCGCTGATTGAAAGTGTAGTGATATATATGTAACCCACAACCAGCCACAAAAAATTTATGACATTGCCAGCGGACCAGCTGGTATTCTCATTTGTGGCTGGTTCAACTGGTGCTACAACTACATGTAAAATCTGGTTTTCTGGAATACTTTCGGTTGTTTGTCTGTCGCGCCACGCGCAGATATCTCGGAATATACTGAAATTATTTTAAGGGGTTTGAAGATTTTCAGAATTAAATGGAAAGTGGATATTTGTTTGCAACCTCTTTTTTATTCTAAACTAGTCTAAACCAGAGCTGGGCAAAGTTTGACTTCATGGGAGCCGTATACCTCCGTATACCTCCGTATACCTGAGTGCATTTCGGGTCGCTCCATTAACGCAATGAGGAGTGAGTACATGTCCACCATCACTGATTCAGGACAGGAGTATGCATTTCTCGCTTGCATTGCAGGAGGCAATGAGGAGCTAAAGAAATATTTCTCGCTTGCGCTCGGAGCACTCGGGAGTCAAAAGAGCCGGGTTTGCCCGTTTGTGGGTAGTCTAAAGTGTAAACGAAAGAAAATTTAAAGAAGATTTTAAAATGTGTTTTATGGCCTTTTTGTTTCTCAAACCACTTTTTACAAAATTTTAATATTTAACTAAACAGTCAATTTATTAGGTGCGTCGCAACCAAATAAGAATTACATATGTACTATTTATGAGCTAATTAGGTACCGCAAAAATAAATGTTTTGAGACTCATTTAAGTGCTTTAATTTACAAGTACTTATTGAAAAGCCCGGGCAAAGCCGGGACAGGTCTGTTAGTAACCAAATAAACAAACAACAATTTTTTCATTATTGACATGGACTAGTAGTCCAGTAAGAATAGACATAAAAATGTCCAAAGTTCGAAATAATTTGTGGCAGGCTTAATTTCTGCTTAACCATTGGATATAAGGGTTTAATAACATGCACGAGTATTTTCAAAGGGGCCATCCACCTGTGCTAAAAGTAAAGGCTTAACCCCTACAGTTATAATGAGACCGGAGATTTATCAAATTGCAAATTGAATAAATGTTTTCAAGAAGAAACTCAAAATTTAGCTAAAATTACTTCTTGAACCCAAAAATCCAAAATTGTCTTACATCTGGTAAATCCCTCGTCATGCACTGGGTGCGCCCATACCGTACGACATCGTCAAACATGGTCTGGACCCGGATTGCTTTGTGCTGTATCTACTAACCAAAATCTAGGAAGGGTTCTGACACGTCTCCCGGACAAAAAGTATCCGAGAGCCTTGAGAATTCTGGCGAAGTTCCAAAGTGCCAACAGTATCACTCTGCTGGTATATGCGGACAAGTCCGTACATCACTCAGCTGGGAATGACCACAGTTCCGTTTGTGGATGAAATTCCTTGAGGCTAGCAATCTCAACACGCCGTGTGAACTGCGCAAAATGAAATTCCTCTGCGAGTCCAATCCAACTTGACGAGGCCGCGGATGCAAGAAGTCCCCGCTCGTCCTTAATGGACAGCCATGAAGTTATTCGCTCACCTCCCACGCAAACGATTGCAAGGCACAGTGCCCTTCCCTTAACATTCTTTCATCCCTAACTACGTCATTTGGAGGAACTACACACGTGCAGGAAGTGGAGTCCTACAGGGAGGGATACATATGCTGGAAGCACTGTGCTAAGTGATTTCGCGTGTACGGGCGCCCATTGCGCATGTCCTGTGACCTTCAAAAGCAGAGAAATTTTCCATTTTCGCACACCCTTTAATTTGCAGCGCAACAGACCCCTCCTCCTGTCCTCCTCTAGCCCGTTTCTCCCAAAACCCCTCAGCTGTTCTGTTATTTACTGCTTGTGGAGCCCTGAAAATGTCACGGCTGCTCGAAGGAAGCTGAGCAATCTGGAACAGGAGGTTCACACTAATTGCCGTCTCGGACGTGCCCTACGGTGCCCCATTCCGTGGAGCACCAATTGTGGGCGGTGGACGTACCTGACGAACTTTACATCCGAAAACTCCTACAACTTTGGGTAAAGGTTATACCTGGCCGGCCTCTGGCACGCAAAATTGTGCTTCACCTTGCGGTTGTGGTCGCGATAAATCAACAGGGCCGCGGCTTAATCTAACGGGTGATAAGGGAAACGGCTGAATTTCATTTTTAAGGTGCCTTTTACCTTGATTCTGTGATTTTCGGAAATTGCTTCAACGTGGAAGCGTACGATGGTCAGATTGGGAATAATTGGGTTCCCGATGGGCGGGGGAGTGCTCCGTTAACGCGTTCGAATAATATGCTCCTGCTTAAGAGTCTAATATCCGACACAGCAAGTAATTTCCTCATGATTGGGGTCAACGAAAAGTCTTTCGTTTTGTCGGTGAAATTGATGTAATCCCCTTTGGGGGGATTTATTTGGGTTTATTCGCTGTTTCGGGGATTATTTATTGGTAAAACTGCTCTGCGCCTAATAGGAGCAAAGTTGCTTAATGGTTGAGCTGTTGAGAGTTTGGCAGATTATCGAGATACTTCTAGTCATGCAACTTTACTTGGAGGAGAGTTATGAGTAAGACGCTATGGATAGCTGCTCTGAACATGCGAGAAGCCACAACATTACGAGTATAGCCATTTATTACTTGCTCTTTTTTTCCTTATATTTATTTTTATTTTTCTTCTCCTTTGCATTTGATTGCAATTTTGACTTTTATGTCTTATAGTTTTGACCGTTTAGGCTGTGTAGCTTTTTTTCAAGAACAGAGCCAAGGAATGAAAATTTTAACTCTGATCACTGGTCGTAGTGTTCGAAACCTCGAAATGTTCCCCCAGATGCATTCGATTGAATTCCGAACGCAAGCTATTGTTTGTCTGGATTATTTAGTATTGGATTACAATCAGTCAGGTTTACGCACCGACTTCAAAAATCTAGTCAAATCTTAGGATTCAATGTTGAAAGAGGCAGCAGCGGATTTTTCCTTTTATGAAGTCGGATTGATTGGGTCGGAGTTTCCAAACTTTAATAGCAGATTTGAAATCAGCGATTCCTACAGCTCCTCAGTATTCGATTTCATCGCAATCATTTGACATTTGAAAATTTCAGTCGCCAAATTGGGTCACCATTTTGAAATTTCAAATTTTTCTATAGTAAATTAGCAGTCAACGAGTTCAAATACTGCAAATTACTCAAATTCACCGCAATCACTTGACATTAAAAAAAATTTCGGCCGCCATATTGGATCCGCCATTTAGAATTTTCAAATTCAAGTATTCAAATTCATCGCAATCACTCGATATTTGAAAATTGCGGTCATCATTTTGAATATATACGCACTGTTTGACACTAAAACCTCTCCAGAAATATATAGATTATACCAGCGAAAGAATAGTCAATATCGGTCCAGTGCTTTTTGAGAGAAACGCGTACAAACAACCAAAAAAACAAACATACATACAGAAACACAGAACATCTTTTTTATTAAGTCGGTTGAAAATTAGCTGCCTATATGTATTTGCCCGTTTTTTTTCTATCGCCATATATACATATATCTTCAACAGCGCACACTGAAAAATGGATGCGCTAATATTTTTTATTCAAAGGGTAATCTATCAAAAGTCATATTTTTGAAACTATTTTTTTTTTTATCAATTTGAAGTCAGCGACCCCGAATATCCTTTTAAATCCCATTTTTCCGCTATTCCATTCCTCTTTTCTGCAGTTGGTCCGCCATTTTGAATTTTGAAATATTTTTATGACATTCGAATTCAGCACTCCTAAAAACCTTTATATACACACTTTCACAGAAATGCGAGATCGTTCAAATTTCTGATTTTAGGTAGGTAGTCCAATTTTGGTTTTAACAATCTTTTATAGATTCTTGAATCGATTTAAATTAGGACTACATGGCGGCCAATCCAATAATGTCACACTATTGTTGATGAACCATTTTTTTCATACTTTTGAAATAGCATGCGCGTTACTTGTTGAAAATTGTATAAAAAGTCAAAAGTCGTCGGATTTCGTCACATTGACAGCAATATTGCAAAATGAATTTATACTAATATTTAAAACAAATCTAATCAAAAAATTCTTTTGACCTTAGTTGACGCACGTATGTATTTTCCGCCATCTGAAGAAACTCTATTTATTTTAGTTCCATCGGAAAATAAAATTTTTTTTATTGTCCAACAGTTACGATATTAATTGGCGAAGCGAGCGACCATAGAGTCCATCTTCAGGCAAACGTCTTTACATTATGTCTAGGGAAGAGATGGACACTTCTCAGAGTTCTCAAAAACAACTACTTGAATGCACAGGAGTGTCACGTCTCCATACGCTTTTATAGTGCAAGGGCTTTAATAGCATTTTCATGAAATAAAAATATGAAAAAAGTACCCATAAAATCTCGATACTTCGCTAAACAAATTAAGCAAACTTTTAAAGTATCCACGATCAACAGTGCAAAATGTGATTAAAAAGTACAATGGAGATCTAACTATTGCAAGGAAGGCTGGCACGGGTAGAAAACCTGAATTTAATCAATCGGAGATTGAGAGCAGGGTTACGTCGTTATTGCATCGGAATCCGAATCTATTCCGAAAGAGCAATTGCTTGTATGGTGAAGTCGTCTCAATCCACAGTTCACAGATGTAAAGAAAGGCAGAGGTTTACGATCTTTCAAAGTGCAAAAGGTACCCAACCGAGACGAAAAATAGCAGTTTACGGCAAGAACTAGGGCAAGGAAACTATACGATTAGTAGCTCACTAAATATGAGTGCTGTATTATGAATGACGAAACGTAGGTACTGCCTAGCTGACTTTAATCAAATTCCGCGAAGGGAATATTACGTAGCATTGAAAAGAGGTGAAGCGCAGGGCTAATTTAAATAACGGAAGGCGTTTTTTATAAAGAAAAAGGAGTCGTCATAGTTGGGAAAGACGCAAATCCAGCAAATTGCCCAGAACTTAGGCCAATTGAAAAATGTTGGGCACACATTAAAAGAAAATTTAAAACATCGAAAGGGCAAGCAGCTGACTTGAAAATATTTCGCAGCTTCCAATTAAATAACCGAAGATGAAGCAGATCAAAAGTAAAGCGCGATCGTTATTCCATAATTAGTTATTTACGATTTATACGTAAATTTTATTTATGTTACATTAATATTAAGTGAATTTTTTTTTTTTCGTTTCTTTACCTGTTTTTCTTATCAAAGTAAGTTGCCAATTGTTTTCTGACTCATTCTCTATTTGCAGACTTCTTCTTGATTGTTTCAAAAACATCTCCTAAATTTTTTTATGGCCACAAAATGATATATTAACAATACCACGACAAAAATTTTGAAGTTTGTTCGTTACTTTAATCGAAATGATCTTTGCCAAAGCAAATCGAGATGAAAGTCTTAACTGCGACTTTGCTTCTCCTCGATGGAAGCCTTTTCACACCTTTCGTTTCACAAACAATTTCGCCAAAATCGACCCACTACTTTTGTAAATACATGACAACTGTAAAATTCGATAATATTTATGACGCACTCTCGCAAATGGAGGTATTAATTTGCTCACTATTTAAAAAAGGCCGCTATTGTCCAATCAGTCGGTCGATAAAAGACCTGATCAAGCCATTCATCACCGAACGGCGAAATGCAAAAGGTCCATTTTATTGGGAAAAGGTTTTCTCCGCGTCCAGTTTTAATAACAACAAAAAAAGCCAAACAACGCCACCGCAAAAAAATTGGGGAGAGCACTATGCCCGGGTATTATCGATCAATCAGGTATCAATCACTGAAATCACGGAGCCATTCAAATCGTGGAACCTGTCTCGATCCTCATAGCTGAGGAGAAATTTTCCAACCAAGGGGGCAGCTGACCATTAGATAACAGCAGTCGCCGATCGCTGGCAGACCTGCGGAGCGCCTCAGAGGTCTCCTTTCCGGGCCGTATTCCAATTTATCTTAGCCCATAATCGCCGGAGGTGATTTTTCAATGTCAGGTTATCGCCAAACTGTCGAAAGTCGCCCTCTCTTGACAGACCTGGCAATTGCCCGCGAATGACGAACCAAAACTCCGGCCGATATTGTGCCCGCAAAACTGGCGATCCTGACCAAGTTAGGTGGCCTGCTAATACGGGCCTAGATATGCAACGGCAGGCATAAATCATACTCGCCTCCATCATCACAGCGGACGACGACGCTAGAATAGCCAGGTGAACGTCGGGCGCCGCGCGCGCTCCGCGATAATTTCACAGGTGAGACGGTGTAACCAGCAAATTGGCAGCAAACGATAAATTTTTATTGAAAATTTCTTTCGAAATATTAAACCGGTCGCGGGCGATCTTAGCCGAGAATATTTAACCCAATGACCTCGATTGTGACGGTCTGCCGGCCAGAACATGACGAAACACCTGAGAGTAACATCATGCACAGGTGAGGAGGATATGCTGCCGGCAAGACAGAAAGATCGATCTAATGACATAGTCGTCGACTGTGGCGGCGCGGCGGTCTGTGATGTATCAGTGCACGCTAGGCGAAAACTAGATAGTCGGCGGGGCCGGGAGTTTTTGCGCGTAGCGCTCGCTCGCCACTTGATGAAATTCACTTTTTTCCTTCTTCTTACCAATGTGTCGCCGGACGTTTTACAACTTTACACTTTTCTTTACGATCGAGAATTTTGCGCTATTGGCACACCGTCTCGGGTTGACCAACTTTTTAATTGATCGGCGAGAGTGGTCCCGGTTCGAAATGGGAACTCATCTGTTATCGGGGTCTCTACTTTTACTAGAATTTTTCTGTCGCAAGGTTAGAAAGTTTGTGACCTGCTGATAAGAACAAAAAATGGAAAATGGTCAGGGGTGTTTTAAGAACTTTTGCGGCACTTGGCTCATATAAAAAGGCGACAGGTATATTTATTAAATGGCTTTCCGATAGTTATAATTTAATAAATTGAAATTCTTTTTGTGAGAAATTAGCCCAGTAAATTTAGAATTTGACTCCGGAAAAAGTTTGAACAAGCTGGATTTTTCTGGGCACTTTTAGTTCGAAGTCCTAACCATATGCTGAAAAGTTTATACTATTATTATTGAATTTAATTGAAATTTGCCCAAAACAAGGAACGTGCTTTCAAAATCGGCGATTTCGATACCAGAAAAATGTGTGGCCTCTTTTAATTTAAAAAAAACTAAAATGATTACTTTGAATAAAAGTTAAAGTGGGGACACGCAAGTGAGCTGAGATTTATCAATTGTATAAGGAGGAAGTACATTTCGATCAGTCCAAGGGATATGATGTAAGGCATAAAGCAGAAATGTTTTTTTATGCAGATTCAATTCGATATACATATTTGTACTCCGTAATGTGGGTTCCAAATTTGGCATCCATATTCTAATACAAATCTTTCAATTGCTTGATACACATACTTCAAAGTATAATGGTCGCGAATATTTTTTATCCACGTCGCTCTGTAACAAAGATCAGTCGTTATAGTTGTCAATCCGCTTAAAAATTTTAACGTCATCAGCATAGATTAAAACATTTGAGTGCTTAAACGCAGATTCAAGGTCATTTATGAATAAAATAAACAAAAACGGACCCAGATGGCTACCTTGGGGAACTCCGGATGACCGATTTGCACAATTTTGATTTTTTAAACAATTGTTGCAGCTAGGAGTGAAAAATGAAATTTGACTGTTAAAATCGAAAAACAAAACAAAGACTAGACAATACCATAAAAAATAACTATTGAGAAATTCAGCCATATTGGGTAAGCAGGTTTTAAGGGAGTAGATGCTCCAAAATCATGAAAACGAAGGCCGTTTTCAGGAACTTTTCTTGCAATAACTGCACAAGATATTAAGTTGTTTTATTATTATTTAAATGATACACGCTAGTTATGCTTGGCGCTGAAATCGATCGTCTCAAAAAGCTGGGAAATTGGTTTACAGTTGTGTACAGGTAAATGAAAGATTCAAAATAGGTTTCACCAAACAACATACATATAACTATGAAGAAGAAGAATTTTTGATTTCATTTCGAACTGCTGAGATGTCCACAATAACACAAATGACGGGTATAGTGGTCAAACATGCACGCAACAGAATACACAAAAAAAATTTGTTGAAAAATTCTGGAACCTTCAATCTCACTCACTTCCAAGTCTTAAAGTTTGGTACGCAAAGATTGAAGCTTTATCTCTTTCCATATCTCGTGATATAAATAAAATATGGAGGTCTTTCCCCTAATACCCAAAATGACCTATTTCCCTCTGCAGATTTTTTGCAGGCAGGCATCTACCCTTGTGCGATTAACCTCCATTCCAGCTGTCTGGCAGCTTACCAAAGGCGAATCTAATAAGAAATTGCTTCTGCGGAAAGATTTATGCTGCAACGACTCCGGCAATAAAGCAGGAAGGAGCCTCCTCCTACTCGAGCAGTGTTCATAAAAAATGTAAATTGGCTCATCATAATGGTCTCCGGCCATGAATGAAACCGAAAATATTCAAAGAATTCGTAATCCAGCGACCACCTACCAATCGCTCTCCAGGGCGTAAACACTGACTTTCTTCGGTGCTCCGTGGATCGTGAGCAGAAAGAAGCTCGAAAAATAATTAAAAATTTATTTATGCAAACAGAAAAGCAAAAGCCACTCCAGCGCCCACCCGAAAGCATAAGGCTGGCCGCCGCCGGCCGTAATTTCGTAACATCGGTGCTCGACTAAAACGAAACGATTGCTCAGACGCCGGCTGCTGTTAATGGACTCCAGATATCGCGCCACAGATTGACACCTGTCCATTAAATCGTCCGGCCAGAAGTCGACTGTCTGTCGGATTTAAGTCTGTCACGCTTTCGGTTGCATTCGTCGCCTCTTTGGGGCTTAATTGCCCAAACAGGGTCTTGAACAAGAGAACAATTGTCGAAGACGCTACCGGGCGGGCGGCGCTACAGTGAAGAGCGTCGTTCAACCGCAACAAGGTAAACGAGCTGGTGGGCAGGAAAAAAAATTGTTTAACGCTACGCGCGGTTATTTCGTAAGTAAATTGCACTTGAACGTATTAAGGAAGATAAATTGGTTGGGAATTATGATTGTTGGGTCTTTTGGGGTGTGCCCCGTTAGAACTAATTAAGGTCACCGCAGAAGCGTCAATCTCCTATTAATCGACTGCCCATTGGAGGCACGTGAGATTTGAGAATCGCCGGAAAGAGGCTAATTAGTCGTTAGAAGAATATAACCACTTCCTACAGCAGCGGTGCCGGGATCAGTCCAGGAATAGCTTAGTAGCGTACCGACTCCATGTGGGAATCGACTGCTGCCTCATAGTGTGGCTAATTTGCGGTATGGCAGGTGTTGTACTAAGCGTAGTTTTGAGGTATGTCAGAGCCACTTTACTTTCCGCAAGTCGACATCGACATCGACTTGCGTAAACTGACCCTAGTAGATGCAATCCAAGCACGCTACGTGCCACTAGGCATAGACTACTAAATTTTCAATTATCATATCCAGCCCTCGAGATACTTTTGGTTTCTTATTTTCGCTTTTCGGCGTTTTACTTTTATTCTACTTCTTTGGCCTGATCCATATGCAAATCGCGGGTCGCTGAAGCGAGGCCTCAGGTATTCGGCCGCATAGTGAAGTAGTTCTAATATCGTGAATGCCACCGCAGTGTTCCGTTCTCAGGTGGTGCCCTTGCCGTAGACCAAGACCAAGCCTTGTCGAGGCGGCATAGGTGCTCCGTGGTGGTCGGTCACACGAGGCGGCGATTGCAGTGGCAAACCGTAACCAGTCGATGGGGGGAGGGAGGGAATCATCAAAATTCGCTTTGAATTGCAGATGAGGCGGAATTTTCACCTCGCAATGGGCGACATTTATGTGCTCATCACATGGGCCTTTGGCTTTAAATGGAAAGCCATTTTATGCGCCGGGGGTGTTCCTGCTTCTGCTGACTGTCAGTCAGGGCTGTGACAGTAACGACTGCTTTTAAATATTACTCGCGGTGGCAGTTTTGGCGTTCGTTTGCTGCTTTTTATGCCGCAGATAAACATTGCCGCAATAAAAAATTAACATGCCTGGGGAGCTGCGAGACGAAATCAGGCAGTTACGGGAATCATCGTTTATTCATGAGAATAATTAAATCCTTGACGGCGACATGTAAATAAAAGCAACTGTTTTCATTTGAAATTCTGACAAGTCAATATGCGCATTTGCTGGCTGGCTCGTTGTGTTCCAGTGAATAAGTGTGGCGTAGTAGTATATATAAATGTAACGGATGTGGTTTGAATAACGCGGTTTTCTATCAAGTCGAACGTGCACATCGTGTTGTACTAAGTAATTTTGGAAGATGCAAGATGCCATGCCCATATGTGATTGTTTGTCAAAAAATCCTAGTCGATGTCGAACCATCTTAATTTATCTGTCTTATGCGACTTATTTTTCTTTTTCTTTTTTTTTGGGAATTCTTAACTTTTCTGCAGTGCAGGAGTTTTATTAGTCAACTTGATCTTATCGATCGTATTATAATATCTTTTTGGGTTTCTTTGAGACGCGTCGAGCTGCACCTCTGATTTCACGAATTCGAGCCATAACAACTTCTACCTTTTCTTACTTATGGAATTCAGCCACGGTACTATCTTTACTCGCAAAAAACCTGCGCCAACGGAGACGAACGATTGGCGGCCTATTAGCATTCTAACTATATTTTCAAAAGTTCTGTAAAAGCTTTGCCCGAGCAGATAATCTGGAGGATATGAAAATTGTGTCCAGCGTATAGTCAAGCTTTAAGGCGCGTTTCCAATACAGCGTGAAGAGCCGGAGTATGTTCTGTCTCCACACTTCACACGACAAAGTTGTATTCTTTGTCTCTGTCAAAATCTCGCTCTTGCGCTGGGAGCCGGCGCAAAAGTGGGTCCTAGTTGTAGTATCGTGCTGGGAACGTGAAAAAGATTTGCTCGCTTTGCATACTGCATAATTTGACAATCGCTCAAAAAAATGATTGTGTCGATTGGTGCAAACAAATGTTAAACAAATCCATCGCGGTGCTTCGAAAGACGTCTATAAGATCGGGACAGGCGACGAATCATGGATCTATGCTCTCTATATATATATATAACATAAAAATTGTTTCTACCTATGTCCGTTATAGACTTTGAAACCATAAAAAAAAAGTAATTTTTCAAGTCTCTGTAAACAACACAAATATCACTCGTATGACAATACGTTCTGAGTACGTTCACCATGAAAAATGGCAAACTTTACGATGACAATGTCAAATTTGACATATTCACACTGGTGTTGCCATATCTCAAGACTTATGATCTGTGACGAATGACTTGCTCTTATTGTTGGATTTTTCAAAAGCATTCGACAGCGTCAATCACTATTGACTTATTTGAACGATGTTTTATTCCATACTGAATGCCTCTCACACACAACTTGGTTTATTTACTTTTAAAAGTCGAGCGTCCTTATTGACAGATCCTATACAACCGGGGTCAGCTTTCGCCAGGCCGGGAACCTAAACTCTACTCTCTAAAAATAGAATATTTTGCAAAATATTTTAAAAGCACGCTTGCGGCGAGATCCCGGATAACCGGAACTCATATTATTAATATTCCTATCGTGACCTTTGATACCACACTGTTAAATATTAATAGTATAAGTTGAAAGCCAACTTGTTCATTATTCTTTGTTCGCCAAATATAATAACTTAACACTTGACGAAGTCATAAATGTACCTTTACGGTCTGATTGGCTGAAAAGCCATAAATATGAACCAAACAATTAGCCAAATGCAATGCAACCGGAGGGAATTGTCTTGAAGTGCACAACTGTCTGCAGAACCATTAGGCAGGCTCCATTCCTTCCCCAAATGACCCATAAAAGTCAGCGCAATTTTAAAATTTTACTGCTGGAAAGCCATCATCGCCGCCAGCGAGCATAACGCGTCGTTATCGTGGCATATCAGTAACAATTTTGTCATTAAAGTTCCCATAAAATTTCTGGCATGACAAATCGAGAGCAGTACCTACAATCGACGCTGCCGCCACCTCCGCAGCCCTATGTATCGCTAGTAACAAAGTAAACGCTGCACGGCTGCACCTATTCAAATGGCTGCGATCGCGAAATGCCAACTAGACCTCTTCAAGCCGCGAGGTCGTGCTGTACTGATCGCTGCACTGGCATGGCGAGGATAATTTGGTTTTCTATCAAAAACTTGCGAAATTGATCGATGGCGCTCCGGCGGGCCCGAATTACGCGTCTGGCGCACATGACTAAATCCAAACAGAGCGACATTATTTTGGGCAATTTGCCTTTGACGAAGCACGAACACATGGGGCATGGGGCAACAAATGAGTCAATCAGGGCTAATAAAACTTAAGCGATCCGCGCAAGGGCGTGAACATATTTTTCCAATTTGCCTGATTGCATGTGCCGCCGCTTTTGGAGTATAGTGATAATTTCCCGCGATAAGTAGGTGCTTTTGAGCCACCACCGCCGCCGTCGTCGATGGGCCGTCCCCTTCACGGTGCGCAGCCGCAAACAACTTGAGCCGCATTTTTCTTTTGCCACTTTATACTCGTATGGGTCTCTTTGTCATTCGTCATCTGCGCGAATGGTGCTTTTGCATAATTTATGACGGTTCAAGGTCAGTGAGAACAATCCTCGAAGCAACTGAACTTGTCTTTCGACGCTCGCGAGAGTTCGTTGATCGGCGGATGGTATGTGGAGCACATGAGGATCGCGCCATGAAAGGTATGATGTCACTTTTAACGAACTTTTTGAGAGCCGTCTGGTTTGGAATTTTTTTATTTTCCGTCGATTTTACAACGCTTTCGAAGTTGAGTTAATGGGATCGTTTTAGGTTTTATATCAGGAATGGTCTACAGCATTTTTTCAGATGAGTTGATTTGGAATTCAAACAGGAAATGTGCAGTGTTGCCATTTTGAGGGTGAGAAGTCCACCAAACTAACGTACCTTAGTGTGGTTTTTGCATTTAGGTGGCAGAAAATACACTAGCGCTGTGGAGAAAATTAAAAAACTCTTATTTTGACGGGACACAAATGGTGTGCCATGTTAATTTTGACGGTTGCTAAAAAATGGCTCGATTACAAGATTATATTGCCACACCAAAGGACAGAAGTTCTCTAAAGCGATTAATATTAACGGAAAAAATAGTAAAGTAAGTAAAGACTAGTAAAGACACATGTTTAAAGCTGAAATTCTTAGAAAAGTAGTGTCTTTGCTAGTCGAGTCGACAAAATTCGACTAGGACATATTATTCCACGGTACCCTGATTTTTTCGATTGTTAGAAAAGGGTTTTTATTATTTATAAGTGGCCGAGGTTTATTTCAATCGGCACGCTTTTTCTTGCTTTTAGAATGAGGAGGCAAAACACACACTAGGGCTTTACACGAAATTATAAAACAAATCTGGGTGGAACAACCATTTTATGTCACGGTAAAAGGAGCTACAAATTAATACTATTGCTACTCTTACACCGATTTTATATAAAGTTTGTTATAAGCGCTGGTTGAACCAGCGCTGAGCGCAAAAACCAGCGCTTGCTAAATATATCAAAATAAGGATAACCAAGGAAACTGTTTGCACTTTTAAATAACCTGCTCTAGTGACTATGGCAAGAACAAGCCGGCTGATTGACTAACGGCTGCTTGTGGTTTACTCGTCAGCGGTGGTACCTAGAACCAGGTATATGTACACTCGGTCCAGAAATCCTTGAGACCGCTGCACATTGTCTCGTTTTACACGCTAGGACCTTTGAAAAAAAAGATTATAAAGAAACACTTTCGTGTCAATATATTAAAAAGACCAATTACAAGCTGATTTTGAGTTGCGTATCAGATGCGGTCATGATTTAAGTGCCATCTCGTAATCTCTGGTAATTGTGTAAAAACATCGAAGGCCTCGCGTACAATTATTCAATTTCGTTTTGTTAGGAAAAAGTTAGCTTGCAGCGAAGGGAACAATTTCCGTCGATCACTGAGACTGATCTTCGTATTTCAAAATCTTTAGGTATGTACATTGTCTTCCTAACATTACGAAAAAAAAAATTTGCAAGAGTAGCGTGTCTATGGCCGTTACCAAGCAATTGCCAGGTGAAGTCAACGCAAAAGACGTCCTACAAGCTCTTCATGTCGCTGCGCTACGACAATAAATTTCAAAAAGAAAAGTCTCCCAACGATCATTAAAATAGACCAGGCCACAGAGCGCTTTCGACACCCGAAGTCATAAAGCGAACCAAATTGCAACGAGAAGACGTTAATGTCGAAGCAATTGCTCGTGCGACTTTGCGTGGATCTCGACGTCTTATCAGATGATATTCGCAGCGAGTTGCTTTTGTTGGATTGCTAGGAGTGAGCGATGACGAGAATTGAATTTGTTTTAAAAAGATTGCGAAAACCACGCAAAAATCACGGAGATCTTGCCGGCCGATAAGCCTCTCATGCGATCATGTTCTGATTTTAGATCAGAAAACAAAGTGCGATCGCGACTGTAATCCATGGCGAAATTGATAAGCAAATCGCTTCGGCTTGCCACTTCCGACAGCACTGAGTGTGAATTTTTCGAAAAGTGATCGAATATTTTCCGGCTTGCAAACCGCATTTGAAAATAAACCGCCAAAGAGCAAATCGGCTGTAGTGAGTCGCGAGTTATTTTCTCAACTGCTTATCACCGCCGTGTTCCCATAAGGAGCTCCCCCAGTCAAAAGTTCAAACTCGGCGCGAGAATCGCGGAGATATCGTGGGGCGCTTGCCCCTCTATCTACAAGGTGGCTTCTGGAGGCTGCGTTACCAGCCGTTAAATGATGTCATGTCACCCGTAGAACTTCTCCTCCCCGTCCAGCTAGGTTAGGTTGTAGACATGCGGTCCGGCAATTGAGAAACCCCTGGGAATTTGAGCATTTGGGCGGGCAGGTCAATGGTTGACTGTTGAGTCTGCAAAAACGGCCGTTTTCGACTATTAGATTCGTTGAATGAACTGCCGCGGAGCACGAACGAAACGTGCTCTCGCCGGGCAGTTAGATAAGATGACCGTTTCGTTTTTTTTTGGCAAATATTTTGGTCCGTACCCTAACGAGGTGAAGCAATTCATTCTTTTGTGTGGTCAGTTCTGGCGCGCTTCGCTAAATTCGACGCAGCGATGCACACGTGATTTCGCAAGACCACCTTCCGTTGCAGGAGGAGAACCCAATTCCGTTCCAGACAAGAGCCATCTTCAAAGAAAGAAATTTCTCAACTTGAATTGCTTCACACGGCATCCCGGCATCAAGCTGCGGTCACATGCTTGGGGCATGCTAACAATTTTTTCGGGTGCCACGGTCCGTGGATTTTAAGACTTTTAATGGCTACCGATTACGCACGGTTTCAAGACGATGAAAATTTGATTAGCTTGGCACACTTTTTTCGGGCGAGATCTATTTACATATTTTGTTGCCGGTAGACGCTGTGGCACATGGGAAATATTTTCTTTAGAAATTATTGGTGGCATTGACACACGTCTTATTCAATTTCTGGGGAAAGGGCCTGAGCCGTTCTCGAAAAAACTCAAGGTTGTACTTGAACTATTTCACTAATTTTGGTGATTATATTTTTCTATAGATTTAAAGACTTCGATTTAGCCGCAGATTAGCGCCATTTAAAGGGAATTTGAATTTCATATTTTGTCCTATTATACGCCGAATGAAGTATTTCCATTGCAACATTCTTTCCGTGCTTGCTTTATTTAAAGACTTTTACAGCAGAGTTCGGATTTAAACGATTTCAGAAACGACAAAGAGATTGTTATCGTTGCTTGGAGTTTTCAGTAAATTAAACTTGTTATGGAATTTGAGCCCGGAGCACAAGGGGCATTTTTGGGATTAGGTATTACATCTGCTTTCAGTATTGTAAAGGACTCAGCATTTTTGCTTCATGAAATAGATTATGACAGATTTTCATTTAAATTGTTTACAGTTTATTTATTTTTTGTTTATTTTCTATGATGATTAAGTGAAACTGTCATTTGTTTGTTTGTTACTCAATCACGCCTAAAGCGTGTCAAATTCCCAAAAGAGTTGAAATTTTGTACAGAGCCCAAATACATCATTACAAATGAAATGTCAAAACTCCGCACCGATGCGACTTGCTCTAAAAATGTTATTCAAGATCAAAAGTCTACGATATCGGGTTTTCGCATATTCATCGTCTACGGTAAGTGTTATCGTAAAAATAGTTCTTGCAAAAGTTGTAGACCTTGCTATTGTCTAAAAAAATGGTGCATATACTTTTTTACCTACAAATTACCATTCTTGAGATATCACGATTTAAAACATCGAAAATACTTATATGCATTCATACGCCACCGCGGTCAACCGTGACAATTTTTACACTGTTGCCCCTCCCCCCGGCCTCCGTGACAGTTACGATAAAAGTCGTGATATGCAAACTTGTAGTGCAAACTTCATTTTTGGAAGTAACAGATTCATTCCTATATACACTGTTATTGCCTTTGTATTTGTCATTTCACAGATGACAATTTTATTTTTATTCTAAAAATAAAGTGAGCGATTTGGAGATTTAGAAGAGAGAGATTTGGATTATTTATAAAAATGTGTCGTATATGGTCTTTGTCCCGATAACGTGATGATTTGTCCCAAACGATAGCGAACAGATAGACAGTCATCACAGGAAGATTATGCTCTCTGTGTGGTGAACCAGAATAATCAATCGAATGTGTATTGTCGCCAGTTGGACAGATTGAACGAATTCGCCATCCTGAAACGTCCAGAGCTTGTTAATTATAGTGGAGTTCAGTACCATCACGACAACGCGAGACCACACGCAAGTTTGATCTCCTGTCAAAAGTGATTGAAGTTTGGATGGGATGTGCTGCCACATTCACCATCTCGCCTGACCTTACGCCGTCAGATTTCCATTTATTTCGCTCTCTTCAAGACTCCTTGCGTGATACATACATATGGTATATCGTTTGAGGCTGTAAATCAGCTTTTGGCCGATAAATTATGTAAGATGACAGAGGCGGTGACGTCGGTACACCAATTTAGGAACATATTCTAATAATACCTTAATCAACTGAAAGTACGAATACTCTATAGGATTTGATAATTGGTGCACTGTAACGATTGTTATTCTTCACACATATTTCCATGAAAGGTACAATTTCGCAAAATGATGAAATAACCAACCAGAGTAGTGTCCATAATTTTGCGAATTGGGAAAATTACGGTCCGCTCCTTGTAATTACTGCAAACAAAAAGGATTACAGATCTACAGCTGTGCGACTTCGACTCGCTCGTGTTTTTCAATTATCCAGTAGCTATCTCGCCGGGGAATTGATTATTCAAATTTTATCACAAGTCCGCAGAGAAAATTGCTCGGAACAAATGGATATTTTCCGTGACCACCGCGTGGTGGCAATGCAATCAAACAGAGCTTCTTACGGTTATTAAAAACAAATTCTTAATCACCTGGGTGCAGAACGCGCCTCTAGAACCGGTGCGGCACCATCGGGCCCACCTTTGTGTCTGTCTACACCGGCTGAAATCGATCGATGAAAAAGCCATTTGGATCAGAGAAAAGTTATAATCAGCGGCGCGACTTGGATGAGGCACCCATAGATGGACGGGGACGGTCGGCAAGACGGAGTTCAAATTGCCACCGTGTCCATTGGGTGCGAGCCCTGCAAAAAGTGGAAAACGCGAAGAGACGGCAAGAAGCATGGGCCGCGTATTATATGTGGCGCATGGAAAAACACCTGTTGAGATTGATTTTCGCCTAATCCCAGCGCTCGGTAATTGTTTCTGTCGCTGATGAAGAGTCCGGTCGCGTTGCCACATCGTCCGGCCCAAACTGCAAAGAAAATAATAATTTTCGCATGTCGGGGTGCAAAAACCTTATAGATACTTTCGAATCCGTACAATGCAAAAAGCACTGGCCCACAGATGAGTCGTACTCAAAGGAAATTGGCCCGGAGGTGCCAGAGGTTATCACGACTCGCAGGGCTTTCGGCGGCTTGGAGCGCGGCTGGGAGCACGGCTGGTCATCGGCCAATATTTACATTGTGTTAATTTGTCAGACACGCCGCGAGAAGCCGTCCATGACGGAGCTCCGGCGATTTTTCATTACGTTCTGTTTTTCTACGGAAAATCACTTTGCTCTCTGCCAGGTGGGCTCCGGTTATTGCTCGGGCACCTAGAACTGCTGTGGGCCGCTGCGGGCAATACACACGTCAGTGAGCACAATGCGCCGCATGAGCCGCAGGTAAAAGCTACAGATTGGCTTTTGGTGCTGATGAAGAAATATTGATTGACCAGAGATTAAAGGTGCGCGTTGGCAGAATAAATAACGCGGCCGTCTAGAGAAATTGCGGACCCGGCCGGCGGCGCGACGGTTTTGCCTCTCCGCGCTGCACAGTTCTAGCTGGCTCCGTCAAGATTTCAACTATTAACCGATTTAAATTGCAAATTTCCAGCATAGCATAAGACTTTGTAGTTCTGCCAGTTTTCTTGCATGGGCCTTCTTGAGAACGTGTAGCACACTATGTATGTGCCGCAACTTGATCGATAGGTGCCAGCTCATGCGGATACCCCTCGCGTTTCTGAATTTCTCATGCTGCAGTTATTTGTGTGCACTCGCAGCACGTCAGGAGGCATACCGTTTGGTTTTATGAATTAATTCATCCAAAAATAAACACTCGGGGATTTCTTCCAAGGAATTATGAATGAATTAGTGCTAAGTAAAGATCATTAGAAAACTTAACAAAAGCACACAGTAGACTTTTTGTAAAAAGCAAATCTGTTGGGAAAATTGTTTGTTGGGAAAGCGACCGGAAACCATCTCAGATAATCGAAGTTTCCAAGTAACCGAACAATAAAAAAAAGTTTCGAGTCGAATAATGTTGTTCGATTCAAAAATGAATCGAAGATCAGTCGAATATGGTGGGTATGGCAAAAAATTCCATTCAAACTCCAATAACACAGCCACATAAAAAAAAGTTCTGTGCAGCGAACCCCAAGGTGTATATTTTTACGCCGGATCCAAATTTCAAGAATCATGGACGATTGACTGTGTAATTTTTTTTTTTTTCGTGGCTGTGTAATTCTTGACGAATGATCAAACTCACGGCATACAGAACATAAGGTATATAATAGTAAAAAATGTTTTTTACATTTTGCTGTGACGTCGACTTTGTATGAAAAATTATAAAAGTCGTTCGAAGGGACGCACAAGTGGCAAAAGATTACGGATCTTGGTTCATACTTACAAGTACTAAGCTTGTGTTGTCAATATCGTGGTAAGAAGAGCTTCAAATTCGAGCGCAGTGATGCAAGAGTGACTCGCAAGGTGCGGAACTTTGTTAATTTTTACTATAGCTGGTATTCTGTATACCGTGATGAAACTTGTGTGTGGTCTTGTATTCTCGCAATGGAGCGGAACTCTTATGCCAACAACGAACTCTAGACGTTTCTGGATGATGGATTTGTCCAAACTGTCCAATTGACAGCAGTACACATTCGAATTGATTGTTTGGTTCCTTATTATAAGCTGGAATTTTTGTGTCATTAGAATCGAGGGAATACTATAAAATATATAATTTTTGAGACAAATAAATATGACCGCCGTAAGCAGACAGTTTGTTTTTTTTTGTCTTCCGAACTCCCTTTGATATGGATATCGAATGAAAAGGTTTGAGGAGTAAACTCCGATAAACTATGTGCCATCCTTCTAAACCCAATATGGTGGACTCCCCAAGATGGCGAATCACTTCTTTCTTTACAACCCCTTGAAAAGGATATCGAATGAAGGGTTTTGATGAGCAGAATACGATAAGCTTTTTATAGTCGGTTTTTTTATTTTTTAGTAATATTTTTCCCTTTTAGTCCAGTCAAATTATGCAGCGGGTGGTATAATTTGATACACTATAGCCATCTCTAACGGTAATTTTTTTGCGTAGAATATGGCGTACATACCACTCGTGACTCGACCATTCTCCACTTGGTTAAAATTGTGGTGACGTCATAATGTTAAACTTTGTAAATTAAGAAATTATTGTGGAATATGTTCTAAAAGTCTAAACATTGAATGCTTTAGAATCCGTCTATTATGTATAGATCCAAAGTTATTACGATTTGATCGAATGGTCAGATTTCCGCCATACCCAACTTTGCCACGCTGGTATTGCGAAGGTATTGACGTTGTCTTGTCAAAATACTACTGGGATATGTTATTCTGTCGACTGTTGCGTGTTAACACAATTATACCTTTATTTTGAAAGTCAAATTTCATAAGATTGCCATAAATGTAGATAGGCAAATTAATACCGTCGTAATTTTTATTTATTAATTTTGATTATGTTTACAAAAGACTCAACTTTGAATATCTGAGATAAGATAGTAGTAGAGAATATGCAGGTTCTTAGAGGCGCTGATTTGGAACACGTTGATTCAATTTTAACGAAACAAGAACTCTACGCAAAGATATTTGGCATCTCTAAAAAATATGGAATCGAATACTTTTCGACATAAAAAAATTAATTTTCTTCAAAACCGAAAACCTGAAAAGTGTAAAATATTTTTATTACGATATTCATGATTTACTGATTTACAAGAATACATGAAATATGCATTTCGAATTTATTATTACGGTTGTAGACAGGTGCAGAAAATTTTTAAAAGATCACTTCATGTCTTTTTAAAGTTTTCATCATAATCTCGAAACTTTTGCATAATGACTTTAGAGAGCAAATTTCAATATTTTACGAACCTCGTAGTATTAGTAGCTACGTAATATTACAATTAGATTTTTTTTTTTTGAATATTTTTAGGGCATTGTTTCAAATATTACAAAACGTTACCGCACGTTACTAATTTTGCCAATACGGTCTGCGCTTCTGTTTTTATTATTTTCACACATTCACATTGTTACAAAACACGCAAAGAGACCATAAGACACTAAATCATCGTAATCGCGTCTTCGCGGACAGCCAAAACAACGGCAATCACTGGCGATTTACGATGCGATGGTTCCAGCAATTTTTCTAATCCCATAATGGATCATTCCGCCGAGGCGGGAAAGCTGACCGAGGGGCTCAGAGTCAATAATTAATCGCTGGAGGCAAAGTACATTAGTCTTAGTCAATTACACAGCTGTACCGAAAGGAAGACTTTTAATGAAAACAAAAGCGTTTCGGGTTCGCTTATCCTCTGGGCAAAGGCACATTGATTAAGGGAAAGTGTTTTGATGACTATATATTCGCCTCCGGGCTGGGCATCATATCTTTATGGAATTTCTCCGCCTTCAGTGGAGGGTTATTGGGAGATTTATTCCATTTGACAGAGTGGTGTGCATCCGGGATATCGTCTAATTTGATCGGGTTTGATTGATGGCTTGACAATGGCTTATTAAAACGATTGTCTTTTAAAATACTCAAAATTTAAACTTTTCTTTACATGATTGCACAATGCATTGGCATTTTTTCTTGGAACGAAATTGTGTGGCACTCAGCCAAAATTAAATCGTCTGTAAAGACAAAAGTTTGGATACAATTTTAGCATGCATTCCTGGCCAGCCTGTTGATGAAATAGCATTACAGTTTATGATTATAACCCTTCCGGGATAATACCGCTAACTACAGTACAAATTGCATTTCCATTGGTTTAACCATTCCAAAGTTAGGATGTAACACACAAACACATCATACCCACCCAGCACAACCCTATACCGTTCTCGTCCTTGAAGATGCTTCGAAATGTTTTTGTCTTTTGGGTTTATTATTGAAAGTCTCCGAGATAAACAAATACATCCCTTTTGCTCTGAAATGAAATACGAGTAAATCCCCCGAAAGCAATTCCTGTTGCCACGATAAAACTACCGCCCACATTTCGTTGAATTCTTAAAAGACCTCTGCAGGTGCGCCATATGAGCAAAGTCTCTGCAATGCCGGAAGAGCAATTGTTCTTCAAATCGGAGGCAATAACTTTGCGAAGGAGGCATGTAAACAAAGCGCAATAAACCGATGCATGCATGACGACACATTTTTTTATCAAGTGCGGGTGCTCTTGTGCGTGAAAATCGGGGCGGACTCTTCATGAATGGAGTGGAGATCTCCTGCTCCTCCCTCGGCTCAATCTCAATTCATCTCTGCTTCGATAGTTGCATTGTTTCAAGTCCGCTCGAATAGTTTTTCCACCTGAGCCATTTCATAACACTTGGCCCCGGAGCACCACAGTTCCTCCAGCCAAGCGCAGCTCAAGAGACTGATCCACATCCACGCCGCGCTGCTCCGCGCCGCGCCGACTGAATTGATGCTTTTGTCGGGACGGGGTGGTGAGGGACTTCAATTCTTTTTATCTGTCCGACTCAATTCTGCTCGATGAAATGAAATGAAATTTTTATGAAATTCTCAAATTCTCTCGTTTTTCTGTTCCAGGTGGAGACTGCAGCACAGTTACATCACACAAAAAGGTGAGTGCCGAATCAAAAGCGTTCTTATTCCTTTCTTTGATTTCAATTAGAAAGATTTCGAGGTGGTTTCACCTGAAGCGGAAAATTTTAACGGTTACTCTCCTCGCCCGTGGAATTTATGGGAAAATTAATGAAACTTTTGCGAGTTAGCAAGGCCGTTCTTTTGTGCACCGAATAGCTGGAGACGCTAGTGGACCGTGCTCTGGCTTAAGAAGTTCTTTGAGATACGCGAGGCGAATTAATGGGATTCGAGATCACGTCGAATGATTTCATTGCGATTTTTGATTAAGTTCATGTTCTCACCGGGTTTATGAACTTTCTGTGCCTTTTCTCTTGTCATGGAGGCTCTTTCAGCATCGAAAGTTTTTGTAAACGGCCCCGCTTCTTATAGTTTGGATCTGATTTCCATTTTTGTGAGTTCAATAAATTTCGAATTCAGTGAATCTGGCGTTTATTTCGGAATTGGTCAATCGTCTTCCCAGATTGCTTGAATAAATGTATTAGTAGATGAAAGTATAATGCTCACCTTATTGTTCTCTTATCAACTGCTTTTGTATAAACGTTTGACATAGAAAGCTTTTAATGACAATCAGCTTTTGTGATTATACGGTAAGAAAGAATTAGAAATATGACACTCTGATACTGATAGCTCTAAAGTGGTTTGAATATTTTTTATTGGATACTTTAAAAGTGAGGATAAAGATTAGAACGTACATACATATGTTGAGGAGGAGAAAATAAAAATAGAGAAAAAAATTATTTATTATTATAGTATTTTTCAATTAGGGAGGCATCCTATTGGTGACGAATCCCTTTCCTCGATTTTGTGACTAGATTATTTATTTAGGATCTGGGAGCATACTTCGAGCTTAAATCATATAAAATTTTAATTCATACAAATTAAACACTACCAAACAAATAGAGCGTCAGTGGAAAAAGTTCTAGTACTTCGAGACTAGATGGTCTGAAAACAAATTGAAAATTTGTTCAGCCTATTTAAATGTATTTTTTATTGTACGTAACATTAATTTTTAAAATAAAAGAAAACGACTACTTAAAATCTTATAGTGCAGTCAAATAGTAAAGTATGGATGTATAATTTTATGTAAAGCTGATTTTTTTAGTATGTTGTACGGGGACAGCAAAATTGTTTACCATTTTTAGTTTTTGTCATATATAATACATTTTCTTTTTTAAAGTCCACTAACGTTACAATTTTGGCTTAGATGGATTTTTTCTTACCTCCAATAGTTTCTGAGTTACAGGTCTTCAAATTTCGACAAATTTTACCAAACAAGAAAAATGTGAGAGCTTTCAGCCAGTTTTTACCGCGTATCATAGACAAACAAATATTAAGATTACCCACTTCGAACTAGCAAAACGCGACCAACATTTCTGAGAGCTCCACAACGATGCCTCCACATGTGCGACGGCATCCGACAAGCTAGGCGCAGGAGAAATTGCAGTTGTTCGATGCGCCCTGCTTTTCATGTAGGCGTGTGCTGTGCAGGACGAATTTGAGAAGGCTAAAAAAAAGGCAACTGACGGTTCGTACGATTACTGCGCTGACCTATTTGTTTGTTTTTTTTCTTTATTATTGTATGATATCTTTTAAGCCCAGATTATAACTATGAAATGAAAAAATGTATTTGAAACTAAACAAACGAGCTGACCCGAACCCAGTGTTGTCCCAATTTATCCCTATTACATTAAAAGTAAGCTCGATTGCCAAACATATTTATTTATGATATTTTTCATATTTTAAAAGTATTTTGAAGAACAAATCATTGGTGTAAGTGCTCTTACAATTTTTTACATGGAAATAGCCCCCGTAATATTAAAATCGAAAACTTATCCTCAAAAGCACCTGAAACTCCAAGTGTTAGCCATTCCGATAGCCCATAATACTCACTTTCATGAAAATGCTGTAAAGGGTAGTAACGAATCGTAATCGTCAAATCATTTTGTTTTCTAAGCCCAAAAAACCCAGGCACCAGTTTTCATAGTTTTAATTTCATTCAATGCCCAAATGAAAGACTATCGCAAAACAAGGCTAGCAAAACACAGTAGCCACACCAAAAAAATATATATGTCGCTCTTGATGAAGAATGCGAAGAGTTCTTTTCAATATGTGGTTGAGACAAGTCGCCATCTTGGGTTTTAGGGTGTTAGAAATGGTTTTTCCAGAATATCTCGATTGCGCTTCCCTTTTTGCGGAAAATTGTTATCAGCACTCTTGTAGATTATTCAATTCTCTACAACTTTTGTATGAAAAAGATTTTTGTACGACCAATATTTTTGTATAATGTGTTTAACTTAAAATATTCTCATCAGTGTGTTAGTTCTGTAAAAAAGTGCATTCTTTTCCTACTGGGTTACTTCCCATACTTTCGAAAGGTTCCAATTTGAACATTAGGAAGTCCCCATGTCCGAATAGTCATGCGTCGAGGGGAGCGCAACAGATTACTTTAACTAGTTTATCTAAATAAACATGTTTTACAAACATCCGAGATACTTAACCGCCTAGTTCGGCACGATTCAGAAAGCAGCATTCTTCAATTAATACCTAACCTAAAGAAAGTAGCTTTCTTTGCTAATAATACTTAACCCATTTTCAATGCGCCTTTACCTGAAATGGGGCCACTAAAGTTATTGTGAATTCCCAGATAAACAAAATATTAAGCCGACTCTGCAGTAACCGTCGCCGCGCACACCTCAGCGGGACTCACCAGAAAGTCGTGACCAAAGGAAATGAGCCCTGGTGCTGCAGCGTGCAGCATCCACGGATCTCCCGAGTGGTCATGCACTTCCTTTAAATTTCTATCAAAAGATCGCCTGCAAGCCAAGCGCGGTCTGGGCTGGACTCATTTGTACCACTCATAGCTCCCCTTGATGGCGGCGGCGGGCCGCATGTTGTTAGCGATCGTCGTCGGTTTGCCCGCGAGCTGCGGCGCGGTTTCCCAAGCGAAGCCCGGCTAGCCCATCTAGTTATCTCCAGATCTGGCCAATATTTTTCCTTATTGGCTCGCGGTGGCAGCGCACAGCCTGGCCGCGGAGTGGCGAGGTGTTCCTCCAGTAGCTGATGTGCATCGGGAGTCGTGTCGTCGTTCGCGGTGTAGTGTTCGAGGTGCAGAGGTTAAGCGGTCACATTCCTCTTCTTTTCACTCGCTGGAACGCAGCGAGTTCCTGCATCTTTCGAGATTAGGCCAGAGAGACTTATGCTAATTTTCTTAAGACAAATTGGCTTCTAGCGGACGGTGTGCACTTTCGCCGTTTTCCGCTGTCGCGTAGACGGCCGCTGGAATCCCCATCTCCACATATTACGTAAAAGTGAGAATCCTCCACGCAGCCGCACGACAGCGGTGACTGGTTTCTAGCTCAGATCTTTCAATTAGGCCTTCCTCCTTCTGCTAGTGACATTTCAATCGAAGCCAGCGCAGTTTTCTGCATTATTCGCAACGGGCTGCAATGCTGCGTAAATGACTTTTTCTCTGCGGCGATACCTGTTTGCTGCTTCCCACTGGTATGCCGGTGATTGTTGCTCACTCATTCCCAGGGTATCACTGAAACTGCCGCTACGGCAAGCCGCAATTTCACGCATTTCCTGGATCAAATGACGCGAAACACGCTGATCCCTTTGCCAAATGAAAGTGAGAAACTGTCTTCAGGATTTCCAGGTTTCGTTTTCGATCGATCGGTCGACGAGGCGAGTGCATCAGATTTTAAATTTTCTTTCTGGCTGGGGCTGCACTTCAATTAGCGGCAGAGGTAGAACCCCCTGGTCTGACCCTGCCGAAGGTGATTTTGATCACCGCTCGCGGTCAGATGCAGGAGATTGGGTGACGTCGATGTTTTCAGCGTGTGATAGACACCCTACTCTGAGAAATGAATATTTTTAGCCGCTACAGATGGGGCATCGCGAATGTTCGCCGTATTATGCAAGACTATCTCACCTCGCCGATGCCATGTAACATGTAACCTCCTGTTGATGCACTCTGTCGCCGTAAACAAAAATTAATAGTTGAATCAGTGTTATAAATTGGAAAATTAACGAGTTTGTTTGTGTCTTTTTAATGTCTCGTAACTAATCAGGAAATATGGAATATTTAAAATACCAACTCGGCAGGGGTGCCTTAGAATCGAGTTTTTATGAAAATTGTTATAGAGGTGTTTGAGGTCAGTGGTTACGAATTTACTATTTGATTTTTAAAATTCAAAATAGTGGTTGCAATTTGGGGGACAAAAACCCGGGCGGTAGCATGGGCCGTGACTCAAAACCGATTTTTCTGTTTGGTCTCTTTATAGGGCCACGCTTGGACTTATGTATTTCTCTCAGCACTTAAGAGGATAGATGTAACAAGTCCAGAACTGTTTTTGTTTTTGACTATTTTCATGACACAATTAATTTGTTGGAGTTCGTTTCTAGGTCGAAGTGTTCGGACTGGGCAGTTTTTCTATTCTGACTATCCCACGGAAGCTTCTTTTTCCGGGAAAAAAAGAATTCTATGTATAATTTGGCCAAGGACATAAACTACTAACATGCCAAGTTTCATTTAAATCCGTCCATTAGTTTCCACGTTATGCACGAACAGACAGACAGACAAAAATTGTGAAAATTAATGTTTTGGTCTCCATACCGATAATAATGTCCACGGTAATGATGCATCATTTTTTTTTTAATATTTCATGTACACATTTGATCTTGTTACAATTTTTTTTACTTTTTAGAGCGGTGAAACCATTTTTTTTTATAAATTAAAAAAGTGGAATTGGATCCGAAAATATTCTTTTACCGGATATAAATTCTCATTTGGAATCAAGTCGAGCAAATATTTTAAATTAATGAAAAGAATTTAAAAAGCGTTTGCCACTCTACAGATTGAAATGGCATCTACCATCCTTTAATCGAATAGTGAAAATCTAGAGGTCAAGAGTAAATTTCTCTGTAATTCCTTGATGTCTTAAAGAATGCCAAGAATTTTTAATTCACAGCAACGAAACCCCAGAAAAACAGCGCACCTCATTTGCTGGCACTGAGAAGCACTCCAACCGCCTGCCTCATAAACACAATTCCTCTCGGGCGCTTTGCACGTGAAGCTCGGAAAAAAAATCACGCGATTTCTCTCGCCTCCGTGATATTCCCACGCAATTGTCCATTAGGTGCAGCCGGAGATTTATTAAGCTGCACCAAATGCAGCCGATCTTCAGCTTAATTAACACGTCTGGTCCGTGCTCGGCCGCCCCAATGCCGTGAGCCTCATTAGAGCCCCCGTCACAATTTTCCCACGATTTAGAAATTTCCATTGTCAGGTACGAAGTTCATGAAAAGTCTGAACTCGGCAATAATTCCCCGAGCACTGCAGGAGGGCATAATTAAGTTTAATGCGATGCAGATGGAATGTTTTGATAAATTTGCGCCAGTCTTGATTAAACGCTTTCCTTCAAACAGCTTTTTAACGGTATCGCCGCGGCTGAGCAGGTCTTGTTGCGAAAATGCGGCGGATGGACTTTTTGCAGGTAGCGACTGAGAGCTGGACTGAAAAGTTCTGAAATATTTTCACGTACCATCTGGGCACTCAATTAATTTATGGACGTGCACATGGGCGCGTGATCGTGTTGGAATTAGCTACGGGCGGTTCGCTTCGCCGTGATCCTACGATCTCTGATCACAATTCACAACAAGCAAGCGCTAAGTGATCAGCAGTTGGCGCCACGGCAGTCGATTTTCGCGGCAACGCTAGAAGTAAATCGATATCAACAAAAGCATCCGTGGTGCTATCACTCCTCTGATCGAGATCCATTTGCGCTTATCTGGCCCGGATCTTCGGTTTCTGAACCATTCTAGTGCCAGCCGGAGGTAAGACTTGCGCGCCTTCTTGACGTAAATCGCAGTTGGCAGGTTGGTCGACTTCTTTGATCGCCGGATCGACTTTGTGAGCGGCAACTGTGAGGCCGGGCTTTCGATTTTCCCAAACGTGACCGCGCCAATATTGCAATTATGCAATCAGTTTGAGCTGAACTAGTTGCAAATGTTAATAACTTTTTGATGAGTGTGCCTTTCGGCATTTGCGCTTTTTTGTGTCTTTCACCACTTGAGTCACTGTCACTCAGACTTGAGGTATTTTTGGTATTTATGGCTATTCATGCGTTTACGGGCCAACCCATCTTTTTATTTATTACGTTGCGATAGAGACACTGCGTTATTCGCACGTGTTTGCAAATTTGAATTAATTTTGTATTTGTCATAAAGTTGTTAGCATAAACGTTTACATAATTTCCCGCTTCACAGTGCCTACTGAATTTCTCACGAATAATATCTAACAACAAATTTGTGAAGAAATGATTGTTAAATGTAAATGTGTATTTTTGTATCTCTATATCTAGTAGGATCGTCTTTGGATAATGTTTGTGAAACAGCAGTCAAAACCACTAGGTGCATGCCCAATCACAAAAATTGAAATTAGGCCTCCTGGTTTTTCGGTTTTAAAAGATATCTACTAATAATTAAGGGTGTTTATCATTTCTGACAAAAGTACGAGGATAAAAAAGATAAAATTGTAAACTTCCGATCTACAAAATTTTATAATTAAAATAAAATAATAATTCCGTGTTCACTCAACTTTTTACGCAATTAAGAGATTGTTTCGTTACTTGTGTGGCACGTAGCGCCAACTTGTTGAAATAAATTTAATTGGGTGGTCTATATCAAGAAAACAGGTCTACACAAAAATGTTAATCATCAACCAATTCCTCACCTATTGACTGTTAATGCTCGTCCTTCACCGTGCCGAAGATGTTGGACCCCATAATGCCACTAATCCACAATCCGTGGAAAAAATTACCATTTTCTGAGTGCAATGGTCGCTCAACTCTCTTGTTTTCGCCCCATATACGGAAAATTTGTTTATTTACTTAGCCGTTCATCCAAAATTGGTGTTCGTCGCTAAATATGATTTTTTAGCTGAATTTTGGGTCAATTTCGAAGTGTTGTAAAGGCCAGACAGCGTACGTACGGTGCAAGATATTGTTGTTTGGCTTGGTTAAGGCTTTGTGTTAACTGGATCTTATACGGGTGGACTGTTAAACCCTGAATTCTTATGAACGACGAGGAATCCAGAAATTTCGACTATGACGTACCCTATAGCGGATGTCGCCAATATTTTCAAATAATTTTTAACCGCAGTGAAACTGTGTATCTTTCCATGATGGAATGGCAAAGGTTTCTAAGCAAGGGCGTACGCAGGATTTCGTTCAGGGTGGGGCAAAAAATAAATGCATGATGAAAAAGTTCATTTCATACTAGACGAAATACTGTGCAAATGAATTAGATGAAAGTAATGATGATAGAGAAAATTAAAAACATTAAAAATGCTAAAATCACAGTTGGACAGATAAGTTTGTTACTACCTCGGCCACCTAGCCATCTGACTTTGGGCACTATTACAGAATGGATGGATAGTGTGCGCCAATACTTTAGTAAACCTATAGAACTATAGGAAGGCTACAGAATCATCACACAAAAGCTGATCAACATTCGCATTTCCCACTTCGCCCTCTCTTTGTTAGATCTATTTATTCTAAAGATGAAACCAGAAATGACTACACTATGGGATTGTTTGACAATTTTATAATCAGGGCTTTGGGATTGATCGGGGGGTCGAATTGTCACATTGTTAGAATATTACATTGTAGAAGTTTGCAAAATTTCACTGCACTAGGAAGTTGAGAAGCTGTTCAAAAATTTGATTATGTGCTGGCTATGTTAAAATTTAACTATTATATTAGGTATGAGAAAAAGTAAGTTCCGTTTTCTAATAGATAGCGTAACTCTTATTGTATATATCACGTCAGAACCGGTTTGAAGAAAAATAACCAAAATGGGACAATCGACATGATAAGATAATACTTTTACACGACAACGCGAGACCTCATATAGCTCAACCAGAGAAAAACTATTTAGAAAGGCTTAAGGGGTCTACCCTCTTTATAAATCGATTTTTTTTTTATTGCATTTTCGTAAAGTATATATATACAGAAATATCATATTAAAATTTTATAAAGATCGGAGCAGTGTAACTGTATTTTTGTCTCAAAACTAGTCGAGTTTAAAATTTTGATATAACATCATCTCTGCGCGTTTGTTTATAATCAAGAAGTGCGGCGTGCAGCCGACGCAGCACTGATGCCTCCAAGAAAGCCAGAACATATCGCAGGAACGCTACTTTGGATGAATATGTACATTTTGAGGAAGAAAAAGGCATAGTGTATGATCCAGGCATCGCTGATTAAGCTTAGGTGAAATTTTTTACGATGCCATTAACAAAACTATAATCGCGTTTTTCACAAAATAACTTTTTCGACACCGCGTTGATGAAATCTCGGAAACTACCGAACCGATTCCCACCAAATTTTTACGAAACATTCTTGATGACTGCAGCTATAGCGCATCGAGGGGGTTTTTCAAAATTTTGATTTTAAAATTTTTTTTGGCCAAAAACGTTGAAAAAAAACATGTTTTTTTCGTAGTTTTTCAAAAAATGTCCGCCATTTTCTCAATTTTGCAAAAATCAAAAATCGCCCCCGATGCGCTATAGCTATTAATATATTGAACCTAAAACTCTTTGCTTTTTTTTTCCCCGACCATGCATCTCGGAGATTTCATCAACGCCGCACACCCCTCTCGTTTTTTGGATCATTTTTCGACCACCAGTTTCATGCTTAAAATTTCACAAAAATGAATAAAAAAAAATTTTGTGATATAGTTCGACAGTGTATTTATTGAGTGTAATAATTTTTTTTTCCATTTTCATAATTTAAACCTATCGAAAACTTTATTGAAATTAACCTTTTTTTTCCCTCCGAAAAGAGGGTAGACCCCTTAACTGGGAAGTGTTATACCACCCGCCGCCGTACTCATCAGACATTGCACCGTCTGATTACTATTTGATCCGGTCGATACAGTCAGCCTTTAGCGGAGAACGGTTCCCTTCTTTTGAAAGTATCCAAATTTGGCTCAACAATTGGATCGCTTCGAAGGACGAGCAACTCGTTAGGAATGGAATCCGCAAGTTGCCGGAGAGATGGGCAAAGGTTGTAGCTTCCGATGGAGCATACTTTCAATGATGTTCAAAAAAGATATGTTTTTAAATAAAGATTTGTTTTTACCAAAAAAAACGGAACTAACTTTTTCTCATGCCTAATAATTTTTTAAATATATCGAAAGCGGGTCGAGATGTAAATATTTAATAATTTCTCGATTGCTGCCTGGTGTAAAATTCTTTGAGGATTGTCCTCAAATTGAGGGGTCCCCGAAATGGTAGATAATAATTTTTGCATTAACCTATAATCTACAGGTGTGGTAAGTATCGATTGGTGTTTGATTCATCAAGCCAAGACATTAATTTGCCCAGCATGTCATTATATGGTATGTGGGAATGTTCTCTCCCTAACCCATAATAAAAGTTGGTTCCCATGGTGATTTAGTGCGATTACTGAGAACCTTGCTTGTAAGTTGTATGATTAGACATGGACTTCAGGTCTTTAAGTAGCTTGATTAAGTCACTTGCTAATGTTCGCTGCTCTAAAGAGCGGAAGCACAACGTCTCCTTCGGTGGTATCACAGAGCAGCAAAGAAAGCTGTTTGCCATAAAAGTAATTAGCTCCCCATTAAAGAAAAGTGCAGAGCCATTTCCCATCATTCGCTGGTTTGCTCCAGGGGACTGATCCCAAACCCTTTTTTGCCCGGCCACTGCCATAAATTAAAACGAAAACGCTACCTTCACGGGCATATTTCTCAAGGTGTATCGGCCGTCATCGCTTCCTGAGCCCGAAGCAAAGACAGTTCATCCAGGAAGTGGCTGCGGCCGGCTGCAGTCATCAGGGCGATTTTACCCGTACGCCCGAGCCCGCGCATTTACATGAGCAATTTTCATTGAGAGCCAGCGATACCACTTACGTATATCTCGCGCTTCTAAGTCAACCTGTAATTCAAGAACGCTGCGATCAATTTACATCTTGAAAAGAACCTGCGGGTTCTTTGCAGTATTCCGTTTGCTGATGCTGCGCTGCCTAAGTACCGTTGATAGTTCTCACCTTAGTGCCGGTCTAAGGCTAATCGTGATCTTGTCTTGTTTTTCTGCAGCCGGAGGCTAAATGAAACATTAGAGGCACGACGAGTGAGTGCAGAAACGTTTTGTCGCCTCCTCGACTTTGAATCTTTTGTATTGGCCGTTCGCCGTATCTGTAACGTGATCTTTGGATCCGCGGCGAACACGGCCAGCCGGCCAACTTGAACTTGACCAGCCTCCCTCTGAAATGTGCTCCTCTATCGCGACCGTTAGATAAATATAATCCATCACGCGACCGTCCAGCCTTATACGCCTTTTTTACTTTTGCTTTATCTTTTACTATTGCTTCACGCTCCAGCCACTCTTCAAAACTTTTCCCTCTTTGGCATCTAACGGAGAAAAAGGAGCAATTTTCCAGATGTTGCGCCAGCCATAATAAATAATTGATAATTTGCAGTGGCCTGCACTTGTTCCGATGTCCCCTGAATGCCGTTAAATCCGGATATTTGGTGTAAATTGCTTGATACGATAAAAATTACCTTGGTGCATATTCAGTGCACGTTCCTAGGGGTTCTGCGGCTTGAAATTGCTTTTTTACCTATCCGCAAAGATTTTTAAGTTATGCAGCCTCTTTTCACTCATTACCCATGATTGAATTCCAGCTGGTTTGTATACTTGCTGAATATTTGAAAAAGGGAAGTGACTAACTCTTTACGACTCCATTAAACTTTGGTGAGCAGATCAGCCGCTTGCAATATTCATGAGTCCTCTTTAAAATTCATTTGCAAATTCATGGGAAAATTATCGAACCGCGTTTAGCTTTTATCATCCTTTCAGATTACTGCACGGCGCTGCGCGTGGGAACGTAATTGCGAAAAAAATGTTTTGTTTATGGAATTCAAGAAGAATGTTTGATGTTCCTTTGAAAAGGAGTTCCATCAAAAGTTTCAACGTGGCAGCTTCAAAGTTAAGCTCTTAAAAATTCTTTTCGTGTGCTGGGAATTTCTCAAGGTTATCCACAAGAGCCTTTTGTCGACATTTGAAAACTCCAATCCAAAAGAGGAGTTGAGTTGTTTGAGTTATGAAATTGTTTTTATCAAGTTTTACACGTTAAGTAAATAAAAATTCCCTGAAGAGTTCATACATAATAAATAAACTTTTCAATTTGTCGGGAGGTATAAACATTTCAGTTAGGAGGTATAACGAAAAAGTTATTCAATGTGTTGACCAGTTGTGAGTTTTTAAAATAATGTAGGTACCTACCAATTTACGACATTTGGTGGTGCAACAGAATTTACGGGAGGTGCCATGAAACTAAAATGTTTTGTTGCATCTATGGATGTGAAATATCAAACTGACCGCTTCAGCAATACGATGCTAATTTGTTTAATTCAAAAACAAAAATCCGGCAAGTGCAGATTAGGGTTGCCAACTTAAATATATACAGGGTGTTTCCTATAATGCATACAGAAATAAGATGGGTGATAAATCTCACCTAACCAAACAAAAAATCGTATGTGAGGGTGAGCGCTCTCAACCGTTTTCGAGTTACAGGGTGATTAATAAATTCGAGAGGCACATTATAATTTTATTTTTATCTTTTAATCTAATTAACGCAGCGACATCAAACTCAAGCCAAACAACTACCATCTTAATGTGCTTTCCGGCCGTATGACACTTAACCCCACGCGATTTTAGAGGCCAATTTACTAGGCCATTTATCAAAATTAGTTTATCGCAAAATCGCGATTTCAACAAATCGATAGTTTGAGTCGCTGTATGGCAAGTAGCGCTATCATGTTGAAACAATATCTCACCAAGATCAATGTTATTCGTATTTTCGAAAACATACTCATAGAACATAGTCTGATAACGATCCCTGTTGATCGCAACGTGAGCCCCTGCCTCATTTTTAAAGAAATAAAAACCGTTGATGCTACTACCTACTACAATTTTCCATCCCCAATTTTTGCAATTGTAATACAACAAAACAAATATTTGTCAGAATCTATAGACTGCACGCCCGAAATAAAACTTTTTTTTAAGACACACTGATGAACAGATACTTACTCCTCTAAAGAATTTTTTTATTTTTTGTTCTGTCTTATTGGATCCACCATCTGAATTTTGTTTTTATTGGGTGTCTCATGTAAAATCAGGTACCCCAAAAACCCTATGTGCCGCTTTTATAAAATTCTACAAAGGTTTGATATTTTATGTCCGCCATCACCGACCCCAAAAACCACATTTGCCGAACTTCATGAAAATCTAAAATAGTTTATTATTTTTGTCACTCATCTTAAATTTGTAAAGTTGGAAGTAGCGACCCCAAAAAATCGCATGTTTCAAATTTTGTGAAAAGAACTACCGCTCGGCTTTTTCGTTAGAAGTTTCACTTAAAAAATGCCTTAAATTAGCTGAAAGTATTTACAGTAGTTTTTCTATGCGATCCAAAAATCTGTTTTCAAAGATTACCTGGGAAATAGTTCATTTTCCAAATTGGTCGGCGACATGCTTGTATAACACTGTCTCTGAGATAAAGCCCCAAAGAATAGTTGTTGCATTCATTTCGGACAACAGGTAAAAAGGTAAAGGTTTGACTTCCAGTGTGAGCAAAAAAAAAATCACTCAACTTAATTAAATGTTTGTGAACTTAATCATCGCTGTCAGGCGAAGTCGACCAAAAAAGGGTTAGGACGTGAACTCGGAATGTTAATTTCCTCAGCTCAGAGAGACAGATTCACGCTTTATTGACTTTTCAAATCAAATTCCGTCCTGCAGACCGTGACGACTCCACGAAATTCTCCAAATGATTGACTCTTGCGGCAACATTTTCGTCTCTAGTAATCCGGCCGGTGGACGGGAGTTATGCGCGCAACATAGAGCCAAGCAAATTGGTTTTGTAGTCTCATTCTTATGCTAATCACGACGTCCATTCATCGTGTGTCCAAACCTCTTGGTCGGTTGTCTTCCGCCGCGAAAAGTGAGTGGACAAAAGCGAAAGCACCGAAAAATCCTCATGGAGGTCGGTCTCTATTGCCTGAGAAAAGCACGGTCGCGGCTCCAGACCTGCTTACCCGTTCCTAAAAGCCCTCATTTGTCAGAAGATAACTAATGGTTTCTTGTTTTTTTTTATAATTCCAGATTCTAATGAAACTAGGCATTGTTGTCTACACGGCGCTCGACTTCAATCTGCATGCGGATGAGGAATGCATGATATCTCCCGAACTGGAGCAGCTCATTTCACACATGACCGTCGAAGGTAAGTTGGAAATCCTGCACACCTGTAAATAAAAAAAACAATTACCTAAAAATATAGGTTATTAAAGTACGAACAGGAAAAGCTTCTAATAGACTTAAATCACCAGAGTTGACGGTCTTGGCGAGGAGGGGTAGAGGGAAACGTATGAAATAATGAAGCTCATGGTACACATTATTCCGTGACTGTCTTCTATTATGTTTGCATATCTTCTGACCCAAATTTCGTTGCGTAATGTTTACTCTAAACAGGTATATCACTCAAAGGCCATTAGACAACAAAACAGCCATTTGTCGCAATTACGATATCAGTCCATAGATCGAAGGTCTGTCTGTCCATTCCAAAGATCCTAAAGTGCGCTAAAATTTATTCAAAGCCCTCAAATGCGCCGACTTATCTCGCGCAGCTCCACACTGCCTCTTTGTCTTATGTCGATTTCATCCGGGCTTTCTAACGACTTTTTAAACACTCAACTGCATCGCATGTCATCTTGAGTGCAATTGAAAAAAAAAATAAAAATCTCGCTACTTCGACCTCCGTCTAATGGACCCTGCCAAAGTCTTGTCACGACCGGATGCTAGCGCAAATTTTCGTGCTATGCTGGATGCCCAATTGTGGCAATGTACCACATTTCACTTTTGGCAAAGATGGTCTACATGAGGCCGCAAGACCATCGTCCAACGTCCAAAGCAGGTGACCCACTTAGAAGTTGTCCTGGACCCAGAAGAACGGGACTTTGGCGATTATTAATTGACATCTGAATGCAGTTTTCTGTCGACTCGAGTGCAGGTCACCCGCTGCACATTTTGCGACAGCGCTGACAAATGGATTCATTGACCTACGACGGAGTGACACCTGAATGCGGCGTTAGAATATAACAGAGACCGGAACCCGGAGGTTCTCAACCTCACCGATAGCATCTACTCAAGACGGGGGAGATTGTATCTCTGTTTCTAATTTTTCCTGCTTTAATTGGAAAATTCTTGGTATGGCTTCGTGTGGTGTGGTGTGGGAACGGTTTGTTGTTGCCTTCCTCACGAAAAGCGTCTTATTGTTTTGTCTAAAGAGAAGACAGTGTGACTGGCAGAATTAGCCCGGAGCTCCATGTCGTGATCTCTTCTGGATGGGCGCAGTGACTCGGCCAATCTCAGATATTTTGCGTTCTTTCTTTGCTGCGACTGTTTATAGTCCAGTCATTATATACGTACGTCGTACATCGGTGGTAAACATATTTTTTTTTCAATTCTTGAAACTTTGTTATCCAGTTTCATTTAGTACTTACATTTAGTAATAAATGAAATATCTAAGGTCCCGGTTAACTCCACATGTAATTATAAAAAGAAAAGTGTGTAACCACGCTATAGCTTTAGATGGAACTGGGAATGTTATTTTTCCAATTCACAGGTTCATTACGCGAAATTATGCGCTCATCGAATGTTTCCTGCAACAAATTGATTGTGTCGCGCGCTGTGTGGTATGTTGCGCCGTCTTGTTGAAACCAACTCTCCCGCATTAACGCAATTCAGCTGGAGAACGAAAAAATCAGTAATCATGGATTTATAGAGCTCTACATTGACTGTAACTTTCTGGCCAGCATCATCTTTGAAGAAATATGGGCCAATGATACCACCCATAAAGTACACCAAACAGCGACTTTTTAGTGGATGTAACCGGCATCTTAACAAATTTTCTGCATTCCAAATTCGGCAAAGTTGTTTATTGACGTAACCATTCAATCAAAAATGAACCAAATCACTGAAAAAAATTTTGTCCTGAAAATAAGAATCAAGCGCAATATTGTTTTCAGCCCATTCACGGAACGTATGATCATCTATGAAGGTTATATTTATATCAACTGATAGCTAACCATCCAAACTTTCTAAAAAATGTTTAACCAACAATGTCCGGAATGTTTTGAGTGAATAATAAAACGCTTTCGAGTGAATAAAGAAACAACCATTATAAAAATGCGGAAAAGTTTGCTGAAATAATTCGAAAAAGCTTTAATATTTCGATGAAGCACATTTTCAACTCAACAGCTATTTAAATAAGCAATTTTCGAATTCGGGGTAAGTAGAACCCAAGAATGATTCAAGAGAAGCCAATGAATCCATCAAGCGTCACTGATTGAATTTTGGGCTCTAGTTCCAGCAAGACGGCGCTACCTGTCATACTGCGCGTGACACAATTGAATTTCTTCGAGAAAAATTTCTAGATCGTGTAATCTCAAGACGTGCGGATTGTGTGATTTGACACTTCTTTCTTTGGGGTTTTTTAAAGTCGCATGTGCCTTGTCAATAATTCACAATGTGTTATTGTCACAATCGAGTCCCAATAATACAACAATGTCATCGGAGTTTGCCACCTCTAAAAGTTGCCCATAATTATGAAACTGAATTTTCATTTCTACACCTAATTACACAATTATCATTAAAATTTAAAATAATGAAAAAATCACTCGGCTATCATTTTGTCACTTGTGTTACTCCAGAAAATATTTTTTATTCGGAATTGTCAAGCCAAACCTTCAACGTGTCGAGCGCATTCTTATAAAACGTTTCAAATTTACAGTGTACGTAAAATATATCTTGAATATGGAAGTTATGAAGGCATATGATTGGCTATATTGAAATTCTAAATTTCAATCCCGGGTTTGAAATCAGTGATCCTGAAAACCCCAAAGAAACTTGACTTCATTCAAATAGCTTAAGTTTTATATTCTGGCAATCCGCCATCTTACTATTATAGATTTGTTGACACTTGACAGTTGACAAGTTTAAAAAAAACGTTAAAAAGGGTTTCTTGGAAATTTATTTCATGGATGGCAACGGCTTTGTTACAACACTCAAGGATGCCGCTTGAGCTTATTGTATGTCCCATACCCTTTCCAGGTCCCAAGGAACCCCAACGCATAATTTCGTCCGCATCCATGCATCTCCTGAAGCGTGAAAGAATTTTTCAACAAAAGCACATTGTTCCACTTTAACATACAATGGACGTGTAAAACTCCGAAACTACGTCCCATAACTCCTTCGACTGAATAAGTGACGACTGGAAAAGTGCGCAATAAATTTTCAGGTTATTGTGCCCACATTCCAGCAAAGTTACTCGCCATAATCTTTATGGCACTGAAACGCCTGAATACGCCACATACAATGTTTCCCTGTAACGTTCCTTCGGACTATATTCGAGCAAAGAACTTTTCAATTTCCGAGCTGAGTACAACAAGTGCCCACATACACGAAGGTACTCCGTTACGCAAGGCCCCGATAAGCCAGGTAAGTTTAATATCTCGACATCATCTGAAAGGCATTACAAAAGACGTCACCGTGGAAGGTTCTGAGCTGAGGTGATTACAGAATCGAGTCCGCCCAGCGTCATGTTTGTAAGCACAGTCCCCTATCCACTCCGGCACCCGCTTAAACCTTCAGACTTTAAAACTGGGCCACTTGGAAACCCATAACTTCGCCAAAGTTTACTTAAGGGCTGTGCCTCCACAGGGCGGGCAAGCGAAACGAGCGAAATGAGGTGAACGAGAGTTGAGATAAAAACGTCCAACCTGATGGCCCACATCCCGTGCTTTGCGCACCTTGCCGTGCAAAAAGTTCGCACGAATTTTTCAATGAATTATTACTGCGCCGATAATGGCGGCATTACTTGTATAATTACTTGCTGCATGTTGTGGAACGCGAAACGACCACACATTTGGATTTGGGCCCCGGCGAGCAGAGGTGAGTAGCGCAGCGCGGTCGGTCGATTTGCCGTCGAATAAAAGAAATTTCCCACCGCAGCTGTAAACCCATATAATCACCGCAAATGCAAATGAACGCTGTTTGTTTACGCGAATGTTATTAGCAATTGCCATTTCCTCTGCGAGGACTTTTTGATGGCGGCACGGCTCATAAACTTTCTGCAGTACGATTACTTGCCGGGGAAAGTTCCCACATCACGTACCGCCCCGCTGCTGTAAGTACGTTTCGAGGGGGTTCTAGATCTTGGGCCGGGCGCGGGTTCTTGCTCGCAATTAGGCCGGAAATAATTGCTGGTGCGCTCTGCTGCAAGTGGGGGCTAATGGACGGCTTAGGTGCTGGAACCTCCCATGAATGGCCAATTGGAAATGCTAAACGAGGGCTATCGATTGCAGCTCTAGAAAGGCGCTCAACTTCACTGGTGGGAGTGCTTCCAATATTTCGGGGTTGTTCAATGCCCGCAGCTGGATTATGTTTGTCCGGAGGATGCCTAACCAACATGGCGGCATCGTTCCTTTTTATTGATTTTATGTAATGTGTGCCAGACAGGACGTAGTGCAAGGAAGAGAGATCTTCCCAGAGTTGCTGGAAACGGAACTTATCTGATGGTCCACGACCTAGTTCCGGATTTAAGTATTGCAAAATGTTAGGAAAGGATTTTTGTGATACAAATCTATTTCGTTATTTCGTAACTCTAACTGTATGCCATATACGCCAAAGGTCATGCCAATAAAATTTTATCTGTCGTGGTAGGTCATAAAATGCCATTTGTATACTCAAAACGGGGATGACATATTTAAACATTTATGTTTTGCAAAACCATATTTTATGCAAACAGGTCAAATGACGTGCAGCATTTTTACAAGGACTGTATAGTTTTTTTGATTAAGAAGTGGATAGTGGTGTTTTATTATTTGTTGACGAATCTTCTTTAGACGTCTCTTTTTCGCCGTGAAAGCACATGCAGTGAGAATTGAATGCCGGAAACCAGTTTTTGCGCAAGTCGTAAAACATTTATTAATATTTTACAACTTGTGGTGCATTCAGTGGCTTTTGATATGGATCATACTTGCCAACGAGAGACCTACTACATGTGTATGTATAAAAAAAAAACCACAATGTGCTATATCAATGTCTTTTGTCGTTTGATATAGTAAAGTACTTGACTGTATCCTTAGACTGGAATCTAAGACTTTTTTGTTTCTTTTTTCTTTTCTTTTCGATTGTGACCAATTGACAGGTCTATTTCATGAAATGAGATTTTCGCTAAATTATTCTTTCAATAAAATAATTGTTTCGGCCCCTGTATGGCATGTATAGCCGACCTGCTGAAACCACAAGTCGTCAATATCAATGCCCCGATATTCTGGAATCAAAAACTTTCGGATCATTACTCTGTACGGCTCAATATTAACGGTTGCACGTTATCCTGTCACTTTTTTGAAGAAACATGGCCCGATAATGCCGCCGGCCTATAGACCCCACTAAACCATCTTTCTGGATTCATTGCTTGATGATTCTAATCACACCAAATTCGACAATTCTGCTTATTTGCGTATACATTCACAAATATACCATATAAGTTGTTATAACTGATTTCGGAAATAAAAATGTCTACTGACATATTTGGAATCGTTGCTACGGTATGATGATGATGATTTGTTAGACATTACCGAAAAAACTGACATACAAAAAATGACAGCTCATTTGACAGTTTACCTTTAACTGAAATCCCACGACTTTAAAAAAAATACGTTGGAAGCGTATTAGTTGGCACTTAAGGAATAAAACTGCTTTAGATCAAACTGTTTTTCACCCAACCCAACACAACAAAATTCCAAGGCGAGCGAGCGGTCAAATAACTTTCAAATAATCGCGGTTTCCGCAATCTTTTACACAAAGGTGAATTTTGGGATGAAATCTGTTTACACACTTTGCGCACTTCGAAGGACTCGGAAAAAGATTGTTCAATTCCGCAAGGGGTTTGTCCGGATTGACTTTTGATGCAAAGTCGACAAAACATTATTTCTATTTTTCTAGAAATTTTTAAGAAATATTTTTGTTTGGCTTTTCGATCTCATTTGATTGTAATTACATAACCCTTGGGGAAGCTAAAGGCGATTTTTTAAAATTTTGGTGTACCTAATTGTGTGCCTTTTCTAGGTGGGACTTTACCAATGAATCGAAATCAAGGTCTAAGGTCTCTCCATCACCTTTAAAGTTATTTGCTCTTACAAAACAATTGGCATTGTTCTCAAGCAGCCCGATTAATTACTTTTAATTGCATTGATTCGTCAATAAAACTTGGAAACGCCTTGTGGATTTAAAAGCAGTTACGCCACACTTCCTTTTGACGAAGGCATTATCGTATACCCCTAAAAAAATTGAATTGAGATGTCGTCTTTTTGCTGTGCGTGGCCGAACTATTCGATTGTTTGCACCCTTCCTGTAATTAACAATTTCTTGGTTGATGCGTACAAATAGCATTGAGAATTTCCTGTGACCCCTAACATCGCAATCATCAGGTTTCACACGTTGGTGTACCTCTACGTCTCCTCCTACTTTGACCTTCAAAGGAATTACGAGGCACATTTTTCCCCCCAACAAATTTTTGGGTAAACTTTCCAAAAAAAGTCAACTCAATTGATCAACGTCAAAGACAAAGGCCCGAGACAAATCACAAGAAAGCTACTCACGCATGAAACGATCCATCCGGCGGCGCTGTCTGAGAAAAGCCAATTCAAGCGGAAAAGCACTCAATCGACGCCGGGACCGATGGTGTGCGAATTAATTTGAATTGTCAGCCGTGGTCGTCGCTCGCAAATATAATCAGTTATGAGTTTTTTCACCTGTCCCACGAGCGAGGTGCGCACGCATCTAAATCAATAGCAGTGGGCCTAAAATTAATTACGCAGTCGAGCGGCGCATGGGCGACACCGTCATAAATCGGGACAAACCCCCGGCTAATGAATTGTCGCAAGACACCTGGCATCTAATTATCCCACGGCCCAGGTATTGCTGAATTTGCACTCATTTGCGGTTTTATTTGTCTTGCAGATGTCGACGACGAAGGCATCGAGAGGGACTCAGAAGACGCCGAAGACGAGAAGCTAATCGATACCAAAGAATTGGACTACATTCTCGAGGTAAGTAATAGCTCCGGCTGCGATAGCTTAAAGTGGTGCCGTTTAAGATAGCCGCGATAGGCGCACTTGAGACGCGAGAATGTTAATTCGCCAAACATGCAAAAGAGCTTAGCCCGTCGCGCTGACGCGGTTGAATTTATCATCGTCTGCAGCACTGGCTCCGCTGGACCCTGCCTGCTCCGCTGCAGCCGCATTCCCGGTGCAGCGAATTTATTGCAGACAAGTTCGATTGCGACAGCGACCGACGTGCATAAACCATTCCATTAGGGTGGCTGTTCCGCGCCGAAAGTAGGTGAGGTATGAGGTGTACCTTACCTACGCTCTCGGGATTGGGAAACCGGCACGCTGACCCACCTGTGCGACGCACTCGATGTGCACCTGAATGGGATGGCGGAGTGACTGGCCGATTTGTAAAACGAACAAAATGTGATTCACCACCGATTGCATAATGGGCGACCTGCTGGCTGGGAACAAGAGAAATCTGCACCAACGGGTCCAGCTGGTTCTAGTCGAGTGGTCCATATTTTCCGTCAAATTACCCGATGACCGATACGGGCATTTCCTCGTCAGTTCGCGACCGAGCTGGCGACAGAAGCAGATAGACTCGAGTCGGGGCGCGTTTCACAGGGAACTTGATAAATTCGCAGTTTGTCCGATTCCGGGAGATTTATAGCGTTCACGACTCGAGGAAGTCGTCCGGCGTGGAGCCGTGGGGTTGCATAAATCTCTCTCAGGATAAACTGGGTCGAAATCGCAATTACTTTCACCTACACATCTGTTGTTCGAAAGGAGCTCTTTCATAACAGTCGCCAACCCATTTAAGAAGGCCCAAAACGCTTATGTCCGTTAGTGAGCAGGTGCAGGAAAAAGATATTTTACCACCAAGGACAAGGGTTTTTTTTTGCATGTCATTCAAGTCCAAAAGTCCTAACAATTTGCAATATGGATTTTTTGAAAACAAGAACCTCATTTTTGGCCCATTTAGAAAATGAAATATAATATAGGTGTTTGTCTGTCTGGTGACACACCCAATTTATTATGGACCAGTTTAGTACTCATTTGACTGTTTGTTAACGTTTCATAAAAAATCCGTCAAGTTACCACTAACTAAGGTACGCAGACCCAGTTTGACCTCGTTAAATTGTGCGGATCTTCGAACTACGTTAGTCCACCAGTTTTCAATTTTCACTAATCATGTCGAAACAGACAAAACACAAGTTGTGATTGTGGAAAAATTGGCATAGAGCTGAAAATTCGTACAAGTCTTAAATACGATATTACAAATGAAATATCAAGAGTCCCCACCGCTCCGACTTGTACTAAAACTGTTATTCAACGTCAAAAGTAAAATATATCGGTTTTTCATATATTTATCTTAAACGGTAAATGTTATCGTAAAAATAGTCCATGCAAAAGTTGTACATCTTGCAATTGTCTACAAAACTGATTCACATACTTTTTTTCCTCCGTATCACCATTTCTTAGATATAGCGGTTTCAAAAATCGAAAATACTAATATGCACTTATACGCCCCCGCTACGACGAAACTGATGATACCACCGTAGAGGGTGCTTGGAGTACTACATGTTTGCTTATCATGACTTTTGTTGTAACTGTTACGGTTGACCGCGGGGGCGAAACGTGCTTCTACCCTGGTGGAATTACTCCAAAGTATATATAAACCGTTTGGCGAGATTGTCATAAATCGACTGTCTTAAAAAGGTATAATAAAAGGACAATATACTAGAGTGAGATGAAATGTAATTGGTCTAGACAAGAAAAGACAACTTTGTTGCACAAAACAAAATTGTATTTCTCCACATAATCACATTCAACGATTCTCCAATACGATTTGTTCAGGTCATCAAAATATGCCTCAGTTTCAGTGATGACCTCCTTATTCGACCCAAATCTCCTTCCACCGAGCCATTTCTTTAAGTTTGGACACAGATAATAGTTTCTGGGAGCCAAAACTGGAAATATGGTGGATGGGGAATCAATTCGTGGCGAAATTCATACAATTTTGCTATTGCAACTGCGCACTTGTGAGCCGGTGCGTTGACCTGGTGAGAGCATTTTTTGTTCGCCAAATCCGGTCATTTTTGCTTTAAATCAGCGTCGTATCGGTTCAACAGCTCTGAGTAACATTTGCCGGTGATTTTTCTGCCCTCGAGGTAGTCAATGTGAATGATTTTTTGCACGTCCCAAAAAAATAGTCGCAGTTCTTTCAACTCTGCATGTAAACGTGGTGCTTGTTGGCCAACAGACCCACCTTGATTTTCTTCGGCTTCAATTCTGCAGTAGGTGTCCACTGTTTCGAATATTCCTTCGCCTCTGGTGTAACGGCGCAAAAAAACCTTATCGCGGCTGAATATCGCCAAACACTCCTTCGAAATGGTTTCACGTTCTTGTCTGTTGTCGACTGAGAGAAAATGCAGAACCCATCTGGCACTGACCTTCCTTATTCGCAAGTATTCACGTAATTCGCACGCATTCTGCACTCATTCACGTGAGATGCTCACAGTCTCAGCAATCTCACGCACCTCCACTGGTCGATCGTCAATTACCATACCATGGATTTTATTGACCACTTCTCGTGTGTGGCGACCTCTTTTGGACGCCTTGGGCGCTCAACACGAAAAATTCTCGTACGAGTGCGTTTAACTTCAGCTGTTCAATATTACATTTCGAAATTTGTAGGTTCCTTTTTAATTTGGACTCAGGGAGGACAGCCAAGCCAAATTTTAAAGAAAACAAAACGCGACTATTAAATAGAGTGGTCAAATTATTCAAAATGGTTCTAAGCCACAATCTTTTGACACCTCATTTGGGAGCTACGAGGAAGCAGACAAACAATCAAATGTCCATACCACCTAACCACATCAATACCCCCTCCTTGCGTAGTCGATTGAAAAAAAGATCGGAAACGCACAAGTTGATTTCAAGTTGCAGAAGACTAAAAATAATTCTTCGTTTCATTTATCTCACTATCTAATCAAACTGTCTTAATTTAATCTTCAAAAATCCTAAGCTGTTTCCTTCTTTCTCTCTTTCTCTTTCTTCCTCTGGTAATAGTACGCAGTTACAGATGGCTTATAATTTCACTTTCCCTTTCAAAACTTTTATTCAGATAGGGATGTAAAGCTTCTTCGACTTACCATATAATTTGCAGCAAGTCGATGTAATTAAACATTTTAAGTGAAGGTTAATTGAGCACTGCGTCCTCCTACTACGCAACGAACCGAAAAATTAGGCAAACAAGCCAAACATATCAAAAAAAACAAATACGAGTATGTCTCACCCTTATCTAGGCCACCATAATAAACGGCAGTCGATTACAATCTCGAAATTGCGCTGACTGGATTACGACAAAAAGCTGGTGGAGCCCTCGACGTTATGCATCAGTCGGTGGGACGCAGCCGTGCCGTTGTCTCTCGAGATAATTGGCGAAGGTGTCACTACGGCTATTAACCTTGATCGTAAAGCTCTGTTGGATTAAATTAGAAAAAAATACAGACAAAGGCCACATGTAGCATCATCAGGTGGTGATGGGTTGCACCACATTGCCCACCCGGCATGGCGTCGCGTCGTCGCGGTAAAAACCGTCTGCAGCATCATCTGCTGATTATGCTCGGAGGGTGTCCCCTGCGCGACCCGTAAACCAATGCAGCCGCGGGCAGGTTAATTGCTTGCATAAAACCTGGGCAGTTTTGAAGACGATTTGTGTAATGAGTAACATGATCCAGCCGGAGAAAATGACGCCAACGACACGGGGAGGCCTTAAGACTTAAGAAAGACATTAAGCCAAAGGAGAAATGTTGGAAAGTTGCGAATTTGTTGATTTGTGGATCTGCGTGGGATCTGCAGGTGACTTTTCACCTGTTTTTCATTAAGATTTATCGGCGCGGCTTGTTCGCTGTGATTAAGCCTCACATGGGTTTTATTTTAGCTATGTGCGACTCGGCTTGGATTTTAATATTACGACCGCAAGCAGTTTTGTCTTGATTTTACTGCGATAGCTAGCAGCTGTACACCGGTGATGGACACTAACCGCAGTTAGGGAAATTGAGGAAGACATTTGCGTCCGCGAGAAAATTTACGTGCGAAAGACCCCGCCAATCGGAACAACGTTTAATTAACTTGTCGAAGGCGCCTCCCCGAACTGAACGAACGAGCAGCTTCAAATTTATTTTTGAAAGGAATCCCCGAACTTTATTACATCTTCGCCGTTTTGCTAAAATTATCCAACACTTGATTTTCTGCTGCGGTTGCTTTTACCCGGGCACACGGGTACACCAGTCCCCACCGCCCGAACAATTTATGGCGATTTAATTACATTTTATTGTCCCCTTCAGTGGGCCGAAAACGGTCAAGTTTGTCTCTGGCGGGTGGAAGTGTCGACGGCTTTTCTGTCGTATTAGCGTTCTGAAATTACAGAAAGTCAGAGATAGCCGTGAAAGACAAGCTACGTTAAATAATCTCACACCCAACTCCCGACGATGATACTCGTTGCGCGCTTTACGTGGTTTCGGCGATCATCAAAGAGTCGTGAGGAATTTTGCGGTCGATTTATGGATAAGATGTCATGATAGCGCGCCAATATTGAGTTCGTTCTGAAGTCCTATTATATAAGTTGCGAGAATAATTCTACCTTCCAAGCTTAATTTCACGGAATGAACTAGTCAATATGGAAGAATTTTATCATTGCTCTATTTTTATTTTTATTAGGGTTTTTTCTCTGAAACGATCGTTTTAGGTCCTCTTGGTAACTTGAAACACGCATACGCATAGTTATTAGTGTTATAAAATTTATTCAGAACAATATACCTACATATCTATAAGTCCAATCAAATTTCCAAAAAAATTGTCGAATAGGTACATTGATTAGGGTAAAGATGATTTTGTAGAATGTTGTAACTAAACTAAAGGGTTTCTCAATAGGGATGACCTGGTTTTGATAGCTCGTGGCGACCATATTTAGTTATGGTTTTTTGACAGGTCTGTGTAGTTATGTATAGTAATATTTGCGATTTAATCATGACACGTTTAACTTTCATCCAACGTTTGGAAATTGTCCAATATTATTACGCAAATTCGCATTCTCTTGTCGGTACTATAAGACGCATAATAACAAAGTTTGAGAGTGAATTCACTCTTCACGATACAAAGGTGCCTGTAAGACAAAGAAATGCCCGAAGTGAACAAAATATTGCTGCCGTTCAAGCCAGTGTTCGTGAAAACTCAAATGCGTCTATTCCGCGCCGTTCTCAAGAGTTGGGGCTCTCCAGGATGATAATCGTGTGATCTAACGAATTTTGCGATTGGATTTGGGTCTGCATCCTTATAAGATGGTATTGGCACAAGAACTCAAGCCAACCGACCATCACATTCGTCGTCAGTTCACTGATTGGTCACTGGAAATGTTGGAAGCCGACGGCGATTTTCATCGCAAAATCATCTTCTCAGATGAGGCTCATTTATGGCTGAATGGATTCGTCAACAAGCAAAATTGCCGCTAGTAGAGTGAGTCAAATCCACGAGTGGTTCATGAATCACCATTGCATCCACAAAAATTGACCGTTTGATGTGGATTATGGTATGGTGGAATCATCGGACCTTATTTCTTTCGAAATGAGGCAGGAGATGCCGTTACCATTAATAGCAACCTCTATAACACGGTGTTGACCGAATTTGATGAAATTGATGCGGACGACCTTTATTTCCAACAAGACGGTGCACCGCCCCACACTTCCCGATTTAACATGGACTTATTGCGCGGTAAGTTCGGTGAGTCGTTAATTTCCAGAAATGGTCCCATCGCTTGGCCTAGATCGTGTGATATAACGCCTTTGGATTATTTCCTTTGAGGCCACATTAAGTCGAAGGTTTACTGCAACCATCCTACAACTCTTGAGGCATTGGAAGCCAATATTCGTCAGGCCATAGCTGATATACCGGGCGAAATGTTGCACAGAGTCATCGAAAATTGGCGTGAACGGATAAACGTGTGCAAGAGGAGCCGCGGTGGTCATATGGCCGATATTTTATTCAAATTATAAATCGCATAAAATTATCTTTCAAATAAAGCAATCAGTACCATTTTTGCTCGAAAATTGTGTGTTTTATTCAAATTTAAAGTTCGGACGTTCTTATTGGGAAACCCTATATGTAGATACTGCTCAGGTCACTTTTTTAAGTGTTAATATAAACTTCTTTTTTCATTTATTTTATTACAGTTTCTTTGCTATTCATAAATTTATTTGGTTTATGAAATTGCCGCGAAGTAAATAGAGTAAAATATAATACTAAAATTGAATTAGTTTCAGAACATTCAAATACATCTGTTAGATATTCCACATGCTTTATAACTATTCAAGATTTTCTGTTAACAGATTAAACAACCCACAAGAGGATCGAGCTCTAAGAAAATATGTTCGTCATATTTATAAATTGGAAATCACAATCTAAAAGTACGTCCTCCAAATAATTGCATGAGATCATGTCACAAATGCTTACTTTGATAATTCTGCTGTTTTGCGATCATCGGTTCAAAGGTTCAAAGTTGGAAATTTGTTTTTCCACTTTAATGCTCTGATAAAAAAATAATACTCGAGTTAAGTAACAAATATTTTTTAACCCCGTTTTCGAAGTTATACAAAAAAAATTATGCAAACGGAAATGTTCGAAATGAGGCAAAATCGAGCTACCGTGGCGGCTACAAAATGTTATGGCCCCGAAAGGTGTCGCGTTTAATTGACCCATCTGCAGATACATTTAAATGTTGCCAAAGATAACAGTACGGCGACGTAAGAGTTAAAATTTATATTCCAATCAGCAGCGACAATTCTCCAACCAGCACCAGACATTAATACCAGCCAACCCACGTAATAGAGGTTTGCATCTCTTTGGGACGCTCAGTTTATTCGCCAGCAAGCTGCTAAATTAGACGAAAGCGTGCCCAACCGTCGAGGAAAATCCACAGGCAAAAATGTTCCGCCCAAGTCACCTTCTGAGCAGATCCCATTCAGCCGCGCTCCGACTGTCGCATTACAAAATGCGGTTTCAATTGCGGTGAGACATAAAGATGTTATCAGATCTTATTATTGCGTGTAACGAAAGCAAAGCACGCCAGAACGATGGTGAACCTCCTGTTCCGGTCCCTCCGCGAATGGTTTCTTTAATCCGAGCGAACTCTGGGTCTCGATTCGAGCGCTCAAGTGCTCTATTGTAGTGCGACGACAGCGCGGTGGCAGTATTTATCCAACATGTGAATTGCTCGGAAAATTTATTGGCTATTAAGCCGAGTATGAATTTTATGAGGTCTTTAGCCGGTTTTAGCGGATCTAATGCGATTTTTGTCGTTTTCTTCCAGGCATGCATTCCGAGAGTTAAACCATCTGTACCTGGAGACCATTACAAAGCAGTATGTAGGGCCCTCGTGACTGAAACCCTAGAGCTACGAGTATTTTTACAAAAAGTTCTTCAAGGAGGTGAGTGAGTGAGTCAGGCAGTTTTTTTTAGGGAATAAAAATATTTTACCTGATTCTTTGCCTGCCAAAATGATTTCTCGTAATTTTAAAAAATCCTAAGAGGGGCACTCTCCCCTTGAATGCTATTTTAGGAAATTCGCAACTTCTTATCTTATTTTTTTATTTGCAGAAACTGAATCTCTTCGAATCAAGGCAGATGCCGAGACGTCGAAGCAAGAGCTGGAGAAATTAGGATTCAACGACTGGGTAAGTGAGCCTCCATCAATTAGTGATTTTGCTTTGACAATGATAAAAAAAATAATTGTTCTGCGCAATGGCTTATCGGAAGTAGGAGATTACTTCTGAACTGCGTTGGTGACAAAGTGCAATGATTTTTCATTCGCACGGCATTGACAAGGCCATTGACTAACAAGTGAAATTTAATCGCTTTTAATGGCACACGCGATTATGTAGATACTCGCACATCAGGGTTGGCCAGTCCTTACACAATTGATAATGGGAGTATCTTAAGTGCACTTGAGATTGAAGCACTTGTTTTGATAACGATAAGTTATAAATATGGACTGTTGAGTTTCCTACCAGGTGCAAGATATAAGATGCTGGTGTTACCCAACTTCATTGATTTTAATTGCTGTTTTCTTTATATAACAAAATGTCTAAAATTATTTACACCTAACGATATTTTAAGCCTCTCGTTCCATTGGCATTGATAATTCGACTCGAGTTTCGAGGATTCAACAATTTAAGCATAAGGGCTTGTCGTTTTAATTTATTTATCATATTTACTAGCTGAGTTACTCGGCCTTGTCCGGAGTTTTCTGCACTTGAAAATTAACTAGAAGATGATAACGGCAACGACACGACAACGACACGACACATTAGATGAAGAAAATGCATGGTGATGCATGAATACGTTTTCATACTGGATGGCAACAATAACGGCATGTCGTTCACGACAACAACATTTTCGGTGGGACCACAGACCCTTAATCGTGTATCATCGACTGTTGTATTTACACACTACTTTTAATGATGTATGTGTTTGTGTGTGCCAGCAAGACAGCAGGACTGGTTATTTAAATTTGAATTACTAAATTAAATTGCCTATAGGACAAATACCTATAGCAAATCTATGTAGCAAAAACAAATTATCAGGTTCGGAAAAACATAATTTTTATTTAAAAGGCCTTACTTTTCAAAGCAAACCTACAATACGAAATAACACTGTCTTGTCGTTATCATTCCGTCGCCGGTGTCGTCTAATGTGAAAGGTTCAAAGATAACGGCATGCCGTGACGTGATCGTGTTGTTATCGTGCAGTTATTGTTGTCGTGTCGTTATCGTCTACTGTGAAAATGCCCATACTCCATCGAAATCGGTTAGGCCGTTCCCAAAGTTGTCTCAGACAATCAGACAGACAAATTTTGAAGAACCTTTGTTTGGGTTTTTTTGAAAGAAAGAAACCATTTTAATGAAAATTCATTTATATCGGTGTCTTTGGCCACCATCTATAATAGAAGTTCAAAACTTCGAAAGCAGATTTACATTCAGCCACCCCAAAAACCCCCATATCTTCATTTACACGGAAAACCGTTAAGAAATATCGGGCGACATTTGTGCACATTTTTATATAGTGTGAACAAACATATGAGCTTAAAAAAAGTAGTTAATTCGAAACCACAGATCCTAAGAACAATATTTATTGCCACAATATTTGCTAATTAAGCGATTAAGTGGAAAATAATGGACGATGTCAGAAGAAGTGTCTGGTCTTCAATGAGTTTCGAACCATCTTCACACAGCTCTCGAGTCGGGCAAATTACAGGTTATGCTAGTCTATTCCAAAACCTTGGTGAAATGGTATATAGATGGCTTACTAGGGGGTTATGCGTTTGTATGATTTTAAAAACGTAGATTACCATGCATTTAATTTTTATTGTACCTACTACATCAAATTTCCGCTTAGTTGAAATTAAAACTTAGATTTCAAAAGTTCCGATGACAACACCATTCAAAATCAAATTCCGCAGCAAAAGTCGGTAAACTAAAAACCTACTTTTTCATCTCTTTTGCCGTTTTTTTGAAATAGCAGCAGAACGAGAAAACTTAAACGGCGGGGAAGTGTAGAAGTCATGACTCATACCAGGTGGTTGGGCAAAACCAAAGCAAATGCATTTAATTTATTGTAAAATACGCTTTTTGCAACATTACTATTAATATTCAATTACACGGAACTCCGTTTAAGGTGACAATTTTCGGTCGCCATATTGGATACGTCGTCTTGAATTTTTAATTATTTATGGCAGATTCGGGATCAGCGACCCCGAAAACCCCTGTATGTATGTATATTCATTATAACGGAATTGCGTACATTAGCTGCGCGTTCTTGTGTCATTTCGCATGCACAAAGCCCCCAAAGAAATAGTGGGGGCATTTAGCTAAGATCTTCAGCTGCACGATGATAACTTCATACTTTACGTACGTCTGCTTGTATTCATTGTACTACTACAGCTATAGGGTCAGCACGCTGCGAGTTCTTTATAGCTGTATATTCTTTGGTTTTAGTGTTCTCTCGAGACGTTTTCTTATTTGGAATAAAATAAAGTCGTAATTCTTCTAAAAGGCAATTGAGGACCGTGGAAAGCCAAGTCAGTTTATTCACGATTCTGATGAATGTAAACACGCAAGTCAGCGTCATTAATTGGCCCGTACCATATCTGATGCTCTACCTGATAGCGTACACCATAAGAGTTCCAATGGTCATGCTTTAATCTGGTTTTCAATTTATTTAAGTTTGCTCCTCACCTTTGGTAAAAAAACACATCGGGCTCGACGAATTCATTTGGAAACAAAGCTCCGTGGAATTGTCCGATTGTCGGAAAACTCTTCTCGGTCTATGGACGCATTACACGGTAGTTTTTTGTTAGCAGGCATATAATAAGTTTATAAGAAGTTTATAATTCTTATCTGCGGCGGGCGATGAGTTATTCATTCTATGAAGCTCCTAGGAAAGTGCATAGGATAATTGGTAGGAAATTTCAATAATTTATTTTAACTCAATGGCTTTAAAAGTTCGAGTGCTTTAGTCCCTTACCTTACCTTAGACTTCTTGGAAAATAATCATGAAATACATTTCCTATTACTTCTATGCTATGCCAAGGCATTAAGGCGAACCGTCGCTGTTGCGACTGGGCATTCATGCATTTGCGTAAAAAAATATACAAAAGAAGGGCTTCCAGACGTCTTGCACTAAACTGCAGTCTTGGTTTTATGTTATGCTAATTTACACCGTAAAAATGAATTACACAATTAAAATGCATGGAGAACAGCAGTTCTGCCTATAAAACTCATTAAAAAAGCATACCTCACCTGGATAGCACCTTCGGCCCTTGCCACATGCTCACTTTTACGTGGGGCGATTTAACTTTGGCTGCTTACAGCTCAACTTCATTTATTATAATTTCAAGGAGCATCACCGGAGAAATAAATTTTTTACGACTTGCACATTTACGCCCGCCGGTGCTAATATCTGCAGAATTAATGTTACGCTCCTAAGGTCCTTAAATTTTTAATGGTTTCATCTTCACGATCCCTCTGAACTGAATTGCCTGCCTGCAAGTTAGGGGTGAAGTGGATCCAAGCTGGTTTCCAGATTTTGCACTGAGTGGGTTGTCGATTCTGATTGATTAATGACCACCCCCGTGTCGGCGGGAAGGTGCTCTTACCCAAGGGATGGATATTTGCGGTGATTTATCTTGTTTGCCACATGTAAGGCAAAACTCATGTAGGACGTCCTTTTTTCCTGCTGTAAACATTATAAAAGCTTTCGAGCGGCTGATTAAGTGAAACACTGAAAGCTGAAATATGGGCAGGTTGGACTTGAGCTGAATGTGGAAAACAAGGAAATATTTGATATGAAGGCTTCTTGGCTTTTGGTGTTTCCCGCATTTGTACGAAAATATTACATGAAGTGATGAAATTACCAACCAACCACACATAATTACTTACTGTACATATAGTACTTGTTGTCAGTCAGTGTTTGGGCACATCTTAGTTCTTACTAATATTATAAATGCGAAAGTTTGTGTGTTTGGATGTTTGTTACGCCTTAACGGTTGCTTTCAATAGGCTTAATTTTTTGCCACAAGGTATTACATAATCCAACTTAACGTATAAGCTACATATTTGCTATTTTTATAGAGTGCAAGGTAGCGGTTCCAAGATGGCTACCGAAAAAATTAAACTTAAAGGGATTGCCCTGAAAATCAGCACCAGTGAGTTTTTGGGGTCGCTGATTTCGAAATTGCCATCAAAATTTAAAATTTAAAATGGTGGATTCAATATAGCGACCGAAATTCCACAGTTTTAAGCAATTTTAATGAAACTTGATATGAAGACGTCTTCGGGGTTACAGAATAAACCGAAATTCAAGATCGTGGACCCAAAATGGCTGCCAAAAAAGTTGAACTTCAAAGGATTGCTATGAATATCAACACGCTTTTTCGGGGGCGCTGTTCACTACCGTACTTTAGATCCAATATGGCGATCGAAAATTCTAAACTACATGTTTGTACATATATGTTTTTAGGGTCACTGATTTAAAATATAGCGCCCAATTCAATGCAAGATGGCGAGTCCATTACCGAGGATTCAAATTACTACATTTCTATCTCGGCTTTGGTCTTACTTGGGGAAAGTTTAAAACGAGGGTTCCTGGATTGTACCGTGCAAAGGGGGAGGTGTTATGTGATTTATTATGACGATGAAAGCGGGAAATGCTACTTAGGGATATTCAGTTTTAGTAATATCGAATCTGACTTCAAAATTTGGTGATACCGTCTATCTTAAAAAAATGTAAATTAACATATATGGAAGACACAGTATGGAGATTAATTAATAAAATATCTTTGCGACCATTTTTTTTAATTCGGCCGGCGACGAAGGGTCTGCTACTACTACTAGCAATTTGGTCAAAATAACTTAAAAATGAAGCCTTCTTCTCGAAATGTGACTGTTCATACTTGACGATTTCACTGATCACATGCTGGAGTCGAGTTACACGGTATTTTGTCAAAAATGATTAAAAAAAATTTAGACTCTTAGACGAGGATCATTTGGAAGGGGCTGAAACAGACCAGCACAAGTTCTCTTCTTTGTTGTCCAACAGCCAAAAGCCCGGATTAATGGGTATTGGTCTTTTGAGGTTTTTGAGGCCACTACTGTCAAATTTGCTGCTAAAAATAACGATTTCAAGATGGCGGACCATTAAATGAAAACTTAATGCGATTTTCATAAAAAGCAAGTTTTCGGGGTCACTGAATTCAAGGCTGTCGTTAGAATCCAATCAATACAAGATGACGAATGGACTCTCAAATCGCAAACTAGATGAGACTAGATCAACTAGTTTTTTAATATAATCTAATGGCAGGGTGAAAATGAATTAAATATGTTCGAGAAAATATGAATGGGTTGCTATTTATTTATGGCTTAACCTTGTCCAAACATATGATCGTAGATTGGATTGAATCGAAATCCTCCAGAATAAAGTATTCCTTCTCTGGTAGGCTATCTAGAAATTTTTTTAAAACTAAAAGAAAACACGGTATCCTATTCTATTCTGCAATCATCCCACAAATTTTTCCTTTCCATCCAAAAACCTGCTATTTAAATTCGTCTAAAAAATAATATTTTGATGACTAAAAGTTACGGCACTCCGATGACTGTGACCTTTTTACACGACGAAGTAGCACTTATCACTAATAATCACCTGTTAGATTTTTTAACTGGAGCACGTTACGCTTTATACAGTTTAGACGATTTGGTCGGCTGTCGATCTATCAATGAAATTGCTAGAACAGTTTAATTGGGACTTGAACTGAAATATGTGCTGATCACCCGGAAGTGTCATAAGTCGTGAGATACATTTTATTATTATTACGTCAAGCGAATAAGGTTTTTAATCAAAGCTAGAAAGGGAGACAATGCCGGCTCTTGTTGAAAGAAGTTTTTGCTCAACTTATGGCACCCGAACAATCGGCGGAAATAATTGAACCGCAAAAAATGTCATAATGCTCCCATAATTTAAGAAATTTAGCGCATTCATCAGGATAAGAATAATCGTCTTAGCGCTTGCCCGCAAAGCAAATATCACGTAACTCGAGATTTTCGCTTGACTAATTTCAGTATTTCTTAGTCGCTGGGTTGTGGCGTGTTGGGCAGTAAAATAAGGAAACATTCTACCGTGCAATTATCACTCGATACACAGGTGTTGTTACCCAACAGGTAAGTGAGAAACTTGACCGATTCGACATCGGCCACCAGAACTCGAAACTTGGACAGAAGAACCCACTAACCGCAGAAATCATCTCCCTGGGGCATCTCTAGGCCTATAGATGCAGTGGACCATTCTGGAAGTTGACTTGCTCAAATAGTTCCTTTTGTGCATCTCAGTGGTTGGTGCAGAACGGAGAAACGCACCACAAAAAAAAAACCGGCGAACGAACCATTCGCGGCGTCTGCTGAAGGGAAAAATTGCGACAAGTCGCCGTCAAATTGGAAACAATCGCAATTACATTGCGCGACTGCAAAAACGATGATGTCCTGATGCGCCGCGATGCACCGATGCATACAGAGGGAATTAGAATGTGATGCTGGGCGGCGGCGGGGCGGGATTGCTGCATTTGCGCTTCGCATTCGAATGCATCCGGCCGTGACTCGCGACCAGAGAAATCCCGCTTTGTTTGCTCGCGCCCTTTATCTACCTGTCCTGTCCTCGTCCGCGAGACACCCCGAACTTCAATGATGGAGGCCCCGGGCATGACAAGGCAAAGAATCCATCATTATCCGGCTATTTGAGCAGTCACTCGAGTAAGGCGCGGAATCGCTGCTAATGGCCTGCGAAATGTAGTCAGCCACACACCTGAGGCTTGTTGGTGCAGTTGCATCTGCAGATCTTTCCTCAAGCACGACAGAATTGCATTCACGCATTTCTTACGGGGACTCTGGGGGCTGCTGCAATGGCCGGGCGGTGAAACATCTCAAGAATTCCGAAGAAAAGCCAGAAAGGCATGCCGTTTTTCCTGGACGGGATTTTCTAAGACTAACATAAGTACAAGTTGAAGGCAGTGGAAGGCTTGGCACTTCGGCCAGTGAAAGTCATTTCCGCGCCAGTCCGATTTTAATTATCTGCTAACGCTAACAAGACTGGTCTAATTATTTCGGGTGATCGACCGTGAGATAAACGCTGCCTATGGCGCGAGACACTTCAATTGGTGGCTGCTTGTGCTGCTGCCGTAAATACTGTTAATGATAATCGTTGCTGTACAGGAAATCTTCCTGCTTGTAGTATCGCTTGTTTTTCACTTTAACACCTCTACTACCTTGTTCAGCACCACCTGTTCTTTAACGGAAGCACAACTTGAATGCTTCTTCTCTCAATAGTTTGGTACAAAATATTATATTTAATTGACCTTGTCCTTGTTGAGCATCATACGACAAAGTTTTATCACTTCGCTATAAATATTAAAACGCGGAGGGGAAAAATAATCCGGGCATTTGCTGGGTCCCGTAATGTAATGTCCCAAAAATGTATGGGCCGTGTCATGGTATACCCGGTAGGAAGTCTCGGGGAACGTAATGGTAAATTTATATGAGGCCCTTTAAAGGCATGCCCTCAGGGAAAACTCTAAAGGCCCCGTAAATTGCCCGATATTTTCATAAAGTAAATAATGCGTACATTTCTAGATCTCTTTTATTTTGAGAGGAAGAGTTGCATGGGAAAGAGTCTCACTAGATTTAGCTTAAATTGCCTTCTTATGTAAAGTCTTTGTTTGGTTTCCGATGAGATGCAAACTCTGGATGCCTCTTTACAAAGGAGAGCAATCTCAATCAGGTGGGATGCGAACCCAGGACTTTTACAACAGTAATCCTCAGCTCTCACCTCTGATCTGCAAATAGCCTCGTGGCTATAATAATTCTTTGAAATCAAAACAGAGACTTGTAAAACATTTCAACTGTTGCTACATTTTAAAAACATCACTTTAGAATTAAAGTGTTTACCTTTAGGTTTTGTTTGTTTTTTTAACCCAACATTTTCTTACAAGGGTTTTTTTTTTAATCGGTCACTTCGCATTCAGTGTCCGCCATTTTGTTTAAAAATTAATTATAATATTTTTTAAATGCTTCCATTAAATAGTGTTGGGTGTATTTATTTCTTCTATGCATTCCTAAACCATTCATCTGATTGCGATGAGCTGTTGTGCGCTCGCCCGCGAAGGCTTCTGATAAAACAAAAACAAATTTTTCTGGCGGATTCAATATGGCGGCGAATTGTCCAACTTCAAGGAATCTTTATGACAAAGGGACACTCGGAGGTTTTCAATCGCCGGCGCTGATCCCGATTTTGCATTTAAAATTTTGGAATTCTAAATAGCGAATCCAATATGGCGACTGAAATTCCTCAGTTTTAAGCAATTTTTATGAAATGTGATATGAAGACGTCTTTGAGGTTACAGAATTCAAATCTACCACTTAATCTTCAAGGGATTTCCACGAAAATCCGCAATAGGGGGTTTTTGGGGTCACTGATTTCGAATCTTCCATCAAAATTCCTAAATTCAGAATGGCGGATCTAAATAGCTACCGAAACTCCTCCACTTTGAGAAATGTTAATGAAGATTAATATAAAGAAGACTGAGGGGACATGAATTTCAAACTTACTAAAATTCAAGATGGCGGACCCATAATGGAAACCCCAAAATCGATTGCTTTGTATGCTCCTAAGTGAGCTGACATATCGCCCAACGTATGTCCAGTATGCCTGGTATAAGCTGGGAATTCACAAAAATTCAGGATATTATGTAGTATTATTGAACTATTCCACGCGCCTGTTTGAAGCCTGGTAACTCAGCTATGTGTAATAATAATTAATTGAAAATTTTTGGTGTTGTTATACGTATCCCGGGCAATCTAGTTAAATATATAAAGAAAAATTAAAGACAATTATTAAACAGGAAGAGTACTGCTATAGCTAAAAATTCAGTAAATGGTGGCCAATTAAAAATTCCATTAACTCGAATTTAATATTGCAGTTTTTTCAATTCTCTTAATTAAATCATGTTTTCCTACACATTTTTGGCAAAAAACAAAGACAGTTCTTGCAATACATCTTCGCCAACCTGTATGTTCATTTATTTACTCAAGTGCCTTTTCTCGAATCAACTACGCGAAACTACAATACAAGTTAATTTAACGGAAAGGCATGAATACTTTTATTTAAACCACAACACTTACACAATTCTTCATTAATGTGTCTTTATTATTCACTTCCCTAACTCTCTTGCGAATACTTAAGTCAGATATCAGGATATGGAGAGCCGTGCAAGTACGTAGAATTAGTTCAGGAAGGGAGTGACAAGTTTGTTTTAAAACGTTTTTGCATGGTTTGCACCTTGTTTCCAATATTGGTTTCTGAAGCTTCTTTTTCTACATTTTACCATTTTACATTTTTTATTTAACAAAATGAAAATTTTGTGAACATTTGCACAACAAAATAAGCGATAGTTGAAAGTTACGAAATAGAATTTTTCTTATGTTGTGTTTTGAAAATAAGTTGTCTAATTGTAAGTTATGAAATAGTTTTACGTATAGAAAAATGTTCTTCACATTTATTTTTATCATTTTTCTTGTTATCCTCTTATCAGTTAATTGTTAATGGATTAATAGAAACTCAGTTTTAGTCTTTAAGTATACCTACTAGTGTGAAATTAGCAACCTTTGAGCGCGAGTATTCCAAAATCGTTTAGTGTTATGTATTGGAATGGCACTTTTTATTAATTTATTTAATGTTGTGTTTCTTCAAGGTGTTAAAGCATTTTTTAATATTTACAGGCACGTTTTTGGATGCAAGTTGTTGATGAGCTTAGACGAGGTGTTAGACTGAAAAAGAGCTCTTTTTCCCGAACACCTGTGGAGTATGAACTCACACCATATGAGATCTTGATGGAAGACATACGTACAAGGTGAGATAGTTTTAGTAAGTACAAAGATAGAAATTGTAAAGAGCTAAAGGGCGGGAAAAGCTAGGATTTTCGTCTATCGTCGCCAAAAGCTCCAATGTTCTAAATTTCATAAAAATCACTAGAACGAATTTCGATAAAAAATTTTTATAAATGTATGTAGGCAAAATGGAATTTGTCTCGTTCGAGTGGACGGACTCCCGAGGAGCATTTTGCTCTTCTTTTAAGATATATGTATATCGGATGTATTAAAGACGGGTTATGATTTGATCCCAACAACAGTTTGTCCAGAATCCTCATATTGTAACTACTGACAACATACTCAAAATCAAAATTCAAAAATGTGCAAACTGTTATATTGAATGAGTGTGTACAATTGGCTTTCATCTTGAATTTGTGAAACTGGGCACCAGATTTAGAACAAGCAACCCAAAAAATCCCCAAGTACTAAATTTTATTTAAACGTAAAAAAATATAAATAACTAGCGGACCCGACAGACGTTGTCCTGCACCCCCTCTCCTATATCTCCCAAAAACATAGTTTTGTAATTTTCCGCGCAATATTCTTAATTTTTTCTTTCATATAAAGCTGCTCCTGACAATAACAAACACAACAAAAAAAGAATTAGCGAAATCGGTCCAGCCGTTCACGCGTGATGGCGTGACCAAGGGAAATAGGGATTGATCTTTATATTATATAGAAGATTACTTTGCTTCCTTAGCTATCGATTGGTGAAAAAATTATTCCAATTCATGCATACACTTTTCTTCCACAGCCGTTTCAATTTTGTCGGCACCCACCGAAAAAACCAAGTTTTCACTATTTTCACCAACTTTCACCAACCCGGCCCAATTTCCTATAGTGCCTCTTCTTCCTTCCCCTGAGATATACTTCTGGGGTATGTCACCCCCCACCCCACCCCCACAACAAAAACACGTTTTCATCAATAATTCCCACATTTCACACTTTTCACCAACCTTTCTTTCACCAACGCATTCTACACTACCTCCCCTTTCCAACGATATCCATAACATGGCACACGCCACGGCAATATATGAAATTTATTACAGTCATACCGACTGCAGCGCCATCTGCCGGGCTGATTTGTAAATCTAAACCATCCGGGGCGCCACCCAAACGCATACAAAAAAATTCATTCATATCGGTCCAGCCGTTTAGGAGGAGTTCAGTGACAACACACGTACAGTAGAATTATATATATAAAGATATAGATATAATATATTTTGTACAGGTGTGTCGCCAATTCGGATTTGTAAAGTTAGGTACCATATAGAAATCAGCGACCCCAAGAATCCCAATGTGCCCACTTTTATTAAAATCTATAGAAATTCATATTTTGTGTCCGCCATATTGGAGACGTCATTTTGATTTTGCGAAATTGGACAATATTCGTAAAAACAATGACAACAAAAACTCCTGTGTGTCAACTGTAATGAAAATCTGAAATTTCAAGCCTTTAATTTTTACGAATAATTCTTAAAATGAGATTTATTATAGCTGGACATATTTCTCGCCCTTGAAAACCTTTATCCTGTGAAGTTCAGTAAGGGGGTATTCTGTAGTGACGGTTTCACAATTTTTTTTGCATTTTCGAAAACCCTTAAGAATATACTTGTAAAAGGGTTTTGCAAAACTCGTACAATTAAGGAAGTTACAGGGCTTAGAAATTCGACGAGTATGGAGCGGCGAGTGATATATCAAAACTTGAAAGACGTATTTCTTGAGACTACGACTTTCGAATCGGTGACCACGACAGCACCTTCGGCACCTTGAATTCCTGATTTCTACTTAGTCCAAACAATTTTTGAAACTCTTCCTTTACTATAGCAGTGAAACTCCATCAATTTCTATAAAGCGGTTTTCGAGTTTAAGAGGAACAAACAGACATTTACAAATTTCAAAATGATCAAGCTGACATGACGACACATTCGAGTATGTTGATTGTTGCTTTTCTTTGGTAGTCAGTCCTCGCAAAGTGTTAACCGCAAAGGGCCCTCATTGAACTTTTCATGGTAACATGATGACGGAAACTAGCGACCAAAACAACTTTCGTACAACAACAAATTTGCCTTAACTGGGACTTCGTCCCACTCGACTCAACCGCTGAATTCCCGAATTCGCGAAGAAGTTCAAGTGGTCCACTTATTCCCTCCCGTTATTGGCACTTCTTACAACATCCCAGAAAGTTTAACCCGTTAAGTGTCTCCTTATAAGTTCATTAGCTACCGCTGCTCAAACACTTACCATCGATTGTTTATGAGAGCCAAAACTTGAGCCATTCCCGGTGATGGGTTTCCACCTGCTCACTCGTAAAATTCTGTAGATTCCTGAACTCAATGAACCTCTACAGAACTCGCGCCTGAGAAATCCTCGAATACTCGCCCATTGTTTACGTGGTGTTTTTATTATCATTCCAGAAAATACAACTTGCGAAAAGTCATGGTGAACGGTGACATACCTCCGCGGGTGAAGAAAGATGCCCACGCTCTAATATTGGAGTTCATCAGGTCACGGCCACCGCTGAAAAAGGTTCGTTAACCCTCAGTGCGGTTTCGTAACAAAAACAATTGCCGCCTACCTTTACCCTGCTGCAGTGGCTGACCGATATTTGATTTCGTTACAGGCATCGGACCGTAAGCTGCCTCCTCCAGTGAAGCGGACCCCCTCGCCCAGAGAACAGCTCATGGACTCGATACGGAAGGGCCGGGTTCTGAAACCCATCCAGCCACGGCTCAAAAACAGGCGTAAGTACCATTCACACCGTTTGTGTTGATCTCATTAGTCGTTAGTCGTTAAAAATTTATTACCCACCCAGACAGCTGTCTGCCCAAAAGTGAATGTACACTTTGGGCCCGCGAAACTCGCACTCCCGTGACTGGCCGAAATTCGCGTGTCATTCAGGTGGTCGCAATATCGTCCCACAGTTGCTGTTGGCAATTACACGACTATTGGCGGCCAATTTCTATCTGATGCTCATGCTCCCGCGGCCAATGGTAATATGCGCCCGAAGGCAATTCCGTGTGATTGCTGGTTTGATTTACCTGAGCGTTTTCCAAAAATGATTTTTCAATCGATTCGCGTTTGCGATAAAACACGTCTCTCCTCGTTCAGTTGCGCCGCTAATTTATTCCCGGCGAAGGACTTTTGATAATTTACTCGCAATTGTTGTACCCCGTTATTTTCGATCGTGATTCTGCGGGGGAGGAGGTGGGGTCAGGTGCGGTTTCTAATTTATCAGAATGTTATGACGGCACAAATTGTTGCTGATGTTATTTAATACGTCCGGATTACCATAATACTAACTATTATGTGGCATGGGGCATGTCAACGTTTACCGCTAAAATAGGTTACTTGGTTGGTAGTTGGCACGTTCAAATGCCAGTTGTGTGGAAAATTACTTCAGAACGGTAGCCTTAAGCAGGCATACTTTACTTAGGTCTTCCAGACCCTGCTCAATTTTCTAAATTATTTAGTTTACAATGTTGTGTAATAATTAAACGCTTTTGAACCAAAGTGCACCCAAAAATTCGGGTAGGGCGATTACAAGGCAATAATTCAAAATAAATAAATTTTTTTCCAAGAAAATTTAACTAGGTTTTGACGAAATTTTAATTGTCAATTCATTGGAAGTGGAATGAATTTGATGATAAAAAAGTTAAATTTATTTCTGACGTAAGATACGTCTTCATACCCACATTATGTGTTACGGCTGTCAAAATTAACAAGCTCCACAATATTGAAGTGCGAAAACACGTCACCATAACATAGCGAAAAAATTAATAAGGTGCCTACAGAAAACTTGGAATTAATGCAAACAATTGGAAAGAAAAGTTGAATTAAAGGGGACCACTAATGTGAAATTTTGACAAAATCGATAATTATAAATTTGCATATTTCGATAGTGTATACCTTTAAAATTATCATACTAAAATTTCAAGTGCACATCTCAAATAGTTTTTGAGTTACAGCCATCTGAAGAGCAGCCGCTCATCGGTTCGAAAGTTGCGTTGGCTTAGGGACCGTACCTGAGCTATTGTTCGGGCTCTGTGAGCCAGGAAAGTCACTATAAAGGGATTCTGGTTTCTATTGTTGACCTTATGGTATTGAGAAATGTATGAATAGGTTAATAGGTGGAGGGTTCGTGTACGTAGCTGCCAGTCACATGTTTTGGAGCTGCTAGAACCTGGCACATTTAAACGACTCATCTAGTAACTTAAACTTTAAACACGTTTTTCTCGAAACCACATTTACAATTTTGCTGCAGAGGACAAATCATCCGATCGATTTGATTCTTATTGCAGCTTCTTTTATATATGTTTCTCCATACCATGAACCTCCAGTTTTCTGATCGAATAAAAGATGTAATTTTGGCAGGCCAAAAATCATCAAATTTTCGGGCGAAATTTGAAACTTTTTTCAAAAACTCCGCCATTTTGTTAATTTCAATTTTTTTTTTCGATCGAGGGTCATGGTACGGGATATACCTTCTAGTTTAATAAACTTACTGTTATTTTCGATTTCACGGGCTGTGAAGGTCGCTATCACTGCAACAGTGGGGGGACTTTTTTTTTGGAACCTTGGGAGATTGCGAATAACTCGCTGAATTTTAAATTTTTTGGTCCGAAAATTTTATCATGTATTTACTATATGTCCAAAAAACTATCTTTACAACATTAAAACATTCCATGCAGTAGTTTTCTTTTAAAAAAAATCCCAAATATCACCTTTTTTCAGGCGGTCACACTAGTGGTCCCCCTTAAACAGTATAGAACGAAAAGTCAATTGTTTTCTATTTACCACATTTAAAAATTTACTTAGCTGAGTTTTCAATTGGGTGCGAACAGTTTTTTCTATATATTAGTGTAACCGTTAGTTGTACGAACATTTTCAGATAAATCAACAGATCAACAGATTACAAAAAAAAATCGCTGTTTACCCAAAAAATGGAGCTACACCTTTCCAAATAATAGTGTTTCATATTTGATTGTTATTTCGCAGTTAGGAACGACCTTTCTGCCCAAAATAAAACAAAATACACCAACTAACTTCGTCTGGACTGTGGTCTATTATTATTACCAGACTCGTGCCAAGTTAATTTCTATTGTTACACCAGTCCAGATCGGATCTGTCCCATTTTCCATTAGAGGCCTGAAATGCGTCAGATATTGTCCTCTCTGCGCCGAACGGTATCTTCTTTCTGACAAGCACTAGTTACCTCCAGAAAATTATAGCGTCAGAACAAACTGGCTCGGACCGGCCATCATAGCGCACACTTTGCGTGAGAATGATTGCTATTATTACGGGACAGCCGCCAGCACCGGGAATTTTCATAAAGTGAAAATCCCCCGAGAGCATGGAAAATCGCCGCCCTGCATAATTTCACGGAGGCCATCTGTGCAGCGCGCCAAGTGGGAGGTATTCCTCCAGATTTCAGTTCCAAATGCAAATACCCACCGACTAGAGATCTCCATGGCGAATGCGCGACTACACCGCAAATAAATCGTCAGATCAGCACGATTTCTTCACGGTTTGGCTTCCACCAAATGACTCCGCGAGAATCGCCATGCAGGTGCCCAGGGGGAACATGGATATCTCCGCGAAGGAGGAAGAGATGAGAAACGAGCAGCTGAAGATATCAGTGGGTAACAATGGAAATTGATGAACTGGGAATACTGCACGAACCACATCTGATGCATCGACTTGGCTCCCGGAGGCGGTGCACTGCACAGGCATACATATGTTATATACGTTCATATGCGCTCGAGGAAAACGCAGGAGGAGGTCGTGCAAACACAACCTGTTCCCGTGACCCAGTAAATCCTTGGATGGCTCCTCAAGTGCAGACGTACTGGATCCGAATGTGGTCCGGTGCAGGGACGTACAAAGGAGCTTTGCCGCCAACCAGTGCTGAAGATGGCGTGCACATCAAGCCGCGGGTCTTGTTTCGGAGCTCGTTCGCGGTGATCGATGACCCGCGGCAATTGAAATGTCTTTGCACCGGCCACCGCACCGACATGGGAAACTCACGCCGAGAATTTACGGCTCTTGTCACCTTCCGCGGAACGAGATTTAGTCGTGCCGCAGTCCGGCTGCCCCACGGGGATTTGCTCACGCCACGAGACTTTTTTCATCTCACGCAGCTAATGAAATGACGCGCTCCAGCCACCTCACCAACTTGATATAACCTTTCGATCCTGGAGGCGGCTGTGAGGCTGCTCTCAATAATTCTATATCTTTAAGAGGTCGCATCATCATCAAATCGGGAGCACTCAGCATCTTGTCAATTGGCCACTAAGAACGATGCGAACGCACCCTCAGGGGAGTAATTGAGTTAGTGTAAAGACGCATCGCTCTGTCGACAGTCGGATCGAATCAGCGTCCTGAAACACTTCCCCCGTTCTTTTTTAGGGCAACTTTAATTGGCAGATATCGATTTCATGTCCGCAGACCTCACATTTCCCCGGTTCAATCAAAAATTTCATTTTCCGCGAAACAATTGAGGCCACGTTCGTCCAGCTCAGCCGATGTGATGCTCAAAAGGCAAGAGCTCAAGGCCTGCATTTCTCCGGTCAAGTGCAGGAATAATCAAAAGTTTTACACATCACGCCTCACTGCCGCGGCCGCTGTCGATTTTCAGATTCAGTTTTGGGGTCATCCGCCGAGCCGTGGAGTCGCCGCCGCCGCCGCGCCGGCTCACAGCTTTAATTCCGGCCTATCTGCGATCCGAGACCTCCGGGTAATTAAAGTGTACTTTTTGCTGCTCCTCAGTCCTCGCCAGCACCACTCGCAGATTAATTGAATTTCGATGGCCGTTTGCGATGTAACGAGACCTCATTGTGTTCGAGAGCCGGCCGTGGTCTGGTCAGAATGTTCTTTTCATCTGGGAGGCGTTCTCGAGATAGCCTAATTCCGATTAACGTCGACGTTCGTTTCACGCGGGGGAGGATGGGGTTTTCGAGTCATTCCGAGTTTGAATTGTCTGCTTAAGAGCTCATAACAGTTATTCTGTCAGATTAAATTGGATTCTTTCACGATGGATTATTAGGCAATTATCGTTCGCGGTTGGTTTTCCTAAAGCAGCGTCTCAGCAGGGAATATATTAATTCCCAATCGGCTAATTCTGCATAGACATACACATGCAATTACCTAGTCAATACATGTCCACTTTAGGATGGAATGTTTGTGTAGTATGTTCTGTGAGCTAAATCTCGATTTTGAATTTGTTAAGAATAGTGTAAAAAATAGTTAAATATCTATTACAATATTTTTGGAAAAAGCTCAGTTAACCTGTGTGTACCCCCAACACCGGATCACCTGGACCCAACAAATGTTTTAAAAATTAAATATATTTTTGAGGTAAGTCCAATTTCAATTGGCGAGATATAGCAGATTGAGCTTGCCCCCATGTGTGCTCCCAAGTTGTGTACCTACTGAGGTGTGAACTTTCAGGATTCCATATTGCCACGCCGATTGTTCCTGACCGGAACGACTAGCATTGAATGAAACTATTGCGTTGTAATTGCACAGTATGTGCCTCCTTTTGAACAACAAATAAGACCTTGCATAATTTCGAGTGTACGCATAGACGGAGCAAATTAACATCCCCCAAAGATTTCGACGGCTTTCTATAATTATATTTTTTCGGTTTTTTTCGCGAGGATTTTCAGAAATAAGAGGCGGCGGTAAGATGTTAAAAGCCTCTCGTTAAAGGCTTTCGTATCGCACACTATTTAGCAAACAAAAAAAACTTTTAATTACTAAAATGGCGAATAAATTCGATCTACATACGCAGACTCAAAAAATTTCCTGTACAGTAAGTAAAGCGACGTTTTAGACTGCCGATCCAAAAGTCCCAGGTACGAATCCCACTCGGATCCCACGCTTCCACTCCCAGAGAGCGCTTTTCCTAATAAGCGACAGATGACACCCCCATCGAAAAGTAATAGTTACTGCGGGCTAATAACCCAGCATAACGAACATAAACGATTAAAAAAAATGCAGCAAAGCTTCGGAAGTGGGTAGAATGTCTATCGTGACATGTGCTGTGTGGCACGTAGCACCGTCCTCCTGGAGACACATTTCGTCAGTATCCATATCATCCAGTTTAGGCCACAAGCGCTCGCCGTTGACGTCGCTAAAAATGATTTTTTTTTGCAAAATTTGGGTCTACTTTCGAATACATACATGCCACCAGGCAAACCTTCGGCGGACATTTGAACGACGTTATATTCCATACTTAATGCCATAAAATATTCTTTCAAATAAAATAAAAATGGACTGTTGTCTAACCAATCTCCAGTATATTATTATTTCTTGCAAAGAAAAATAACTTATAGTTAAAAGTCGGCTTTTTGAATAATTTTGTACACTGCAAATGAACGAAAAAGAGTTCTCCTAAATTTATGCTTCAAAGAAAAATTATTTCTACCAAAGTCTGCAAACCTCAAAACTCGTTCTCCACTGATCGTACAAAGTGATCTTCAAAGTTTTACTCGAAGCTTAGCAAAGGCACAGACAGATAGCTTTTTAACGAAATCAGTGAAACGCTGAAGCTTCGAATTTTCTTGGTACCATTTCTCAAACGATCGTTAAAAGATGGATGTAGCTTCGCTTCACTTTTTATGCGATCTTCATGTGGGCAATGTCCACTCTGTCCACATTCCTCTTTCTCACAATACTGCGACTGGGGCTGCTGTTAGCACGATATGAATTTTGTTTACCAGAAATGGCTTTCTGTCCGATCAGCCGACAAGACGGATCTCACGAAGATGGCCTGAAGCACCTGTAGCCTAACAGTTGCCATCAGTTGTGTCCGACTTGAGCACGGGGAAAGAAATGTTGTTAAAGTTAAACAATAGCTTGTATCGTCAGAGTTTCGCCGGTGCTAGTGGCTTAACCGCGTTTGAGTGACGAAGGTTTTTGTTTTAATTTAAAAATAAAAGGACTGGACTGCCTTTGGGCTGGTTTCTATTGTAATTACACCTGAGATCAGCGTGCTGTTAAATCTTCAGTGAAAGCAGTGATTCAACTTTGGGGATGCCGACAGGTGAGATTCATTTACTTGTCATTCAGGTTTCTGCATCTGCTAAATTTTACCAAAGTTGTACAGGTAATTTTCATTCAAAGGTAGAGATTTTACTGAATGAAATTCAAATTGAATAATTGAACACAGTCAAAAACGTTAAAATTATTTTTATTTTGTTATTACCAAGAGTGTTCTAATTTTTCCATTTTTTAAATGACCAAGCAGACTTATTGCGAAAATACGTTGCCATAGTTAATTTTTTCCCTCTGTACTTTTTTATAGTTTGTTTTTACTTGAGTTTGCCTGAATTTTAAATATGCAAATTTAATTAATGGATATATTGGATAACTGGGAAATTGCGAGATCTTTATAGCCTTGAAGAAAAGCTTCACACTTCGGATGACGACTAATGGGTACATTCCTATGTTAAAATGAATTCATACATTTTTATGCTGTTCGCAATATTTTGATTGGACTTTATGTAACTTATGTAACTTATGCCTCATGAAAGTAGAAGTAAATTGTTAAGGGGATTTTTTTACGTGATGAGATTTTTTGCATACTCTTTTTTGCAATCCGTATTTTTTTAAATTTAAATAAAGTCATGTTCAATTAGAATTTATCAATATTATCAGGTACTTCGTTTTTTTTTCATTTTTAGTACAATAAGAAATCATGGTTGAGAAAGATGATCACGCAGCGTGACTTCTGGTTAATTCCAACGAAAATTAACTGAACATATGAAGGTACCTATGTATAAATAAAAGTTCACCCAGAATTGATTGCAATACTATTAGCACCGAATTTAAAAATACGAATCACAGGATTTTTATTTTCCAATTGAAAAAAAAAGTTACATCTGATAAACAAATAAAATTTATTCCTGATCGGTGCGGATCGTCCTGTTTTTCGCAGATATGAAGGTTGGAGGTCATAATTGTAATTATTACTTAAGGGGGTATGCCTAACCTTTCCAGTCTAAAATAAGCAAAACTCTTATGAATGCATACATACACATATCCTGCAGCATGATTTTTTTTATTAGAAAATATTAATATTTTTTTACAATAAATTTATTGATGAACTGCATTCCTTTAATGGCCAATCGGTGTGCATGATTTTACTGTTTGTATTCACCCGAAACAAAAAATTTGAAAGCATATTTCTGGTACCTACAGTGCAAGAACTTTCGGATGACCGGATATTTTTTTTCATTTTATAATTCCAAAAATTAAAATCTTTAAAATAAAAACCAAGAAATATTTGTTATATCTGATTTTTACCAACAAAATCATAACCGTTACGATCCCTGATTTTTTCTTGATATCAAAAAGCGTCTGATAAATGTTTGATCAAAAATTGGAGTTGGAAGATATGTACACAGAGGAATCGTGGGAAATATGGAAATTGAAATCTCATCACGACAACGACCCCCAATGCATGCGAATAAGTTAGTAAGCTTTGGATGGATTCGACGAAAATGCAGTTTTAGAATGACCATCAAAATAGGCTGATCTTAATCCAATTGAGAACTTACTTGTTGTTCGTGATAAATTGTTCTTGATATATATCTAAATTTTGATGAAATTGTTAATGGTGTCCTATGTATTTATTTTGCCGGCACTGTGTATTTCAATAGTCAAAGCTTGCAATGCGACTGGTGGTGCATATCCCTCAGCAAAATTCGTACTTGTCTGTTTTTTATTACTTTTCCAGAATTGATGAAAAGTTAGTCTTATTTCTAAATTAAATTTACTGTATCTTATATTTGTCCATCTTGAAGAATATTCCTGTTGATGATTTTTTTAAGTCGTACACAGTGACTTAACCAAAAAAAAAACGTTTTCGGACAAGGCAGACATTTTGCAACAAGATATGTAAGCGCGCAGATAAGCGAGAACTTGAAATCATTTCAATTTGATCAATCCACTTTTAAAACATCGGAAAATACCTCAAAATTAGCCAACAATTAGACAAAGCAATATAACCAGCGAAAAAACACTCTTTTACTTTTTATTTACCCGAATAGGTGATTCTATAGGATTAACCGGCTGAAAATGATGTCGTTACCCTCTTTTCTCTATTGCATCAGAATATTGAGAAAACATAACCTCATCAACACAATTTTTGTGACATTCAGGTTTTCAACCACACCATGGAATATGAGGTATCATTTCCGTTGGATGTTTACGCGCTAAATACAACGCAGTCGTCCATTTTACTCTTATCAGATCACGGTATAGGTAAAACATAACCTAAACGTGAAAAAAGGTTTTGTATTTCATTTGTAAAAAAACCTTTTTACTAGAACTCAATTATTAAAAAAGGTTAAAGATAATAATGACAATCTGGTGTAAGAGAACTAGAAAATCATATCACCAAATTTCCATAATAAATGCTTTCTGCTTTGTCCTTCTGATGAATTATTTCTGGAAAGGATGTGTCCCAAAACTATCTGACCATAACGTATCCAATTAATTTCCATTCATGTGTTAGTTTTGTTACAAATATGAAAGTTTGTCTATTTACTTATTTTGTTCATTTTTCCCAACAACCTTGGAACCTTGGACAGCTGGAGAATTTAACAAATTGCCTGCGAAACCACAGCAAACGTGCCCAGCTGAATTTGGTTGCGGCAATATAATCCTTTGTAACTCACCCCGAAAACAAACTAAGTAGTCCCAAAGTTTCACAAAAGCCCAAGAAGGGGATATTCTTTGCCATTACAGAGGTACGAGTATACAAGAAACTTTTGTTTTCCCTGGTGGATGCTCTGGTTCGCATTGAAAATTTATTCTCTTCCAAGGACTTCTTTCTATTCCTCTGGGCTAAGAATATTAGGTCACGTGCTGGCTAAAAGCGTAGCAACGTCGAACTACGCAAAACATAAGACGAAACATCTCCCATCTGAGTAAATGAATATTATTTCCCAACCCAGCGAATCTGGTCCCGGCATGCGAGGGGCGAGGAATGATAAGGGTCACTTTAAGGGAAATAAACATAATTTTTCGAAATTATCTAACGGAGGTTCGGAGGAGCTAACGTCCACGGGCGTATTTGCCTTTCAATATCAATTTCCCTTTTGAGACTTTCTCGTGTACTCTCAGGCAAAAAAGCCTGTTTGTGAAGACGATAAAACCGGAAATCGGATGCCGTTCAATTATTTCGGTAAATCCTTATTCGGTTTTTTGTAATCGGATTTGATTTACAATGAAAACCTTTTAGGACAACAACAATGAAAAGGCACACGTCGGCGTTTCAAGTGGCCAAGGAGATTGACAGGCTTATATGTGCAAATGGCATCGGCAAGCAATTTAACGGTATTTTTATAATTCAGTAATTTCCCTCCCCATTTATGTAACACAGTCATTCACAATTTGTTTGTTGAAACGAGCAAACCTGGAAATGCAAACTATATCCGCGCAATCGTTATTTTTAGCCTTCACAAAAATATTTTCTCACAAGATGAAACCAGCATTGCATAAGCAACCAAGAAACGAACCACAAACGCATCCGATCCGCTTTATTTTCCCGATCATACCCACTGCAGTGAACACAACACACACATGCATACCACGGTTAACCTCGAAAGGTATCGACCGAGGTCTACGCGGAGCTGGCTATCAAACAGATGATAATGGCAAAATCACATAAATAAATTCTCGCGATGTGATCACAATGCGAAGCAATTAATGAAATTTTTTCTCGCAACCGCACTATGCGTACCGCCCTCATGTTCTCTTCGAGGAGACAGATTGCCTTAAGACATTTCAGGGGTTCGGGGTCTTTGTGTCTTGTTTCTTTTGGTTCACAGTTGTCGTAACACATACCGCAAATTTCGCTTAAAGAACCCAGGGAGCCCACTTTCACCCAATGCTTGCTTGTCCATCTGTATCCAATCCAATGTTGCTATTCTTTTTGCTAAATTGTCTCGGGTCATTATTTTCTAGCTTGGGTGATTTTTCCCCTTCCACCTGCCGTGCGTGGTGTCAAACTTCAGCGGAGACTTATTACAGTGATCAAGCTGAAGGTAGAAAAAGTTCAGGCGATGCTTCGCTACTTTCGTAAGACAAAAATGGTTTTCCGCTCAAATGGCTTAATTAAAATGAAATTATAACGAAATTGTTGAAGATGCGGAGGGATATCGTTTTATAGGTGATACCTTCTGCGCTGATGATGACGGTTGCCACAGGCAAATTCACTGTTTTTTTTGGTGTTTGTTTTTTAGAAAATTTTAAATAATTATGCCACAATTCTAAAATTTTATAGAACGAATGGGAAGTTGTAAATTCCATTGGAATTCTTGAAGAATTTGTCAAAAAGTAGAAAAGCTTCTACCTACGTAGTCGTGCCATTCTGTCCCTATACTTGATCCAACTTCTCTCTCTAATCGTGTTGCAACTCGTCTCGTGATCGCTTCAAGGGCTTGGCCTAACGATGGTAATTATTTTCTGCTCGACATCCACACAATCTTCCTATATATGAAGTTACTATGGTGCAATAAAATAATTTGGTAGTTAGGGTTTTCTACGGAACAGATTGTTTCACCTCTTGCTCTGCCTGGACATGTTGTATCTTTTTGGAAAGGTCGGACGGATTATATGAATTTCGGAGAAAATTTGGAAAAATCGTATTCTTGGGAAATTTTTGATTATTTTTTCACTTTCACAAGCGACTGTACCTTCAGTGGTAGAGATAGTTGAACATTGTTGATATAGTAGTTGTTTGGCATTAGTTTAATATCGCTGCGTTGAGTAGATCAAGAGATAAAATTATATAATAATGTGCATACCACGAAAATGTCGAATTTATGTATCACCCTGTAATTTAATAACCTCACCACCTCCCCTCCCTTTCATCTTATACTGCTTCTTTGTTCGTTTAGGTCAGATCTATCACCCCACTTATTTTAAAACACGTTACCACGTACCATACAAGGAATTTTGTATATAATAAAAACATATACATTGTTTAAATTATTTAAAGTGCTTTTATGGTTTTAAGGGGACCTATATGGCTTAAATGGGGTTGTGCGGAGTCAAAGAATTATTTTTTTTTTGAGAAAAAAACCACATAAAATCTAGAAAATGAGGAAACTAGTATATTACTGAATACTTGAAGATTGTTTTTGGCCTATAAAAATCACAAAAATACCCATGGGCTCTTATGGGTTGAGCGTCTCTTGCAATGGTGGAATTTCACCATTGCCGTAGCTTTTTTCCAGAAACCCCTGATCTGAAACACATAAACAAGACATTTTCTGTTAGATAATACTTGACTGCACAGAATGAATTAATTAGTTTTGCTTTCCTGCAATTATTTTTGATTTTGTGTAGTTTAGAGTTCAATTTTTGAAATTTTTCATTATTTACTGAACTAATAAATATTTTAAAAAATAATTATAATCTAAATATTCAAATATTTTTTAATTCATTCCATGACCAGATGTATAATAAACCAGCCCACCAAATTTCAAACCATTTGAGCAAACGGTTTTTGAAATTTTCTACGGCAACGGTCAAAACACAGAATTCCGAGCAAAATCGAATTAAAATTTGACTTTACAGAAGAAACACAAAGTTTGTCAACGAAAATGCTACTTAGAAACGCACTGATTAAGGTTCGTTTACACAACAAACACAACAGAGAATCACACGGAACGTAGTTGCTCTGCTGTGAACCAAAAATAGCGCGGATTTAGCGCGTCAATTAGGCTTCCGTTATTACAGAGTATTTGAAGTACTTTTTTTAACGACTAAAGTCTAAAGTTCTTACGGATTTGAGTTTAGTTTGCAGCGTTTTACTCGAAAAGAGTTGAACAAAAAGAAAAGCCAATAAAAAAACATCGAAAATTAAGCCATATAGGGCCCCTTAATATCAAGCTCAAATGTGACGAATAAAAATACTTAACTAAAATAGATTTCCATGTAAATGTGTACTAAGGAGTTTTCAGGGTTGATGATTTCGAATTTGTCTTTACAATTTTTGGAATTGAAGATAGAGGATCCAATATGGAGACTGGAAGTTCCCAACTTCAAGGCATTTTCATGAAAATGGGTACTTTCGGTTGATTTCGCTTTTTAATTTTATTTTAAATTGGCAGAATGCATAAGTCAGCCTGAGGGCGGATTCGGGTCCGTTATATCAAATAAATTGAGACAGCCATATGCTTCCGTTATACTGTAAAGAATCACAGTTTTTTTTTATTTTCTGCTGTTTTCTGGCTTATATGTAAAATGTCATAATGAACCATAACATAGAAATTTTGTAGAATTTCCCTTGAGACCAAATGGGCTCTTTGGTTCGTTTCTTACTTCGTATAGCATTTTTATAAAAGTTGCATTTTTAGAATGAAGGGTTGACGGAAACGCTGACAATTTGGAGTTTGTTTTCAAGTTTAATCTTATAACCCATAAAAAAATTTAAGGACATTTATGCCAATTATATG